>OX328124.1:44936706-45639206 GCA_946811695.1 Gonocerus acuteangulatus | reverse complement strand
TTCACAGAATTCCCCTTTCATTTGAACCTTACTGAGTTTAATTACTTTAGTCGTTTAAAAAGAAGTGTTAACAAAATAGTATCTAACCCAACAAACAATTACAATTTTACATGAATTGTAAAATACCTATTTGCTGAACTCATCTTGTTGTCACTCTTTACGTAACCCGTTTTCAACCTCACGGAAAAATTAAAAAAACATTCACAATAAATCCAGACTTTGTTTTATTAATTCAAAATAAGTAAATGATGAATAGTATTATTTCTCCTCATATTCTAAGAAGGATGTGTTGATTACTAAACTTATTTAGGAGTATCCACACAACCAAGGCGGTTCGCTCAAAGCAGCATTAGATGTAAGGCATTCAAGAGTTACTGAAAATGCATCAAAGACAAAAAGTCACTTTTATTAACTCTTATATTTATTTCATTTGTATTATTTTTGCGAAACGCAATACTTCATAGATGTTGAAGTAATCTTCCGCTAGGGAATATAAAATGTAAATGTCGTAAATTTGTTGCAGATGCTTTTGATAAACTATTTTATATTGATTGTCTACAGACACAAGTCGATATCCTGCTAATAATAGAAGTATAAATCTCAGCCGAATATCGCTGGAGGTCTAGGAATACCAAAGGGAAAGTGGCTATGTATGTACATTATGGTAGAAATACATCGTACAAGCGATTTCTTGTATCTACTTCAATGTTTTGTCATGTGTGTCACACAATGTCACAAGGTTTTCAATTATCCTTTTTGACTTCCATAGTTGTGATGTTTTCTTCCATATATTTATGCTTCGATTCAGTTTACCTCCGCAGAGCTGATCTACATTGTGAATTTCCCACTTTTTAGCATAAATATGCTTTAACGATGACTAAACTGGAAAAAAAAGTGTCTGCTGGCGTTCGCGCATGCGGCGAAAAATAAGACTGTATGTTATACAGTAAATTACATAGGTTTGTCGGGTGGACCTAAAGCATATTTATGTTCCTGAATTTGAGCAGAAGGCTCGAAACGAAATTTTTACCACACAAATAGTCGCGTCACCATTTTTTTTTTTTTTTCAAATGAGACCTAAAAGGCCTTCAGGAGGATTGCTTCATGCCATCTCCCAGAGCGTGGGACTCTCACCCACCATAAACCCCTCATTTTTGGTATGGTTCCCTCTTGGAACAGCTGCTTTGGCTAATCTTCAAGAAGGTACCATATTTCCCCCTAAAGGGAACCTACTATATTTTCGACATCGTGTAAACGTCATAAGGTCAAGGTCACAATTATAGTCGCGTCACCATTAATACCAGCTTCTTTCGAGTGCATGAAAAAAGACCAACAATTTCGCCCTCTTGAGAATGTCATAAAATATTCTGTATTGGACATCAAATTGAGAGTTTGTTTCGTGACCAAAACAAATTTATCTTCGCGTCAATGGATGAACTACGTTCATATGTCGACAACAAGAATCCATATGTTTATGACAGTGGAAAAACCTTGTTTTTATGTTTTTAATGTGGCTAAACAAAAGAAAGTTTAATTTTTTTTTTAAATCTAAATCTTTTTAAAACGAGTAAAATAATTTAACAGAATAAAGGGGAATACTTGAAATTCCTGCAAAGCTGAGTTGCGGTCTGAAAATTCCACAAGTGTTCTACAGTCTACGAAATCTGAAAATCCTCCATCGGAAAACCGGCTTATATAAATACCTATAAGTAGACTCTGTGGCGCTCAAAAATTGAGTTATCAGACACTTTTGGGGATTTAGGGTGTGCAGTTGAGTTTATCAGAAGGCGTGAAAAAAATAACAGCTGACAGGGGTTTCCGATGGTAATATATACCATGGTATTTTATATTTAAGGTAAAGGAAATTCCTGTATTAATTCATATTAATCTCGTTATTCAGCTCTAAAAATTAATATCTAATATCATTCAATTTATCTGAAAATTTTATATTTAAAAGGGTAAAAATCCTTTAACTATAAACGAGTCTGCCTGCCAGAGACAGCTTCATAAATTAAAATGGGGAAATTGCATCCTTATTGCCGTTTGGGATTAAAATAATTATTAACCAAATAGGAAAGCATTGTAAAGGATTCAGACCTATGGAGCGAATTACGGTTGGGATTCAATAGGCGATACAAATACTTTTTCGGAGCAGGAGTAATAGTGTTAAATTTTCTTTTGTATTTGTAGAAAATTTATTTAAAAAATAAAATAAAATGGGCTCACTAATTATATTGATTTGTTGGGGGGGGGGGGGGGGGGAATACATCCACGCCTCAAATAGAAGGTGATTGAACGATGGGATAGAGGATAAAGAAGACAATAGAAGGATATAGGTATTTGAGGGATAACATTCAGAAATTCAGATAAAATGTTTGGAAAACATAATGAAACAGCCCGACTAGATGATAAACACTAGCCATATATTTGATTCGATCATGTTCCTAGTGAATCTACAAATGACACCGATAAACAAAATCCGACATTAAAATATGACAAAAAGTGAAAAAAAACAAAACAAAAACAAAGCCCTACCTCTGACTCCGTTTGAAATTTTAGGAATTATACAGCTAAGATAGAAAACGATATTTTATTAGTAATGATGGCGACACCAAGACAAAAACACAGAATCCATACAACAACCATAATATCCATAAAAGTTAAAAACTTAACATTCACTAATAACATGAAAAAGAAGAAACTTTTTTTTTTTCTTTTTTTTTACGGCGCATCGACTTTAGGGCCATTACTGCCGACATCCCTGGTGCAGTGAAGAATTTTCTCTAGTGAAGAGACCCTAACAAGCATTGTTATTTTATTTTTAAGAGTTTATTATCGAATCGACTTCTCAGTGAATGAAAAATGATTAGCCGTATTTTCTTTTCATATCATACAGGAGTACGAAAAAGATGAGTGTCAATATCATCAATATAATTATGCCATTACTATTGAAACCACATTATTATATATTAAAGAGCATTCTATATCATAAAACTCTTTTCATAAAATAAGGACAAACAGAATCATTTACCTGACAACATTAACTTTAATAATTATAGACTTGGATTTTCTTTTCTTTTTAAATCGTTTTGAATTAGTAGCAACCAAATAACGGCCTTTTCAGTTTAAGCTCATTTTTAGGTATATAATTTCATTTAAAGGGCCAGTGGCCGTGAGTGTTAAGGCGTGAGTACTTAACACTCCGTTCCAAGGGTCGAGAGTTCGATTCCCACTAGGAGTGGTGGCTTTTCTTTGCAAAAAAAAAGGCCTTATGCTGGCTAGAAAAGGGTGGTGACCTATAGATAACCAGTCCTAAAATTTGTAGTTAATTATAATGGAGGTTAAAATTTAAATTTAAATAATTTTCATAAGGTATCAACGTTTTAATTTGAGTTTGTCACAAGACACTTTTTGTAATAATGTGTTAATTGTACAGTTTTGAGAACGTTAGCAGAAAAATAAGTAATCTTTGACTTTTATGAGTACCGCAAACAATTATCGGACAATCTTAAAGAAATAGTTTTCAGAATGTTAATGATGGTTTGAACCATCATTAACATTTTTTTTTACAATGAAATATGCATAGGAGAGGCTGTGTGTAATGTAGGCCTCAAGTAAGGCGGACTACTTGAAATTGTCTAGGAAACATTCTAGTACGTATATAGAAACATATGTAATTAATTTGTTTATCTTATTTTAGCCTGCCTTCTTAATAGAAAGTGCTAATGCGGGTGAACTCTAATACATGTGATAAGTGGACGTTAACATTTAAATAAATAAATTAATGGTACGCATTTTTTATGGGATATCAATAGGTTAACATTCTTCTCTAACTAGAATAGAGGTGACATATTTTCTCGTTTTTCGAAAGAAATGCTACAAGCCGTTGTGAGAATCGAACCTACAACCTTGTCACGGAGTATTCATATCTAATTCTTAATGGTGATCGCCACTTTTATTTTTTATTACTAATCATACTAATGTAATAGTTTTAATTTTTTTTAAATAGTCCTTCAACGAAAGTGTATGAGTAATTTCATTGTAAAGTAAATATCTGAAAATAAACGTAACGTACGTATCAAAAAATAGAATGGTCTCTTGAAATATGAAAATTAGTATATTAGTTTATTTTCACTTTTTTTTTTAATGTGTTTATTTTCATAACAATAATTTATCGCCATAAAATAAACATTTTGGCTACTTCGGTAGTCGGAGTTTTTAAAAAAACACGTTTCTGTTTTTGTTTTTTTTTACCTGTTGTTGAAGTTTTATCCGCGATGTTATGAGAGCTTAGATTTTGGCAAAGTCGACCTGCCCAGAGCAACTCACGTGGTAAACTGAGCTCCTCACAGCTGGTGTTCCACAGGGAGCATGCGTACTCCCCTCGCGTGGCTATTATAAGTCTAGCTCCCCCAGTACGGTCTAGCACTAGGTCCACCTTACACCACAAGCATTCTTTAAAAAAAATGTACTTTGCTTATCATACTTTTTTAAAGATGTCTTGATGTCTATATAGGCCGGAAAATTATTTGGATATTTAAATTTGCAAACCTTTTTTAAATATGTCTAACAGTAAATTACGAATTAAAATTCGATTCACTTAGAAGAACAAGAATTTATGTTTATTCTGATCTTTAATATTACTAAATAAATGTGGTGGAAGGCCAATAATAAAAACACAATGTTATTTATGCCCCAAATCCTTTGTTCACTGTTTTGCACTTTTCACACCGTTATGGCGCCTCTTCGGGAACATATAACTAAAAATATTTCTGGTCAGATCAGTACAAAATCGCCACTTAGCAAAAAAATTAACTTATATTTCCAAGGCTGTTGGAAGCACTTCTTGGACTTATGAAATAGAATAAAAAATAGTTATAGCAACATAAAAGATAAAATTAAGAAAAACGATTTAAAACATAACGTTTATCAAATTAGCTAACAAAAGTGCAAAAAATCCTATACAGTTGAATAATTTTAACATACTTGAACTTGACAATGAAAAAAACACCAAAAAAAAAACAGAAAATAAAAGGTATCATATTTATTTTCTGTAAAAAAGTAGGTAATAAAAATACATAAAACATTTACACGATATATTTGCAAAATGTATTCGCAGGGGGAAATATTTTAAAAAAAATGTTGAAATAAGATAAAGTAATGGACTAATGGACTTAATAGTTATGGACTAAACTTCTTCTGGAAATGGACATAATCATATTTAAGAATCGATATTTAATCAGCTGGTATTCCTGCCAGGAATATTGAACATTTTAGTATTGACTCAGCCGGGTCAGTGGAATGTTTAGCCCATGGGCTGTCTATAATATTTTACTGATGTTAAGCAGTAGAAACATTTTTATTTATAAGCTCCTGAAGAGGCGCCACAATAGCATGGAACATGTAGAGCAGTGAATAAAGGATTTGTAAAAGATATAAGGTTGTGTTTTAATTAATGACCTTCCGCGACAATTAAGTACCTAATTAAGAAAAAGTATGTCCATGTTGCTCAAATGATGTTGTAAATGTTACGTTTGAATGACGACTCCTTTTCCGTAACAGAGGCATTTCTAATAATATTTAGAGATAGTAATAAATAATAGTCGTTGGTTGGGGACCACAGGAGACAGCAGCGTTTTTCCAAGAATTCGAAATGGGATTCAAAAATTTGCCCAAATTTGTTACGTTCATTAATGCAGACTCGCTTGGAATGGTACATAATCACCTACGAGTGAAAACACATCACAATAAGCGAGTTCATGTGGTACTACTTTATTAGCTATTTACCCTACATGTTTCCTGGCCTACATGCCACCTCCTCAGGTGCTATTACATCCTAAATAATGTGCCATGTAGGCCACGAAGGATGTAGGGCAAACAGGTAATAAAGTGGTACAAAAGGAAAAAAAAGTACTATTTTTCGACCTACGCCATTTATATCCAAAAAAGTTAATATGCTTGATTGTTCAGAAACACAAGGAATAGGAGGAGGAAGATGACAAGTAGTAGTAAACGTGGCAAGTGCTAGTGAAAAGAAAGCGCTTCTAGTTACTAAGCAACGCCTCTTGGTTTAAATCATTACATCATACTTCCTTATTAAATTCTTGATTAAAAAAAATCGCTATTATTAATTCCGAAGTTATTCGTCATGGGAAAAGTAATAGCCAAAAAAAAAAAAAAAAAAAAAAAAAAGTAGTAGTAAAAACGTACTGATGATTGATACTTTTGTAGGGTACTGATCAGGTAGACCCTTGAATGAAAGGACCGAGTTTGTTGATAAAGAACTCGACCTCCTTTCACAATAGAAATGTTTTATAATAAGTAATAAACATTTCCACTTTTATGTTCAAAATAACTTTCAATGAGTGCAAATACAATGTCTAAAAGTCTATTTAGAGGCTAAAGTGGAATACTCCATCTTTCAAAATTTACAGGGACAATAAAATTCGATATTACAATATTAAAGACTTCGTAACATGAACTCTTGAAAACCCTGGCTCAATATCGTGTAATAACTGCTGTTTCTTTTTTGATGATTCTGAAAGTCGAGGAGAACAAAATTATGTAATTACTGTAAACACAAGAATTGTTAAACATGAAGCAACCTATTCGAAAAGAAACCAATTACTGTTGAGCACAACTCTGTGAGTAATATTGAGTAAACAACTATGCTGCACGACATCCTGAAAATTAAAACCTGTCCCATTAATGTAAGAAAATGACGTGGCCACCCACTGGTTTATTCATTGAGTGTTGATAAGAAAGGATGTTGTGCACGGAGGAGGCTGTTTTATCGAAGTAATAAACGGTATGATAAGGAGCAGGCTTAACTACTTAACGTAATGACAGAAATTAAAATGTTTCCTATACGTTCGATGAAAGCTTGGAATTACTTAGATTTGAAAGAGCTTAAGTATGATTGCGATTTTATGATCTAATCCTTTTGATGACTAAATGAAGGGTATTAATTAATAATACCAACAGGGGAAGATTAACCCTTCAAAAATTTCAAATTTTACATTTATTTCTCCATCACAACGTTTCGGACACACTGGTCCATCTTCAGGCAATCTACAATAGTATATTAATTACAGATATTACATCCTCCAAAACCATTTACTAAATTTAGTAAATGGTTTTGGGAGGATGTAATATCTGTAATTAATATACTATTGTAGATTGCCTGAAGATGGACCAGTTTGTCCGAAACGTTGTGATGGAGAAATAAATGTAAAGTTTGAAATTTTTGAAGGGTTATTCTTCACCTGTTGGTATTATTATGATCTAATCCTTTTTTTAAGTTTTGTAAAAACCAGTGACCATGAAAATTAGATATTTTCGGCGAAAAAATCCGCGGAGGTCTGATCCCAATTCCCAATACCACTGGGCGAACGCCAGCGGACACTTTTTTGGAACGCCTAGGTCCACCCGACAAACCTATGTATAGTGCTGTATAACTTATAGTATTCTTTTTCGTACATGGCCAGGCCACTGCGCATGCGCGAAAAAAGCGGACACTTTTTTGTTACACATACAGTCTTATTTTTCATACTTGACCACTGCGCATGCGCGAACATCACTGCGTTTGCGTGAACACCACTGCGCATGTGCGAACGCCAGCGGAAACTTTTTTGTAAAGCTTTTTTGTAACGGGTTTTTCCAGTTTAGTCACCACTAAAGCATATGTATGCTAAAAAATATAAAAAAAATAAATCCTTGACGGATCACGCGGTCTTCACAGAGTAAACTACGTGAAAAATATACAGATATCCAATAATTATTGGAAAATTACTGTATCTGACATTCCTGTATTAGGGAAAATACATTTTTAATGTTATTCAGACCATTAGTCCGGCCTATTCGACATATTTATTTACATATTTTTATCTTATGTGCCTGTGTGTGTTTGTGTTGAATCGCGGCATTACTTAAAATGCGAATTAATTAGTGTTCGGCAAGAAAATATTTAGAATTTCATGAGAATTCTAAATATAACTATGAAATAAGAATATTATATTACCTCTATGTAATTAATCCTTTCCTTGGGCACAAAATATTTCAATTTAAAAAAAAAAATACAATTTACAATAAATCCTGAAAAACCTCGGAGCCCCCAAAATCCATTTCTTTACAAATTTTACAATATAGGAAATCAATGTGCAATAAAACCTATCCATACATAATAGAAAGTAGTAAACTACATAAAGAAATATACTCCCAGATGGAAAATATGTTATAGACGAAATAAAATCTACAGAGATAATCTTACAAAGGTTTAAACTTCTGAACTAATAGGTTTTCTCAGGAAAAGAATTCTTCAAACTACTAAAGACCTGTTCATATATGCCTCCATAACTTGGGTAGATGACAACGTACTAATAACCTCCCTGCTAAATCCAGGGTTTGAGTTTAATGCCCGAATACACAAATTTAAGGTCTCGGACAATTTGATATTGAAAAAACTATTCATGGCACGAAATTGTCAATCTATACGTGGAAACAGGGCGAATGGATAAACCAGATTACCTAATTGAGTTGATAGTCACCAAACGATTAAAAAGTCCTAAAGGGCATAAATAAAATTTACTTCATTCGTGTAGGCGGAAAGTTCATTACTTGGCCTTCCGCCCACACAATATTATTTATTTACTTTATTGAAGTCCGCATCCGAGCCTATTACCCCTTATTTGGAGGCGATCAATGTCGAAAATAATAAAAAATTAGGAAAATATATTATTTATTCATTAAACTTATACAAAGTACAACTTTTTTGAAAGGGTTACCTACAGAGAAAATAAATTAATTTTCTTTTATTTTTCAAGTAATTTCACAACAAGCTTTTGTTCCATGATCAGCACAAACAATATAACAAACCCAAAGGCCACACATATTTTCGAAAAAGATTAAGAGTAATCGTAATGATTAATTTTACATACGCGTGAGGGTAAACACATACATATGTGTGTGTATATATATATATTTATATATACAGGGTGTCCCGTAAATGTCTAGTCATATTGAGCGACCTTTAGGGGAACAAAAGATGATGTATGACAATTTCCGAATTCTCACACGTAACGGAGAAAACGTCGTTTTATTGCCTTGTCGAGACAAACGTGGGTTTTAGAAGGATAATCGATGTAGCTCCGGCCCAGGTGGTTCTACTAGAAAGGAAGTGAATCCAATCGAAAGGTGAGTAAATTTACTATAAGACTAGTTGAGAGTAAACGTAAAAAAGTCCGTCTCGCAGGAACTGCATCATGTTAGCGCGGTTCCGTTCATATCCCTAGTCTAATTTGGAAAAATTAAAATAGAAGCAATTATTATTTTGGTTCCACCAGTCTTTTTTTTTTAATTAATTATTATAATGGCGTGTCAACCCTTAACACATGCACTGCCCATCAAAATTTTAAAACTTCCTCAGGAGCCAACTACTTTTTTTCTTATTTTCATTAATAAATAGCTAATAGTATCAACTATAAGGAGTTGAAACGCATTTCTAATGACGCTAACATCCGGTTTGAAGCACACCCCGGGAGCCGGGGCGAGGGCACCGTGCGAAGTCTCACCCCGGTAGCCGGGGCGTGGGCACCAACTCTAGTCTCACAGGGTTACATGAAATGGGTCGTATCATTGTATTTTTTTTTTTTTTGTTCTTGTTTTAAGGCATGTCAGGCACACGGGCGATTTATGCCTTGATTGGGGTGACAGATAGTGCCACCACCACCGACAGGACCCGACCAGGCGAGAGCACGCCTACCGATATCGCAGGCCCCACTCTAGATGAGGGTTTACAGTATACTGCAGATATTACATGACATGAGCTTGTGTCCGAGGGTCTGTTCGGTGGGACCAGGCCGACCAGACCCTCCAAGCTCATGGACCCTTTGGTCCTGAGGGCCCACGACACCAGAAGACCAACCCCCACCCGACCGGCACCATGCCGGAGCAGGGTCACCCCCATCACCCCAATCAATAATAGTTAATGTTTAGATGAGGCTGATTCTATGGATTAATATGTTTTAGAATTAATTATAATGAAATTGTTGCTATTTAATTCACATGTTTCAGCAAATATATTTCTAAAAAGTCCGACTCGCAGGAACTGCCTCATCTTAGCGCGGTTCCGTTCTTATCCCTAGTCTAATTTCGAAAGATTAAAATAGAAGCAGTTATTATTTTGTTGAGAGGAGATCGTTGACCGTTGATGATGCAAGGTAGGGATTGTCCGGGTTAGGTCACTGCTACTTAATAATACATACCCCATATGTGCAGGTATGTGGGCATATATATGTACATATGTGTGCGTGTATATGTGTATGTGTATATGCATATATATAAATATATATATATTATATATGTATATATATATATATATATATATATATATATATATATATATATATATTTACATAGATATGTGCATATATTAGTGTTAAATATGTCCTACTTGTATTTACAGCCCTGATGAAGGCTTGAAGTTCAAGCCGAAACGTCGGCACAATAAAACCATTTTTACGATAAAATGTAGTTTTATTAAGTAGCAGTGACCGAACCCTGACAGTTATATTTTGGTTCCACCAGTCTTGAAAGGTAGGATTTACAATCTGACCTGGAAGGGTCGGCAACACAAGAAACCGTCCCGCTAGTTGCAAGGTCTTGGAATCTTGGAAATCTATATTTCTAACAATAAATTGTTTTTGTTATATTACTTAACCTGTTTTATTTTCGAATACATTATCCAACTATAAGCAATTAAAAAATAACAAGGAATAAAATACAGGCGAAAAGAACACTTCGAATAAGCGAAATCAATTACTTTAAAGCTTTAAGCTCTTATTTCTCCGATTGACATCGCCTAATCAAAACTTTTATTAGAACCTTTTATGTAGAGCATTTAATAAGCTTTCTAATGGTATTCTTCCGTTTACCAAAATTCTCAACAGTTTTCGAGATATTAAAGAAAGTTCCCAAAATTTATATTATTTCTAGCAACAGAAAATTGGCCTCATTTTTCATATCCTGTTTTACACACAAAATTTTCGCAACATAAGAAATTACAAAAATAAAAAGCAATAAAAAACGAAGGGAAAGAGACAAAAATTACAACAAGAACGACAAAAACCCGTTCATAAGAACAAAACAGACGTATTTGAAGTTTTAAGCACTTATTTCTCCGATTGACATAACCTAATCAAAAATAGTTTTAGAATCTTTTTTGTAGAGAATTTAGTAAGCTTTCAAATAGTTTCTATCCACTTACCACGATTTCCCAACCGTGTTCGAGATATTAATGAAAGTATACGAACTTCCCAAAACTTTTCATGTCTGTTCATAAAATATTTTATTCTAACCCTTCCTTAACTCCAAACGTAACAAAACTTTCAACATATTAGTTTTAATGAAAGTAGAACATGCAGATAAAGTTTCAACTGAATCCCATGATTCTAAGTACCCAAACCAAAAACGGTATTCAAAAAATATTTTTCCAATTTTCTCAAAAACGGTTAAAGCTATCGCCTTGAAAATGGTTTCATTCGTTTTCCTAGCCCAGGAATCATATAAAACGAGTACTTAGAAGCTTATGAACTCAAAAACGTAAGCGTTACGATTTTTTTTGCGCGAATTTCGCCCCAAACGCCATCTTCCGGTAGGCGGATTTCGCTGGTTAACGAACTTGACCTTTCAAATTGGACGACGGATTTTTGTACCAAATTGCATCAAAATCGGACCATTCGTCTTCGAGCTAGAGAGCGAACAGACAAATATATATATATATAAATAAATATATACATATATATATATATACAAATTTGAACCACCATCATTTTCGGTCTCTAGGGGTTCTGAAACGCAAAATTTTCTAGTCGGCACTTCCGGATTGTTTCATTGTATCAACCTTATAAGCGGGGTTCCTCCCTATGGGGGAGGGAGGAACCGCGCTAAAAGACATCATAAAATTTACTTTTAGATTTTTCTTTTGGTACTATTTTAACTATTTAAATTTTTGAAATTAATTGGGTATTTTTTAGAAAAAGTAATAATTTATTGACTTGAATGGGACTGTTACCTAAGATTTCCTCGAAATCTGATGAGAGCCGAAGTTCATCTCTTTGTTCTTTATAAATTCGACACTCAATAAAAATATGCTTTACAGTTATAAATACTCCGCATGTTGGGCAAATGGGCTGTGCCTCTCTGGTCATCAGATATCCATGAGTCAGTCGGGTATGACCAATGCGCAGTCGTGCCAAGGCAACCTCATCCTTCCTCTGGCCTGTAAAAGAAGTCTTCCATGCCCTGACACCTGCTTTAATTTCCCTTAGCTTGTTAGCGTTCTGCTCACAGCACCTAGCGTGCCAGGAAATCCACATCTTGGACTTTATGTGAGCGTGAATATCTAAAAAGGGGACTTTTTTGTATGGTATTCCATTAGAAACAAACGGCTGACTTTGCTGCCCGGTCTACTTCCTCATTTTCGGTTATGCCACAGTGACCAGGAATCCAAGAAAAGACAACTGAAACATTGCTTGCTCTGAGTGTTTCTAGGCGTTCCAAAATGTTGACAACAAGTTGATGGTCAGAAGGAGGGTTATTTATTGCTAGGAGTGCTGAGAGTGAATCGGTGAAGATTGATACGTGTCTTTCCTGAGGCATTATTATAGATAATGCTTTGTAAATAGCTAGAAGTTCAGCGGTAAATATACTACTAATTGGATCTAATTGGAATTTATCTGATCTGATTTCACAATTGAATGCCGCTCCGACCCCGAAGTCGTCTTTGGATCCGTCTGTAAATATATGAGTTGATGGGGGAAGTGATTTTTTTAGTTTTATATACTCTTTGTGAAATACATGTATAATAGGAACAGTGTTTTTCTTAAGGAATTTTGTGAGAGAAAAATTAACTTCGGGTTGGGGTAATTTCCATGGCTCCTTTGCTGGGCTACAATTAAACAATATTTCTGGAGGGGTTATATCAAGTTCTGGTAAAAGAGCTTTAATTCTTCTTGGAAATGATCTTTTGATGTTATTACTCTGCCTGTAAGGATGAATAAGTTGAAAGTTAGGAGAAAAATAATAATTTAAAGGGTGATTAGGGGACGCAAGAGCATTATAATAAAAGAAAACTGCCAGGAACATTCGTCGAAATTGCAGCGGAGGTTCTCCTGCCTCAGCACACACGCTGATGACAGGACTAGACCGGAATGCACCAGTCACCAACCTCAGGCCTGAGTTATGGATACTCTCTATCATGTTTAATACTCTCGGGGAAGCGGAATCATATGCTACACACCTGTAGTCGATTTTTTATCTTATATAGCTCCGGTATAATGTTATCATACTTTTCCTATCAGCACCCCAAGATATGTTAGTAAGGCATTTCAGCAGATTTAAAGACCTATTGCAATTATTTCTCAAGGATTTAATATGGGCAACCCAATTTAAAGATCTATCAAATAATACACCCAAATAACGAACGATATCTTTATTTTGGATTATTTGATCGTTAATTCGCAGACTGAGTTGTTCACTAACTTTCCTTCTTGTAAACAATATACTTTCAGTTCTTAAGGGAGAGATGCGAAAGCCACGATTTAGAAACCAATTACTGATTGTGTCCATATCATTGTATTTGTTGGGATATCTATTGTAGAATTACCCATAGAGTGATATTATACTTATGGCCAAGTTAATATAATATGATTTTATTGTATAAATAAAAACGCGATGTAGGTGTAATTTATTTTGCATTATTACTTTCTTTTATTTATTTTCAATTTTCCTAATTTATTAGTGAAACCTATAACTATTATTCATTATCTACCTTCTACTCCTAATATCTTACCAGCTAACATACTATTCTAATTATTGATTCCTATATTTATACCAATTCTTACTTATAGTTACAAAATTCCCTAAAGCAGAAACTTAAACTAAGTCCTGGTTGATTTGAGCAATGAGTACAGTAATACAGCGTATTTTCTCTAATTTTCTGTTTGTCCGATCAGTTTTTACATCTCCTCCTAATTGTTTACCCTTTGTAACCTTTCAGACATGGTTCCGGGAAATTTGAGGCAGTCCGTCGACTAGTGTTTTTATTATCGCCAGCCTCATAGAGTCATAGAGGGTCATAGATTTGGCAGGCCCTTTAATGGGTTGTACTAAAAATGTGATTTTGGCAGCATTACTTGAAAAATGAGCATTCTCAATTTTTTCGATTTCCAATTTACAAATCGATTTCTAATTCGTCATCAGAGGCATTGAAAATTATGTCGTGGATTTCCTCTACTGTCGAAATAAAGCGGTTTTTATTACTCTAAAAATATAAAATGACTCCTGAACATTCAATAAAGAAAAAGTAAAATACCTTTTTCTGAACTTTTCCATTTTAGGGTGATGCCAGAACATCGTATCAGAATATTTTATAAGTATTTTTCTAAATTCTTTTCTCCATTTTTATAATTTAATGACACAAATACTCATAATTTAAGGAGAGGAGATACTATACTACTTTCTGTTGCGCTACGTTGACTTGTCTGCCCGAAAGTAGGAGACACTTTTCGGCCGACTAGTCAACGTAGCTTCACTTTCCGTAAATCGATTTTTAGTAAACTGAAAAATATATTATACAGATGCAAAACACGACATTAAAACGAATAATTATTCATTTAATTAAATCAGAATTAAAGCAACGGGATCTGTTATAAATTTTATGAAGAACATTTTTTGTTTTGAATATATTAAAATATTAAAAAAAAAAAAAAAAAATGACAACCTTAAATAAAATCCATGACCGCTGTTGTTTTTTTCCGCTACGCCCAGACATTCTAGGAGCTAAAGAACAACGTTCCACGATAATTAACTGTACTGTATAATTATAAAAAGGTTTTACACATTTAATTTATGGTTATTGGATACTCAAGTAAAATTTCAAGAAATTGTCGAAAAAAAGTAATTTATTCAGGAACCAATGACGTTCTGACAAGACTTGTTTACTTAGCAATGCCCAGAAGCAATCTAAACCCTTCTGTGAGATGTCCAGCCTTTGATAGAGCAATAAAACGGGAGGAAGGAGGAGGCCCCGGGAGCCGGGGCGAGGCCACCCGGCGAAGGTATAGCTCGCCCCGGCTCCCGGGGCGTGGGCAGTGAACGCGTTAAGGTCACTAACGCCATTCCTGTGTGTAGTAAAGTCTTGAAAGGTCATGATATACGATCTTACCTGGAAGGGTCGGCTAACACTAGGTCCCGCTAGTTACAAGGTCTTGGAATCTTGGAAATCTATATCTCTAACAATAAATTGTTTAAGTTATTTTACTTAACCAGTTTTATTGTCAAATACATTATCCAACTATAAGCAGTTAAAAAATAACAAGGAATAAAAACAGACAAAAAGAACAGTTCGAATAAGCGAAATCAATTACTTTAACGTTTAAAGCACTTATTTCTCCGATTGACATCGTCTAATCAAAACTTTCATCACAACCTTTTTTGTAGAGCATTTAGTAAGCTTTCTAATGGTATTCTTCTGTTTACCAAGATTCTCAACCTTTTTCGAGATATTAAGGAAAGTATACAAAGTTACCAAAACTTTTTATGTCTGTTAATAAAATATTTTATTCTAACCCTTCCTTAACTCCAAACGTAACACAAATTTCAACATATTAGTTTTAATGAAAGTAGAACATGCAGAAAATGTTTCAACTGAGTCCCATGATTCTAAGCACCCAAACCAAAAACGTTATTCAAAAACCATTTTTCCAATTTTCTCGAAAACGGTTAAAGCTATCTATCGCCTTGAAAATGGTTTCATTCGTTTTCCTAGCCCAAGAAGCCTATAAAACGAGTACTTACAAGCTTATGAACTCAAAAACGTAAGCGTTACGATTTTTTTTGCGCGAATTTCGCCCCAAACGCCATCTTCCTGTGAACGGATTTTGCTGGTTAACGAACTTGACCTTTCAAATTGGACGACGGATTTTTGTACCAAATTTCATCAAAATCGGACCATTCGTCTTCTACCTAGAGAGCGAACAGACATATATATATATATATATATATATATATATATATATATATGTATGTATATATATATATTTATATATATATATGTATATATATATATTTATATATATATATATATATATGTATATATATATATACATATATATATATATATATATATATATATATATATATATATATATATATATATATATATACACACACATTTGAACCACCATCATTTTCGGTCTCTAGGGGTTCTGAAACGCAAAATTCTAGTCGGCACTTCTGGATTGCGTCATGAGATCAACCTTATAAGCAGGGTTCCTCCCTATGGGGGAGGGAGGAACCGCGCTAAAAAGAAGAAAAGGAACTTAATAAGTCAACAATTACATTTTGTCAAAAAATAAAAATTGTAAAACACTTAAATTCTTTAAATAGTCACTAAAAATCACAATGAAAATTACAATATCAGATTTCTTATTATGATACATACTTATTGTATTTCATTTTATTTTTACTTATTCTAAATTAAGTTTCATTTTTATTGTAGGACATACTTAATGGTACTCGATATTTTTTGTTTCATTACCTGACGCGTAAACAAACAGAGCAGGTGGTTGTCCAACACGGGAACAGGCAACATACAATCGACCATGCGAGAAACATGGGTTTTCTAGATTAATACCACAAACACTTAATGACTGCCCCTGGGATTTGTTTATAGTCAAACTGAGTTCATAGGTCCAATAGCAACACAGCTGCAGGCACTGTAATGAATTCACAGCAGCGTGATGATTTCACATGTAATGATTTCACTGAATTGGCTCTGTAATGATTTCACAGAAGGTGAAAGAATTCGGTTAAGACAGACTCTGTCTTAACCGAATTCTTTCACGTTCATTGCGATCATCACGTTCCTGGTTAGTACGATTAGATTGATAATTAATTTGATTTTTTGAATTTCGGGTTCTTCTGCCTAAATTTGTCCGCCGCCTTATTTAGTAAGTCACAAACACACAACACTTTTGGAATATTATAGATGCACAGGAAAGAGACGTTTGCATTTCAAGTGACTTTTTACCACAGACAATTTACATTTTACCATAGACAATTTGTTTTTGAGTAAAGTTACCATCGCACAAATGTACGATAGTATATTTCCCCTCCACTAACACTTAAACTGTATCGTATGGTATTAAAGTTCAAATTGACCTTTAAGTATTATTACGAATCTTTTGTATGGGAATATAGAAAAACGGGGTCTTTCTTACTTCGTTAACGCAAATATAAATTAATTGAAATTGCATTATTAACATATGATTATATTGTCACCTAGTGATTACATGTTCTTATTTATTTAAATTTTAACGTCCATTATAATTAAATACGAATTTTAGGACGGGTTATCTATAGGTTACCACCCTTTCTAGCCAGGATACGGCTGATGCCTTTTCTTTTTTCTAAAGAAAAGCCACGACCCTATAGTGGGAATTGAACCCATGGCCCTTGGCACGGAGTGTTAAATTCTCAAGCCTGAACACTCACTGCCACCAGGCCTCCACATGTTCTTATTATTACTGTTGTAGTGAATTTTTGCTTATACACAAATAACCTAATACGTTAACTGTTAAAAATATTTTAATTGAGAACATATGTTTTTATTTAAAAATGAATGTTGTTTCTAGACTTTTTCAGGCAATTTTTTTAATTTTTCTCTCCGTAAGAACCATCCTCGTAGTTCCAGGAATATTATAAAAAAAGAATTTGCGAAACCGGTTCAGTTGTTCTCGAGATTTGCGCTTACCAACACATTTAGCGATTCATTTTTATATAATATATATATATATATATATATATATATATATATATATATATACATAAATACATTTAACTATGTATGTATATGTAAGTGTATGTGTGTAAATATATATATATATATGTATATATATTTATATATATATATATATATATATATATATAAATATATATATATATATATATATATATATATATATATATGATGAGTTATGAAACAATGAGATACTGAACTATTAAACTAGAAGTAATTAAACACGACTAGATGGGTAACGTACGATGATAATTTAGGCAAACCGACATTTTCGCTGATAATTATTCCTATAATTACTAACTCTAAATGAGTAGAGAAAATCACCGAAGAATAATTACGAAGATGGGCAGAACAGCCTTTGGCAAAGCTATTCATCACCATGAAAATGGATAAAATTCGGGCATTAAGAAGTTGCGCTATGACAGGAGAGGAAAACTTCTAACAAGGAAGGAAACCATGAAAGTGACTCACCTACTCCACTAATTAACTATTTCACATGATTAATGGATATTAATTTATGTGTGCGGGATTCCTTTTTATCCCAACACCATGCAATTTTCTTTAGGATGGATATATTATTACCATTATCATTACTCCATCATACTTAGATTCCATATTTAAGTCAAAAACCCCTGGTTATACTAGAGTATAAACAGATGAGCACAAGAGTATGTAACACTAATTGAAGCACTACATGTGAGGGCTAATACATGACATTGCCAAGGAACGGAAAAAAATCATGTCATTACATTTTGAACCAATTTAAAATAAGATTGGTTCGAAATGTATTGTCACAATGTTTAAAGAAAGATCCTTACTGTCTGATTATTTTTACTTGTAATTTTTGTCCTTTTTTTTCAGCTGAAGAAGGCTGCCAAAGTGCAGCCGAAACGTCCAATATACATTTCTGCCAGAAGATATGACTTTTTTTCTCCTATCTGAATCCCAAAAATCCCTTGACTTCGGAACGAATTTAATAATTTCCTAAAGGTATAAGCACTCCCTACACAAACTTCAATAAACATTTGAGTGCCCTCAAATCAATTCAACCGCGTTCGCAACAAATTAAAACCGATATTCATGGTATAATTACATTAAGCTCTAATAAGCACTCTTACTATGAAAGAAAGAATCGCACAGCACCAATATTCAAGGAAATTTATAAACATTAAAATATATAATTAAATCAAATAATTCGATAAACTCTTAATTTCCGTTGAACTTTACTAATTAAGAAGTTTTCCCAATCCTAGCTAATAATTGTTTTCTATTTAATTCTCAGTTGATTAAACAACAAGGTTTTATTACATGATATACATATATATACTCAGTTATCTAATTGTACTTCTCCGTCTTAAAAAATCGATTGCTTTTATTTACATTTTAACATCCATTATCATTAACTATGAATTTTAGGACGGGTTATCTATAGGTGCTACCCATTTCTAGCCATCCCCTTTTCTAGCCATCAGGACTGGGCTAGCTATCAGGATAGGGCTGATGCCTTTTCTTTTTTCAAGAGAAAAGCCACCACCCCATACTGGTGGTCAAACACACGGCCCTTGGCACGAAGTAATAAGTGAACACGCCTTACCACGCTCTAGGGCCTGGATTCTTGCAAAGAGGAAGATCAGAACATAGTACTGACCACACTACCTAGTGTGTCGTATGGTCAAGAATAAGATTCCTCAACTTTATCTACTACTTTGAGCCCTCCTGGCCTGATAAGGGACGGTTAGGGTTTTATAGTAGTATTATATAAGGGGAGGATACTGACTTGAGTGTAGATTGTGATTACGTGACATCACGGGTTAAAGTGTCCATCCCAAGATGGAACACCTGTCCGAAGAGCATTAGGGGCTACACCATCAGCATATTCCCAAGTTTATATCGATTCTACCAAAGTTTCCTATAATTAGGACGCATTGGGTCACCCCATGTCCGGTAGCTAACATGCGGAAGATGCGGGTTCGAGTCCCGTCTGCACCAGGTTGAGTTCCTAAATATCAGGGCTAGTATAGTATTATACCTATAGTAATAATAGAATTTAAAGTTATCTTATTTTCAAACTTCATTTAGACAATACCTTAAGTTTATAAATTTATAATTACAAATATGCTAAAACTGTAATTAGACAGTTCCTTAAGATTATATAGGCTCCATTCTATTAAATTATACATGTTCCATTTTATACTGTCACCGTTAGCTTTATAAATTCTAATTATACACTGTCCTTTTAATGTACTATAAGCCGAAAAATGTACTAATTTTTGAGTCCGATAATATTATTGCATGTTTCCATTTGTTGTTAGCACCTGATGATGGCACATTTGTGTTGAAAGGCCTAGTGAAAAATAAAGAAATTTTGTGGGAAGCCTGAATTTGTTTTTACCTTCTGGAATTAAGCAACCCCACTACCGGAAAACATATATATATATATATGTATATATGTGTGTGTGTGTGTATTGTTTGGAACTTCAAATAATAAAAAAATAACAACATCTATTTAACGATATATTATTTTATTGTCATTTATTGTTTGCGCCTAAACATTTTGTTGTACATTTACGACGGAAAAACTTTTTTCTTAGCTACAACTTGTAGCTAAGAAAAAAGTTTTTGTGTGTAGTGCCTGTAGCCTACAAGTGCTTGTAGCCTAAAAGTGCTTGTAGCCTACAAGCACTAAAAATTATTATATGTATATAAAAATTTCATCTTAGAAATTTCAAAGAGAGGCCTAAGAGCTTTTATTTTTGCACTAAATTAGAAAATTTAAAAAAAAAATTGTCTAGGCATTAATATTTCTTAATATTTGCTTATATAAGTCAAAACATTCTGTTAAATTTAAGCAGATAAATGGGGAAGAAGTATATAACATAAGTTACTTGTGTTAGCCAGATATTGGCGAATGAAAAGAATATTTTTCAGCCTTATCCTACATGATATAAAGGGAAAGGTTTGAAATAAAAAAGCGATTTGCCACATGAATCGGTGACTCCATTTGAGACGATCAAAGCCCTTTGAAATAGTCTCTTCTTTATTCAAACTACATGGGTTTCTTTTAGATTTACCCAAAATACATACAAGTAGCTTGCCTTCCGCATTTCTTTTAAATCCTTATATCGGATTATTTGAAAGCAGATATCATTTTTTAATCTTTGTCATTTTAATCAGTAAAATATGTAATGATGATCAAGTTATAAATGTTATATTATTTTACTAATACATAACATAATGTAAATCGAACAAAATAGATCTACAAAAACGACATTTTTTAACGGCCATTGAAATGAGAAATCTTAATCTGCTAAAGGCGTGACTCGAACCCGCATCTCCCAAATGAAAATCCAAGACGTTAGCCACTGAACCACGAGGAGACTTCAAAATATATAGAAGAAGAAAGTATTGTATTTGTGAATGTTTCGCATTACAGTGTGGAGGTTATAGTTTCTTTACACAAAAATATATTCTTAATATTAAAAAAAGTATTAATAAATAATAACACAGGTCTACAACCAAAAATTTGATTTGATGATTTTGGCTAATCTCTGTATTTCTCGGTGTGCTGAGGCCAAAAATGAAGTCCGTTTTTCTCTATCACGTACAGAGTTTTTTCAAATCCATAGAACATAATATACCTGCTATACACATAAATTTGGTAAGAAGTAGGTTTTTTTTTTTTTTTTTTTTTCAAAACGATTTCTCTTTTTATAAACAGACATATTTCACTAGGTGGTGTAGGCAATGACTCCCTCAGTAGATGTTGTAGGCCTGAGGGTGTCTAAGCACGATCTGTTCAGACAGGAACGTACTTGTTTGGTCTCAGATTTCACCGTCTGAAGCTAAACGAGATTGAACCTGTTGTATCAGGAACTTGGAGCTAAATTTCTGTTCATTCTCTCAGTTCAGTAGTATCAACTGAAGTGAACACATTCACTGAGGTCTCTTAGTTGTGTCAAAGTGATTAAGAACGTATTTTAAGGTTTGAAAGTGCATTTAGACAAAATGTCTCATCGTCGTTGTGTTACCAGTCCAGACTACTTCTGTTTTATCTGTGGTGAGTACACAGTTAAGAAATACCAACGAAATATAACAGGTTTTGTCAAAAATGTATATTATGCATATTTTGGCTTGAGAATAGGAGATCAAGATAAAGTGTGGGCTCCTCACAAAGTATGCCATAGCTGCGTAGAAAAACTTCGCTTATGGTACAAAGGAGAGTTAAAATCTTTCGGATTTGCTATCCCAATGATGTGGAGGGAGCATAAAAACCACGTTAATGACTGTTACTTTTGTAATTGTCATGTTCAAGGCTATAATTCCAAAAATCATAAGCTCATTAACTACCCTAATGTGGAATCTGCTAGTCGTCTGGTACCACACACGGTCCTGGATTGACAGTTCCTCAGCCCCCTCGTGACTTGGGCAGTATAGATAGGGAAGCTAATAGAGAAGACTGTATGTCGGAGAGCGATGAAGTACACAGTGAGTTCAAAGCAAGCAGTTCAGAAGATGAACCTCAGCTTATTTCTCAACAGGAGTTGAACGACTTAGTGAGAGATCTTGGACTTCCAAAAGATGCAGCTCAGTTACTTGGCTCCCGTCTTAAAAACAAAAATTTATTACAGCCAGGCACTTCTTTTTCATGGTATCGACACCGTGAAGCAGTTTTTGTTCCTTACTTTGCTCTGGATGAGAATCTTATTTATTGCAAAGACATTCTTGGTCTGATGGGTCAATTTGGTATACAATATGACCCGATTCATTGGCGTCTATTCATAGACTCATCAAAGCGAAGTCTAAAGGCTGTTTTGTTGCACAATGGCAATACTTATGCTTCAGTTCCAGTTGGCCATTCGGTACATTTAAAAGAAACATACGAAAATTTGTCATTAGTTCTCGAACGAATTCATTATAATGAGCATAATTGGTTGATATGTGGAGACTTGAAAGTACTTACTATGCTCTTAGGTCAGCAATCAGGGTACACCAAGTTCCCTTGTTTTTTATGTTTATGGGATAGCCGAGACAGAAATTCCCATTGGAACAACAAAGACTGGCCATCACGAGGAGCTCTGTCGCCAGGCCAAAAAAATGTAATTAGGAGAAGTTTGGTTCCTTCTGAGAAAATCCTGCTACCTCCTCTACACATAAAGCTAGGGCTGATAAAACAATTCGTAAAGTCTTTCAATAAAGAAGGTGAATGTTTTAAGTACTTATGCTCCAAGTTCCCACGATTAAGTGATGCAAAGCTAAAAGTGGGGATCTTTGTAGGCCCAGATATTCGGAAACTTTTCACAGATCCACATTTCACTCAGACCATGAATGAGAAGGAGAAGGAAGCTTGGAATTCTTTTAAAGATGTTGTTGAGAAGTTCCTAGGTAACGTGTAGGATCCCAACTACAGAAGTATCGTGGAACGCATGTTGAAGGCATTTCAATTACAAGGTTGCAACATGAGTTTGAAGGTTCACTTCTTACATTCGCATGTGGACTATTTTCCGGAAAACTTAGGGGAAGTAAGTGAAGAACAAGGGGAAAGGTTCCATCAGGACATCCAGGAAATGGAACGTAGGTATCAGGGCAAATGGAACGTAAACATGATGGCTGACTATTGTTGGATGCTGCAGCGTGAATCATCTCATACACAGAGTCCTACAGCCGGAAACGAACACGGAGAAATTTTCAAGAGAAAAAAATACGTTTTCATAAAAATAATAACTAAATATGCCACTGTTAATTCTGAAGCTGTTATTTCTACACATTTATGTATTTTGTACAGTAAACAACATTGAAATAACTAAAAGATCATGGAAATAAATGAAAACTCTTATTCGCCAATTCTGTTTTCTTTTAATGGTAGTACCTCTGCCCTTACTTGAGATTGAACAATTTCCTTACGTGATAGAGAGGGACTGACCTCATGTTCGGCTTCAGCACGCCAAGGAGCATAGAGATTGACCAAAATCATCAAATCAAATTTCAGAAAGATTATTTTTGTAGACCTGTGTTATTGTATTAATTTATTAGACAATATTAATATAAAGTGTACCTTCAATCAATTATAGGCAAATCTCGGACCATGCTGGATGCTAAATAATGCCCACTTGGTCCTAGAGTTACCTATAATTACTTGATAATTATATTGTTTAATTTTTTAATACAATAATTTGTGATAATTCATAATTAATATTACTTAAAATTGTGAATTTACATGATGCCCGGAGAAGGACAATGAAGTCCGAAACGTATATGTAGTTCAATTCATAGAAGTACTAGGTTCTGGGAGGAGTTAATTTTGTAAATTTCTTGCCACACATACATGATATTTCATTCTGAACCATGCATTTTACACCTACATATCATATTTATTCGTATTAATCGCTACGTCATGAAAATGCTAAATATAATGCAAGGATACACTACCACTAAGCAAATGAACTAGAGACTTATACACATATAGTCATGCACCCACTAACTACAAGTACAAGCACACACCCTTGGCACGACTCCGTACTGGAATCACATTTGATCCAAAAAGTAAATTTATCTGATGACATATTCACTTCAAACAAATCCATAGTGTTTTAATTGCTCTAGCTAAATTGAAAAGTTAGTTATAAATAATTATATTTTGTTCCAAAAAGAAGTCTCTTTAATTGCGTGTAACTTGTAAAATAATATTAATTTGTAAAGTTTAATGAAACCACAGCTAAGGTGAAAGGAAGTATGAAAAGAACAGCGTCCAAGAGGAAAATATAGAGGGGTTGGGTTATTTTCCGTAGCACAATCGCTGTTAGATTGGTTATTATTCCGGTAGAATGTGTACTATTATATTTCATTTCTATAGGCTCGGTAATAGTCTACTCCGGAGGGGAAAGGGATTGGGAAAATTACAATTCGAATATTTGTTCACGGGATAAAAACTTTTCATGAAACCTTATGGTATAACCCATCATTCATTCCTTTTGTTCTTCGATAGATTTATTATGTATCATGGAAATAGCTGAGGTGGGTCCATTCATAGAATTGTGAGTCTCCTCTGCATTTAAAGATCGAGTACGCGAATCTATAACGGAAATTTCAATTTAGTGCAGATTCACTTACTCCATCCCAAAGGATGCCTTCGTGAAAGAAGGCTTGAACAATCTGCTTATAATATATGCTTCATTGATATTAACAGAAATACTCCCTTGTGTGTTTTTTTTTCTTTTCTTTTCTTTTTTTTTCGTGTTTAACGGCGTATCAACAATTAGGCTATTAACGCCGGGCTATCTACAGGTTGCCACCCTTTTATAATACCAACAGCACGTGGTCGGTCAACCATTCAGGTTCTGACCCACGCCCAACGTTGCTTAATTTCGGTGATCTACGGGAACCGGTGCATTCAACATGGCTATGGCCGTTGGCAACTCCCTTGTTGAAACCAATATATCTTGGGAAGTCCATAGTTCCGGGATCTTGACACAGACAAAGAGGGACATATGTAGGAAAGAAAATTCTGCAATGGCTCCTACTATTTCGCTTTTTGCCTAACTAAAGTGTGAGTCTCGAGTGCGGAAAGATAGCATTAAAACATCAAGTCAAAAAAGCGCTAAACTGGATGTCCCAAGATTCTATCTATGCTTGCCAGTAGATTGCAAAAAAATAAAAAAATAAATAAATGCTTTAATAGATTATTATCACTAGATAATGTCCCCGACCGACTTACAACTGTGTCTCAAATACTCAACAAAATAGGCGTAATTCATCTGTGGAAGGAGAACGATCTAATGGCGTTAATAAAAAGTCCGTCACGCAGGAGCTGCATAACTAAGCACTTTCCTCAGAATTTTTGTAGTGTAGACTACATTACTGAATAATTTGCTGTAAATAACCTATATAAATAAAATAAAAACGTGAATAGTTCTGCTCATTTACATTTCTTATGAGAACTGTTAAATTATTAATTTTGTAAATAATTTGCTTCTAGAGTTATGTTAATACATGTTTCTGTACTACTTAAAAAATACACAAAAACTTCATTTTCCGTCTTTTGATTTGTCGCAGGAACAGGATACAGTCCCGCTTGTGGGAGATAGCGCTCCTCGCGGCGCCTTTGGGAACCTACGTCTGGCCGGCTAATTCTAATGAAACAGAGTTTAAAGTAAACCCTCCTTTCCAATAGACCGATTTACTTCATTTTTACAACACTTCTTTCTCAAGAGATACCCATGGCGTATACCGCGTTTCGTTACAATACAGCAGAAATTACGACCGGTATGAGTATATTAGTACTTTAGGTCCGGAGTAAACCCCCCCCCTCCAAATAACCCCATTAAGTTTATTTTTACAACACATTTTTCTCTGTTGATTACCAACACGAATACCGAGTTTCATTGAAATGTAACAAAAATTACGGCTGGTAGTGGCAAATTAGTAATGTGGGTCCGGAGTAAACCCCCTCCTAATAAACCGATTTAGTTTATTTTTACAACGTATGTCTCTCTTTAGATCAACATAAAGAATACCGAGTTTCGTTTAAATATAACAAAAAATACGGCTGGCAGGGTCAAATTAGTGTTTTGCGTCCGGGGTAAACCCCCCTCCCGGTGGACCGATTTTAGTGGTTAACGAACTCGTTCAATCGTTTGCTGATTGAACGCTATATAACATGTTTCGTGAAGAAAAAACAAAAACTCTTGCCGCTATCGTGTTAACGCACACATACACACACACACACACACACACACACATATATATATATATATATATATATATATATATATATATATAAATTTCAACGGGGGTCATTTTTGGTGTCTACTAGGTAGGATCGATGGGGATTTGAAGAAATTGTTCAAAAATTCCGTCATGAGTACAACCTCAATAGCTACTTTCCTTCGGAGGAAAGTGCTAAAATGTCTAAATTTGTCCTTGAGGACTATGAAAATTTCCTCATTCAATCCCTCTTTGAGGAGAAGAGCCTCCTCTTCTTTGTACTCTGCAATATAACGTAAAAAACTAGGAATTATTTCACAAATAAGATTGTGTAACCCAAATTTTTATTGGGAACGAAGTGTCAACTAGGGTAACTGGGAGGAACAATGCACAATATGCAATCAATTCAAAAAGAATATATTAAACACTTCCCCTCTCAAGTGCCACATGTAAAGTGTTCCTATAAACGCCTTTATTCAGAAGTACATAAACCACACAATGCAGGATGAGAAGCAATCAGGGTTCTGCTAGCAGTAGACTCAATAGAAAAACTAAACAGTATTTATTATTATACTAGCTGTTACCCAGTGTGCCATGCTACGCCAACTTTATATTATATAGTTGTAAGGAACAAATATACAGCTGGTAGATTTTTTTTTCACCTTGCCTATGACACTTCCTGTATCAAGGCCTACCTGTGTGCCAAGTTTGGTCAACATCGGTCAAACGGTGTGGATTTGTATAAGGAAAAAACAGACAGACAGAAAGCTGACAGATGATTTTGACCTAGCCTATGACACTCCCCGTATCAACCCCTACCTGTGTGCCAAGTTTGGTCAAAATCGCTCAAAAGCTGTGGTTTTTATATGAGGAACAGAAAATTTTTGTATGTCACATATAAATGATTTTAGGTGATATGGTAAAGAACTAAAAGTATTTAAATTATTAAAGTTCTGTGCAGATCTATGGGCTAATGTTGAAGAAATAGTATTTTTTTAAGCCAATGCATGTGATAAAAAGCAATTTGCAAGTAAAAATAATCAACTATAGAAACACATCAATCAATGGATCAAACTTTGGAAGCCCAGTGTTGTCCTACCTACATCTTCATCAGAAATTAAGAAAATTGATCTTATATGATAATATTTGTCCAAATTCTGAGAAAATAAGGCTATAATTTAGACAAACATACAAAGGTTATACCATAAGGTTTCATGAAAAGTTTTTATCCCGTGAACAAATATTCGAATTGTAATTTTCCCAATCCCTTTCCCCTCCGGAGTAGACTATTACCGAGCCTATAGAAATGAAATATAATAGTACACATTCTACCGGAATAATAACCAATCTAACAGCGATTGTGCTACGGAAAATAACCCAACCCCTCTATATTTTCCTCTTGGACGCTGTTCTTTTCATACTTCCTTTCACCTTAGCTGTGGTTTCATTAAACTTTACAAATTAATATTATTTTACAAGTTACACGCAATTAAAGAGACTTCTTTTTGGAACAAAATATAATTATTTATAACTAACTTTTCAATTTAGCTAGAGCAATTAAAACACTATGGATTTGTTTGAAGTGAATATGTCATCAGATAAATTTACTTTTTGGATCAAATGTGATTCCAGTACGGAGTCGTGCCAAGGGTGTGTGCTTGTACTTGTAGTTAGTGGGTGCATGACTATATGTGTATAAGTCTCTAGTTCATTTGCTTAGTGGTAGTGTATCCTTGCATTATATTTAGCATTTTCATGACGTAGCGATTAATACGAATAAATATGATATGTAGGTGTAAAATGCATGGTTCAGAATGAAATATCATGTATGTGTGGCAAGAAATTTACAAAATTAACTCCTCCCAGAACCTAGTACTTCTATGAATTGAACTACATATACGTTTCGGACTTCATTGTCCTTCTCCGGGCATCATGTAAATTCACAATTTTAAGTAATATTAATTATGAATTATCACAAATTATTGTATTAAAAAATTAAACAATATAATTATCAAGTAATTATAGGTAACTCTAGGACCAAGTGGGCATTATTTAGCATCCAGCATGGTCCGAGATTTGCCTATAATTGATTGAAGGTACACTTTATATTAATATTGTCTAATAAATTAATACAATAACACAGGTCTACAAAAATAATCTTTCTGAAATTTGATTTGATGATTTTGGTCAATCTCTATGCTCCTTGGCGTGCTGAAGCCGAACATGAGGTCAGTCCCTCTCTATCACGTAAGGAAATTGTTCAATCTCAAGTAAGGGCAGAGGTACTACCATTAAAAGAAAACAGAATTGGCGAATAAGAGTTTTCATTTATTTCCATGATCTTTTAGTTATTTCAATGTTGTTTACTGTACAAAATACATAAATGTGTAGAAATAACAGCTTCAGAATTAACAGTGGCATATTTAGTTATTATTTTTATGAAAACGTATTTTTTTCTCTTGAAAATTTCTCCGTGTTCGTTTCCGGCTGTAGGACTCTGTGTATGAGATGATTCACGCTGCAGCATCCAACAATAGTCAGCCATCATGTTTACGTTCCATTTGCCCTGATACCTACGTTCCATTTCCTGGATGTCCTGATGGAACCTTTCCCCTTGTTCTTCACTTACTTCCCCTAAGTTTTCCGGAAAATAGTCCACATGCGAATGTAAGAAGTGAACCTTCAAACTCATGTTGCAACCTTGTAATTGAAATGCCTTCAACATGCGTTCCACGATACTTCTGTAGTTGGGATCCTACACGTTACCTAGGAACTTCTCAACAACATCTTTAAAAGAATTCCAAGCTTCCTTCTCCTTCTCATTCATGGTCTGAGTGAAATGTGGATCTGTGAAAAGTTTCCGAATATCTGGGCCTACAAAGATCCCCACTTTTAGCTTTGCATCACTTAATCGTGGGAACTTGGAGCATAAGTACTTAAAACATTCACCTTCTTTATTGAAAGACTTTACGAATTGTTTTATCAGCCCTAGCTTTATGTGTAGAGGAGGTAGCAGGATTTTCTCAGAAGGAACCAAACTTCTCCTAATTACATTTTTTTGGCCTGGCGACAGAGCTCCTCGTGATGGCCAGTCTTTGTTGTTCCAATGGGAATTTCTGTCTCGGCTATCCCATAAACATAAAAAACAAGGGAACTTGGTGTACCCTGATTGCTGACCTAAGAGCATAGTAAGTACTTTCAAGTCTCCACATATCAACCAATTATGCTCATTATAATGAATTCGTTCGAGAACTAATGACAAATTTTCGTATGTTTCTTTTAAATGTACCGAATGGCCAACTGGAACTGAAGCATAAGTATTGCCATTGTGCAACAAAACAGCCTTTAGACTTCGCTTTGATGAGTCTATGAATAGACGCCAATGAATCGGGTCATATTGTATACCAAATTGACCCATCAGACCAAGAATGTCTTTGCAATAAATAAGATTCTCATCCAGAGCAAAGTAAGGAACAAAAACTGCTTCACGGTGTCGATACCATGAAAAAGAAGTGCCTGGCTGTAATAAATTTTTGTTTTTAAGACGGGAGCCAAGTAACTGAGCTGCATCTTTTGGAAGTCCAAGATCTCTCACTAAGTCGTTCAACTCCTGTTGAGAAATAAGCTGAGGTTCATCTTCTGAACTGCTTGCTTTGAACTCACTGTGTACTTCATCGCTCTCCGACATACAGTCTTCTCTATTAGCTTCCCTATCTATACTGCCCAAGTCACGAGGGGGCTGAGGAACTGTCAATCCAGGACCGTGTGGTACCAGACGACTAGCAGATTCCACATTAGGGTAGTTAATGAGCTTATGATTTTTGGAATTATAGCCTTGAACATGACAATTACAAAAGTAACAGTCATTAACGTGGTTTTTATGCTCCCTCCACATCATTGGGATAGCAAATCCGAAAGATTTTAACTCTCCTTTGTACCATAAGCGAAGTTTTTCTACGCAGCTATGGCATACTTTGTGAGGAGCCCACACTTTATCTTGATCTCCTATTCTCAAGCCAAAATATGCATAATATACATTTTTGACAAAACCTGTTATATTTCGTTGGTATTTCTTAACTGTGTACTCACCACAGATAAAACAGAAGTAGTCTGGACTGGTAACACAACGACGATGAGACATTTTGTCTAAATGCACTTTCAAACCTTAAAATACGTTCTTAATCACTTTGACACAACTAAGAGACCTCAGTGAATGTGTTCACTTCAGTTGATACTACTGAACTGAGAGAATGAACAGAAATTTAGCTCCAAGTTCCTGATACAACAGGTTCAATCTCGTTTAGCTTCAGACGGTGAAATCTGAGACCAAACAAGTACGTTCCTGTCTGAACAGATCGTGCTTAGACACCCTCAGGCCTACAACATCTACTGAGGGAGTCATTGCCTACACCACCTAGTGAAATATGTCTGTTTATAAAAAGAGAAATCGTTTTGAAAAAAAAAAAAAAAAAAACCTACTTCTTACCAAATTTATGTGTATAGCAGGTATATTATGTTCTATGGATTTGAAAAAAATCTGTACGTGATAGAGAAAAACGGACTTCATTCTCGGCCTCAGCACACCGAGAAACACAGAGATTAGCCAAAATCATCAAATCAAATTTTTGGTTGTAGACCTGTGTAATTAGTGATCATTCATAACTAATATTTCTTAAAATTGTTAAATTACAGGATTAGGCCTGAAGAAGGACAAGTCCGAAACGTTGCATTTATTCGGATAATACAATTTGAATAGTTCATTACCCATCTTCAGATTCTACCCATCTCATAATATTGAAGACAGAAGAGTATTTTCACCCTGTGTATGGGGCAAGACAACGGGCTAAAAAGTAATATAATTTCTAATTCTATTATTTTCCATTGCAAAGAAGAACAGTAACGGTTCATTTTTACCCACGAAATTGTTCAAAAAACTTGTTCCTTAAGGTACATAAAAAAGTGTCATGATATAGTCTCCAAAGAGATTATTTAGAAGAAAACCTCGTATGTCTTTTTGATGGTTATGAGATCCAAACATCAAAGAGCTACTGGATACTCCTACTCTTGTTTATACCTGTAAGACCTCATGAATCAACTCATTAAACAGAACCTGTTTGAGAGGAGATAATCTTGAAAACATAATAAAAATAAATCCAAGTTATAAAGGGCAGTATCTTAGATTTTAGAGTTTAAATTAATACGCAGAATGTTGTTCTTGTTATAACATTAAGGTAAAACTTTTCTTCATCCGAAGATTTGATGTATTTCAAATAAATCACAAACATGAAGTCTCATATAGTATCAAATGAATTTCCTATTGAATATATTTAACAAAGTTTCGCATTTTTACTGACACAACTATTGACTAGTAGAGGAGTAGAAACAGTTATTGGTAGGTTTTGATCTTTCGTGAAAAATATAAAATGACATCTCAAAGAGAAGGAAGATTTAAGGCGCCACAACAGGAAACTGATACTATTCTAAGCGGAAATGACTCCCCCACCTTTTCAACGTTCGCCATAAGCTACCCGAACTTGAGGAATCTGAGGCCATTCACGTACCGAGGAAATCCTTAGCTATTGGAGGACACACAAGTATAGTTAGTCCTACAGAGGATAAAGAACTTCTCTCAAAAGTTTGAATCCGTATTAATCTCCTCTGGCCTGTTATATAAGTACACAAATATTTCTGTAATCTACAACTTTTGAACACGAGATGTGTCAGTTCTTGTTTCACGTCAAGCACTTCCTGAATTCTTTTCGATGTCATTGTTGACATTACAAAATGTCTTCTAGTATTAAAAACATTCTTCCATAAAAGGCCACTAGGATATGGGGAAAGATGATGAGAACTGCTATCTGATGTCCGATAATCTTGAAAAATATCCCGGAGTAATCAGGCATTCATGACATGGGCCCCCGCGCTTTCCCATCCCTCGTCAACTCCATCAAATTTTCAGAGATGGATAAATTGCTAATGGCAGGATTTCAGCATTATTTTTTAATCAGTGCACGAAGAATGCTAAAAAAAAGTATAATTCGTAGGATGTCTCCTTCTATTTTGTTATGGAATAAAAAAATCATTTTTTTTTTCAAAGATCTCGTTATCCCTCCGACAGAAACGCCTACAACAGACTGACATGACAGCACAAATCTTCCCTATCCCAATTCCGCTCAGGAGAGTCCTTCAACGAGTACCTTTCATCCCTCTCCACCCAAGACTGTTCTCTGTGGACAGTCACTCGTAAAATCGTAAAGTTTCACCCAATTCCTTCCCCACTCAAACGCAGCGATGGAACTTGGGCAAGAAGTAATGAATAAAAGGCACCCCTCCTCTACCTTTGTCCTTCCCTCCCTAAGCTTCCCTTCCGTCCGAAGTAAAATACATTATCAAACACCTCCCTAAGAAATCTCCTGTTTATGACCTTATCTCAAAAACCTCCCCCAGAAGGCCATCACATTCCTCGCACACCTGTTTAACTCAATCGTAAGAACAACCCATTTTCCCAATCCCTGGAAACACTCAGTTGTTATTGTTATCCCCAAACCCTTCAAACCTCCCGATTACCTATCTTCCTATCGACCTATCAGCCTTCTCCCATTAATGTCTAAAATATACGAACAACTCCTTTACAAAAGAATCCACCCAATCATAGAATCCTCGAAGAAAAGGCCCTACTATCAGTTTGCTTTCCCCTCCCATCATTCCACTATGCAACAGTGCATACGAATTGTAGATGCAATATACTCCTGGCTTGAATGTAAGAGTTTCTGCACGAGGGCCTTTCTCGACGTTGGTCAAGAATTCGATAGTGTTTGGCATCCGGGATTACTTTACAAAGTAAAGCTAATACTTCCACACACCTACTTCCTTATCCTCAAATCCAACCTGTCAAACAGATCCTTCCAAGTCAAACAAGATACAACTCTTTCCCCGACCTGCTCCATAAATGCTTCAGTCCCCCAAGGGAGTATTATAGGTCCTCTTCGTTTCCTTCTTTACACTGCGGATATACCCAAACGCCCCCAAACCCTACTGTCCACATATGCAGATGACACAGCCATCCTATCAACTTCCCCTGATTATTTAGTTTCTTCCGGGCTGGGAAAATTATTATTATTTGTTTTCGATTATATTTGCCACATTAGGGTTTCTTGGGGTGCTTATTTTAAGTCTTCAATTATTTTTAGTGTAAAAAAAAATGTATAATACTAGTTTACTTGAAAACGTGAGCATTTTTTTGAATTTATTTGACAAAATTTAAATTATTGTTTAACGATTTTTTTTTTTTTTTTTTCTAAAGACGATATATGAAATATACCGGGTTAATTATAAACAAAGTAACATTAAATTAGATAGATTAAATAAATAATCTCCCAAGCATTCCTGATTTTAAATTTTACTTTTTTATATATACTCTGAATTTTTTATTCATTCGAAGAAATCTGTTCTTTCCTCTTAGTATTCATATTTAGTAGAAAGGACATATAACGTCAGAGCGTATCGTCAAAAGGAATCTGAGATAGTGCTGAATTATTTCCTCAGATTTGAAAAGAAAAGGAAACAACCCTTCCCTATCCTGGTATGTTATTTAAGATAAGTTAGTTATACGGAAACTGAATAATCATAAAATATTAGATACTACACTCAGTGAGGGTGCTTTTAAGAGTGATTCTCAAAGCCGTTTTGGAATAGAAAGCTCTTTCTATTAAAAAAAAAAAAAAAAAAAGAAACTGAAACTTTTGAGTTTCAGGAAAAAGAGTATATTTCCCATTCATTTTAACAAACATCAAAATCTGACTCGCAGAAACTGCGTCATCTTAGCAATTAGTTTCCCTGACTGATGAGGGCCTATCTTAATTTACGCCTGATTATTTTCAGTAGGTCATGTTTTAGGCTCTCGAATAGTCACTTTCTACTTACCCTCGTTTCCCAGGCGTTTAGAAAATTAAAAATTTATATACGTCAGTTTCCCCAAAATGTCTATATTTTACATAGGTTAGGTTTTTTTTTTTTTTTTTTTTTTTGGTACATCGACTGCTTAGGCCATGAGCACCACATTCATAGGTTAGATGAATGCAGAATCATCAGTTTACTTCTTATAGTATTAAGATTAATCATTTATTTTCAGTTTTCATCAACTGAGATAAATTCCGCAGAAAGAATATGTCAAGACATTTTGGAAGTAAAATGATCGCGGACTATCTCATTTTCTTAATGATTCTTCAAGCTATATGTGAGAAAATGACTGAATAGCTCCGCTTCTCCAAGTTGTCTCCCTACCCTTAGATTTCTTTGCACAACACCACGCGAAGGCCCTCCTATATTTAAGCAGCCTATAGTACAAGGGTTTTTGTTCAACAACCCTACTTTATACCCCATTCTTCCTGAGGTTGTCTCCGACCATCTGTCTCGTGAAACCTTTTGTAGCATGGTAGGGCTTCTACTCGCATTGCTTTCGGCCTTAAATTTACAGGAATGAGATATTGTATGGCGTCATCAGACGGGGGATGGGGAGTTCCTCGCGTGGAAGGAGATTATTTCTGCGGCATGTATTATGGAGACAACCTTCCACAAGACTCTCTGATGACTTTCTTCAGCCGTTACGAATAATGTTGCTTGGTTTGTCGTGGAAACTAAATGTGTCAAGAAGTCGGTTTTTGTTTGCAAGGCGACATTTGATATCAGATAGGATAAGTGTTCGATGTATTCATACATCGTTATGTTCGATATTCAGGAGTTGGTGTGTGGTATGTGAGTACAGGTAATGGAGAAGTCCAGAAAGGTGGTCGATTTGGTATACGGGTCATTCCATGTCAAATCAACACACTTTTCGGACTTGATGTCTGAGATTTTCATGATTTTTGGTATGCAGTAATATATTACAGACTTAAGAAAACATACCAAATTTCAGTTATGTAGCACAATTATGTTTGAAGTTATTAATTTTTAAAGATTTAAATTTTTATGAAAAAGTGTCATATTTTGGCACCTTTGGGTGCCTATAGGCTCGCAATCAGTGATGATTTTAACTGGGGAGTGGTCTCATTTTATAGCTGTTGAGTAAAGTCTTTGTAAAGTCTTGCTTGTTTCATTCAGTGAACTATTCAAAATTTTCAAAAAAGATACTAATTCTGGTATTTTTTACAAAACATGTCTTTCAGAAGCCCTCTATCTCCTGATCCCATGATAGAATTTTGCTATATGTATTAATACATTTCAAACTATATTTGATATTTTTTTGGAATTTTTAAAATTGCCACATTTTGAGAAATTTAAATTTTAAAATTTCATTTTAAATTTTTTAACTTTTTTAAAATTGTAACCTCTATTTTGTGGCATATCATATTAAAGCCCCATTCAACAGCTTTCAAATGAGACCACTCCCAGGTTAATATCATCACTGGTTGCGAGCCTATAGGCATCCAAAGGTGCCAAAATATGACACTTTTTCATAAACATTTAAATCTTTAAAAATTAATAACTTCAAACATAATTGTGCTACATAACTGAAATTTGGTATTTTTTCATAAGTCTGTGATATATTACTGCATACCAAAAATCATGAAAATATGAGAGAGCAAGTCCGAAAAGTGTGTTGATTTGACATGGAATGACCCATACCAAACAGTGAACATGGGGTTTCAGGATATTTTTTAGAATGAGGAGAAAGTCGAGGAAAGATAGAAAGTTGTTTGAGTCGGTTTCAATCGTGAATTTTAACCGGGGGGGGGGGGTAAGAATAAAAATCCGTTAGCATCTCAGAGATTTTATAGGAAACTAGCTGTTACCCAGTGTGCCATGCTACACCAACTTTATATTATATAGTTGTAAGGAACAAACATACAGCTGGTAGATTATTTTGACCTAGGCTATGACACTCCCCGTATCAACCCCTACCTGTGTGCAAAGTTTGGTCAACTTTGGTCAAACAGTGTGGATTTGTATAAGGAAAATAAAGACAGGCAGACAGCTGACAGATGAATTTGACCTAGCCTATGACACTCCCCGTATCAACCCCTACCTGTGTGCAAAGTTTGGTCAACTTTGGTCAAACGGTGTGGATTTGTATAAGGAAAATAAAGACAGACAGACAGCTGACAGATGATTTTGACCTAGCCTATCCCCATATCAACCCCTACCTGTGTGCAAAGTTTGTTCAAAATCGCTCGAAAGCTGTGGATTTATATGAGGAACAAATTGAATGGCTTGGGGGGGAGTTAATTTAGAGGGAGTTCATTTAGATTCTGCAGGTTCCATCTTCCAATACTCCCTGCATTACAATCAAAGTAATATACACTTTTTTTATATTTTTTTCCTGAGTTTTAAAAGTATAATAATAATAATATTAAAATAGAGAAATATGATAGTGTAATGATAACAACTATTATAATACGAATAAAAATAGTAATAATAATATTGAAATGGTCAGTACATGAATGGGTGACCGACCACGTGCTGTTGGCATTATAAAAGGGTGGCAACCTATAGATAACCCGGCGCTAATGGCCAAGTTGTAGATGCGTCGTTAAACACACACACACAAAAAATAATAATATTGAAAAAGAAACAAATTATAATATCAAAATTACAAATTAGGTGAAAGAAATAAAAAAAAGAATGAATATAAATGAATTAAATAAAATAAAATAACTGATTAATGAAAAGAAAACGTCCGTTCTTGCAATGGCTTATTCTTGTGATTGTTAAAACAAAATTCAATCAGGATTGTGGTCATGAGAAACTGTTCAATTATTTACAGCAGCATTATTTTTCAAAAACAAATCCACTACTTTTCTCATTTGTTCCGATACTAAACATAAAGGTATGAATTCTGTATACGCACTTTTGATAAGATTATACGATATAATAATAAAAAATAATGATTTGTCAAAATGAAATTATTTACAGTGATAATCCATCGTCTCAGTTTAAAAATATATATATATATGTCAAGATTGCTTTACATACATTCAGAAAAATTTCACAAAAAGTTTTAGCGGAAATATTTTACTACAGCTAATGACAAACGTGTAGTAGATAGGGCGGGAGAAAGAGTAAAATCCTTGGTCTCTAATGGAAGTTATGGGCAAATCTGAAACTAAAAATGTAAAAAACTCAGTAGAGTTTGCTAATGTTGCATCTAGTTTAATGACAAACACTACAATTCTCCGTATGAGCCAAGTAGATATTGAGCCTGCTATAAGTTCGGACAGTCAAGATTCTATAAGTAGGGTATTTATTTATTTTTTCTCTTCAAGTAAAAAAAAAAGTCCGACTCGCAGGAACTGCAGCATCTTAGCGCGGTTCCGTTCATGTCCCTAGTGCCATTTGATAAGCTTAGAAAAAAAATAAACTTATTTTTTTTATATATCTTGTGAAAATTGTCAAAATCCTCTCGAACATCTCGAATAAAAGTGATATTAAGGCGTCAGGGACACCGACAGTAGGTAACTTTTACACAGAAGCGGAAATTGCAGAATCTGGCTCCCATTCTAAAGCAAAGCTCTATAAATCAATACAAAATATGCCTAATAAAGCCTTTCTAGAGGATACAGAAGCATGGGCGTATATGAGGGGGGGCTGAGGGGACTGCAGCCCCTCCCGAAATTTTGAATTGATGATAAAAACTTCTCGAAAACCCTTAAAAATAAATTAAATAAGATCACTTAGTTCATAAAACATATTTTATTTTACGTGTAATAGCGTTTTAGTTGCCTAAAACTATTCCAAGCTCTAAATATTTAGTATTCCATACCCTGGAAATGGTCTCAGCCCCCCCCCCCGAAATTGTTTTTATATACGCCCATGTACAGAAGGATCAAGAAGTACACAAGATTGAGTAGAATACCCAGCCTAATATAGCCTATATAGAATAATATGTTGAATAAAACCTGTCTAGTAAATACACAAGGACAAATAAAAGTCTTGACGAATAACAAATCAAGAAAAAAAACTTTATTTAACAAAATAAAACAAAGTTTAGTTGCCCAACTACAATAGAATAATATACCTAATTAAGTCTATGGAGTAGACACAAATGGACCAAAAACAAGTCTTGTGGAATATTGTTTTTTGTTTTTTCTAATTAAATACTTTTTATCAATATTTAGTATATAACCTTTGTTGAAAACTATTGATTGCTAATTGATGAATCGGTTTACAACTAAGTAGTCTTTATCAATATTTAGTATATAACCTTATGTATGGATCTGAGTTTTTGGGGTGCTCTCCGCCTAGGCTTTGTATTTGTGTCGGCAGATACCTGGGGTATATTTACAGCTCTTGAGGATTAACTCTTAGCAGGTAAATTTCCTGCGGCCCCCTGGTTTCTACGGGCATTGAACTTTAGGAGGATTGGATTTAGGACTTAATATACGTATGTAGACTAAATCATAGCAAGAAGTAATCCTCCGTCGTCGGTTCTTAATTATGTAGACTCGCTAATGTTATCCAATCTTAGATACATCGTATTTAAAATCCACAGCAAAAACACGACATTTCATCAGAATCCCCTGCTGAATAAAACTTATATAGAATAATATGCAAAATAAAGCCTATCTAGTGGATAAAAATAGAGGAAAAAAGCCGTTCGTGGTGGTAGAAAATCTTAAACGTATTTCGCTCAGAAATCTCCGAAATATTGTCACTAATTTTACGTATCCTGTTTTATAGCCAAATAGATTAATATTCTATAATCAATAAGAAAAATCTACTAACAATAAAAAACTATGGGTAACAGATGAAAATAGGGAATACCAAGAATAATTCTAAAGAACGAAATCAACACCAGTACTGTCACATCTAGCACACATACGGCATCTTCGAATTCTAACAAACAAAATATTGATTCTAATTATACGTATCCTGTTTCATTGACAAATACATTTGACTACTATAAGCAATTAAAAACACTAGGGAACATGCCAAAGAACTCGGAGTAGGAGCCTCGACAGTTTCAAGACATATGAAGGAAATCGACAAATCCAAAACTGACATTTCATACGGTATTTCTCCGATTGACATCGCCTAATCAAAACTTTCATTAGAACCTTTTTTGTAGAGCATTTAGTAAGCTTTCTAATGGTATTCTTCCGTTTCCCAAATTCTCAACTTTTTTCGAGATATTAAGGAAAATATAGAAAGTTACCAAAACTTTTTTATGCCTGTTAATAAAATATTTTATTCTAACCCTTCCTTAACTCCAAACGCAACCAAAATTTCAACATATTAGTTTTAATGAATGTAGAACATGCAGTATATGTTTCAACTGAATCCCTTGATTTTAAGTACCCAAACCAAAAACGGCATTCAAAAATTATTTTTTCAGTTTTCTCGAAAACGGTTAAAGCTATCGCCTTGAAAATGGTTCCATTCGTTTTCCTAGCCCAAGAAGCCTATAAAAAGAGTACTTACAAGCTTATGAACTCCAAAACGTAAGCGTTACGATTTTTTTTGCGCCAATTTCGCCCCAAACGCCATCTTCCAGTGGGCGGATTTTGCTGGTTAACGAACTTGACCTTTCAAATTGGAGGACAGATTTTTGCACCAAATTTCATCAAAATCGGACCATCAGGGAAGCCAGAAATGAGCGAACAGACAAATATATATATATATATATATATATATATATATACATATATATATATATATATATATATATATACAAATTTGAACCACCGTTATTTTCGGTCTCTAGGGGTTCTGAAACGCGAAATTTTCTTGTCGGCACTTCCGGATTGTTTCATGTATCAACCTTATAAGCGGGGTTCCTCCCTATGGGGGAGGGAGGAACCGCGCTAATAAAAAGTCCGACTCGCAGGAACTGCCTCATCTTAGCGCGGTTCCGTTCTTATCCCTAGTCTAATTTCGAAAGATTAAAATAGAAGCAGTTATTATTTTGTTGAGAGGAGATCGTTGACCGTTGATGATGCAAGGTAGGGATTGTCCGGGTTAGGTCACTGCTACTTAATAATACATACCCCATATGTGTAGGTATGTGGGCATATATATGTACATATGTGTGCGTGTATATGTGTATGTGTATATGCATATATATAAATATATATATATTATATATGTATATATATATATATATATATATATATATATATATATATATATATATATTTACATAGATATGTGCATATATTAGTGTTAAATATGTCCTACTTGTATTTACAGCCCTGATGAAGGCTTGAAGTTCAAGCCGAAACGTCGGCACAATAAAACCATTTTTACGATAAAATGTAGTTTTATTAAGTAGCAGTGACCGAACCCTGACAGTTATATTTTGGTTCCACCAGTCTTGAAAGGTAGGATTTACAATCTGACCTGGAAGGGTCGGCAACACAAGAAACCGTCCCGCTAGTTGCAAGGTCTTGGAATCTTGGAAATCTATATTTCTAACAATAAATTGTTTTTGTTATATTACTTAACCTGTTTTATTTTCGAATACATTATCCAACTATAAGCAATTAAAAAATAACAAGGAATAAAATACAGGCGAAAAGAACACTTCGAATAAGCGAAATCAATTACTTTAAAGCTTTAAGCTCTTATTTCTCCGATTGACATCGCCTAATCAAAACTTTTATTAGAACCTTTTATGTAGAGCATTTAATAAGCTTTCTAATGGTATTCTTCCGTTTACCAAAATTCTCAACAGTTTTCGAGATATTAAAGAAAGTTCCCAAAATTTATATTATTTCTAGCAACAGAAAATTGGCCTCATTTTTCATATCCTGTTTTACACACAAAATTTTCGCAACATAAGAAATTACAAAAATAAAAAGCAATAAAAAACGAAGGGAAAGAGACAAAAATTACAACAAGAACGACAAAAACCCGTTCATGAGAACAAGACAGACGTATTTGAAGTTTTAAGCACTTATTTCTCCGATTGACATAACCTAATCAAAAATAGTTTTAGAATCTTTTTTGTAGAGAATTTAGTAAGCTTTCAAATAGTTTCTATCCACTTACCACGATTTCCCAACCGTGTTCGAGATATTAATGAAAGTATACGAACTTCCCAAAACTTTTCATGTCTGTTCATAAAATATTTTATTCTAACCCTTCCTTAACTCCAAACGTAACAAAACTTTCAACATATTAGTTTTAATGAAAGTAGAACATGCAGATAAAGTTTCAACTGAATCCCATGATTCTAAGTACCCAAACCAAAAACGGTATTCAAAAAATATTTTTCCAATTTTCTCAAAAACGGTTAAAGCTATCGCCTTGAAAATGGTTTCATTCGTTTTCCTAGCCCAGGAATCATATAAAACGAGTACTTAGAAGCTTATGAACTCAAAAACGTAAGCGTTACGATTTTTTTTGCGCGAATTTCGCCCCAAACGCCATCTTCCGGTAGGCGGATTTCGCTTGTTAACGAACTTGACCTTTCAAATTGGACGACGGATTTTTGTACCAAATTGCATCAAAATCGGACCATTCGTCTTCGAGCTAGAGAGCGAACAGACAAATATATATATATATAAATAAATATATACATATATATATATACAAATTTGAACCACCATCATTTTCGGTCTCAAGGGGTTCTGAAACGCAAAATTTTCTAGTCGGCACTTCCGGATTGTTTCATTGTATCAACCTTATAAGCGGGGTTCCTCCCTATGGGGGAGGAAGGAACCGCGCTAAAACAGACGTATTTGAAGTTTTAAGCACTTATTTCTCCGATTGACATAACCTAATCAAAAATAGTTTTAGAATCTTTTTTGTAGAGAATTTAGTAAGCTTTCAAATAGTTTCTATCCACTTACCACGATTTCCCAACCGTGTTCGAGATATTAATGAAAGTATACGAACTTCCCAAAACTTTTCATGTCTGTTCATAAAATATTTTATTCTAACCCTTCCTTAACTCCAAACGTAACAAAACTTTCAACATATTAGTTTTAATGAAAGTAGAACATGCAGATAAAGTTTCAACTGAATCCCATGATTCTAAGTACCCAAACCAAAAACGGTATTCAAAAAATATTTTTCCAATTTTCTCAAAAACGGTTAAAGCTATCGCCTTGAAAATGGTTTCATTCGTTTTCCTAGCCCAGGAATCATATAAAACGAGTACTTAGAAGCTTATGAACTCAAAAACGTAAGCGTTACGATTTTTTTTGCGCGAATTTCGCCCCAAACGCCATCTTCCGGTCGGCGGATTTCGCTGGTTAACGAACTTGACCTTTCAAATTGGACGACGGATTTTTGTACCAAATTTCATCAAAATCGGACCATTCGTCTTCGAGCTAGAGAGCGAACAGACAAATATATATATATATAAATAAATATATACATATATATATATATACAAATTTGAACCACCATCATTTTCGGTCTCTAGGGGTTCTGAAACGCAAAATTTTCTAGTCGGCACTTCCGGATTGTTTCATTGTATCAACCTTATAAGCGGGGTTCCTCCCTATGGGGGAGGGAGGAACCGCGCTAAAAGCAATAAAAAACCAAGGGAAAGAGACAAAAATTACAAAAAGAACGACAAAACCCCGTTCATAAGAACAAAACAGACGTATTTGATGTTTTAAGCATTTATTTCTCCGATTGACATAACCTAATCAAAAATAGTTTTAGAATCATTTTTGTAGAGAATTTAGTAAGCTTTCAAATAGTTTCAATCCACTTACCACGATTTCCCAACCGTGTTCGAGATATTAATGAAAGTATACGAAGTTTCCAAAACTTTTCATATCTGTTCATAAAATATTTTATTCTAACCCTTCCTTAGCTCCAAACGTAACATAACTTTCAACATATTAGTTTTAATGAAAGTAGAACATGCAGATAATGTTTCAACTGAATCCCGTCATTCTAAGTACCCAAACCAAAAACGGTATTCAAAAACTATTTTTCCAATTTTCTCGACAACGGTTAAAGCTATCGCCTTGAAAATGGTTTCATTCGTTTTTCTAGCCCAAGAAGCCTATAAAACGAGTACTTACAAGCTTATGAACTCAAAAACGTAAGCGTTACGATTTTTTCTGCGCGAATTTCGCCCCAAACGCCATCTTCCAGTGGGCGGATTTTGCTGGTTAACGAACTTGACCTTTCAAATTGGACGACAGATTTTTGTACCAAATTTCATCAAAATCGGACCATTCGTCTTCTATTTAGAGAGCGAACAGACAAATATATATATATATATATATATATATATATATATATATATATATATATAAATAAATATATACATATATATATATATATATACAAATTTGAACCACCGTTATTTTCGGTTTCTAGGGGTTCTGAAACGCAAAATTTTCTAGTCGGGACTTCCGGATTGTTTCATTGTATCAACCTTATAAGCGGGGTTCCTCCCTATGGGGGAGGGAGGAACCGCGCTAAAAAGTTCATAGTGTAAATATTTAGTATTTTGTTTAGTTTTATTTTGCAGTGCTTCTAAATTTATTTCTTATTAGTATTTAATCTTAATCAAATGTGGTAGACTCCTTGCTGGAAAATTCATTCATTCATAAGTTCGGACAGTCCATGGGTTACTGTTAAAGACATAGTTTATATTAAGCAAATGCATGTGATAAAATGCAATTCGCAAATCAAAAATTCAACTATGGAAAACGAACTGAAACCAGCAAGTTAACAGATCAAAAACTTAATATTTCAAATTTTAATGTTAGTTACTGGTGTGCAGTTACATGTGATAAAAATTAAGCTGTATTTAATTTTATATTGCCCAGCAAACCCTTCACTGAAGTAATGAATGTTTTGTACATGTAGGTAGTTTTCATTCTGAATAGCTTTGGGTTATTTTTTATAGTTTTTAAAATTAAATCGCTGTACTATAAAAAGTAATATATTGTTAGCTAAAATTTTAATTGAACAATTTTTTTTATTTAACGGGAAAAAAAAAAGTGAAAAAACCATACATTTTATTTTTTCATGTGATAGTGTATACCTTTTGGAATAATAATAAAAAACTATGTTAGTGATTTTCTTTTTATCGTTTGATGATATTCCATTTAGTATGGAACGCCATATTTAATTTTTACAAAATGCATTTTAACACTTCAGGATTTTTTCAGAACATTTGTAATAACTTTATGCTTACATTATTTTTTTTTTCTATCTTCCATATTTATTGAAGTATTGTCATAGAAAATGTCATCAACATTGGTCGATAGGTATGATTTATATTCTAGAACTAAGTGCACTTCTTTTGTCCAATCGATGATAACTGCAAAATTTGAAATACTTTAGCAGGGCATGAAATTAAACTATTTGAGATTGACGAAAACTATTTTATATTCTTACTTATATCCATGAAAGGAATGAACATGTCAAGTTTCATTAAAATCTGAGATCATGGATGTCAAATCCTATTTTTTTGGGTTGATTTGACATGGAATGACCCAAATGTTTAAATATCATGTCACACATAGATGATTTTAGGTGGTACGTTAAAGAACTAAAAGTATTTAAATTATTAAAGTTCTGTGCAGGTTAATGGGTTAATGTTGAAGACATAGTTTATGTTAAGCAAATGCATGAGATAAAATGCAATTCACAAAAAAATTAACTATGGAAAACAAACGGGAAACTCCAAATCAACAGATCAAATACTTAATATTTCAAATTACTTACTAATATATGATATTAATCCAAAATCTGAGAATATAAGGTTGTAATTTAGATAATCACAACATTTTTCAACAGATCAAAAACTTAATATTTGAAATTACTTATTAATATATATTAGTCAAAATTTTAAGAATATAAGGCTATAATTTAGGTAAACACTAATATTTTACTAAAACTAAAAAGTTTTGGAAATTAGATAAACAAACCAAACTTAAAAAAAAGGATAATGGTTAATGGCTTCTAGGGGCTCAGTGTTGCTCTACATTTTCATCAGAAATTAATAAAATTGATCTTATATGATATTACTTGTCCAAATCTTGAGAATATACGGCTATAATTTACATAAACATACAAAGGTTAAAACTGAAAAGTTTTGTTCGCAAAAGAAAAACTTTTCGCAAAAAAAGAAGAAAGTTTTTTTTAGCTTGCTAATCTCCACCTAGGCAACACTGGAAAGAAAATTACTATTTTTGAACAATTCACTCTTCTTTAATTAACAAATTTGGAACTCGTTACTTCCGAACTGTGAAGCCTAAAAGTTTTTATATATATATATATATATATATATATATATATATATATATATATATATATATATGATTATATAATGATGTAAAGTCATCAATGAGTTCGAGTTATTCTAATTATCAAGAACATCAACAAATAAATTTGAGAAATTATTCAAAATGACTGCCAGAATATGAATGGTTCAGTGTTGCCAATTTTTCTTGAACAAAACTTTTGACCTTTTGACCAAATTTCGAAATTTGACTATTTTGACCTAGCCTAGGAGATTTCCCGTATCAAGAAGTACATGTGTGCCAAGTTTGGTCAAAATTGGTCAAACGGTGTGGATTTGTATAAGGAACAAACAAACAGAAAAACAGACAGACACGTGATTTTTATATATATAGATAATAATGAGGAAGAGGTCAACGACATAAATATAGCTATTACTATTAACTATTATTTAATGTAAATAAATGTTAAATATAAAAATATATATTTTTTTCTTTTTCTTTCTTTATTTATATATTTTTTTCATCAAACATGAAGTAAAGAATTTACGTTGCGTTATTGTTTTGTATTATTATATTTAAGTTTTGTAACTTCACTAATGAACTATTTAGCAATTATAAGAGATTGTATAAGTTGTCACTTAAAAGCAAATCAAAATTGATTGATTAGGGTCGCCGACATGTCTTTTTAAGGAAGATTATCATCACAACATAATAAGGAAGAACATTGGGGAACATTAGAAGGATAAGGTTGAAGCAAGACAATTATATAGCAAGGCCAGAGATTTAAGGTAGTTTTGAGGTATTTTAAGTTATAAATCTGCATCCGTCAGCCCTAATTTAACACAATTACCATAGGTATCAGTATTCAACTTCATACATGTATAACGTATTTCCTTTTATTCATTATGTAAATAAATTATTATTAACTCTCTTCATCCTTGACCAACTTCTGAATTTCAAGCTGAAACGTCGGCAGAATTAAAACGTAAAAATGCAGTTTTATTAAGATACGTGCGAATCCCGATAATACCTTCGCAATCTCAACGAATTCCTCTTACTCTTGAAACTTTAATCAAACTGAAAAAAATTACTACGAACTTTTCTTACTTATAACGTACTATTAGATCGAATAGAAATATAGCAGCCATTCTGTCAAATAACCGCATAACTCCTAAAACCCTATTAAGACTAAAAAAAAAGCAGAATACTTAAATAAATATTTTATCCATTTGTCAGGCGGAGGGCCAATAGGCATCAAGAAGGTTGGGTCACTATAAAATATCTTATCTCTAATCAAAGAAGAAAGATAAGAAAAATCACAAGTAATAAAAAGACATATATGGCTGAGAATTTAAAACGAATGCCAAAACTTCTAATCTCAAGTTAATTCTCAGCTGATTTATTTTACATTCTGAAAAATTATTATGATTATTATTTAACGAAATTCTAGAGTTACTTTATTATTTTTAATTTAAAACTGTTTTATTTTGTAACTTATCGCTATTTTATCCACCACAGGCATTTAATTATTAAATTATCATTTTCATATTTTCAGGGGGAGTGTGGAGGGAGCTCTTTATGTAAAATCCTGGATTCTAGAGTTTTAAACTTTGCATCGACATTTTTGTTCATTAGACCCTTTATCTGGTTTCCACCTAACTACTATGATTAATTAAGGGGATCTTTCAACGACTTCTACGCAGAAAAAGTCTATTAAAGACCGGATTCAAACCACCATTTCAATGATAATGGTGACTTGAGGATCATTGGTGTTTGGTTAGACGGATTCTGCAGGTTAAAGTGGCCTTTCAAATTGTACAAAATCTCATCTTAATCGGACAATTTTTGTGCCAATGAAATTGGGGGGGAGGGGGGGGTAGAGAGGGTGGAAGATAAAACAAATACATTCAGTGATTTTTATATAGGAATTATGAAAGAGTGCCTTTTCGCAATTATATTTTAGTTTTTCTCGGAAAGGAAGATATATGTCACGAGATATATAAAAACGAGATATATGCCAACGAATTTTTTTTTCTTTCTTTTTTCATCCTGCATCGATTCCTGAAGTTGTTGATTGGTCGTTTTTTGGGAGTCGTTTTTATTTTCTGAAAAATTTAAATTTTTTGAAGTACGAACTGAAAGTTATTAATTTAAATAAATATGATCCCATTGAGATCCCAATTTACACAAAACTGAGATCAAATATCACTTATTATGGAATGACTTGTTATGGAATGTCCCTCATATTATTTTTCGTTATTTATAGGTCCTGAAACGTGAAATGTTGTAGTCGGCACTTCCAGGTGGCGTCATGAGGACATAAGCGGGTTTCCGCGCTAAAATGTGCCTCCTTAACTCAGTAATTTGACATTTGTGCTTTGGATTGAAAATTAAATCTAAGTTCGAAAGAAATAAGTATCAATTGAAATGTATGACAATTAAAAACTCGCCCTTCGGGTCTCGCAAAGGGCTGCGTCTCTTCGTGTTTTGGCGCCAATTTGGGGTCGCATTTACGTTCGACTCTCCTCTCAGAAAGGTGGAGGCTAATGCATGTTCATGCCATGAAGTAACAAGACAAAAAAAAAAATGTGGTATTTTCTAAAGACGACGTACATATATTCTTACGTATTCCTTTTCACCCCATCACGTCAGGTTTAAGAGCAATTGAAGGTCAAATTTCGTATAAAGTCATTAAAGAAGAAATAATTAGAGCCTGCATGGTTTTGAGGGTCGCTGAATTCGAATCTGAGGTCTGTTTCAGCACAAGGGGATGGGATGAAACAGACCCCGGATTCAAATTCAGCAACCCTCAAAACCACGGAAGCTCGATTTATTTATTTGTAAACGATTTCATACGAAATTTGACCTCCAAATGCTCTTATAACTGACGTGATGGGGTGAAACTGACTCCGGATTCGGATTCGAAATACATAAGAATATATGTATTGTGTCTTTGGAAAATACAATTTTTTCTGGCCTGAGTAATTTATAATACTTCGTATAAAAAATCCTGATATGTGTAAAGGAAAGCAGAAAAACATAAATCTCGTTTTGAAAATGCAGCCAAAAGTACGGATGTACTTTCATATCATATAAAAAATAGCAGAAGTCACTAGGTCACTAAAATAAAATTAAAAATCCATTAGAAATATTCTTGAATATAACATAATTATGCACCCGTATATTCGTTAAAAACATCCCTAAAAATTGAAAATAAGATAATAAGGAGAGTTGTGAAGTAAAACAATAAACTTGCTAGATTTAATATGCGTGCTGTAACATCATTGTCTCTAATAAGATAAGGTATAATCAGCGTAAAATTTTGAATCCGAGTTCATAATACTGGCACTGGGTCAGATAGACCTAATTAGGGAGTTCAGAAAGTTGAGTTAATTAAACGAAAAGAGGCTTAAAATGTTTTCGTACAAAGAGTAGAAGTTCCTGGTAAATTTCGTGGTTTGATTTTACTTTTTTTTAGGCAGACTTATCTGGATATACTGCAAGCTGATTATTTCAGTTGACTTCATTTTATTTCTCATGAATTAATTAAACTATTGACTTGTATAATATTTTAGGTATTAAAATATAAAATATGGGCAATAGGGGAATTACAGAGATGGCCGATTCACGTTAACTGTACGAATTTTTTTATTTTCATATTAAGACTCCTTCCGAGACATCAAACGGTTTTGCCACGGATTTTGTATAATCCGCCTATAGAATATTACTGTTTGATATTATTATCTATTCATAAGTAGCAATAATTTATAAGGGGTATGTCACACCAGGTCAAAATATACTAGAGCCATTTCAAATAAATATTATTTCTAATTTACTTAACCAAGCTTCTGGGCGATTTATCTCACGAAGAAAAGAGGTTCTCTCCAAGCTCTGGACGAGTATTCTCGCGTATCAGTGCTCGGTCTTCCAGCAGTCTTTAAAGCGTTCCTTGTTTTAGACATGGGCATATATCGAAAATAATTTCGGGAGGGGCTGGAAACATTTGATGGTATAGAAGACTAACAATCTAGAACTTGGAATAGTTAGCCAATTAAAACGCTATTATACCCAATAAAAACTATTTTTCCTAAACTATGCGATCTTAATTAATTTTATTTTTAAGGTCTTTATGATACATGTTTACCGCGTGGTTTCGGGGGGGGGGGCTTAAATACGCCCATGATTTTAGACTTTTCCACGTAGTGCAGGCACATCTATTCAGAAAGTATAAGCTCAAAACCTATTTCTAAGGAATAATTCTCCACGCTGAGTCAGCTAATCCCTTCTAATAATTGGTAGCGGCTTTCCTTCCCTATCACCTTAGACGCCTTTGGGATAAATGTATATATGTATATTTATATGTGTGTATATATATATATATATGTAATAATATATATATATATATATATATATATATATATATATATATATATATATATGTAGCAATGTATAAGATTAATTTTATAGCTAAAATAAATATTCAATAGAAATCATGTTCAGTATTTTTATTTTATTGTCCATTTGTTTGTTTTATCGGATTGGTGTGGTGCATTGCCTTTAACTACAACTACTCCTCCCAGAAGTAGTACTAGACAGTTAAAGAGATTGAGAATGACTAAACGGTCATTGAGACATTCGTACTGAATGATTAAATTGTACGGTTGGGTAACACATCCTCGTAAACTGAAGGATTAAACAGGATCATGATAAGGCTACTCTGGCCCATAAACTGAGTATTTAAACGGCGCGTGACGGATGAACTCCCACAATCGTGAACTGAGTGTAAAAGAAGTATCGGAACGACTCTTCAGCCCAGTAAAGTGAATTGAGACGAAGTAGTCGACGCAGAGACTATGAAAGTGCAGATCATCGGGGTTTGGTCACGTTTTCAATAAAAGCTGCATTTTTAAAAACTAAAATGAGTTTTATTAATGCCAAAGCTTGACATTCAAGCCTTCTTGAGGGCTATGGAAGAGAGGGAGAACTGTTCCGTTTCGTGGAGGCTACATTTCTGCGGGGATGTCAAGCCGAAACGTTGGCATAAATAAAACTCATTTTAGTTATAAAATGTAGTTTTTATTCAACACAATACCGAACCTCAATGATCTACACCTTTGCCGAGTGAATGATTTAGCAGTTAGAGACGGCTACTACCCAGCTTCCTAAAATGAATGTTGAGACACCTACTCACCATGATCTCAATCAAACATTCATCATAATATGATCGTTTGTCTAATGTTTGATTATATTGAATATACTATCTATATATATAAAAATCACGTGTCTGTATGTTTTTCTGTCTGTTTGTTTGTTTGTTCCTTATACAAATTCAGACCGTTGACCGATTTTGACCAAACTTGGAATAATGGTAGGTATTGATACGAGAAATCTCCTAGGCTAGGTCAAAAAAATATACCAGCTGTCTGTCTGAATTTTTGTCCCTTATACAAATCCACACTGTTCGTCCGATTTTGACTAAACTCGGTACACATGTAGATCTTAATCTGAGGAGTGTCGTAGGCTAAGTCAAAAACGTCTACCAGCTGTCTCTCTGTATGTTTGTCCCCTATAAAAAGCCACACCGTTCGTCCGATTTTGACTAAACTCGGTACACAGGTAGATCCTAATCTGGAGAGTGCCGTAGGCTAGGTCAAAAACCTCTACCATCTGTCTGTCTGTATGTTTGTTTCCTATAAAATTCCACACCGTTGGACCGATTTTGACTAAACTCGGTACACAGGTAGATCCTAATCTAGAGAGTGCCGTAGGCTAGGTCAAAACCCTCTACCAGCTGTCTGTCTGTATGTTTGTTCCCTATAAAAATCCACACCGTTCCACCGATTTTGACCTAAGTTGGAACACAGGTAGATCTTGATACGGCGATTGCCATAAGCTAGGTCAATACGGCTACCATCTGTCTGTCTGTATGTTTGTTCTTTATACAAACCCACACCGTTTGACAGATTTTGATCAAACTGGGCACACAGGTTGGTCTTGATCAGGGGATTGTCATAGGCCAGGTCAAAAACGTCTATCAGTTGCTGTGCGAATGCTTTCGGTAAGCTCACCTCCTGGTGCTGGATATCTGGAATAAACGTTAAACTGAATGATGTTAAAATTACCCAGTTCAAGACCCTCCTACTTTATGAGAAAATAATAGTATTTCTCTTTTCTATGAATAAATAATTTTTAGCTGAGGGATCAGCTTATGCGGGATTTATCTGCTGGTGATGGTGAAGCCATATTATATATTCACGTTAAAAGGACTATCTTTGAAGGCGACTCAGGGTAGATTATACCTATTTATTTTTCTCTAGGATTTGGTGGGGAAAATAGACCGTATCATTCATTCTGATTGGTCATAAATTTCTCTTGCAATTCGTTCAAATTAATAAAGACATTCCTAACTAAGCAGGGTTGTTATCAATACTACCCTTGAAATATCATGAAAACATAATCTTAAGCTCTCCCAATCCAATTTCAACTTTAATAGCATTTAAATAGATTGTTTAATTACCACGCCTCAGCATTATTTTTATAAGAATATAGGCTTGGTCCTGCCCATTTATTTGGCTTTAGGCGATAATTCATCAGTGTCCGAGTGACCAATTACAAAACTATTGAGATGGTAACTTTTTCTAATTTGTTTTCACTTATTCTGTTTTATGGAAAAATGCATTCTCTTACTACGAGCAATTACAAAAAATAAATACATAAAATAAAATAAAACCAGAGAAAAGAACCGTTCAAATAAACGAAATCAATTACTTCAAAGTTTTAATCACTTATTTCTCTAAATGTAACCATCCTATACATTCCTTTACAACATTTTTGGTAGAGAATTTAGTAAGGTTTCGAATGTTCTCTTTCAATTTACCACGATTTCCCAACCGTTTTCGAGATATTAAGGGGAATCTACGAAGTTCCCAAAACTTTTCATGCCTATTAAAAAAACATTTTAATCTAATCCTTCCGTAACTCCAAACGTGTGTGCGTGTGTGTGTGCATGTGTGTGCTTGTGTGTGTGTGCTTGTGTGTGTGTGTTTGTGTGTGTGTGTGTGTGTGTGTGTGTGTGTGTGTGTGTGTGTGTGTGTGTGTGCGCGCGTGCGTGCGTGCGTGCGTGCGTGCGTGCGTGCGTGCGTGCGTGCGTGCGTGCGTGCGTGCGTGCGTGCGTGCGTGTGTGTGTGTGTGTGTGTGTGTGTGTGTGTGTGTGTGTGTGTGAATTTGAAGCACCGAAATACGAATTTCCTGGTCTTCGAGTCGACATCATAAGCGAAAACAATAAAATTTGGAAAAGCATATGTTAATGAGGCAATCCCTAAAGAAATAATTTCGGAAAAGGTAGGAACTTTTTCTTAAATACTAGTTTGGAGTGAAATTGTAGTTGAAATCAATTAAAAAGGTTATGAAATAAGTGAATATAGAGAAATAAGAAACAGCGTATTGATACGAAGGAAGGGTTAGAGATAATTAATAAACAACTCAAGGACCAACAGTATATTACCGCAAGGTTCATGTCAATCTACAGCTAGAAAAATTGGAATCTCTGTAGGCAATGTGTTGTGTAGGTAAAATCCTTCAGCCAAGAAACTACCAGAAGATTATTGATGAATCAGTCGAGCAAGTTGAGAAGTATTTTAGATGTGGATATGATAACCGAGTTTCTCTTGACAAAAGATTTTTTTTTTTTTGCATTAACAAGAACGCTATCTGACTGATTTACTGCTATTGGGATCTCCATTGGATTTGTGATGGAAGCTGGCCTACGAATTGGAGGAATGCATCGAACCGTGGGTCGTTATATCTTGTCTAATTAGCTCAATTCGAGTAAATCACCTTCAAGCCAGTTCCACTTCTATCCTTCTGGATATCACCATCAGGCACACACGGCTTCTCCTCTCAACGCAGCAATCATTCAACGGAAAATGATTAAACAAACAAGAATATTCTATTTGTTTGAAAACTCAGCAAAGCACTGACCGATGCAAAGACTTTGACAGAACAGCCTTTTCTTCTTCCGCTTGCCTTATTTCAACTTTCAAAGTGAGAAAATAAAATGTATATGTATGAACCGTAACAATTTTAAAAGAAGGAAACTCTTACGGAAAATAGGTGGGCGGCTAGAATTGAACAGATTTTCAGTGGCAGCCATTTTAGCAGGAATATTATCGAGGTGGCACTTCTGAAGGAATTATTCAAAACGGTTTTCAACACTTAACCAGTCCTACTAACTAGGTATCAGCTGTACAATTTAAACAACTCCAGGTGTATAAATATCGTCCAGGCGTGGATGGATTAAAGGGTACGAATAGAGGTGATAAAGATAAGCCAGATACGAATAATGCTTAAAATGCGTGAAACATGTGCTCGGGGGGTCTCCCGTGGTCTAATGGCTAGCGCCTTGGATTCATAAGCGGGAGATGGTGGGTTCGATTCCCAACCTCCGGCAGGAATTTTATCATCCCACGGCTCGCCGGTAAAATTCCTCGCTGCACCCTGGACGTCGGCGCTAATGACCTAGGTGTAGATGCGCCGTAAAAAAAAAAAAAAAAAAAAAAAAAAAAAAAAAAAAAAAAACATGTGCTCGGCCTGAAGAGCCACTCATTTTATTGAGTTAGTAAGAGACATTGGTCATAAAACAAATGAACTTTCTACCGATGAGAGAAATGAGTGATGAGGTAGAGACACTGTGGTTCCGCCGGAAGCCAGGCTGAGGCACTTCTTAGTTAACGCGTCATATATATAAGATAGCCTCAGAAATGTTCGAGGGATGGGCGCTCCCCAAGTTAAGATCTCGGTGGTGGTGCTATGCGCTCTTGTAGGTGTCTCCGAGTTAGCTGGCTAAATGGGTGAAAGGGAGTTACTGTCTTTTAGCGCGGTTCCTCCTTACCAGAGTTGGGCAAACGTTAGCGGTCGCTAATATCTAATACCTTCTCGCTAATTTAGCGGTACTGATAAGAGCTTGCGCTAACGAATAGCGCATAGCGACGGCAGAGCGCTAATCGCTAATTTATTCATGAAATGTTTAATCATCGTGATAGCTAATAGCTTTAGCTATAGTTACATTTTGTCATCTCAAAGTTCACTTCCGGTCTGCTCTGAGCCCGGGGGCATGCACTGCATATAACTTTAGGTAAAACTGAAGTTTAGCGTCCTCCAAACCGATTTCTTTCAAATTTTGCACAATAACGTATTTTGGTGAACTAAACACGAATCCGATAAAAAAAAAAGTTCGCATTCAACTAGGAAAGAAGTTATAAAGCACTAAAGTTCGCTGTTATGGGGGTTATGAGAGCTAATCTAAACAACTAAATTTGTCAACATGCGCATACGCGCTTATCGAAAAGTACGTAATAAAGAAGTTTAATTGAAATTTACCATCAATTATTTAAATTCAACAGCAGTTATTTATTCACAACCATTTTTTTTAAATAATGAAACACTCTTCACATTTCTTGTTTCGTTCATGAAAAGTATTATACAACAGAAATCCCTAAATAATTAGCTAATGCCTTTATAATTATTAGTTCGTTCTAATTTGCGCCTGCTGAACTTTAATTGTCAACATTCTCTTATTTTATAAAAAATATAGCAATAAAGTTGCACGAATTTATTATTCTCTTCATAAATATGAAGAGCGCTTAAAGGCATTTTTCTGTGCGATTGAGGATTTTGTCCACGGAGCATCGCGTCTCAAGAAGAAGAAGAAAGCTAAGAAGGATGTCTAGGAAGATAAGAAGAATGTCTAGGACGACGCTTTTAGGCATACATTCTATGCGTTGCTTCTCGCTACGCTCGCTCAAGAAGATATCAAAACCCAGGGGTGAGGATGCCTTTAAAATTGACAATATTTTTGAATAAATGGTTTATGAACATTTCAAACGAGAGTTCTCTGTTTCCCAATGTTACATATCTGCGCGCGTTTACAAATACGCTGTTTACGCCTACTTTTATAACCTTCCTATCAGTGAACTTTAGTGCTTAATAACTTCTTTCCTAGTAGAATGCGAACTTTTTTTTTTTTTAGCGGATTCGTGTTTAGTGCATCAAAATACGTTATTGTACAAAATTTGAAAGAAATCGGTTTGGAGGACGCTTAACTTCAGTTTTACCTAAAGTTATATGCGGTGCATGCCCCCGGCTCAGAGCAGACCGGAAGTGAACGTTGAGATGACAAAATGTTGTAACTATAGCTAAAGCTGTTAGCTATCACGATATTTAAACATTTCATGAATAAATTAGCGATTAGCGCTCTGCCGTCGCTATGCGCTAATCGTTAGCGCAGGCTCTTATCAGTAACGCTAAATTAGCGAGAAGGTATTAGATATTAGCGACCGCTAACGTTTGCCCAACTCTGCTCCTTACCTCCATAGGGAGGAACCCAGCTTTTAAGGTTGACCTGGTAACGCAATCCGGAAATGCCGACAAGAAAATTTCTCGTTTCAGAACCTATAAATAACGAAAACAACGGTGGTTCAAATTTGTTTCTGTGTATATATTTGTCTGCTCGCGCTCTCTCTTACTCTAATAAAAACTGAAAAACTAATTTTAAGTAAGGTTATTTAGAAACGATTCAGTTGATTTAGAATTTGGTTGAGAAATAGTGGCATGTGCATGTTGATCATTCAAATGCCTAAAATCTTTCATAAAAGAAGGTTGAATCGAAAATTTCAATAGGACCACTTTAGTTGGAGACAAAGGTGCTCCGAAATTTCGAAAGTTCTCGTCTCGTTCCAGCTTCTGCTTTCCAAATATCAGATATAGGCTAAATTCACGCTGTTCCCTGAGCCTTTTAACATTTGTATTTTGGTTGTTAGGGACGGTATGTAAGTAGAATACACAAGAAGTTATAAATATTTACTAAAATATTTATAAAATGAAAGCAACATTCACGTTTAAGTCGCTGCTTATTTAGTTTTAAACTGATAAGTTCATAGTGATTTAATAACACTAAATAACAAACATAGGATAAATAAGCGAAGCGTATTTGGAGGTGTCACCAGAAGGGATGAAATTCGGGGGTGGATTTGTAGGAGAAGGGTTGGGATGAGTGGATAGGTGGGGGAATTAGGCGCACTCTGTTGGATTAACGACGAGGGTGACAGAAATCACTCGCCGCTCCAATTACTCTTAAGTGGCCCTCCTATCACAACCTTGTTTGGGGGTCTTCTCCCTTCCTCGGCCTGTCCTTTATACAATATTTCTCTCCGGCTGAAAGCAAAAATAATAAGCAATGCGTTCTCCAATTTATTAAATTCTCTTTATTCAAAATATGCTCATATTGAGCCGATGAAATCTATCAAAAAATTAATTAGGGCCTTGAAAATATGTCACAAATGAACATGTTACATTGACAATATGTTTCCTTCAAATACAGCTCATTAACGCGTGACCTTCCTGGAGAGAGAAGGAAATATTTTTTAATTTATATCGCTTTCTCAATCAACCTCTGCTGCGGACCATACATTGTCTAAGAGTGATTTCAAAATATCCCAATTCCAGGTATATTCCGAAAATAGAATACAAACAAAGCAGCATAAGATTCTCATTTTGCATATGCTGTAAAAAAATCTCAAGATACTAATTCTGGTGTTATTTTCTGCAAAAGAGATTTACATAAGGAAATTCTTCCAATATTTGTTTTGACAAAACGAAATACGCTCTCGAACGATTGACGCCAAAATTTAATGATTTTAATAAACAAATTGTGGATTAAGGCTCTTTTACAGCTTGATGATAATGTATTAATCAATGCGAGCTAAATGAGCTTTTCGTATCCATTATTTAAACCGTAATAATTTACTCCTATTAAAAAAAAAGAATTTTAATTAATAGAAAACTGGATACAAAATAACTGATTTCTACAAATCAATTGAAGGTTGTTGATATTTTCATACTAAATTTGTCATTTAATGAAAGTTAAACGAGTCACCGAAGCAGGACGGCAGGAAGATAGGATTTTGGAGAGCTGGGGAGCAGCTTAGAGGTTTCTCGAGACTTGTACTAAAGTTTGCGGCGTACCTCACGGAGTGTTAGTGAGTCCGCTGTTGTACGGGGAAGTTGCCGTCAACCCTTGACCACGCCTTGTTGCGCTTTACACTGCAAGCCTAAACAATGCTCCAACAATTATCCCGTGAGTATTAATAATATAATAACAATAATTGCCAACTCTTCAACTTTTATTAAAGTATTTTAAGTTCTTAAATAACTATAAATCGTCCAAGCTCCCAGAAAAAAAGAAAGGCTTCTTCCATTAATATGTATATAATAAGAACGGACAGAAAAAAAGGCTAATTCCTGTGAAAATTGTACACTGTAATTTTACAGTTGGCGCGATTTTCGCCCAAAAACCATTCCCCCGTGGACGGATTCTGCTGGTTAACGAACTTAAAATACAACGAACTATTTTTGAACCAAAGTTCATAAAAATCGGACTATTTTTGGGCCGGTGAGAGAGCGAACAGACAGATATATATATATATATATATATATATATATATATATATATATATATATATATATATATATAGTTTCAATTGAGTTTAAGTTATCAATTAAATGCTAATTTTTACAGTAATTTGTCTTGTTTCTGTCCGATCTTTTTATAAAGATCATGTGGGTTATATTATCACTTGGGGGCTTCCATCCACAATAGATAAGGCATCAGCCCTATTCTGGATGGAAAAAGAACAACAAAATCTGTAAAAAGCCTGTTCCAAAAATCATTTTCAAGTTTAAATTGACAATAAAATGAAAATAAAATAAATAAATTATACAGTAGCGTTAATTTCGATGATACATTATTTAACGTAAAAAAAAAAAAAAAAAAAACTACTTATCTGCCGTGTCAAAGCACGGGCATTCGGATAGCGATACATATACATATATTTCTGTAATGTAGGTTTTTAAATTTAAGTAATAACATATATAATGTTTAGTTTTCTCTCTAAAGATAATTTCGGCACAAAGAAAACATTGCCAAGTTTAAGAATATACATGGTTGAAGAAAGTGATATTTTAGTAACTGGATATAAGTATTTTTATTGTTGTTTTTAAAGGTCAGTTGAAGTACCTTTACTGTTCTTAGTAAGTAACTAATAGGTCTTCTAAGTAATGAACTTGGACATTTCTTTCTTGTATTATCTGTTGTATTGGCAAATATTTTAGGTTGAAAATGTGGTACACTCATTGAGTTAGTAGATAGTGGAGGGAGTGTTATCTATCTTCCAATGCTAAAAAAGTGTAGGTCTGAAATCGGCCATGCCAGTGTGACAAAAGTACCAGTAGTGACGCGCGAAAATTTGAATCTGAATATGATCGTAAACAAACAATGAATTTGAACGAATATATATCGCATATTCTTATTGATTTATATTTATACATATATATAAATGTCAATTTATACGAATACGACACATAAATTCGTTTAAGTTCATTGTTTGTTTACAATAATATTCAAAAATTCACCTTTTCGCGCGCTTTTTGTCACACTGGCATGGCCGATTTTAGGCTTCAACTTTTATCGTTTAGACTCACTCCCCTCCCTTCTAACTCAATGGGTACACTTAATACACCAACTCATACAACTATTTCGGAGTGTAGGATGGGAAGGCGTTTTGGGGGGTTTTAGGAGGGGATATTTCTCGCTTTTTGGGGAGGGGAGTGGTTTTTTTTTGGGGGGGGGGAGGGGGAGGAACTTGGCCTCTATTTCACATTTATGTTTTTTGGGGGATTAAATATTAACACCCATTTCTTCAAGCCCTTTAAAATTTGTAACAAATCTTTCATATAATTTCTTGAAATTGATTTGGCTTGGTGGTGGTGGTACTGCGTCATATAAAAAAATCAGAACTCTAAAAATCCATAACAATTATTTATTTATCTTTTCAAAACACACTTTCTGGGACTACAGTGTCATCTTCAGTGCACCTAGATCTTTACTGTAGGCAGTTCACACGTAGACCCACACAGTCTACGTGTGAACTGCCTACAGATTCCGAAAGCATGCTTTGGAAAATTGAATAAATAATTGTAGAGGAGACCTGGTCTTTTGGTTTTCCTATTTCATATTATTATTTAATGTACCATCTAATCATTATCATCAGTTGTTTCTGTCATCTATGTATAAGTCCTGTCATTCGTTTTTACATAAATATATCTCATTGTCCATGTCAATATGTGCATTTGTATGTATATATGTGTGTGTGTGTTTAATATATAGTTCCCACCGACAGGGAATTTAATTATTAAAAAAAAGTCAGGGTAATTCACACATTTATATTTGTTTTATTTATTTATTTTTTAAGGAAGGAACAGAAAAAAGGGGGAAATTGCTTGCGTTGCATGTATATATTTTTTTCCAATTCTTCTTCACTTTCTTTCACTGTCTTATTTGGAATATTTTGGTCTCTGTAACACATCTGGGGGGCTGGGAAGGTTGCATGAAGAATCTTAAAAACATTGTCTTTGCTATAATTTTAAGGTTCATAACTAGAGATCTATTGACTTAAATTCCCTGCATTATCTGACGTACCTGTATTTTTATCACATATGATAATAATATGTCTTGGCGAATATAGGGGGGCAACCCCCCCCATTTGAAATTTTATCGGTAAAAATATTTTATAAAACCCTTAAAAATAAATTAAAGAAGCTCACTTATTTTAAGTGTTTTAGTTGGCTAACTATTCCAAGTTCTAGATTGTTAGCATTCCATGCCCACCAAATGTACTCAGCCCCCCTCCCCCGAAAAGTTTTTTTATATAAGCCTATGTAGTCTGCAGTCAATAAATAAATAAAAACTCCCTTTAATTAATGTTTATATTATTCTGATTAATATAATAATATTTGCATAGCTATTTATTTATTTATTTTTTATTTTTTGGTGCTTCTACTGCCAGTGCAATTAGCACCATTGCATATCTATTAGATTTGAAAATATTCACTTCATAACTGTGTCATTATGAATCGCAAGTTTAGTTAGCATGCTCAACTTGGTCCTTTAAGCTACTATATTAAGTTAGTGCATGTTTATTAACTCATGTAATTATCAAAAATCAGTTCCGTAACAGGCCACAAGGGCCCAGAGGGGCAGATACTGTACAGGTATCAGGACCCTGTTGTTCAGGGCCGCCACATGGAGGGGGGAAAGCCGGGTACTGTTGTCCCGGGCCTCTCTAATTGGAAAAAAATGTATAGGTTATGAGTTTGTAAAAAGAATGGGGTTTAGAAATATAGACGGGTGTAGCCTATATTTATTGAATAATCTTAGTAAGTTTTAGTATAAATGTATGATTAATATAAATAACATATGTAATAAAATAAATATATGAATGATGTAAATTATTAATGTAAATTATATATGAATGATGTCAATTATTATAATATATTAAGTTTAGAACTATACAAAATTTATATTGTCATTTGCTGTGAAATAGTTAAAGTATTATAGCATTTACCAGACTCAAAATGGAAAGAAACAAAGTGTGTAATATTGATATTATTTGTACAAGGTATATCTTACACAAATAAATAAATATCTATCTATCTATCTAAGCCTATATTTTTTTAATGTACATAAATGACAAAACAAGTGCAGTCCCAGAATAGTATATTTTATTAGGAGTCGTATTAAAACTACAAGTACCGAAAGTTACCTTTGCTGCACCGATTGTCGGCTTTTATTCTCATTTCGCTCAAAACTCAAGATGAAAATAATTTTAAAATGTCCAAAGTACTATAGCAAAGTACTACAATTTTCAGTCTGGCTCTGAGAAGTGGGGGCCCGGCTCTGAGATGTAGCGGCCCAGCTGTTGTTAGAAAAATTCACAAATAAAAGTCATAACATAAGTTTCACGTTTGAAGGCTGTTGACATGCAACCATCTTAAACAGAGCCATTTTCAATACAATACCTACAATAGCTTTTTAGTGAAATGGAAAGAAATACTTAGTTTAGGCCACTCAAAAATGACGGACTGAAATTTGATCACTTATTTCTCATTCACCCAAGCTAAGATTTGAATGTTCTGTTTTTGTTTGGATAAGATAAGTATAAATATATATATATATATATATATATATATATATATATATATATATATATATTATTAACAGATCGAACTGTTTAGGACTATTTGTCTATTTTTTTTTAAATACTTCAAAAACATTTGAAAGATTGGGTTAAGGAGATGATTGTTAGTTAATTGATTATTATTATTATTATTTTAATTTTGTTCGATGCTCCACATTGTCTATGAATAGCATCGATTGCTGTTAATAGTTGCTCATAGTGATATACCATGACAGTAATATAGAATCCAAAGTAAAATATGAAAAAAAAACAAATAACTAAACAGAATAAATAAAAATTAAAGATAAAAAAAAATTGAAACAATAATAAATATAAATAGTTAATTGAAACAATAATAAATATGGGCACTAATGGCCTAGATGCCGACGCATTGTAAACAAAAAATAAATATCCTACAGGAAAGGTTCTAATGCAATTTTTGATCGGACGAGAAATCTCAGTCAGAGAAATTAGGGTTTACTTTACGACCAGCTTTGTCTTTAGTTGAGCACGATGTTTGTCATGTTTTGTTTCAAGGAAGCAAAAATTACAGGGGGTATGGGCAGATTAATTTGGTTGCAACAAAAACTCCTAATCCCAATGGACTAATTTTCCTGGTTATCAAGCTTATCCAATTGTTTGATATGAGAATATTGTATGTATTCAGATTTGAAGATCACTTTCCTAAAATATCTAATCTACTCCCCCCCCCCACTGCATTAGCCTCTTAACACTAGAACCGCCTCACCTGAATGAAAAAGGTCGGCTTTTTTATAGTTGAGTAAAATTGCCATTATTAGTTCTAGACATGCCAAACTCCAGGATTTTTTCTAGAATCTTACATATTGTGAGTACCTGAAGTGCCTCTTCAATAACTGTTTTCCATGGCCCTTAAATAGACTTTATACCAATAACCGCCGGCACCAGTCAAAACGACTGGCCTCCGACAGTTATGGGCATATTTTTGTTAATGTCTGTATTTGATCTCTCTTTGTTCAGATTTAGTTTCTGCTTGTTTCTCAAACCGCCAACATTCCCTCTATGCAATTCTGAGTCGTTTTTGTTGTTATTCATTAACATTATTTTATTAGTGCCATTTTTTTATGTGTGTTATTGTCACATGTTATGAATAAAAATATATTTCAGCCCTTCTTTTTATTATAAAACAATGTTCCTCAGTTCCAAAGAATGGATATAAATAAATGTTGGGCAAAAAGACTGGTGTTGGCAGATCTAGGTACAGCACACCAGTTAGCAGTTCTAGTATTAAACACAACCACTGCCAACCAGGAAGCAGAACTACAATTTTAAACCAATTTTCCATAGAGCTTCATCTTTCTTTATGGAAAACTTAATAGATACCAAAATAATCACCTAAATCCTTCCTTCCAACTCTCCTTCTACTTCGTGGAACTTGGAAGTTCCAAAAAAATGTATATTTTCAAAAACCTTTAAATTCACTTTTTTCTTCCTTCTCTCTTCCTTTCGCACCTGGAAGTAATAATTCAAGGTAGATGATAGAGGACAAGGAATGGTCTTTCAAACCAATAAAGGCAAGACAAAGAAAGGCTGTCTGAAAACAAAATTAAAAGAGCCAAAGAAACCAGCTGAGTCAGATTAAAACAAATGTGTCCTCTTTAGGAAACAAAATTACTTAAATTTGTGAAAAGTGATAATGACCAAACAGTTGATCCACCAAAACAAAAAGAAATAAAAATTCATTCGCTTAGTTTATTATTACTAAATGTGAAAATGGAATATTACTTATAGGATCATATTAAGGTTTTAGCATAGTTTTTAAATTTCCTTCTATAATCAGTGAGATGATAAATATAGTTGAAACATTGTTTCCAAGCATAAAAGTGCCCAGATTTGTTTCCATAAAATTATAAAAACGAACAGCACAAAAAAATTAAATCTTTTAAAATAAGTTCTATTAGTTGTAATTGTTAGGCCTAATAATGAAAACACTCTACTAATCCTAAAGGAAACAAATCATTGAAGCAAACACTTCAAATAAATTTCTCTAATCACTGGGAAAATATAAAGTATATCCATACATCATTTTCTAAAGTCGCACAAAACTGTTGCATTCGAAACTTCAAATCTGAACATTAAGTATGTGCATATACATATACATATACATATACATATATATATATATATATATATATATATATATATATATATATATATATTTGTCTGTGTGCTCCCTAGGTCCCAGACGAATGGTCTGGTTTTGATGAAATTTGGTACAAAAATCATTCGTCTAATTTAAAAGATCGTTGCGCTTACTTCATATGGTTGCAAGTACTCATTTTATAGGTTTATTGGCCTAACTTGGTGGCCATCTTGTAAACCGATAATCTTTCTCTCATCGGTGCTGCTGTAGATTTTCGGCAGACTAATTATACATTATCTTAAGATCATAAATAATAAATATATGGCTGTCTTGGAGCAGAGGGGGGATGTACCTCACATTCGTATACTTTTAAAGTAACTGTTAATTATAAAAATATGTTGAACATCTATCCTGTTGAATATGAATAACACTTACCATTAGAAGACCAGGCTCGACCGTTCTTCTATGGAGTAACTTCAGATCTTGTCTCTTGTGTTCTCATCTTCGATTGCAGACTTGTGTTTTTTATACTTATTAGGGTTTGGGATTGTTTACCGTAAATACGTTCTTAATGGCCATAAATACTAAAATACTACAGAACTCTAAAAAATATATATCCCGCAAAATTAGTGATCACTAAACCCATTACGCAGGGTGGCCACAACTACAATAAATATAAATACGTTTATTCTTTTATATTTCTATAAAAGGTGGTTATTAGCAGCAATTATTTATTAATGAAATAAAAATCCGATTTTCCTGGTTTTTAAAATGAATATTTTTTAATCATTTCGAATCTTACGTGGTTATGTTTATTGAAAAAATGAGGGACCTTTAATTTGTGGTAAGTGTGGATGTGTTTGGTAAAGGCCATTCCTAAAAGACCAATTTTGATTGGTATAAGAATTATCTCTCTCAATATTTCAGGAAGAAATAGATCGAATTTCATTGCAAGAAAATGTCAATTATGGATAATAGGGGCTCATTAAGAATTTGGTCAACAATCAAGGGGGGGGGCAAAACACCGAATTTGATGATTAACTATCCGTCCTCCATTTGCAATAAAAACGTATACCAAATTTGTTGAAAAATAACCTCAATTCAAGTAAGATGTTATCAGATACGGTACATATATACGTATACATATAGAGGAACTTTCCATTTTGAGTAATTGTATTCAAGAGAATGGAAACATATTTATTTGGATAAATCAAAGTGAAATTTAATATGTGATCTTGCGAGAAAACTAGGAATCCCCGTAACAGGCCACGAGGGCCCTGAGGGGCAGATACTATAGAGGTATCTGATTCATGACCATACGGCACACTAGGGAAATAGTATGGTCAGTACTATGCTCCGGCCGCCTGATTTTCCCCTTGGCTGCTTCGACTGCTAGAGTCATTTATATATATATCACGTGTCTGTCTGTTTGTTCCTTAAACAAATCCACACCGTTTGACCGATTTTTACCAAACTTGGAATACTTATAGGTCTCGATACGGGAAGTCTCTTAAGCTAAGTCAAAAACGTCTACCAGCTGTCAGTTTGTATGTTTGTTCCTAATACAAATCCACACCGTTCATGGGCGTATATAAGGGGGGGGGGGGGCTGAGGAGTCTCCAGCCCCCCCCCCCCGAAATTTTGATATGATCGGTAAAAATTTCATAAACCCCTTAAAAATAAATTAAATAAGATCATTTAGTTCATAAAAAATATTCTATTGTGGGTGTAATAACGTTTAAGTTGGGTAAATCTCTTCCAAGATCTAAATTGTTAGTATTCCATACACCGGAAATGGTCTCAGCCCCCCCCCCCCGGAAATTTTCCCAGCCCCCCTCCAAATTTATTTTCTATATACGCCCATGGCACCGTTTGACCGATTTTGACCAAACCTGGCACACAGAGTCTTGACGCGGGGAGAGGCTAGCTTAAAATCGTCTATGACTCACAGTTCGGAGATCACGAGTTCGAAACAATGAACCCAAATAGTTACAAATTTGCGTTATTAGATTTTAATATTAATTATTTGGTTTCTAATTTATTTTTACTTTTATAGATGCAGAAATTAGTTGTAGCATAGCACGCCGGGTAACAGCTAGGCCTATATAATTGTAAGTTCCTTCAATTCATTTATAATGGGGGAAAAAATTGTATTCGTTGAAAGACTGATTACAAAATGAGTTAAATAGTTTATTCAGCAAACAGATGGATTGAAAGTCATACGTCAACATTTTCGGAGAAGTTGATAGAATTTATGAGCTAAAAATGAAAACAGTTTTCCAGGAAATTATTACCATCCCCCCCCCAGCACTTTAAACTTGTATCTGTCCTTCACATTTGTTGGCGGTCTAAGTTACTGTCGCCATTCATTAACTTTGAGAGTAAGTTAGTTTGTTGTGTCGGAAATATATTGAAATGATAGCTGGTGTTAAATACATTTATATATATGGACCAAGAGGAGATCCTTTTACCCTTTAATATTTCATTTATTCAGGTAAGTTTTGTTGATATAGCATCTATCGTTTATTGAAATGTGACTATATTTCCAAGTATATACTTTATCATTTTAAGTTTATATGGTATATAATTTTTTACCACATAAAATATGTAAAGGATTGCTAGTCAAACATTCCAAATAAATGATATTTTTTCAGATGGCTTAGAAGTTCATGTTTTTGGAAATAAGGGAAGACAAATTAAGAGACAAAACCTTTTAAAAAAATATTATTACAATTTATTCTTTCTTACTGGGTATAAAAAACATTATGACTTTTCTTTTTAAATATAATAATTACTTTTTTAAGTTTTAAAGATACTTGATAATTATAAAAATAAGTATCTGGAAATAAAAACAGATAACTCCTCTTAGTAGTCAGGTACTTTATAAACAATTCATTTTAAATACAAAATAGATTATTTTATAATTTTTACAAATTTTAGAAATATCAAGATTTAAAAAGAATAGCTCAGTCTGTCATTACATTCACATAAATTACAAATCATTTACCATAACAATTATTGTAAATTTAATTTTTCTATTTTTGTAATATTATAAAGGATTTTTGGGTTTACATATCTAGTACATTTGTTTGTTAAACTCGAATCTCAACACTGAATATTTCTCAGGAATCAAGAATTATCGAAGACCATTTTTAAAAACTCCCAATCACAACCATTTTTTTATTTAAATAATGTTTTTATTTTATTTTATCTTATTCTTTTATCTTCAATATACATATATTATCACTAAATGTATTACTAATGCAAAATGATTTAATCGTAATAACATTATTGCAATTCAATATTTTTTAAAGTAAATTAGAATAATATTTTTATCAAAGTTACAAAAATATATGTTAATATAAATTATATAAGTTAAAAATAGTAGGACACATTGATTCTTCAAACTTCAAGGACGATTAAAGCCGTAAGACTTTTCGACAACAGATTTTATGAACAAAATTCATTTCAACTGCTAACTTCAACATTATAGAATTGAAAAAATAAATTTGAATGCCCTCAAATAATAAATTAATTATTTAAATAATGCATCACAGACACTGTTTAGTAACAGAATAGCTTTCATGTTTTATTCTCAATTGTTTTTCCCTGAATAATATTAGTATTAATATTGTATGTATCCTTTAACTCAAGAACCAAATCTGACTTATTGTTGTTAATATCATGAAATAAATCTGTAACAATTTGATCAAAGCCTAAAGGTTTTACAGAAATTGAAGACCCTTTATTTTGTAGTTTATCTTTTATATATTTATCATTTTCATGGACACCGGGAATTGGTTCTTTAATGAGATGAATTTCTTTGTCCTCGTATCTAACAGTTGTAGCTTTATTAACCTGCCTATCAAAGTCATAGTTTGCAGTAGTAATAAAATATCCTCCTTTGTTCAGAAATTTTTCATTTTCTTCATTTTTGCTTGGTAATGGGGCACCAAGTTCACCTTTGCTGTGATTATCTTGTTCTTTGTTCGAGCTTTCATGATATTTTTCTGTTTCAAATAGCGGTGGTTGTAACTTGTCTTGTACATTGTAGTGACCCTCTGACTCATACATATTTGATGGTGTTTCTCCCTGTCCTGAATTAAAAACATCTGAGGGAATAGTCTCTGAATAACCTTTTTCATTAGAATATGACTCTACAGCTTCTTCTGTCGGAATTTTACCATATGATGGAATTTCATAGTCTGGTCTAAGAATGGAAGGGCTCTCATGACTTGGACGGTAAGTATCACCTTTTACAGAATCAGTAATTGAGTAATCTACCGACTGGCCTTTATTGGGAAGCTTGTCATATGAAGATGGAGACTCTTGATATTTTGGACTAGAACTGTGAAACCCCAATGGATCATTAGCGGGATATTTTTCGTTATGATAATCAGTATTCCCGTAACTTCCTTTATTTCCTTTTGACGGATATTTCTCATTGTATGAGGGAAAGTTTTCTTTGTCATATGCATAGTCTTCTTTGATTGCGTATTTATCACTTTCCGAAAACATTACAAAAGCCAAACTGTCATATTCGCTTTTTGGAGGAAACTTTTCTTGACTCTTAATGTCACTTTCATAAATGACGTCGTCATGATCAGTGAAATAAGTTTCTTTTTCCGACTGCCCACTCTGAGGCAAGGGAGCTCCATACAGCCCTGATGGTTTTTCTGGTTTATTACTTTGCAACAATGGAGCACCATAAAGACCTGATGGTTTCTCTGGCTCACTGGATGACCACGGTTCATCATCAATTGATGGAATGCTGCTGCTGTAATTAACTAAATGTGGCTTATCAGGATACCTCTCTTCTTCCTGAAATTTAAACTTAAAATTAATATATTTTAAAATGGCAGAAGATCTTAAGAGAACAAAAGGTCACATTCTTATTGTATAAAATTAATATATTATATACATCCCCATGTTCTTCTTAAATATACAATATGTATACAAATAATATAAACGTTATGTGGCAGCCTCTGTACATTGTAGGCTGAATTTACTTATTTTGGGTCACTTGTGGCATGTGTAAAGGACCGATTAGCAAGAACGGGATTTAAAGGAATAGATAATGGGGAGATATTTTAGAGCAGAGGAGTTCCTTTCAAATCTATAATTTACACTCAGGTTACTGTTAAATACATAAATATCACAAACTATCGGTAAGATGAGAGAAAAGGTTGAGTGAGAGAGAGAGAGAAAGAGAGACAGCTAGTTAGAGTTATCAACTATTCCCTTTAGAGGAGGTCAGAGAATATTTTGAGCTGACCTACCTCTCGTCGCGATCTCGGCCAAGACCTCAGGAACGGGCTTGGACTCGGACCCATTGATGTTAAGCCAGATCTTTAGACAATGGCATATTAAAAGTGTAGTAATAATATATGTAGTGCTCTTCACTCCTACAATATCTCTATAGTACATATATAATTTTTATTGAAGAACACTTCACAGGACGATGATAACCTTTGATGTTTTTTGTCCTTAAACCCCATCCATCCGATCTTGCGAGCATAATCTCATGGTGTTTGGGAGAAAGATTTCGTGGGTTTTATATGGAGACAAGCAAGTGACTGGGCAATGAAGGAGTCATACTAACTAAAATTTAATGAAATAGAGTAGACTGAGTACGTTGTAAGAATGGAAGATGGTGACATACCGAAGAAACTTCTCGCTCTCTATGGAACCCGTTGAAGAGGAGGACCAAGATTGACATAGTCTGACTGTGAGGCTAGGTCTATAGGCGTCAAAAACTGGAAGGCCTCAGCACAGAGACAATTAGAGGAGGGTTTTAGCATCGTTGAAAGTAAGTAAGTCTGTAGATTGAATAGAATCAACCCATTCGATGATGTTCTGTTTCACACATTAACACTCTCGGTGCTGACGTCCTTTGGACAGCAAATCTTCCTTTAAAAAAAGTAAGTTTGTCCTTTAAAGACAGCAAATCTACCATTAAAGAAAGTAAGTTTGTCTGTCTAGTTGTCCAAAAACATTTTGTTCCTTATAGGGTCAGCATTGGTGTACAGTAGACCTTTGAAATTATTTCAGTATTTCTAATTTAACTCAACAAAAAATATAGGCTTTAAATGAAAACAAAATATTGAGTAAACCCATCAAAATCCTTGAGAGATTTAACACCAGGAGCAGTTGTAGACCGTGGTGGTTAGAAAGGCAAAAGAAAACAAAGTGTGTGCTCTATCTCCAACAGACCTTGATAAAATGTTCCTGACACCTCTACGAGTACTATAGAATACATGGAAAATTTATGAGGAAAGTTTTTAGATCTTGGAATATTTTCTCAAATATCTCGACAACATTTGGGAAATCGTGATATGTGGAAGGTGACCATTTGAAAGCTTACTAAATTCTCTACAAAAACATTTTCAGATGTAATTTTCAATGGGGCAATGTCAATTAGATAAATAAGTGCTTAAAACTTCAAAACTGTTAGTTTTGTTCTTTTCAACGGGTTTTTGTCTCTGTTTACCTGACTTTTTAGGTAACTGTTGCTGTTTTTTAATTGCATTTCACAGTAAAATGAGTTTTTTAGTAAAACAAGGTAAGCAAATGAGAAACATTTTTATAGTGTTTTCAAGAGCAAACGTTGAGAAAGAGGATGGAGTAATTTCCGCTTAGGATACAGTCAGTTTTCTGTTGTGGTGCTTAAAATCTTATTTTCCTTCTCTTTGAGATTTTATTGTATTATTTTTTTCTCAAAAGTTCAATACCTACCAATAACTGGTAATTCTATTCCTTTACTAATGCACTAGGGATATGAACGGAACCGCACTAAGGTGACACAGTTCCTGCAAGAGAGAGCCAATTAAAGTAATCCCCCACGTCCTGGGCGTCTGTCAGAAATCAGAACTTCTAAGAATAAATCAGCATCATAAGGTGCGAACCTATGTTGCTGATTTGTTCAGGAAGAAAACTGGATTTGAGGTGTATGAAGAAGTGAGCTGCTTAGCCGAATATGGTTCCACAAGAAGGGCAGACATTGTGCTCATAGATCGGCCAGGCATCCACTGGAATTATTATGGATCCAACTGTGAGGTTTGAGATAGACGAGAATCAGCCCTTATCAGTTGACAAAGAGAAAAAATCCATTTATGAAAAGTGTTTTCCCTATTTCCGTAGAAATTATAATATCAAAAATTGGGAGGTAATTGGTCTTCTGTTTGGTTTAAGAGGTTCCATGCCTTCATTTATCCAAAATGTCTTTAAAAGATGGAATTTAAAATGGGACTACGAATCGCTCGGACGTTTCATCCTGAAGAATTCAATAAGGATTGGGAATAATCACTTATACGGCTAAAGAAAAAAAATGAAGAAGCATAAGAAAATTGAAGAAATATAAGAAATACATCTTGGGGGGGGGGGAATCAATAAAACAAATTGTATCTCATGTAACCAATTGATGGCCTATTCATAGGCCAGACGCTTATGATCATTCCAAGGAGAATAAATTGTATGCAGAAAAAAAAAATATTGTCCTTGGAATGATAAGAAAGTTGAACATGACTGTTTTTATTCATGATTAAAAGATTCCTTAAATTTTATTTTTTGAAGAAAACTGCAGAAGTTGCTCATCAAAATTGTTTAAAACATTAATTTAATAGGCCACATTTCAAACCTCTTCAGGTTCCTCATCAGGTAACTTACAATAAGTAGTGTTGAAATCTATTGTGATTTTAAATTCCATTCTGAGGTCTATAGTTTTTTAATTATTAAATTTTGAGAGTGAACATTAAATGGACTATGGACCTCCGAATGGAATTTGAAATCACAAAAGACCTGAATACTACTTAATATATGATGCCTGATGATGAACCTAAATAGGTTTGAAACGTCGCCAATTTAATTAATGTTTTAAACATTTTTGGGGAGCAATTCCTGCCGTTTTCTGCAGGAATCCATTGATCCCTCCCCACTCTCACCTTCAACATAAATTTAAATTTTATTATTTATTTATTAATTTTAACATCCATTCATTATTAACAATGAATTTAAATTTTATTATCATCAATTTGTAGGAATTGAATTAGGAAAGCTTCCAAGACTTCATGATTAAAAAATGTGATAAAAATAAGAAGAACTATTAAACAAGTTAATTTAAATTAAAACAAAAGCTTTCGAAAATCATTAGTTGTATTTTCCCCCTTAATACTGAGCTAATTTAGCGAAATACATAAATTATGGTAAAATACTTTAATCATTACTCAAAGGCAATGCACCTAGTGACTGACATATCGCTGTTCATGACAAATTATTAAAACCTGGGTGTGCATTTGGATGCTACTTACTTCAGCACTAATTGGGGTTTCCTTCCAATACTTCAGATTAATATTTGCAATTTCCCCACTTTTACAAGAAACTCGTGGATTTCTGAAATATGAACAAAAATAAAAAAAGAAAACATTAATTTCGTGATTATTGTTTAATCAACTCATTATATAGAAATATGGAATAATCTCAATTTAATGTTTATTATATAGAAGTAAATAATTAATTTTTTTTTTTTTTTTTTTTTTTTTTTTTAACGGCGCATCAACTATTTGGCTATTAGCGCCGGGCTATCTACAGGTTGCCACCCTTTTATAATGCCAACAGCACGTGGTCGGTCACCCATTCAGGTACTGACCACGCCCCACGTTGCTTAACTTCGGTGATCTACGGGAACCGGTGCATTCAACGTGGCTATGGCCGTTGGCAATAATTAATATTAATGAAATTATTAAATGATGAAATTCCTAATTTTGAGGTTAGAATGAATTCTGATATTAATGAAATCTGAAATGAAAATAGCAAGTCAAATTCAAAGATTTTGTTTAAATAATTAGCTTATTCAGGGGTGAGTTTAGCTCAGTAGTAGAACCCTGGACTAATATGCTGGAGGACCTGAGTTCAAATCCCGAGCAAGAACAAATGATTTTTATCTTCTAGTGTCTTTGTTCATGTGTAGGATTTGGGCTCCCTGACTGTCCCTAGGCCAACCCAGTCTTTAATTAATTTATTAATGGGTACCTGCAAAGGGGAAAATCAGCCGGCCGGAGCATAGTGCTGACTACACTATGTCCCTAGTGTGCTGTATGGTCATGAATCGAATACCTCTATAGCATCTGACCCTCAGGGTTCTCGTGGGCCTGTTACAGGACTGATTTATTTTTATTTTTAATTGGTTTTCAGCTGAGACAGTTATCAATGAAAACTATTTGTGTAAATAAGTCAAAAACAAATAATTAATTTTCATATCCCAATGTAGATAATGATTAATCTTTGTTTTAATTGGACAGGTTGCCAGAATGGAAGAAAGAACATCCTCTAGAAACTCTTCACTGTACCTCTCTATTGGAGAAGAAGAGGAAGACCAAGACTGAGATGGTCTAGTCATGTGGCATACGATGCTAGACCTATCATTGGGATCAGGATCTGTATGACTGCTTCACAAAATAGAGACAATTAGTAGAATGTATTGGGAGAAAGGAAGACTCGGAGGTTGCAGCTCTGCAATAAGTATGCTTGAATGTTTTTAGTCTTAGCCGCTGCTAGGCTTTCAAAAAAAAAAAAAAAAAAAAAAAAAAAACTAAATTATAGATTATAGATCAAGCCTAAAAAAAAATACAGCATGAGATGTTCCAAAATTTAGGATGTCGACTCCTACATAGGCAATATTTTTCTTTATTTGGTTAACCATATTTACATTCTATTATGTTTAGTTCCATATTATAATTTTAATTAATTATTTAAATTTTAACATCCATTATTATTAATTAAGAATTTTAGGACCCAGCCAGGATAGGGATAGGGGGGATTTCTAGCCAGGATAAGGCTGATACCTTTTCTTTTTTCTGAAGAAAAGCCAACACCCCATAGTGGGAATCAAACCCACGACCCTTGGCACGGAGTGTTAAGTGCTCACGCCTTAACACTCACGGCCACCAGGCCTCTTTTTAATTAATTAATTGAAAGTATACGTATTTTGTCTTTTTCGTTTTTATAACCCTGAGAAAGGTTTGAAATCAACAAAAATTGTGGGGAATTGAAAATCTAATTTCTTTAAAATTATTTTATAATTCAACTAATGAATCTAAACCCCAACTAACTCAATCTTAGTAATCATTATGCTTAACAATCCTTTCTGAATCAATGAGTTTCGTTTTCCTTTTTTTTTTACTTTTCTTTAACTTTTAAATATTTTTACTTTGTTTCTTTAATAATGCATAGGAATACATTAATCAACAGAAATCAATCACGTACAGGCCTCAGAAGCCCAGAAAAGAAATAAGAAGGGCAGGTATTGAATAGTAGTTGTCAGTAGATGTACTGCACTATACGCTTGGTGGACTTACAGACAGTCTGAAATCTACATCTTGATCTCTGAGTAATACCACTAGAAGATCGTTTTTTTTTTTTTTTTTTTTGCTCATTCACTACTAAGAATGTTATCATTTCGCCAGAGTGCTGTTAATTAAGGTCAAAAATGAGATATATATCAGGCTCATCTGGAGCCTGACAATTTTATTTTTAAGCTGACCAAGTCATTTGATTATTTCTTAACATTAGATAGATATAAAAAATTATATTCAAATTAGATGAATTTCTGCCTTTGGGTTTCTTCATTAAAAAATATTTAAATGATATAATTTAATTGCTTTGGAACTGAAAACATACTCATCATAATCAGGTAGGAAAAGAGCTTTTATCTGAATAGTTTCAATGTTATCTCCAGTATTGCAAAGAAATCTTGACAGTGTGTACTTCTTTATTTCCTTGAGCTGGCCTGAAATCAATGAAATGTCAGAAAATTATTAAATTAATTATTAAACATTTCAAATTAATAATATTACAAGTAAAATTAAAAAAAAAGAAAGAGTTTACTCTGTACATCCCTTCCATACAACAATTACACAATATAACAATAGCTTCACAATTTGCCAACAATTACAAGCATTACTTTCTTGAGAGAAAATCTTGGACTCGTACAACAACCTTTCAAACTCCATCATAAATCCTACGTCCTCATAAAAAAAATATCCCAAAAATTTGTCCACTTTTTCTATTCTATAGCCCACCACTCTTATGAAACTGATATAAATAATTGGAGATCGTTGACAAAGGTCAAGGGTTATTAAAAAAGTCAAGATTGTCTAGGATCAGTCAGGAGAGTATTTGTATTTATAAAAATGAGTTGTTTGTCAAAATTTTGCTTTGAGTTTGAAGCCTTCATCAGGGCTATAAGCAGAGAGCAAGAACTTATTTGTATGGTAGTTCCTGCATAACTGAATAGATTGTAACATCTCTGATATAAATAAGGTTACTAAAGCCATCATTTGCTACCAAATTCTCCTAAACTTATTCAAACCCTTCAGAAAAACTTAACCCAATTCTATCTGGTATCCAATTATGAAACCGCTCTCCGCTCTCTGGCTACTATTAGATAGAAAAATTACAATTTTTCAATAAATCTCCTATATTCAAGTATTCGTGTTGGCCCTCCGGACCAGTGTCAACAAACAGATATATCCCATTATCTATAGGATAGCAGTAACAGGAGCTTAACCAATATAGGTTAGAATTCGTTGTCAATGATTAATGGACGTTAAAATTTAAAAATTTATGTTTCCAAGATGTCATTTAGAAACACCCATTATATTTGCGAGCATTACCAAGAAGTGTTCTGACTGGGATACTGATGGGTGAGGATGCTGTGCAAGGTCTGCCATCATAGTTGAAATAAACCATATATAAAAATCATATTATGAAATGGATACAGTACGGTAACAGCCTGATGTTATCATCCTAGCAATGCATGCTCTCTTTAAAACCAACTAAAAATTCAAACCCCTCTAAAAATACTTAAAAATTTGAATATAAAAAAAAAAAAAAAAAAAAAAAAAAAAAAAAAAAAAAAAAAAAAACTTTCTTAGTGAGTGTTTACATCCTAAAGGGAATGTCCATGCAAAATCAAGTGGTTTGGGCTGGGCGATGATAAGTCAGTGAGTGGTACTTGACATATATATAGTAGATATAAAAAATACTTTATAATCATGCAAGATTAAGGTTTTCAATAATGACTTACTGAAAGTAAAAGAGCTGGCAAAACCTCGATTTTCATACCAAAATCTATCTCCTTTTCTAAGGTCTCGAAAGGTTGTAGCAATGATGCAAGAAAACACAGGTCCCAGCATACTGCCTGTTGCTGGTAACTCAGAGACACCTGCTGACCAGAGGTCTACATCATCAGGATGGCTAAACAAAGTTTATTAGTGAATTAATTAAATGAATTTTAACTATGGTGCATAATTCATCATTACTCCATGCAATGCATTTTACTTTCAATAAAATCTTTAGATTTGTTTGAAGTGATGGAATTTTTGAAATAATTATTTTGAAAATTCTCTTTAAATATATTTAAAGAAAATTTACAAAAATAATAATTTCAAATATTGCTCTACTGTGAAGAGGTAATTCGAAGCTCCATAGTTTGCTGACCAATCCTGAAAACTTAATCTCTATCTTAAGGCAATAAGGTTCTATTTGAGTGTATAAAGTTACAAAAGATCTGGAAGAGTATGTTACTAGAGAAATACCTCTCTCCAATATAATACAAATACAGAAATAGCTTTTTTTTTTTTTAATAAATTTAATCCAAGCCAAGTCATATAGTCACTTACTGAATAATTTCTATACAATCACTAAACAACGGAAACATTATTACACATAGCTTCACAAAAAAAAAAAACTCAAAGTCTATACAAACTACTTGGTAATTCAGGAAACATACTCGTATATTTTGAGATATTCAGAAACTGTAGCATTTGGCAGTGAGCTCCACATATCTTCCCAAGAATGCATATCATCCAGACCGCAGTGTTTTCTGTAAGCCATAAATCCTGGAATACCATGTTCTCTAGCTCGGGCCAAGTTTATTGCTGCTAAATCTCTTCCATAATCTCTAGCTGGTTCTTGAAATAAGTGGTTTGTTACCTGAAAATGAATGTAAGTTATTAATTTATTGGGTAGTAATAGGGCTGATGTTTGTAGATAGTCGCACCATAACGGACTTTATCTTGGAGTTAGCCCAGCAATTCAAGCTAAACAATTATGTTATGTTACAAATTAGTAAATCAATTTTTAGAAACAGCATTAACACAATGAATTACCACTTTTATCAATGATGGCAAAATTAAATAATAAAATCAAACATGTATTTTTTGTTGTTTTTAATAGCGGAAGCAAATTAGTTTTGCTTGGCTACTGTCAGTTTACTGTGCATTTTGGTGCATAAATCTCCTTTTTCATCAAAATGTTTTTGCAAGGGGTGTTTAAATTTTTCACAAAATATTAATTTATTTAATAAAAATCGGGTCTCTCGTGGTCTAGTGGCTAACACCTTAGATTATCAAGCGGGAGACGGGGGTTTGAATCCGTCCAGCAGCAGGAATTTTTCTCATCTCATGGCCTCATCACTAGGTATAAGAACAGAAACATGTTAGATGACGTAGTTCCTGCGAGTTAGACTTTTTGTCAAATCAAATCAAGTTGCCATAAATTAGGTTGTCAGGTGCAAATTTCTAGTTTGTTGTGAATTGGCCCATAATCATATTGGTGAAATTCAAAGGAAAAAGTATAATTACAACTGTAATCACAGGAAATAATTCAGTCATAACTAATCACTATGAAAAAAAAAATGAATGATTATAACTGTTATCACCAAAGGTCGTGGGTTCGATTCCCACTATGGTATGGTGGATTTTCTTTAAAAAAAAGAAAAGGCATCATCCCTATATCCTGGCTAGAAAAGAGTGGTAACCTATAGATAACCCGTCCCAAAATTCGTAGTTAATAATAATGGGCGTTAAAATTTATTTATTTATTATTTATTTATTTATTTTAGGAGCTTCGCGACTAAGCTATTTTCTCCTTAAATTTCATCATTACAGTATGAAAAAACAAAGTGTTGGAAATTACATGAAAATAACATTAATGTAAATAACATATGAAAAGCTAATTAATAAAACGAAAGTAATTTCACAACATTAAACCAAAATGTATAAATAATTGATAACAATTTGTACAGCTGTGCGCGGTGTATTGATCTTGATAAGGAGAATAGAAACACTATTTTTTAATTATTTGTTGTTCTTCTACTTTATTTCTGATTCTGGGCATAGTTCTTCCAGTTTTCGGAGTGTTTTTCCTTTTCCTTCTTCCTTTCGGAGTCCCTGTCTTATTTGCTTCCATGTCAGTAGCAGCACATCCAGGGCTGTTATCTTCTAGAGTAGGAGGATCTAAGTGAATATCACTATCTGTCGAAGGATATTTTGAAGCTTCCAGTGATTCTATTAGTTCTAATCTCGCAGCACTTTTCTGCAATAACTTAGTCAATTTTAAGTCCAAATCCATATCCGTAAGTTCATCGCTTCCCTCCGAAGTAGGATAATCGAGCGGATTCTGAAGGATAGTGATTTCCTCTTCTACAATAGGTGCATTTTCTTCGTTTTTATTGAAAAGGTGACCTTTAGGATCTGTTGGTTCAGTTTCATCATCCTGTGAATGAGTTCTGAAATTATTTGTCTCTTTAGTAAATTCAGTGACTTTGGAGGATCTTTTATTTAAAATTTGTATGCTTTGATCGATGTTAATATGAACAGGTTCATTGATTTCTATATTAACTTTACGCTGTACAGGACGCGCAGCAGCTAGATGATTTCCTTTGCAATTGAAACAGCTGATTCGTTCTGTACTAAAATATATTTTCCAAGACAATTCTTTCACTCATATAACCAAAGAGGAAGGTAGCATATTGCTATGTTCAGGATTAATGAACAGCTGTCTCCTACGGCTAAGCACATGGGCTAAGCGTGGGTCTTGGAGACTTGGTTTCAAACACTGGACAGGCGTTACTATGCCAATACCTAACCTCTTCAATGCATCTTCGATAGCTTCGTTAGGTATTGCAGGGAAAACATTGGACACAATAAACCTTTTTGAAGGCTCCAGAAGGCGTTTTATTGGTATTTCTTGATCACCAATAGTTACAAAAGGGTGTTGGTCTATCAATCGATCAACTTCAGTTTTATTGCTCAAGTGAACACAAAATCTACCTCTTGAAATATAGGAGACAAATTTAACAGATTTGGGTTCAACAATATCAAGCAAAGCTAGCATATAATCGTCCTGTTTTAATCCTTTCACAGTTTTTAGAACTATAGCATTCTCGCTAGGGCATAACGATTCCCCTGAGAACGTTGTTTTATTACTACAATGAGATTGAACAGTGACATTCTGGGTTATTGGGACTTCTACATTGGAGGTTAGCTTCAACTGTGATCCATTGTCAAATATTTACTTTCGGTGGGTTACTAGAATATAATTAATTAAGTTCTGGCTTACCACGGGTTACTTATTGCACTCTTGCACGCAAATTTGGGTCAATAAGTCTTCGCTATCTTAATTATATCAAGAAAACCGAAGAAAACTTTTTTCCACGTACTTTTAACCACACGCGCACAGCTGTTCTGAAATAATAATTGTTATCACATGAACAAAGTTTTGATTACAGCTGAAATCACAGTATAAAATTTGTGATTACAGTTGTAATCACAGAAAATAATTTTTATTAAAGTTGTATTTACAGCAAAATGTTGTGATTACAAGTGTAATTATAACCGAAGATGTGATTACAAGTATAATTGTAAACACTCTTGTAATTACGATCCCCAAAAAAACATGAATGTGAAATAGAGGCCAAGTTTCTGCCCCCACAAAGAAACACTCCCTTCCTCAAAAATATCCCCTCCTAAAAACCCCCAAAAAACGCCTTATCATTCTACACTCCAAAAAAGTAGTATGAGTTGGTGTATTAATTCAACCAAAAATATTTGCCAATGCAAGAGATGATACAAGAAAGAAATGTCCAAGTTCATTACTTGGAAGACTTCATAGTTACGTACTAAGAACAGTAAATACACTTCAACTGACCTTTAAAAACAACAATAAAAATACTTATATCCAGTTACTAAAATATCACTTTCCTCAACCAGGTATATTCTTAAACTTGGCAATGTTTAGTTTTTCTCTAAAGATAATTTCGGCACAAAAAAAAAACATTGCCAAGTTTAAGAATATACCTGGTTGAGGAAAGTGATATTTTAGTAACTGGATATAAGTATTTTTATTGTTGTTTTTAAATGTCAGTTGAAGTGTCTTTACTGTTCTTAGTAAGTAACTATGAAGTCTTCCAAGTAATGAACTTGGACATTTCTTTCTTGTATCATCTCTTGTATTGGCAAATATTTTTGGTTGAATTAATACACCAACTCATACTACTTTTTTGGAGTGTAGAATGGTAAGGCGTTTTTGGGGGGTTTTAGGAGGGGATATTTTTGAGGAAGGGAGTGTTTCTTTGTGGGGGCAGGAACTTGGCCTCTATTTCACATTCATGTTTTTTTGGGGATCGTAATTACAAGAGTGTTTACAATTATACTTGTAATCAGATCATAAAACCAGATAAAAAGTATTAAATAGAATTTAGTTGCCGCATACCTACTGGCTTTTGTACTTCATATAAAACCAGGGTCTTTGCATTCTGCATAAGGTTCTCCTTACTGCTTGATATTTGATACCAATAATCAAACTAGAAAAGTTAGAAGCTCTTCCAGATGACATTACTCTAGAGGACAAATTGATTGCTCTCTTAACTAAACTATTACACTGTAAAACACAGGAACCTTATCCCGAGGATAAAGATCACAATAGGGAAAGTGCAGAAGGCCTTCAAGAAAAATATAAGAAACAAAGATGATACATTTTGGGTTTGTAATCCTAAACTTTGTAATTTTGATGGCTCGACTTTAAAAAACTTAGTATCTGCTTTGAAGTATATTATGCAGTGAACCCGTACGACTTTATTTACTACATTTAAGAACGAAGTCAAGATAGAAAGAAGTTAAAGTTTGTCGAAATGTTTTTTAAGACATCTAATATAGGTTCTCCTTACCAAGACGATTCATTTGATACCCCACATGATGGGTTTCAGAAGGAATGATGGCATTTCGATGAAACAAAAAGTAGAAAACGTCATAGGTAATATGACACTCCCGTATCAAGACCTACCTGCGTGCCAAGTTTGGTCAAAATAGGCCAAACAGTGTGAATTTGTATAAGGAACAAACATACAGACAGACAGCTGAAAGGCCTTTTTTACCTAGCCTAGTGCATTCCCCGGACCAAGGCCTACCTGTGTGCCAAATTTTGTCAAAATCGGTCAAACGGTGTGTATTTGTATAAGGAACAGACAGACAGCTGATAGACAATTTAACCTAGCCTATGATTCTCCCCGTATCAAGACCCATCCGTGTCCCAAGTTTGGTCAAAATCAGTCAAACAGTACGGATTTGTAAGAGGAACAAACATACAGACAGACAGCTGGTATAAGATTTTTACCGAGCCTATATGCGTCTAATTGTTTCTTAAAACATCAAATATAGGTTCTTCATACCGAGACAATTCATTTGATACCCCGCATCATGGGTTTCGGACGGAATGATGGGTTTCTGAGGGAATTACAAAACTGGCACGCCCCCACCCCGGAAGCGGAGTCAAACACAACTTTTCGCGATTTTTCGATTTTTTCCTTTAATAACGTCTTCATATCTATCTTCATGCAAAATTTCAAGTCTCTAGCATCATGGGAAGTGCCTAATAATTTTGATGAGTCAGTGAGTGAGTGAGTCCTATAAATCCCGATTTTCGATCACTTATATCTCAGAAAATATTCGATGTAGAATTATGAAAATTTCCAGTTTTACTCACATCTAGTAGTATAATACCTGCGTAAAATTTCATAACTTTGTCTTTACCTGGTTGAAAGTTATGAGAGGGTAAAAATCGGCTCTAAGACCGCCTGTAATATACACACAGTATGCTTAGGCCGACACTTGGCCTGGCGCACTTCCGTGCGCCTAGATTATAATCGTGTTCATAATCACATCTCCAGGTTCTGTGATTATAATCGTATTGTAATCATATCTCGAAAGCCTGTGATTATAATCGTAATTATGATTATGATTATGCCCAACACTGTTAGATATCAACTCTGATTGCTTTACTATCATAGAGGATTGATTGACAGGAAAATAAATTAACTTTAATTCTTTCTAACAGAAAAATATAAAATTCTTATTTAACAAAAACAAAACAAATATTTTGAACCTTCTTAAAATTTTTATTTTTTTTTTTTAAATCAAGTTAATTTACAGGTGTTACCTCTGCTGTAATGGATTGATCCATTGGTTGAGAGACTTGATTCACCATTCCTAAAGTATACGCATCAACCCACCCAGGTTTGTATAAGTCGAATGGCTGTTGAAGCATCTCACTTAATCTCCTCTCCCCTGTATCAACGAACATCAAATGTAAAAGAATTTACTTTGCGATGGTCAATAACTTATCCAAGACCTATAAAATATTACGTTATTCTATTTAATGCATTCCTAGAGAACAAGACCTGTCAATTTGTGGGTAGGGCTTCTCCTCTGCATGGCATCTGGTAGTAATGAGTGGCCAAATCGAAAGGCTGCTGTTCCAAAAGAAGCTGGAATCGTCGCATCTACTTCTGGATCATAACTGTATATATAACCCTGTAAAATAACAAAATATGTTAAATAATTTTCATTCGTATACCAGCATTAATGAAAGAAAGTAAGTAATAAGAAACTTTTTCAGAATATAATAACATTCCTCCCCTTTTCCTGAAAACTGAATCAATTATAAATCTAATTCTTCAAAGTCAAAGTACATAAGCCTTTATATTTTATATAAAAAATCAGGAACAGTTTTTATAGACCTTGAAGCATGGGGATTCAAATGATACAATTGTCAATGTTTTTGGGAGGACTTTAAAAAACTAGAATTTTGGTTTTCGGTGCTAAAAAATGACAGTGGGACTTGAATATTTTCCATATTTATCCAAATTAAGGCATCAGTTGGAGAGTATCATTCTTGTGGTTTTGGAAGTGTAGCTTTTGTTCCATTGAAGAAGAGTTTCTATTCTTAGCATTTCAAATTGTACCATGTAAATTAAGAGCTATATTAAAACCCATATAGATGAGAATGTTTAATATTAGTGTTATATTAAATTATTCAATATTTTTTTAATCGGCTATTATTATACTTAGAGGTTTAATTAATCATATTCTGGACTGAATTTTTTAGGTAACGCATTTGCAGTATCTTGATTGACATAATTTTCGAGCTGATTAATTTGATATAAAATAATTTTCATCCATTAATCAGCTCGATGAAGGTCGTGGTATATCGGAATCTTAGACCACATGTAATTTGAATGGAGACAAGTGCAATTCTCGTATTTAAATATATGTATGTGTATATATATATATATATATATATATATATATATATATATATTCTTTTTTATCCTAGGAGGCATAGGGTCATTAAAGCAGTCTTCCTTTATTACACCACTTTATTTATTGGGCCCGACATGTTTCGTGCATCTTTTCTTCGCACCTCTTCAGGGGCACTTCTACAACAAAATATTATTTTTTGAACATCCACACAAACGTTTTTTCTACTATATTAAAACTATCAATACGATCTTTGAACTGTTCCACAAAAGGCATTAAAACATTATCATGATCATTAAATGTTACTCCTACCCTAAATATTGCAATAATTATAGCTAAATTACATATTTTTTATAAAAGGTGTTGAGTCCTACCTTGCAAGGAAGTCCTCCCGTTACCAAGTACTCCCTCTGGAGTCCGGCTTAATACTAACCCTGTACGTGGATTGCCAAAATGGTCCTGTCGTTATCTGTCCTTTGTTGTTGTCCTAGTAAAGTCTACTCGTCAAATATTTTTTGTATACATTTTTGGGTATTAATCTATTATTCCATAGAAAATTTGGTGAACATTTTTCAGATCAGTTCTTTTATTCACTGCTATTTCCGATTTTTTTAAAATATAAATATTTTCTTTTATTTTTCTTTTCAGGGTATTTCTTTCTTTATTTAATATTTTGAATTCTTTGAAATTGAAACTGTGTTTTTTTGTTATTACATGATCCGTCAATGCTGTACCGTTTTCTTGTGTGTCAATGCTCTTTACGTGTTGTATAATTCTTTTACCTAATAATTGCGCAGATTCCCCAATATAACATTTGTTACAGTCGTTGCAGTTGATTTTATAAATATTATATTTTGAACTTGATGCTTTAACCCTGTCTTTAATATTACTAAATACATTGTTTATTGTATGTTTATATTTCCAGCCAATTTTACAAACATCTTTACATATTGTTTTTATTTTGTTTTGTTATAAAAAATATGTAATTTAGCTATAATTATTGCAATATTTAGGGTAGGAGTAACATTTAATGAGCATGATAATGTTTTAATGCCTTTTGTGGAACAGTTCAAAGATCGTATTGATAGTTTTAATATAGTAGAAAAAACGTTTGTGTGGATGTTCAAAAAATAATATTTGGTTGTAGAAGTGCCCCTGAAGAGGTGCGAAGAAAAGATGCACGAAACATGTCGGGCCCAATAAATAAAGGAAGACTGCTTTAATGACCCTATGCCTCCTAGGATAAAAAAGAATTTTGATATTTTGGGTCATCTATAAGAATAAATAATATATATATACACACACACACACACATATATATATACATACGTGTGTGTGTGTGTGTGTGTGTGTATGCACTTTTATTGCACCATCCTTGTAATATTGTCCGACTTAAATTTATTTAAGAGTAATCTTTTTGTGTGTTTTTAATCCTTTGAATCTTAATATTTATATTGAAATATCTACCTGAGGATTTAGTTTCAATTCATATTTTTCCAGGTATTCTTCTCCTAAGAGTTGAGGTAGAAATTCATTATAGGTGATGTGCTGAATTAATGCAGCCATGATATGTCTTGATTCCTTGAAAAATGTTGAGAAATTGATTTTCTTAAAATAATTTTACTTCGAACAGAATCAGATACTAAGAAATTTAATTTTAATTAATTCAAGAATACATATTACATGGAGATCCGTTTAACCAGGAATTCATATTTAATGAGACAAACTAAATAATGAAATAAGATGAATTTACCTATCAGTATGATATATTTGAATGATCAGGAAATTTTGTGTAACATAAATATTGATAAAAGTCAGAGTAGGGTCTCCCATTGGTCTAGTGGCTAACGCCTTAGATTCTCATGGGGGAGATGGTGGGTTCGAGTCCCACCAGCGGCAGAAATTTTCTCATCTCATGGCTTGTTGAGAAAGTTCCTCGCTGCCCCTCGGGTGTCGGCGTTAATAGCCGAGAACTCGGTGCACCAAAAAAAAAAAAAATAAAATAATAAGTGAGATCTTGTTACAAAACAATATGGAATCATAAGAACTTTTACACCTAATTTTCAAGTTAATTTTACTTTCTTCAACCGAAATATGTAGGCGAATACTAAGTATCAATTGCATAATGACATAAGTTTCAATTATTTGTTTAAGTTATGAAAGTTTTGATGATCATAATCAAAAAATATTTTTAGATATTAAACCTTCTTATTTTCATTGCATTCTTCATAAAAATACAAGTGTATTTATTATTTTATGTTACACTTACAGCAGTAAAAAGAACAAAAATGAATTCTTCTGAAGAATTTGGAATTTTCAACTCTATATACAACTCTTAAGTTCTTCCCAGCATAGCTTGACATAAATGCGCAAACAAGTAGGGCTGGGTAAGCAAGCAATATGTTAAATTTTAATGATTGCTGATAGTGAAGGATGATGTTCAGGAGAAATAAAAATTGTCACACCTTTCAAAATATTTGTTTTATTATGAGCGCTAAGCATTTTCAGGAGCTCATCTTCAGAGCTTTGACAGTAAAAAAAAAACAACAGTTTAATCTGCTAATTTATCTAAATTCTATATGATAAATAATTCTATATATTTAAAATGTCATTATGTTGTTAACCAAAGACAACAGCAATAGATTACTTTCCTGGCAGCGGTCTATTGAAAGAAGTATAGTAAAGGAAGAGGAAAGATCGGATCAGCAATGCAACTGTAAAGAAGAAACTGTACTTGAGGATATCTCTGCATATGTTAGCGCTCTGAAGTTGAATTGCGCTAGACGTCTTGTGAAAATTCAAGACGTAAGATGGGCTCAAGAAATGGCAAGGTGGACACCATTTGATTTGAAATGAAATAGGGGCAGACAAGCCAAAAGGTGGAGAGACTGTTAAAGACCGGACTGCTATAGTGGAGATTGGGGATGGATTCCCAGGCGTGGGAAACTAAAGGAGCAGAAATCATAATGACCTCTGCTTCCTTATAGGCCTTGGGAAGTGTAGACTACTTCTCCTGAAAAGAAGCCTTTTATAAACTTTTGTTCTCACTTATTATTTACATGTTTTATCCTAAAGGAAATGTTTAATTTGAATGAAACTGTATTTCTTGAGTAATTGTAAATATCTTTTGACAAAAGAAAAGGTTATTTCATTCAATAAAATTTCCAAATCATTACAAATTTTAAACAATTGAAATTAATTTTCCAAAGATTGATAAGTTCATCGAGTGCCTAGCAAGCCAATATATCTGCGCAGCAAACTGACTTCAATTTTTAAATAACAAATTTTTTCTACTCTCCGGAACTATATACTACTTATATACTATGGCATTCTAAGAATTTCTTTTCTATACTCTTCAATTGAGTATCGGAAAAAGTGCATTCTTAAGATGATATATCTGCTGGATATTAATAGAAGACTTCATGTATTCTGTGGGCTATGGCACTAAAAATATTAAGAACCATTATGCTAAGCGATGGGAAAAAAAAAGAAAAAAAAAAGTTCATAAGGTATAAGCTTACAATTTAAGAGGACTTAGGATTATATTTCAGCATTGAAATAGCAATTTTAATATTACCTGGTAAAGTCTTTCATCATCCCAATGTGGGTTGATATATGCCAAGTCAGTAGCAATTCTGTTATGTTCCCTAACAACCAAAGTGTGCAAAACACCCAAAGCAAGCTGTTCATTTACCCTATTATCCCCTGAAAATGAAGAACAAAAAGAAGTGGCATAGTTATTCAATCAAAATGAAAAAATAAAACATTCAAAACTACAGAACATTTCTAATAACTAATACACTGCTAATAACAAATAACATCTTACCACATCGCAAATGTGGTAAGATTTTACATGGACGAGCTTGGTATCCGGAACATGTAGTAGCCAGCACGCAGCCTGGATCTCAATCCTATTGAGCAACTCCGGGACCATCTTGGGAGGTCCATCAGTCGACAACAGAACCATCCAGGTAACCTCCAACACCTGAGAATTGCCCTGGTACATGAGTGGAACCAGATTCTTGAAGATCATGTAGCCAATTTAATTTGTGGTATACCAGGAAGGATGGAAGTCGTTATTTGTGCCAGGGGAGGAAACATTAGGTATTAGAAAGTATATTTTTTATGTAGAACAAGAATTAGATGTGTTTTATTTTTACTTTGGAAGTGTGTTCATTTTCTTTTTTTTTTTTACTTAACTGTATTTTTCAGGGTTTTTTTTTTCTTCACTTATGGTGTCCTACAAGCTGAATATATACACTACATTTTGAGTTAAAAAATTGCAAATTTTATTAACCTGGAAAAGAAGTAACGAAGAAATTCAAGGTGCACCGTTTTTTTTGTCCGGCAGTGTAGAATAGATAAATTAGTGTTTAAAAATATATTTACTTTCTGCAAATAATTTTTATCTAAAGGCATTGAGAAAATAAAAAGAAAGAAAAAAACCCACTTAACTTATATAGCCAGTGTTTAATAAAACTTTTAAATAAAATAATATAAATGGCAATTATTTGTATATATTTAATCTAGTAGGGCTTAAAAAAATTAAATTGTTCTTAGAAAATGCTTGTTTTTTTCTCAACCCTACGGAAAAAAAAGGTGGTATGTGTCAGATTAAGCTTCCTTCAAGAAAGCACCTACATTTTTATGTAATTTAAGGTAATACCATCAAATGACCGGGCCTGCCCTTCTTTTAGTATTAGTGATGTATTTTTTTGATGCAGTGTTATTTAAGAAAAAACTCTTAAAGCTTTACTAATATTTTTGCTATCAATTTAAAATTTACTTTTAATCACCTATTTATTTCTTGGGTTTAACATTATACCATGTTGAAAAAGTATTTTAGTCTACGAGGTTAAAGAGGTATGAACTTTATTGTACAAGCTTACTTAACTACTGAGGCTCCGAATTAATAATTATTTTAGTGTTGTTATAAACTTGGCTCAATATCCTAACATTTTATAAATTAAAGATAATTCTGAGATGAAATAGTGGTAATAAATGAACCTTCTTTAACTAGAATTGGCACGTTTGGTTTCATTTCATTAAATTAAATAAAAACACAACATTAGTAGTGTGAATCCAATATTTCACACTAGATTATTAATCTTAATATTTTATTAGTTACCTTAATATTGTACATTCAAAGCAAAAATTTCACAAGAATTTTAAAATTAAATCCGACAAACCATAGAAATGTTTATTTTAACTTATTGGGAAGCAGTATGTTTAGCAAAGACTGGCTTCAATATGAAAGCCAAATCATATTCTCTGGGCATTACATACGTTATAATTTTAATTTGTGGTAACATTACTGCTTTTGTCAATTCAATATTATTGTAATGTATTTTGTTATCATATACCTATTATATATATATATATATATATATATATATATATATATATATATATATTATGTGTTATAATAAATAATAAATAGTATTTTTTAAAGTCTACTTCAGCTATTAACTATATGATTTATGTTCTAATTTCTTATACGTTAAAACCAAGTAATAGTCTCCTGAATAAGTGGCATTGAGGCCACCAAACTTGTATGGCAGAATTTTGAAAAATTGGTGTTGCAGAGTGAAAAGGAAGTGCTGTTTTTTTGTTTGTTTTTTTTTTTTAATGGCACAAACCATACAAGCTGAACAATGTAAAAATAATTTATGTTAAACTGAAATATTTCAATTCAATATTTATATTTATGATTTGGGAATTCTTAACAAATTCTCAGTAGTGTTAACGTGTACATTACATGTCTATATTTTACTCTTACATAGGGAAATTGTTATCAGGAGGTTTGCCTTAGTTGCAAAGCCTAAATAAATAGCAAAACGTTTTTTTGTTTTTTTATTTTATTTTATTTCAGAAAACAGTTTATAATGAAATTTAAAAAAATTAATTGTGAATTTATTTATTAATGTTTTCACAATATAGGTGACAAAACAAATAGAGAACAATGATAGATTGATATCATTGTGGTAATACATCCAGTAGAGTTGGTTACGTCAAGTTGGTTTTATTGTTGTATGTCAAATAGTCAGATGTCAAGTAGAGATAACTGTTATTTATTTGGATAGTCAGTTCATATAGTAATAGTAGTAATTAAAATTGTAAATTGAAAATGTTATTCTCAGCACTTTGAAAAGCTCTTGAGAAAGCCTTCACTACTTGTAATATTCACATTACAGCTAAGAAATGACTAGCCATCGACTGCGATACTGAGCGGATTATAACCACTTAAAATATTGACCAGAGCTTTTGCTAATGCTAGAGAAAAAAATAAACATTTTTTTTTTGTGATTGAAGTGGTCGCTTTTCATTCTCCAAACTCCTGTCAAATAATATTAGCTTAAACTTCTGGGGATAAATTAGCAAATTAAATAATAAATTAATTAGCTAATAGATATATTAAGAGAATATTGTATAAATTGTTAAATCAATAATTATCTTTCTCACCAGCTAGAAAACAGTATATATCTGGATGTGGCCGGATGCAGCCATCGTCAGGTTGCTTAGTCTTCGGAGGAAGGAGATGCTGCAAGCCTAATTCGGGAAATGCGTCCACAGTTTTCATCAATCCTTTCTGGAAGAGCCTCAAGGATTCAGACTGCTTTATACTCGAGCCATATATGAAATTTGCATCGATATAGGATGTCAAGAGATTTATCTGAGTTCTACTTCCTGGAACATTAGAACTTTTTCTATTAGATTCATAATGTACAAAATATTTTAGAAAAATTGTCATTTTTCTAGAACTGTTGAGTAAACAACTACATCCTCTTAATTGTATGAATCGAATGTAAAACAAAATAATTTAGAAACATTCTCTGATGGCGGAGGGATTACATCTTATTTTCTTCGGGACGATGTTGGAAGAAAAAATAATAATGAATTAAAATGAATTGAAAAGTTAATTTTTCAAAAAGTATGTACTTTCATTTATTATAAATTATTGAATATATTTTATATCAAGCATTGATTTTTTAGCAATACTATATTTATAAATTAAAATTATTACTAATCAATAGACTTTTAAAAGTTTATCAAAATATTTCTGACAAATAGAATTTTTACAAAATGCACTATGTATACGATTAAACTTTACTGTCTACAATAGAATACAACACCATCTTATCTGTTTAATTATCTAAGTTGCAAAGCAGTAATTAAATAGCAAATGAAGGTTAAAAATTAAATTATATATTTAAAATTTCAAAAGAAACTTTTTTTAAATCTTCAAACATTCAATTACTACCATTTTATGAATTATCAGATCTTTCATTTACATTATTTTCAAAAAAAAAAAAAAGTTCTGAAAATTCATAAAATGGTAGTGATTGAATTTTCGAAGATTTAAAAAAAGTTTCTTTTGCAATTTTAAATATATAATTTAATTTTTAAAGTTTATTTTTTATTTAATTACTGCTTTGCATCTTAGATAATTAATAGATAAGGATATGAAAATAATGTTCATTTACAGCAGGAGGTCCTGGTGTAGTAGCTAGCGCCTTAGATTCATAAGCGGGAGGTGGTGTGTTCGATTCCCACCTGCAGCAAGAATTTTCTCATCTCACGGCTCGGGAAAATTCCTGAATGTCGGTGCTAATGGCCTAGATGTCGATGCGCCGTAACAAATATATATATATATATATATATATCTAGAATATTTCTAAATTTCTCTGTAACCATACATGTGAATAACTGCATTTAAAACTGAACTCTGTTATGAAGACTCCTTTTCATTAAAGCTAGCCAGAAACTGAAGTTCTATTTGTTCTTTTCCTGACCCAATACAGTCAACTGGGGTAGCTTTGTGCAGTTTAGGGTAATTTTGTTTCACATCCACTAACCCTAATTACATTTAGAGAGAATTTATGTCATCAAACTTGGTTCTTCTCAAAATAACAATCCTAATAGCTGACTAAAAAATTGATTGATAAATTATTATGATAATTACATGCTTTTAAGAGATGTTTAAATGGCCTAAAGTTTGGCCAATCATTTCAGGCAAAAGATGATGATTTTAAATAGGAAGTAGACTTGGTGAAACAATATTATCACAAGAGCACGAGTAACTTTATACAACCTACAATATGTTAATTGTGGTTTTCCCTAATTTATAGAAATTTTGGCACTATTTAATGCTACTACAAATATATTGAGATTATTTAAACTTAATTGGATAATTTAGCATTATAATTGAAGAGGTCGGGGCAAAATAGTGCCAAGCAACATTTTTAACAAAACTTAACTGTAGCTGCTTTATGTTAGATATTATTTGGGACTATCTATTGAAATGTTTAGCAGCAACATTATTAAGTAACATACAGTTCTTGAAGTCATATTTTAGTAGCATTTGTATCTTAGACTGATAGTCCCACATAATATCCAACGTATAGCAGCTACAGTTAAGTTTTGCAAAAACTGTTGCTTGGCGCTATTTTGCCCCAACCCCTTCAATTTTATTAGCACTTGAATGCAAATTTGTGGTACAAAGTTGCCCCAATTGACTGTAAAACTTTTAGAAGAAGACAGGAATAGACAAGAAAGAGGAAAACTTTGTATGTGTACCTAAACAATGGATGTGTATATATGAGTAGGGGAAAAACAGATACTGAGCTAAAAAGCACTTTAGGAGATGCGTAGCTAATATATTAAGGTATAGGAAATAAAGCAACCGAAACCGGTGTTAAGGACTTATTAATGGCCAGCTGTGTGGCCAAAATGTTGCATTTTGGGTCCAGTCTTTATATCGATGTGGAAATCAGATGGGGGGGGGGGGGTCTAGACCAAAGCCTTAGACAAGAACTCCAATTTCTTCCATTTTTTCTATTGTTTTTCTTTTTCGCCACCAAACACCCCTCTTGGTTTCTGCAAATTGTTTGTTCAAACCCATTGTGTAAATCGGCCTTTAATTAAAGACAGAGGAAACCAAAACCCTGTGCCCTGTGGTATTATGAGTGCAAATAGACCCTACTCCTTCCCTTACAGATGTTATTTCATCATTATTAGGGGGGCCGTTTAGAGAGAATGCCTGAGGAGTTTGAGGAACTCGTTAAAAACTGTCGTAGTAGAACAGTCATCGTTTCCCTCGTGCAATTAGAGAGGAGGTGGCGCAGGCCTTCTTAACGGCTTCCTCTATCTCTTACTTCTGAATTACTTTTAGTGCATAACTTACGGATTTATAACTCCGATTCTTGAAGGAGGGGGGAGCGTCACGTCTCTTTTCTGATAATGGACGCATAAAGCCGCTCACGATCGGCGAGGCGTGCCATTTCCGCTGCGAAGGGTTGTGTAGGAATGCTTAGTTTTCCTTATATACGTAGTTTTAAATATACTTGTACAGTGAATTGAGCAGTACGAACTTTAGTAGTTAATTGTAAAGTCTAACTTCATAGAATTATTTTCATTTTATTGAAATCATTCAAATCGGGCACACGGACCTAAACATTTCCGATTTCTAATGTGTATGAATCTGATGAAAATAGAAAAAAGAAGTCTACACACATAAGCAGATATTTATACATATACCCCTGATTTTATATAAATAAAGAAAAACTAATTTAAGGTTTTGGAAATTATTGAAGAAATCAAAATTGAAGCCTGATTCTAGACATGCCTTATAACAAGACTAATTACTTTATAATCAAAGTGCCATTTAAGCTTATTTGTTATAATTTCTCAATAAGTGTTTAATGCAAACAAATATCCCATTAGTTTAGCTTGTTCCTTCCTTCCCTAAGAGTAAAAAAACCTGCTTATGTCGTAGACCTAGTGGTGTTGTCCGGAAGTGCTGATAGATCAAGAAAAAAAAATCTTTCAAATTTGTTTATATATATTTGTCTAATAAATATCATTATATTAACGGCACATAAATGATTTATTATCTGGAATCTGAGTATTGGTCTTCTTTGGGGTAAGTAATCAGAGTAAGAGTCCAATTTCTGGATGTTAGCTTCATAATTTGTTTTATAGATGTATTAAATGGCTAATAATGATTCTTAACTATTAATGTATTGTATTATAGAGAAATCCGGATATTGAGATTTTAGCACACTTATATATATAGAGGTTTATTACTTAAATGAGAGGATTTCAGCTTTAATGAAGCAATTTTGAAAATTACTGATATTCAAGAATCATCATCTCAAAATAATCTGGAAAACATTTTATAAAAATTGATTAAATAAAATTGTGAGAATCTATCTGCTATTTATAGCTAACACCATCTTAAGTCCGGCTCTACTGAATGGCCGACTGGAGGCGGGAAAAGAGTTTGCCGCCCCTCAGAAACCAAGAATTCAGAAGCCAATAGGAGCTAAATCTCGCCACCCCCGCTGTCGTACTCTTTCAGGAATGATCGTTCAACGTTTTGTGTGATTCCAAATAGAATTATTTACAGACTTTCTATACTCTCATTATTCCCTGTTGTGGCATGTACCAGTAATAACTAATTTCTATTGATAAAAACTAGATATTTATCCAGCGCAACCATCCCACTTTTGGTGATCTATATCGCCACCTACACCATAGGCGTGTAAAAGGGGGGGCTGCAGCCCCCCCCCCCCTCCCGAAATTTGGTTTTGTTGAGAACATTTCATGTAAAAAAAAAAAAAACCTATAACAACGAAAAATGGCTTCTACCCAGGTCTACTAGGTGTCCAGAGGACCTTAAAAATCATCATTTTACACTAAAATATTTAAAATTTTCCCTACAACCCAAATGCCTAGGTTCTCCCAGCCCCCCCCCGAAATTTTTTTCTATATACGCTTGTGACCTACACCTATTTTTCTGGTGTACGGTTTGTTTCCACACATTGACTGCATACGTTTGCTCCTCACTTGGCCAAAATGTCTGCTAGTCGTTTACGCCTGCCAACTTGCATATCTACAGCGTACGCCTTGAAGACTAACTATCCTATCGGCAAAGTTTTTTTCCGAATGTTAGTGGTGGGTGGACCACGGAGTTCTCCTTAGACTAACAGGGTGGGCTTTTCATTCTCTTAACTATTTATTGTTTTGCCCCCAATCACCCGTGACGTGAAAAAGGTTCTTGTCTGACAACCCCTCTCATAGGTTGCTTCAGGGCTGCTACTAATAATACATTTCAGAAACATAATAATGTGATTATACATAGCTCCATGATGCCAATTGAGAAACTCTGAGCTGTCTTAGCCACCACCAGCTAGAATCACTTGAGTACAAGCAGCCGTAAAACGTGAAGCGGTATACTATGGCCTTTCGCCAATATATCTTAGTTTGTTTCAATAAGATATATATCCGAGGTGTATAATGAGGAGGTTAATTCTCCATATCTTTCCATTCGAAATTAGTGCTTCTTGAATGGCTCATTAAAAATATGTTATATTTAACTAATATAAGATTAATTTAAAAAAAGAGTAATTGTGGAATCATAGTTCCACTAGAAAATTTTTATTTATTTATTTTTTTCAAAATCAAACGCTAAGAGTGAAATAGAAATGTATGCCGATTTATGCTTATGCAATGTCCTATTCGAGAAATCATGTCAAACCAATAGTACTATGGGTCTTCCATAAGAGAGGTTTTCTGGCACTAAAACGAAGATTTAAGTTCTTTTGGTCTTAGAGTTTCAGGTACCATTTGCATAGGTATTTTTATGTACAGGGGAGATATTTTTAACGTCTTCGACAAAATACATAAGTTTAAGTCAGTAGGTAATTGAAACAAAAACTAATAATATACAAAAAGTTGTGTGCAGGTCCGAGGTTTTTACATTTGTAAAAATATATCTAAGCATATGACAGTTCCGGGTAACTGGCAGATACCGATATGAAACCATATTTATTTTTCTTTAAAAATGTTTGACGGCGAGTTTCATTTCGGGTATCTCAAACAGGAAAAATTATTGAATTCCTATTTAATTTCCTAAAATATTGGAAGTTCCTTGCCATCTATCTCAACAATGTAAATTAATTTCGTGTTTTACTGAGAACCCTTTTCCTTCATTTAAGGTAATTGTACTGAACAGTTACACTGCACAAGCAGAGTTATTGTGTCGGAGGTTTTTGTTCAATATCTTAGAAAAACTTTTGTGAATGGACATGAATAATTTTTTTGTTCGTATTTGCCGAGGGAAATAAATTTTCTTTTAGAAGGTACCCGGAATGAATATGAAACAGGTTATTTTTTTAGAAATTCAAGTTAGTTATTCGTGTTTAATAAAGCCTCGGTATTCCTGGATAGAAATGATTGTTAAGGAACATTATTTTAACTGAAGATAGACTGGGTCGCGGTTTTAATTGAGAATTTTCGCGATAGTACAAGATTAACAAGATCGACGCAGGTTTTGAATTTTAAGCCTCCCTTGCAATTATACAAAAACATCTAAACTTAGATCCCAAATCCAACAACCATCTTACAATGAATACGTTTACTGACTAGAAGACCAGACTATTCAGAAAAACTGACATCATATTCGTATTCCCGGGGAAAAAAGTCAATATTTGAGCTCATTTTGATGAAATGTAATTTTCTTGGTAACTATAACTACATCCCTCAGTTGAATGTAAAGGTATTTTTTATCTAGAATCGTATGAAGGATGAAAAGCCAATAAACTTGTCTTATATCAGCAGAACCCTAAAATAAATTGGAATGGAGACTCAAATTCACCTCATCGGGATTCAGAAGAAGGCCGACATTGGAGCAACACTTCTCAAGAACTGAAGACAGCAGTAACTGCTTGGATAAGTGTCGTGTTTCATGGGCTTATATAGAAAATAATTTCGGGGAGGGCTGAGAAAATTTCGGGGGGCTGAAAGCATTTGGGAGGTATGGAATTCTAACAATCTACAACTTGGAATAGTTAACCAATTAAAACGCTATTGCACCCAAAACAAATTATTTTTTCGTAATTAAGTGATCTTATTTAATTTATTTTTAAGGTTTTTATGACACATTTTTACCGATTTGGGGAGACGGGGGGGCTGCAGCCCCCCTTATTTATGCCCACGTCGTGTTTACCTGGTTTCATGCAAAACACGAAGTTTACTTAAGAAGGACTGACCTTGTCGAAACTGAGGAGAAGAGTTGCAAAGATTTACGGGGTATGGTCAAGAAGCATGCAAGAGAATTATGTCATGGCCTCCGTGCTCATGACTTTGAAGTATCGCATCATGCAAACAAAGCAGAAGTCCGACTCGCATGAACTGTGCCTACATAACATGTTTCTGATTAATGTTCATCCCAGGTGTGATATGAAAATCCCTCCTTCCAGAATTTCTTAGCCTTTGTTGAGATATTTAACAAAATAAACGAAAAGTCCAAAACTGCCCATGTCTGTTCAGCATATATATATATATATATATATAATATATATATATATATATATATATATATATATATATATATATATATATATATATACGTCATTTACAATAAAGGTAGCTAAAACACATCTCGAACTAGTATTTCTAAAGTGACACAACTCAAAATACAACGTTATTCAAAATCTGGCACTCTTGCCTATGTAGGGGGCATAGCATTAGAACAGGAGGGATTACACATATGCCCTCTGGTGTACAAGCTCTGAAGCTAGGTACATACAGTTTTGTAAGCTGATAAAGGGATATTTAACATGTCTTTCATAGTCATAACTGAAAAACACCGATTTTTTAGTTGTGTCTCTTTAGAAATACTAGTGCGATATATATTTTAGATTAAACAAATATTAAACGATTTATGACGGTCGGTATGGGCAAATTAACAATTTGGTCAGCCTCCTCTGGGAGCGAATTTGCTTACATTCGTAATGCATCTCTCTCATTATCTCTAAATATATGGAGTTTTGTTGCAAAATTGACGCTCCCTAGGGCCAAATTCATAAAATGGTCGGAAATTGGGTTTTCCAGGTAAACTCCCACTCCTACTGGACCGATTTTGCTGGTTAACAAATTCATCAAATCTGTTGTTCTGGGAATGTTGTGCCAAGGTAACACTAGATTGCACATCATGCTAAATTGTATCACTTCGTAAAAATTGTCATATTTGGTGAAAAAAAAAATAATATGTTTTCTTACCAAATATATTGTTAATCAAGTTAACTTAATGGGAATTCATGAATTTCATTGAACTAAGGTGATACAATAACACTTGTGAACCAAGGTCCATAACCACGTTTCTAGGATGGGTGACTATGGAAATTGACTTTTAAGCACTGGGATGTTAAAAATGTTATGCTTTTATCGATAATAGCTTATATTTCTCAATAATAACTGAGAAACCGATGAAAGGGTCAGCGTGGGAAGGACATTCTATAGATTTTCATGCCACAATAGCATTCTACCAAACACGAGTCCTACTGATTTTTACATGTAGATGAATGTTCCGATCATACAAGATAATTTGGGGATTCACATCTTCTGCATAGGTGAAGAGTTTTTATTTTATTCTATTACATAACGTAAGCAATTAGAAAAAGAATAACGGCTTTTAAATAAGGATAATGAATGTATGTGTTAAGGATAATTGTAAATTTCACCAAAGTTCAACTAGTTCTGTAGGCTGCTTTATAACAAAAAATTTAGGATCCTGAATATGATAAATTCTGTAGGATGATGTTCTTGAAAAAGGTGTATATAACAAGTATTTTGAAAGATTTTGAAGTAGTTGAAAGGAATTTTGAGTATTTAAGGGGACAATTCACTTGTGTACAGGAATCAGTGTTGTCTGCTCCGGGATTATAATCAGGAAATTCTGCATCACCAAATATATTGTTCTTTGTGATTTTGCAGACGTTCCTTGAAAATAGAATGAGTTATCATTAGTGCTTTAATATAATTAATTATATAAACTCTAGAGAATATACTTCAAAAGATTCTACAATCGTCCTACCCAATCGGTGAACGTCAAAAAGTGGCGGGACCTGGGGTTGAAGAGACTCTTGGGAGTTTAGTTGGGGGTGGCAGGCCCTGGGGGCGATACAACAAAATAAACAGTGTACCTCCACTACACTCCTGTTGCCCTGTTATATTGTAAACAGCTTCAGAAGCGGCTGTGTCCAAAATAAACAACAGGCGTGACAATCGATCATCACGGATTTTATTTTAGAAATTAATGTTGCTTGAATTAATGTGAATTTCGTGGAAAGAAGGTTTAACAGTATTCTCGGAAATTATTTTGTCTATACACACACACATGTATATACATTTTCAATTTTAATTAGCAGGCAATTGGGTATTTATTAAATGGTAATAAATCGTCACTGCTCAGACGAAAAGAATCATCCTACATCACTTTAATTTGAGCTTCTCTCAACATGTTATTTGAAACTCGGGGGTATAAGGAACTTTTTGGGTACGAAAGAATTATCCTTCATAACAAGGAAATCTAATGCACCAAAATAGATATCCTGGAATGTGACAAATACATTGTTCACTCGCATTGATTGCAAGGCCATATTTAGTAGCAACCTTCCCCAGGGCAAACTTAGGTGTAGATTGGTGTTAGGAATCTCTCAAGTCACTGGACTACATCTAACCTAATAAGGTTTTCATATCCCTTGTGGCAGCGATGTCTGGGAACCTATTTTTATGTGATAGTTTATGGCATTTTATATTTTTTCACTGAACACATAGTTTATATATTACATTAAACTTACTGGACTCAAGAAACATTTCCAGTATTCATACATCCATTTTTTCTATAGTTCCTCAACATCTTCTTTAAAAATATTTAATAATTAATAATAATAATAATGAATTCTAGAGATTCGTTGATCATAGCGTAGATGGAGAAGAAAAAATTGTCATAATAAAATGGATTGTATTTTTCTATTAGCATAGTCAAATACAGTCTAATTATATTTAAAATGATATAAATATTTGAGCAAAAATAGCCATGCAATGTAATGTCTATTGGCTTGTTTATCAAACAAATATGCAGTAATCAAAAATGTCATACATGTGGAGCCACAGTTTAGGCATTTTGAATACCAATTTATGCCTTTTGGTTTTTTAGAAATCATTTTATTTAGTAGTAGGGTAAGTGACCCAATAGTTGACACTTTAAGGAAGGGTTCTTTTACTTAAAATAATTCTTCGCTTAGTTTTTGAAAATAATAAACTTTGAATATATCAAATTATTCGTCAGCCCATTCTCTATGAAATTCACATAAACCAATTTTAGATACATTAAGTATTTCAAGTAAAATAAATCATTAAATGCTGCCTTTCTCTGGTCCTAATGTTGACACGTCTGCAGTAGGTCGGTGCCTAAGTTTGACTTTTCTGTTCCTAAGGACGACAGTGAGGGAAAATGAAAATAATACAACTTCATTCTTTAAACAAACAACCAAATTGGATTGAAATCGTGCTGTTTTTCCTTCAACTTGAACTATACACGAATCACCTACTCTAATAACGTTAACTTTGTTTATAACTTGCTTATTACAGCCATTTTCATCATTCATCCCTCGGTCATTTTTGAACAATCGCTCTTCTTCTTTAACTTTTTGTGTAACTCATTGATGATGGTTTACTTACACCTGTTGATTCTACACAGTTCATGCTAGTGATGTCCTTCCTTCTTCAGGCTGAATGGAGGAGTCACCATCTTCCTCAGTCATGGAGTTTCTCACCTTATTTTTCCGACGAGAAGAATTTAAAAGTTATTTCTTGTAAGGGATTTTTCTTCTTTTTTGGTCAATCTAGCCTTCGCTCTTTTTTCTTGGCGATTTCAGCTGTGTTTTTTATTTTTAATGCAGGACTTGATACATCCATAGGTTGGTTAATGTGAGAAGGATTTGGAGGTACCGTCTATTTTAACCATTGTACCACAAATTGATTAAGAAGTTGTGTGACATTTCAAATTGCAGAAAACTATTATAAAATGTTGCCTGTCACCATTAGGAACAGAATGTCGAAATTAGGAAAACATGTTGTCAACTTAAGGTTCCAGTCATAAGAAATTAATAAAATCAGGATACACGAATTTCTAATGAAAATCTCAACTAAATGTTTTAGTATTCATCACTTACAACCGTTTTCCTAAAGTTGGCATGAGTGTCAAGAAAATGAGCCCTGGTTGTTTATTGGGTTCCCAATGTTGACACTACTATAATCTCAAGATTTTTTTATTTAACTTGAGTCAAACCTTTTAAAGTCCATAATTTAAGTATCATAGAGTTCATAGAAATCAGAAAAATACAATTTAATGCACGCATTACAAAAAAAAAATCTTAAGAAATATTCTTAATCTCTTATCAAATTCACTAAGTGAAGAGAGCAGCAGGAGTTGACTCGAGAATTTTTCGTACTAAAATGGCTGCAGATGTTATTAACGGAGTTGCTTAGTTGATCGGGTCAGTCGACATTATTCTTCAACACCTGTTCTTTCATTTGGATGCAAACTTATTGAATTCTCTTGAATCTAATTGTTATTTTTCAAATTTAAATTTGAAGTGTCAACTTAAGGAGCAGTGTCAACGATCGGGTCATTTACCCTACATATATTAATTTAAGTTATATTATCTCAGGCCTCCTAGACTTGTCTAATTTTGTTATTATTTCTTCGATAGTTTATTTAAAATATGGTTACAGTGGATTTTTTTTTTCGATTTAAATTAAAAAAGGACGTAATATTTTACTGAGAAATGAAGCACGAAATCTGTGCAGAGGCAGAGGGTGGGTGGATCTGGGGGTGGCATTGCCTGGAAGGGACGATACAACAAAATAAACAGGGTACCTCCTTCACAGTTCTGTGACCCTGTTATATTGTAAACAGGCACGAGGGCGAAAATGTCCAAAATACACAACAAAACATGCTTAGTATGATCAGCAAAGGGGAGAGATATAATGAAAGTAACTCCTGATCAGTGTTTTAATTAAATCAGCTGTTGTTGTTCTGTTTGTTGATCGGATATTTACCTAGTTGCAGGCGGGGTTCAGTGTTTACTCAGTAACAGGAGTATATAGTACTTGAGGAGCTCTTGTTTACTTAGTTCTGGTTTGTACACAGGTGCCCTCGTCTTAGCCTGTTTACTGAAGGACAGGATTGCAGTTTTCCGAAAGAGCTCCTCGATGTTTATTTACTAGGCCGTCCTCTAGGTCCGGAATAGCAGACCGACCTGTTTACGACAAACCAGGACTTCAGCAGTCCCAAAGAGCTTTATATGTTTGTGTTGTGCTCTGCCCCCACGCCGACTTGTTTACTGAGTAAACACCTCCAGAGGTGGCTCTGCTGTTTACTTAGTACCAGGCGAACATGTACCGCAGAGGGTACTTTGATTGTTTACGGAAACAAGATCCCGACCCCCTCCCACCCGATGCGGCAGAAGAAAAGATACATTTAAGGAAAAATTCATCTCGGGACTGTTTACCTGATACCAGGAACTCATCACTAAGAAGGAGTTACTCAAAACAAGCAAAATCGATAACGCTAGGACTTTTGCGCATGTTGAGTTCCCGGGATTTTTTTAAGCCACTATGAAAATTATAGTGTGGCTTTTTAATTATGGATTCCATTGCATTTCTTATTTTCATTAATTTATTATTTAATTAATATTCGAAAGAAGAATCGTTTGAATAAGTGAGTTAGTGTAAAAGATGCCGAGTAGAGCATCTATTGAACGGTGGGAGGGAGCGATGTCAAGAGTGGCGGGATTTTCAAATCTAGCCGCCATTAATACCGCACACTTAAAAAGTCCTAAAAACAAATAAAAAAATAAATTTTAAATAAAATTCACGAAAACATTTTCTACTAATACAGTCGTAGTAAATATATAGGCAGCTGGTAAATGATTAATCAGAAAATGTACTAGTAAATATGTTGCACTAGGTTAATTTGATAAGAATGGTACGCTGAAGGTACAACATTAATTAATATTACTTATAATTTAATATTATTTATACTGAACGAGCCACGTCAGCGAAAACAGCATAATTTGAAGGACTGCCGCCTAATAAGAAACGTCGAATAAAATGTCTTTTAGATTGAATAGGTACTCATTTAAGCAGTCACCTTCCTTAATTAACATACATTTAGAAATAATTACAATTAAAATGTGTTTCGAAAACTGCCTAATTATCTCATAAAGAATAAATAAACAAATGATAAATAAGGAAAAAGTCATAAATAAGAAATGAGTTGTTTATTTAAATAAAGAATTATCATTCTTTATCCTAGTATATTGGAACTTATTTTACAGAATTTCCTTTTATTTGTAAAGCCTTATTTACAATATCTAATTTATTATTTTAATTATTCATTCAGTAAATTATTAATTATCTTAATAATTTACAAAGTTACATCAAATTCAGAATTATAATTCACTTTCTTGAAGGTAGTTAATTTATTACATATATATATATATATATATATATATATATATATATATATATATACTTTACAATACATCAAATCTATAATTATGACAGTGCAAGAAAGGCAATATTAACAGTACAACCATTTTATATATATATATATATATATATATATATATATATATATATATATATATATATATATACGTTATATATTCTCTCTAAATATTAAAAGTTAATATAAACATGCACTCGCCCTCTCTTTTTGTAATCATACTTACAAGAACATACTTTAACACATAATACATACAATGAATTCGTATTTTCATAGTCTGTATTTTCCCCACATTATATTTTTGTTAACTTACTATTTATAGTTTGTTTAGCTCTTCGCAGAATATTAAAATGGATATGGATTTTGAGAATTTTATTTCATTGTAATTAAACTATACGACCTTCTGATCGCTTACACAAAACATCTATAAATATGCATATATATATATATATATATATATATATATATATATATATATAGAGAGAGAGAGAGAGAGAGAGAGAGAGAGAGAGAGAGATATGGAGAGAGTGTTATTTCTTAGCTTCAAACATCAGATAAATATGTGACCTAGCGGACGCACACGGTCACGTGCACACAGTTACAAAGGATTATGAGGCTTTAGAGCTAGAGGATAATGAGCCAGCTTCTGAGCCGACAAAAACAGGTCTCTGAAAGCCAAAGAATGGGGAAGACCACTTGCTGGAACTATGACGTCACCTACTATTGAGAATTCCCTGCCTCAATGAGGAAAATTACACTTCCAAGAACTCAATACAAGGAAAGGCCCGAAGCCAAATAACCACCTTACATCTTGCGTATGAGTTTTCTAAAAAAATGACGGACAATTGAAGCTCAGCTGGCCGCAATGTTATTTGAGCACAATTTAATCGATTTTAAATTAACTAACGCTGATCGCATTTTGTTATTCAATATAATGCTTACTGAGTAAAAAATCCTACTCAAACGCAATAGCAATCTTAAAACTATTATTGTTCTTTTATTTACTTAAGTTACAGCGAATCTCAAGATCTTTATCTGCTGTCAACTGTTTACCACCCTTTCCATGGTGAAACATGGTCATCGTTATCGGACCAATCGCCAAAAGTCAACACCGCTTTGAATTAGCATAGTTGCTGACGAGCAACTAGGACGATACTTCCTTAGAGTCCTGTTAAAATCTATCATGATTACAATTGGCTTATATTACCAGAAGGTATATTACCATCTCTTGAGGAAAGAAAATAATCCAAACATTATTACTGCCAAAAATGCATCAGCTACAAAAAAATAATAGAGGACATTCATTAACTTCACACTAATACATGAGTATTATCAGAAAGATCTTATTATGAGTATACGAGAAATAATAGAGGACATTCATTAACTTCACACTAATACATGAGTATTATCAGAAAGATCTTATTATGAGTATACGAGAAATAATAGAGGACATTCATTAACTTCACACTAATACATGAGTATTATCAGAAAGATCTTATTATGAGTATACGAGAAATAATAGAGGACATTCATTAACTTCACACTAATACATGAGTATTATCAGAAAGATCTTATTATGAGTATACGAGAAATAATAGAGGACATTCATTAACTTCACACTAATACATGAGTATTATCAGAAAGATCTTATTATGAGTATACGAGAAATAATAGAGGACATTCATTAACTTCACACTAATACATGAGTATTATCAGAAAGATCTTATTATGAGTATACGAGAAATAATAGAGGACATTCATTAACTTCACACTAATACATGAGTATTATCAGAAAGATCTTATTATGAGTATAAGAGAAATAATAGAGTTTGTTCGCTATTTATCGTACACATTTTGTGTGTTTCCAAGTAATGCATATCCCATTGAGGTGTGACTTGTAATGCTCTGAATAAAAAAAAAAAAAAAAAAAAAAAAAAAAAAAAAAAAAAAAAAAAAAAAAAAAAAAAAAAAAAAATTTAATTGAGAGCAGATTGTTAACCTTTCGGAATGCGAAGGTAGATTAAGTCTAAGTGCGGAGGTATCTTAATAAAACTACATTTCTTAGGAGAAAATGTGTTTTATTTTTGCCGGCGTTTTGGCTAGAAATGTAAGCCTCCATCAAGGGGGTGAGAAGAAAAAGAACTATGTCTCACGGATGTGCAATCATTTCTCAATGGATATTATGATAAAAAAAAAAAAAAAACACAAAAAAAAAACACCCAATATTTCGCTTCAATAGAATCACACAAGAAAATGTAAGCACCTTTTTCTCTGACTGAAGTAATCCTATCGGTATTTGCGCCTGAATGTTTTTCGTATTAAATATTTTCCAATATTTACCTTTCACATCGTATTAATTTACAACCTTTTTCGAGATTTTAAAGAAAGTATACGTAAAGTCCTAAATTTCTCATTTCTACTGATAGAATATATTTTTCAAAAATCTCAATTTAGAATAATTTCAAACTTTTGGAAAACATATCAACCCAATCGGTTTTATTTTTGGTATTGGGAATTAAAATAAAAAAAGAGTATTCCACTTTGTACCGATTGGGCAATTCTCCTAGTTCACGACCATGTTTCGTTTAATGCTAAGGAGAAAACGCTAAACCTTATATATTTCGTTATAATGCGAAGAAAGCTACAGTTTCATGTTTAGTAATTGTGATAGTGGTGCAAATCTATTTATTTGGCGAAAAACTGCAAGAAACTGCAACAAAGAAGTTACTACCTAGAATTTATTTATATATCTGTTTTACATTTTTCGACAACAAGGAGAGCCTATTTTATTTATTAATTCTTTTAGCGCGGTTCCTCCCTCCCCCATAGGGAGGAACCCCGCTTATAAGGTTGATACAATGAAACAATCCGGAAGTGCCGACCAAAAAATTTCGCGTTTCAGAACCCCTAGAAACCGAAAATAACGGTGGTTCAAATTTGTATATATATATATATATATATATTTGCCTGTTCGCTCATTTCTGGCTTCCCTGATGGTCCGATTTTGATGAAATTTGGTACAAAAATCCATCGTCCAATTTAAAAGGTCAAGTTCGTTAACCAGCAAAATCCGCCCACTGGAAGATGGCGTTTGGGGCGAAATTGGCGCAGAAAAAATCGTAACGCTTACGTTTTTGAGTTCATAAGCTTGTAAGTACTCGTTTTATAGGCTTCTTGGGCTAGGAAAACGAATGAAACCATTTTCAAGGCGATAGCTTTAACCGTTTTCGAGAAAATTGGAAAAATAGTTTTTGAATACCGTTTTTGGTTTAGGTACTTAGAATCATGGGATTCAGTTGAACAATTTTCTGCATGTTCTACTTTCATTAAAACTTATATGTTGAAATTTACGTTACGTTTGGAGTTAAGGAAGGGTCAGAATAAAATATTTTATTAACAGACATAAAAAGTTTTGGTAACTTTGTATACTTTCCTTAATATCTCGAAAAAGGATGAGAATCTTTGTAAACGGAAGAATACCATTAGAAAGCTTGCTAAATTCTCTAAAAAAAAGGTTCTAATAAAAGTTTTGATTAGACGATGTCAATCGGAGAAATAAGTGCTTAAAACTTTAAAGTAATTGATTTCGCTTATTCGAACTTTTCTTTTTGTCTGTTTTTATTCCTTATTATTTTTTAACTGCTTGTAGTTGGATAATGTATTTGATAATAAATCAGGTTAAGAAAAATAAGAAAAACAATTTAATCTTAGAGATAGATAGCTTTTCAAATGCCTAGCGGGGTCCTTCCTAGGGCTGGATACCCTGGATGGGTATCCAGGTAAGATCGTAAATAAGACCTTTCTTGAAAGTAAAGATGGAACTGTCAACGTTGGTCCTCCTCTGCCTCCCGGCACTTTCATTGCTGACGAAGGCTACCAATGAGTAGCCAAAACGTCCTAAATATAGATTTTTTAACAAAAATCGTATTGATGTTTCTTTAGCCGAATCCCATCCATTCCATCTTTACTTATCACCTCGACGGCTAACTATCTAATCTTCATGCTTTCTAGAAATGTGGACCCAAAATAATAACAGCTTCTATTTTAATAATTTTAAATGAGTCTAGAGATAAGAACGGAACCGCGCTAAGATTATGCAGTTCCTGCGAGTCGGACTTTTATATGTATATATATATATATATATATATATATATATATATATATATATATATATATATATATATTTGTCTGTTCGCTCATTTCTGGCTTCCCTAATGGTCCGATTGTGATAAAATTTGGTACAAAAATCCGTCGTCCAATTTGAAAGGTCAAGTTCGTTAACCAGGAGAATCCGCCCACTGGAAGATGGCGTTTGGGGCGAAATTCGCGCAAAAAAAATCGTAACGCTTACGTTTTTGACTTCATAAGCTTGTAAGTACTCGTTTTATAGGCTTCTTGGACTAGGAAAACGAATGAAACCATTTTCAAGGCGATAGCTTTAACCGTTTTCGAGAAAATTGGAAAAATATTTTTTGAATACCGTTTTTGGTTTGGCTACTTAGAACCATGGGATTCAGTTGAAACATTTTTTGCATGTTTGAATTTCATCAAAACTAACATGTTAAACTTTTGGTTACGTTTGGAGTTTAGGAAGGGTTAGAATAAAATATTTTATTAACAGACATAAAACGTTTTGGTAACTTTGTATACTTTCCTTAATATTTCGAAAAAGGTTGAGAATATTGGCAAACGGAGGGTTACCATGCGAAAGCTTACTAAATGTTCTACACAAATGGTTCTGATGAAAGTTTTGATTAGGCGATGTCAATCGGAGAAATAAGCACCTAAACTTTGAAGTAATTGATTTCGTTTATTCGAACGGTTCTTTTTGTTTGTTTTTATTCTTTGTTGTTTTTTCATTGCTTATAGTTGGATAATGTATTTGACAATAAAACAGATTAATTAAAATAAGAAAAAACAATTCATTGTTAAAAATATATCAGGCTGTACCGTATGAAATGTCAGTTTTGGATTTGCCGATTTCCTTCAAATGTCTTGAAACTGTCGAGGCTCCTACTCCGAGTTCTTTGGCATATTCCCTAGTGTTTTCAATTGCTTATAGTAGTCAAATGTATTTGCCAATAAAACAGGACACGTATAATTAGAAACGATATTTTATTTTTGCGGAATCTTGGGATTCTCAGATGCCATATGAATATCTATTAGGCCCCCTATTTTTATCCACTAGATAGGCTTTATTTGGCATATTATTCTACATATGTTTTATTTAGCAGGGGATTCTGATGAAATGTCGTGTTTTTGTTGTGGATTTTAATTACGATGTGTCTAAGATTGGGTAACATTAGCGAGTCTACATAGTTAAGAACCGACGACGGAGGTTGACTTCTTGCTATGATTTAGTCTACATATCTATATTAAGTCCTAAACCCAAAAAATAAACTTCACAACGGTTAGATACTATGAGGGAATATGGCGTGGGGTCAGTGCCCGTACAAACATAAGGTCCGCAGGATATTTACCTGCTAAGAGTTAATCCTCAAGAGCTGTAAATATACCCCAGGTATCTGCCGACACAAATAAAAAGCCTAGGCGGAGAGCACCCCAAAAACAGAGATCCAAACATAGGTTATATACTAAATATTCATAAAGACTACTTAGTTGTAACCCGATTCATCAATTAGCAATCAATAGTTTTCAACAACGGTTATATACTAAATATTGATAAAAAGTATTTAATTAGAAAAAAAAAACAATATTCCACAAGACTTGTTTTTGGTCCATTTGTGTCTACTCCATAGACTTAATTAGGTATATTATTCTACATATTGACTTGTTATTCGTCAAGACTTGTTATTTGTCCTTCTGAATCTACTAGATAGGCTTTATTAGGCATATTATTCTATATAGGCTTTATTAGGCAGGGTATTCTACTCAATCTTTCTTGTACTTCTTCTTGATCCTTCTGTACATGGGCGTATATAGAAAACAATTTTGGGTGGGGCTGGGAAAATTTCGGGGGGGGGGGGGGGGCTGAGACCATTTCCAGGGTATGGAATACTAAATATTTAGAGCTTGGAATAGTTTTAGGCAACTAAAACGCTATTAAACGTAAAATAAAATATGTTTTATGAACTAAGTGATCTTATTTAATTTATTTTTAAGGGTTTTACGACAAGTTTTTATCATCAATTCAAAATTTCGGGAGGGGCTGCAGCCCCACCCCTCATATACGCCCATGCTTCTGTATCCACAAGAAAGACTTTATTAGGCATATTTTGTATTGATTTATAGAGCTTTGCTTTAGAATGAGAGCCGGATTGTGTAATTTCCGCTTCTGTGTATAAGTTAGCTACTGTCGGTCTCCCTGACGCCTTAATATCACTTTTATTCGAGATGTTCGAGAGGATTATTAGGCAGGGTATTCTACTCAATCTTTCTTGTACTTCTTCTTGATCCTTCTGTACATGGGCGTATATAGAAAACAATTTCGGGGGGGGGGGGCTGATACCATTTCCAGGGTATGGAATACTAAATATTTAGAGCTTGGAATAGTTTTAGGCAACTAAAACGCTATTAAACGTAAAATAAAATATGTTTTATGAACTAAGTGATCTTATTTAATTTATTTTTAAGGGTTTTCCGACAAGTTTTTATCATCAATTCAAAATTTCGGGAGGGGCTGCAGCCCCCCCTCATATACGCCCATGCTTCTGTATCCACTAGAAAGGCTTTATTAGGCATATTTTGTATTGACTTATAGAGCTTTGCTTTAGAATGAGAGCCGGATTGTGTAATTTCCGCTTCTGTGTATAAGTTAGCTACTGTCGGTCTCCCTGACGCCTTAATATCACTTTTATTCGAGATGTTCGAGAGGATTTTGACAATTTTCACGAGATATAAAAAAAAAGTAACTTTATTTCTTTTCTAAGCTTATCAAATGACACTAGGGACATGAACGGAACCGCGCTAAGATGATGCAGTTCCTGCGAGTCGGACTTTTTTTTTATTACGTCTTTTACCTTTTCTCTTTATATTATTTGTTATTAATTTATGATCGTTTAAAGTATTTTATATATACCGCAGAACTTCAGGAGTTCGATCACTTTGTCAATAGCATGTTGACAATTTTTAAGAGCCTCTGGTACATTCCGAGGTATACTTAGCTGTCTGAATCTTGTTTCATATTCCGGGCATTCCTCTATTAAATTGCTTATCGTTAAAACTTGAGAGCAGAGGTGGAGGTTCTCTTTTTATGAGATGGCTATGTATCATATGACTTATTCGTCTATAAAGGTTTAACTTAACATAGTATTAATTTTCTTCACTGTTGGTCATGAGAGTATTGGAAGCTGCTTTTACTGAGTCCGGACAGACAGAAATAAGGAAAAGAAAACAACTCTTGGTGTTTGAAACAGGCAGTTCGTTTGAAGGAGGTCCCTCGGGTAGAAGCTGGGAGTTAAATAGAGTCAATATTAGAGGCGAGTAAAGAGCCTTAGGATAACAACAAGCTAATTACAACAGCCCAAAATTGTTCAACGTTTATATTAACCACCAACTTCTTTGTACTGAACCTTCGGTACTATCGTTCCTTATGCTCGAAGTAATGTGGTAAAATGTAGATTTACAAAGGCATCCATTAGATATTCCTGCAACAAAGCATTCGACTTCGTCTAGATATTATTACTAGAATAAAATAAAAAATGACGGCACTGTACTCCCCAAAAAAAGAATTATGCGGTATTTCATACCATCAGAAAACTGTTTCTTATAAATATCCTATAGTAATCAGTTCCAAATGAAACTATGATGAGAAATTTTTCACATTACTATTCACATTAATTATAAAGAATTCCACCTCCTCTAAGAATAACAAAAGCTTTCTAAAAATGACCTTTTATCTGGAAACTACTTAAAAAATATTATAATATAAATATGGTAATTTCTAAAATACAATGACATTAATTTCGTTTAGAGCCTTCTGCTCAAATTCAGGAACGTAAATATGCTTTAGGTCCACCCGACAAACCTATGTAATGTACTGTATAACATGCAGTCTTCTTTTTCGTACATGGCCACCGCGCTTGCGCGAATGCCAGCGGGCACTTTTTTGTGAAACTTTTTTGTAACGCTTTATTGAACCTTTTTTTTCAGTTTAGTCATCGCTAAAGCATATTTATGCTAAAAGTTAAATAATGTTTCAACTATCTGTGGGGAATTCAAAGAGGGTTCAATGGAATACGAAAACTAAAAGAATTGAGCAATAGAAATATCTCTCAGGAAACGTCATTACTGCCATTATCTTTCTCGTCGATCTCTTTTGTTTCAAATTATAAAGATAGTGAAATAATGCCTTTAATACCATACTCACCCAATTTAATTTCCTTCCACGCTTCATCTAGAGGTATAGAAAGAAAAAAAAAGAAAAGTAATGTGAAAAAAGGACAATGTTTTGATTAAATAAGGTTTATACTCCTATCCGGTCTGGAATTCTCATTTCAGGAAGCTATTGTCTCCCTTGGAAATATTCCAGATACGTACCTGCGAAGTTTACACGTAAATCAAGCGTAAAACTATGCATAAGCCCCTCCAAGAGGGGATTCCCAGGTGTAAATGCACCATGAAGAGACGTGTCCGCACTTGCTAAAAGTGACCAATTGATCGGCGAGTATCGCTCCCATAAGGTGGCGATTGCAATTCAGTTCCGGTCCCTCTCTATCTGTCCCCGTCGACGAATCCTCCGCGAGTTAAAATGGAAATTAGATTACTCTCTTGGGCCGGCGGCATCATTCAAAGTGAGCTCACGTAAAGAGGCGCATATTTTTATCAAGGAGCTTTCCCTCGGAGGTATTGGTTGGAGTTCACACATCGCCTCCATGAATAGTAATGCAGGCAAAGGGCATTAGGGGCCGCATAAAAGCCCGATAATTCCACTATACGTCACTTTTATGAACCCCCTACTTTAAATATATTTCAGAGGTTTTACCCTCTTTGGCGTAGCTCTATAGTTCTTCCCTGAGAGATGGAGGCTATTTTTCAAACCGAAGGACAACCGGAGCTCATATTTAATCTGCTTTTGGGAGAAAATTCATATACTATTCTGTTGTAAGGAACGAAATCTTCAAAACAAGTTATAAAACATCTAGTAGTAGCTACGCAGACAATTTACTAGTTTTAGTTCTTCTAGTAAATTTATTTTTTCTTATAATGTTCAGCAAATAAATTACGTTTGATTACGTTTGATCAGAATTCAAAAAGTAATTCTACATTTCGTAAAAAGGTAGAAGTATTTATCTCAAAAGATCGAAATTTTAGTTATATTGCAATGAAAATCATCAAATATTGGGCATATCTAAAAAGAGGAAAATGAGAATAAACGAATTCTTGAATTAATTTTAAAATAATCATATACAATTACAGAAGAGATCAACTAATGTCTTCTTCCTTGATTGTTTAACATTGCTCCTATCTGTTTAACACATTCTGCGGATGCTGCTTTCTTAACATCCTTAGGTCAAATTGTTATTAGAACAATTTGACCTAAGGAAATTTGACCAAAAAAAGTTTCTTGGCTCTATATTTGCGGCTAGTTCGCAAGGTCAGTAGCCTTCAATTCAAAGAAATTGCCTTATTCTTAAGGTAGGTACTGAATATTACAAACACCGAAAGAATGCCAACGTAATTAATTATTGGTTTCCTAGTTAATAGAACGACACCAATCGATTTTAAACTTTAACATTATGCCGAAACTCCCTGATACATGTCATGAAGTTAGAGAGGGCCACGCGATATTACGGCTGATGGCATTAAATTTCCATAAACTTTTCCCCACCCTAGAAAGAGCAACTCGTTCTTAGAGAAATAGAGACGACATTCCCGAGGAAATTCGGACGCGGTCGTTAAGCGGATAAGCACAATTTTCTACAGCTGAGATCGTCCTATAAAAATTAACATAATAAACATTTTTTAAAGATTTCAAAATTGAGTGATATAATAAAATAGTTCTTAATAACTTTTCTTTTTGAGCTATTATAAAATCTTGATAAGAAGAATGAAATATAGTTCAATAATATCCTAAAAGGGTAGATGGGGGAGGAGTTAGAAAATATCCAAGTTGGTAATTAGTATTGTTAATGGCCGAGGTTTACGGTGTAAGGGATGTAGACAGTGGCTTATTAACCCCTCAGAGGGTAATTCTACAACCACCGTCTGATTAAACCTTAACCACTTTCAGAATAGCAACCACTTACAGTTTCATTTACCCTATTCTCATGTCAGGTCCTTTTCAGGAAACGTACTCATACTTTAGTTTTTTTTGAAAAACTTAAAAAGCGCTAGAAAAACTACATCACAGAACGTACGTCATAGTCTTGACGTTGCCCTTGTAGTAGAGGTAGGTGCCCTTTCTAACAGTTTAGCTTTTAAGTAGCTTCAGTGCTTTTGAGAGGGTAATAAATAATGTAAATTCTTAAAACGATTTAATTAATTGTAATTTTACAAGGGAACCCAATCTCATAATGAGCATTAGCACCATTAACGTATAGTCTGATAATTAAGAAATGATGAAACAATTGTAATTTCCCACGTAAATCCACGGGTGACCTAACCAGCACTGAACCTAAAAATGCACCTCAAATAATTGTTTACTTTACACAGGTTAGTTGCATTTTAAAATAATATAGAACTATAATGAAACCTAATTCTTACAATTTCGCACATTCATAAAATTCTGATTTCCGTGAAACGAATAATAAAAATTGTAGGAATAATAAAACAATACTCAAGGATAAATATATACATTCATACAATAAATATATTTACTTAATGTAGACTAAAGACAAAAATTAACATATTGATTTCTCAAATCTTTATATTTAGGATAAATTAACTTGCCAGGTTTAAATGGCAATTTAATTCATCCGTATCTCGAAAATGTTATTGTGGAATAAGGCTTAGAGACGTTACCACTAAAAGGACTTAAAAATACCAAACCACTGTTTAACCAACAGTTCGGTACAGCGGCCAAAATTTCGATCGATAGACAGACGAACCTTTTTGAGGGAGGATATAGTCTCTTCGATGTATGAAATGGAAATATAGTAAACTTACTCTAATCCGGTATCCTATAGTCCGGCACGGCAGGGGTGTCAAGGTCAAACATGAAAAGTGCGCCGCTTCATTTCTTATGCATCAATTCCGCGAAATCACCACCCCAAGAACCCCGTGGTACCCGACGGGGTTGTAGTATTCCCGCAAACCCTCTCTGTGATCAAATACATACGTACTTGTTGCCAGTTCAGTTTATAGCTTTCGAGTGAGGCATTATACCCCGTGGTACCCGACGGGGTTGTAGTATTCCCGCAAACCCTCTCTGTGATCAAATACATACGTACTTGTTGCCAGTTCAGTTTATAGCTTTCGAGTGAGGCATTATACCCCGTGGTACCCGACGGGGTTGTAGTATTCCCGCAAACCCTCTCTGTGATCAAATACATACGTACTTGTTGCCAGTTCAGTTTATAGCTTTCGAGTGAGGCATTATACCCCGTGGTACCCGACGGGGTTGTAGTATTCCCGCAAACCCTCTCTGTGATCAAATACATACCTACTTGTTGCCAGTTCAGTTTATAGCTTTCGAGTGAGGCATTATACCCCGTGGTACCCGACGGGGTTGTAGTATTCCCGCAAACCCTCTCTGTGATCAAATACATACCTACTTGTTGCCAGTTCAGTTTATAGCTTTCGAGTGAGGCATTATACCCCGTGGTACCCGACGGGGTTGTAGTATTCCCGCAAACCCTCTCTGTGATCAAATACATACGTACTTGTTGCCAGTTCAGTTTATAGCTTTCGAGTGAGGCATTATACCTCTAACAGTGTGCAATTTTATTTGAGTCATTTTACATTAAATATGTACTAGTCTTATAGTCTACATTTCGTTTAATTTTCACCTCAATCCATTTTTTTCGACAGGCATCGGATAATCCGGTATCCTTCAAGTCCCGAACGTGACGGATTAAAGGAAGTTTACTGTGTGATAAAACGCGTTGATTTTGTGTAATGTACAGACAAAACCTTTATTTTACTTATTTAGATATTTCTGTAGTCTGAATTCCGTTTGAAATGTTATTTGAATACATTTTCCACTTAAGTAATTGATTATCATTAATGAAGACATTCAGTAAGCTATACAATTCCATAGAAGCATGAAGAGGAAAGCCTATAGTGGGAATTTCCAACGAGGATAGAATGATATGAAGGTATGTGGTGAATGTAGGAGCATGAATGACAACATACTCTCACTGGCGAGTTATTACTGTCATTCATCGAGGCCTAGTTACGTCATCAATCAGCAGCTTCAAGGTCTTTTGTCAAGTGTGCGAACTCCATTCGCTTGTATGAATTGTATTCAAGGGGGTATTTGAATACAATGTTCGCTTGAACTAGACGAAAAAGTTTAATATTTCACATTATATTTATCTATTTATATGTTTAAATCCCGCAACTTTGGTGATGGCCTCATTTAAAAGTTTTATGACATTAAAAATCAGTACCAGTCCGAAAAAACAAATAAGTAAATAAAAATATTTAAAAAACAGTATTAAATAAAATAATAAGTACTTCAAAATAATTATTATAAATACCAATTTTTTTTTTTTTTTTTTTTTTTTTACAAATATTAATTTCAAGCTTGATTGTTGGTATAAGACCATAATTAAGACTCAATTATATTTAAATGTTAGTGTTTTTATTAAATTTTAGAGTATAAGTTATTTGTCTTTAAATGTTGGAATATAGTGTAGATGTAAGGGCTACTTGGTGATAATAAGTTAAGTAAGTTATGTGGTTATATATTATATTTATGATAATCTAAAACAATTATCCTCTTGGAAACATGTGCTTATCCAAAACGTCGAGGGGGGAGGACTAGAGAAGAAATAAAATAGTTTTGGCAAATCCCAGGAAATGTTTACTAAAATACAAATAGATTCCTACTATAAGTTTTCTTATATAATAAATTGTTGTGCTTTATTTAAACCATAGCCTCTTCCTACAAAATAGGATTAATTAATATATTTCAGCCTAAGTCCCTACTCCTTAGGTTACACCACATTCCGCAATTGCTCTTGCTTCATGTAATTGTAGATTAAACTATTTGTTCACTAGTGATAGAATTGATATAAAGTGTTTTACACCAAAATTTTGAGAATACAAATTTTTGATAAAACGATTTTTCATATTGCATAGGCAGACGTCAATAATTAAAACGTTGTTTACTGGTTTGACATTTTATTCTCTGCTGATACTAAATTGCTGATGCTCAGTCATACAATTGATTTCAGTCTTGACATGCCAATCCTAACAGAAGGTTCCAGCTTCTACAATTAGGCTGTAGAAATAGTATTTTCACACATGAACTGCCACAGGATGTTTCAGGATTCTGATGCTGAATGATTTGAGGGTCCCCCAAGATCCTGAGTTTTCTTGCATCTGTTGATTTAAATCTGCTCGATCAGTACAAATAACAAATTTCCTAACAAGTTAATAACTGTTTAATGATTGATCTTCTGTCTATATGATACAAAAGATGATTTTTTTCTCAACTTTCTCCTTTCGTATATTCTGTCGTACCTTACGGTTTGGACCCGTTAGTATCATTTTGATTACTAACGGTAAGCATATTTATGTATGCTTGTGTCGAAATGCTTAAGTTATGTTAACGGTATAATTACTGTTGACCTGACCCTTTACATTATTCTATCCTTGCCTTAAGTTTATTAAAAAATGGCAATAACTTAAAAACAGTTTCCTAAAGGTACGTTTCCATTACTACAAATCTGCCCTGCGACATGTCGCCGCAACAAATCGCAGAATGGAAACCATTTGCAACAAGTCGCGGCACATGTCGCTGCAACAAAAATGTCGCAGACGACCGTGCGACAAAACATGTTGCCGAGACTCGTTCCTAAAGCTCCGTTTCCATTACTACAAATCTTCCCTGCAACATCTCGTAGAGAGTTGGCCCCTGCGACATGTCGCCGAGACTTGGCAAAAAAACTGTGCAACAAGTCGCAGCGACATGTCGCCGCGACTTGTCGGAATGGAAACATACCTTTATTAATACTTGTTTGCTTAGTTGTACATAAAGTAGTTTACTTCTGAGGAATGAATTTTACATAATTTTTTTTTCTCTTGTTAAGTTTAATCTAAATGGTAAAAATAAATATCACATTTTAAATTAAAATAACGCATAAAAATAAATAATGAAACTCGAAAAAAAAAAAGAAAAAAAAAAAGGTTTTAGTAAAGTGGTTTAATGAAAATCGTAGCAAATATTTTTCTCAAGAATGAACTGCAAAATATAAAAAAAATTAGACAAACGCAATCAGTTTTACAATTTACAGAATCATTTCTTTAATAGTGGTCATTTCTTTAATAGTGGTATTTCGATGACAGTAAAATAAAATAATGCAATTCCAAAAAGAAATTTACCTAAACATTATATATCTTCCGTTTAAATGTGGTTTTGGTAAAGCAATTGTAAATATTAAAAAAAAATTATTAATTTAATATACTTCAGTTAAAAATGTTTACTCAGCAAGTTTATTTAGTGAGTTATTTATATTAATAAAAGGTTCTGACAAACATTGAAAAATTAGGATAGAATATCTTTCAATATTTCGCCTGAATTATTCAACGTTGTATTAGTACTATGCTGAAACTACTAAATTCATTTGAGACTGTACCTGGCTGGATGGAAGACATGGGTTCATTAAGCTGTAAGTATGGTCATCAACCACCACATGTAAAACATTTTTATTAGAACATAGGCTCTTCGAGACAATTACTCATCTTCAGCTGGTCTGTCTTCCAGGTATTAATTGATTTAGTTTAAGATCCTTTATTTGCACATTTGATATTTTCGAGACGGATTTAGGCACCTTCAAAATAAATTAATTGATTTTCTTAGAAAGGGAAAGAGGAACAAAGGAGCAGTACATTATTTAGGCTGAAGTAACAAATAAAGAAGGGGGTTGAAACTGTTCGATTGTGAAATTACCGGAGATATTTCAGAAAAGATCCGACAAAAAAACTGGACGTCTCAGGTGCAGCCGAAAGGGAGAGATGAAGCGAGCAAAAGGAATGATTAAAGATCGCCAATTCGTACTGAAACATCTGGGCCGTTAATTAAAAGAAAATCCCACTTCTCAGAACTCGGACACAAATTGATTTCATTTTTAATTATGTGCCACGTGTCTAACGAAGGGTCGGTAGAAGTAATGGGCCCGTAGAGCAGGAGTGGACCCTCCTCAGGACGACTGATTTAGTTCACTTCACGACAGACAGCTGGAAGAGGAATAAAAAAAATCTCGAAACGTTGATTGGGCGCAATTTGATTATCGTCTTCCTCGGAAATGTTTACATTGTTCGCCCCCGAAGCTTCGTTCCCACCCCCCTTGGAAACGTCTAAGTTTTTTTAATAAAGATCCCCCGAAGAGAAGAGATAAAGAGGGATTTGTCAGAGGTGGCGCCCTCTTATTGCCGAACCCACAGTCGATCAAGGTGGAAGAAAGGTCACTGATTAATCCTCTTTTCATAAAATCTATTCTGACTGTCGACTGATTAATGCCGATTTTAATTGCTTCAGACCTTTCTCGTTGGAAAATACTATCTGTCATTTAATATTATTTCTCTTCCGTTCAACGGTACTGGGCACGAGAGTCGTAACTTTTACTGCGGCCTCATCCTAGAACGGGTCTATCAATCCTTCATTCAAAACACATCCATTTTATGATGTTGTGAAGTCATTTTTAAATACTATTTCATTCAAAACAGTTGGCCAGTCATTTTTCTCTAGCCTCCCATATATCAAATATGTTCTTCGACTATCCACTAAACACTAAACAGCTTAGTTTGGAAACTTATAACGGCTTATTGGAAAGAGATGAACATAAACAGCAGAAGGAGTAGAATTTGGTATATATATCCGCTGGTTCTTATCGGTACGTAAATGATAAACATCTCTGCGATGGTTTTTTGCAAAGATTTGATTAGCCTTTCTTCTCGATGATAGGGACTTCCCCAGATAATGGACAAATGGTTACACTAATGAATTCATTCCAATAGGAAAGAAAGTTTTATTGTCCGTTGTTGAATAGATAGTACTGTAGTGTTCGCGAACTCAGCTATTGAAGATCATTGAACTTGGGTAGCTTCCATGAATTGGACTTGTCATTAAAAATTTTCTCTAAACAAAGAAGTATTTGGCAGTATATTCTATGGATGGTACGTGACCAAGGGTTTAGGAACCAAATATTTTGTTTTATTCTTAATCCCACCCCATCGTGACAATGTTGATATTGCGCAATCTGAAATTTGGAGCCATGTAATTCACTGCCGCACTATAAAATCTACAACACAATTTCAAGTTTTCTACTTTACAGTTTGATTGGTGGACAAAGAAGATTGCTTACATTGACCAGCGAAATCGTTCCATCACTGCCTATTTAAACTAAGAATGAGACGGGACAGATCATTCTTGAAATGGACAAAATTAAAACATTATAAATTAGGATGAAGGTTTACCGGAAACCCGTTCTTTTTTTTATCGCTACTTATTTTGCTACATAATATTAGGTAATGATATAATAGATCTTTTCCGGAAAGAGCATACATTACGGATTTAAGGAATTTGTTCCTGGTCATCAGTAGTATCTATAAATATATATAAATGTATATATATATATATATATATATATATATATATATATATATATATATCATATGCTTTAAGCACATTTAAAAAAATAAAAATAAAAAAAAAATCCTGACACGAATGCTTTTTAAGCAGCCTTAGGATATGGAATGGTTATTTGTGCGACAAGTTTACTTGGTAGGGCGCTGACGACCGCGAGGTTTTTCGCCCCAAATGGATTGAACTAAAAACGAATCACGTTGCTGAGAAATGGGCTTAGTTAGGCTTAGGAATTTTTTTAAAGTATACTAGAAAAATTCCAGATTTTTTTTTTGGCGGGGGGATAGAACAGTGAGATATTTTCATGCCCATTTATTCATGAGCATAAAGTCTGCTAATGACAGTCAAATGATTTATTGACCAAGTTGATTGTTCGTTACTTAACTCTGAAAGCGACATAATAGGTCTCATTTTCAATCAATAGTCACTTCTAGAACTGTTCCAGTCAATTAATTCAAAGTGTCATTTGCAATACTTAACAAGGAGACAGCCGGCCAATGAGCAATTTTGAAATTATTCATACCTTTTGCCTATATGTAACTGAAAAAATAGAGCTACCGGGACTTGAACCTTCATCCAGGAAGACTGAAGGTGCCAGAAAGAGGGGAGGGACCGGGCAATTAAGGCTGCATTCTGTAAATTGAGTGTAGTTGTTTTTTTTTAATTAGAAAATAATTGAGTGAGAATGTAATTATGTTCCATGACATAGTGATTAAAAATTCATATAATATCTACATACATTTATGTTCATTAAAATAATCTATAGATTAATTTACTTCAGGAACTATCGAAGGATTGCTAAAGGGCATTGCTGGGATGCCTTATATGTTAAACCCTTGACATTCAAATAAAATTTGCCTCGTTGAGAGTAGATCGTTGACCGTTGGGACTGTGAAGGTACATATAGTCAGGGTTCTATAACACTACATCTATTATAATAAAATGCGTATTTTTTGCCTACGTTTCGGCTTGAAAATCAATCCTTCATCGGGCTGACGAGAAAAAATAGAACTATCCCTGTTAAGTCTGCCGAAGAATGCTCATTCCGTCACGGAGATGCCAAAACCAACAATGACGACACGTGAAATGAATGACTTCTCCAGTCGTCATTGTACGTCATGGGGATAACTAGATAATTATAATAGTAATAATAATAAGGAGGATCTAATTATAAATGCCCAGCAAGTAGTACTGCTTGATACCACCAGAACGGTTAAAAAATGTTTAAATGAACGCCCGTAAAAAATATTTTAAAAAAATCAACAAAAAAACAATTCTTTCGGTTGGCAACACCCCCCGAAAGAATTTATCCCAGAAGACTGAGAAGAACCCCCCCCCCTTATAATAATAATCATTTCTTGTCAATTCAATAGGCTGGTCAATTATCATGGGACGCATTGAACTGAATGTTGATTTGGAGACAAGAGTGGAAAGTTTGGGGAACGGAATTAGGCTATTTTTGTGGATAAAGGAATTGGATCTCAATGCAGATAGTAGTAGTTGTGAACAAAACAATCTATTTGGCAAATGGGAACCTAGTATCTAAAGGCATCCATATTCGGAACAAGAAATTGTCGTTAAGCTGCCTCAGGAATTCCTCAGGTTCGAACTTCTTTGCGAATATTAAGTGTTTGTGAAGTAAGATATCGAAGCCGGAGCCCCGCTGGGAACTCCTGACTTACTCCAAGTTAAACGGGCGTAATGCTTGGACCGCGCAGTTCCCCAACGCAAACACACTTTATTGAAACGGGACGCAGTCAACCTAAAACAAAAGATGACTTTTCAGCCTCAATAGGTACGCCCCTGGGACGAAGGCAGCTTAAACTTATGGATTTATTCGTGGAATCTCTCTCTCTCTTCTACCCTTGATTCGAGCTTCGGGATTTGCATCCCCTCCCGGTGTCTAATCGTTTATTTATAACCTCCAGAAATCAGAGAGTGTGGCTTTATCGTCTGGAATAGGCAAGGATAGGCCGCTAACTTTCCACCTCATTCATTCCTACTTTGTCAGGTCTACTTAACCGAGATTTTACTTTGGTAAAAATTAAACCTAAGAATGTGAAAACGTGTCCCATAACATGTCGTTATGGAAGTATTATGGAAGTAACATCCTTAATTCATGTATTTTACAAAGTTCAGTTAATTTAATTTTATTAATTCATTACTCGAATCAAACAATGACATTTTTTAAGAATTGTATTTTGGGTTTTTAAGAATTTCATAAATTCCAGAATCACCTCCGATGACTTAGGGTCAATTTTTGTATAAGGACTTACAGATTTCTGTATCAAAAAACATATAAAATACTCAAACATAAGCACAAACGCAAATGTTTTAGAAAATTCATACTATCAAAGGGCTGTAACATGGCTCCAAATGGACCAATCGGTTCGTTGACTTGTCAAAAAGTTGGTATTTTTGAGCTTTGAAAGGTGTTACACAGTCGTTTATTTTAGTTAACGACTTGAATAAGAAGCTTATAGTGTAAAATAGCCGAAATTATAAGGCTTTTTACTTTACGCTTAAACCAAGAGGTGCTGGGGTTTTTCTGACCCCGGATTCGGATTCGGTGACTTCTAAAACGTATACTAAAAATGGTAAACTTTCTGGGCCACAACGTGTTTCTTTTTTATATAAACTCAAAAAAACTTTAATATAAATAACGTACAAATTTCACAATTAAATTTTTAGCTGAAAGGGTCAGAAATCAGAGAAATTTAAGTTATTTTGGAAAACATTAGTGTCGAAAATGATTTATTATTTTTTCAATATTTCTCCAAACAGTCTCTTTTGATCTATAACAAGCACCGAAATACAAAAGAACATACTTTTAATAGAAGCACTTTGGAGTAAATGGCTCAAGAATTTGTGGACTCCAAGAGCCGCCCCTTGGGAAAGAGTGAGACTGGAAACATCTTGAGCATCCTTGGGTTAATGTTAAATGTTCCATACTGCACATAAAGAGCGTTATCATTTTAAATGCCTGATGGAGGTTCATTGTTATAACCTAGTGTTAACTATCCATTATTCCTGATATGTTTACATCCTACAATGAAGATAGGAACAGTTTTTCCCATTCGATATAGAATTAATCGTAGTTGGTTGTCATTGATTGAGTAAGAAGGTTCAATCCAGACAATCCCATTCAAAATTCATAGGATACCGCAACGCCTTTCCATTCCCGCGATGTACTCACGGGTTTTATGCAATTAACAATGCTAATCATCACGGCGAATAGCAAAGAAGGGGAGAAAGGTGGAGGAAAAGTATTTTTTTAAGTAAATCCCAGAAGAAAAAGAAGAAGAAGCGATACTAATTTGGTTTCTTATTGGCGTCTCCCAGCTGAATTCCTAATGCTCTGAGATATTCAAATGTCGAAGCCTACACCTCCCCTTCAGGAAATTAGAGGAGTGGAAGTCAGGTTGTGCCAAGACACCTCAATAGTCACTATCTGATATTCTGGATCAATCCTTAGTGCACGTGATCCCCCTCGGGTCCCCCTCACTGAAATTTAATACTAAGTTATTGCGAATCATACCGACTCCTGGCAAACACTCCAAAGTCGGCTATTAGCATAATGGAGAGATAGAATAAAAGATAGGACTAAAGCTGGGCCAGGCAATTATATCCGTTATTACACAAAATTGGGACTTTTAACATGACAAGATCCGTAAAACACTTGACCTCCAAATAGCAGTGCTGTTTACGAAAGATATATTTGTTTTATGAAAGGTTAGATTAAACGATTAGTAAACTGCTCTTTGTATCATATAACAGAATAACACATCATTATATAAAAGAAAATTCTTCATGGTTCTTTAATCCCATTTCTGGGGAAATCAAAAGATTATACTATCTACACTGCTGAAAATAACACAGCTTCACAAAAAAGAAAATGTTCTTATTCCGAAAGACGGGGTTACGGTACTTAAGGATTCGTAAGGGCCACTGCCCGACGACAATCCGAAGACGAACAGGTCGGGACATCACAAATAAAACATAGTACCTATACGATATGGTATGAATCCGGTTCGCATGATGTGAGGGTCAAGGCGTTTTACTCTGTTACCTGATTCTCTAGGTTTGATCGTGACCAGAAATTGATGACTGTTTGTTCTGAGCACATGATTCAAAAGCAGCTACCCCAAAAATATATAGGTACTGTTTTCTTGTATCAACGGACGATTAATTACATATAATATTGAATCCAAACTGATCTGCTCAAAGAGATTTGGATTCAGAAATCCAAAGACTTATAGGTATCATGATACTGTCTATCAACTTTTTTTAATATAAAAGCGTGACCCTTTTATTTCAAAATAATTGATTTTAAATGAGTAAAATAAATAAAAAATAATAAAAATAAAATAAAAAAAAAACGTTATCCAGATGAAATTTACATTCATTACATTCAATTTCTTGAGGTAAATTTGAAATATTAATATTATCATATGGCACTTATGTAGTTATGTAGTAACTTCTCATTTGTAGATATTCATAAGCATATATTTGGAGGTCATAGAGGTTAAGACGTAAGCTAAGGTCGTGGGTTCGATCCCCATATTTTTTCTAGAAAATAGAAATGCCCCTATCCTGAGCTAGAAAAGGTTAGTAACCTATAATTAACCTGTCCCAATAATCTAATCTAAATGGCGAATAGATTTTAAAAATCTTATCATTTTTCCATCTATATTATGTATTAGACATTATTAATGAAAAAAAATCTTTCTTCCATAGAATTGAAATTGAACTTATTATTCTTTTTAGATTTTTCTACGATCATGTAGTTTTGCATATACTGGCATGGAGTGACGTACTGTTTGAGACATCAATACGTTTTTTCAAGCCATGATGACCATGAGCTGTTCTTTAATACGAACGGAACAGCCAGAAATAACCTGGGCCTGCGATGTCGTCCTTTCATATTTAATCGTTTTTGACTTGAATCATTTAATCTCCAGTTACTAAGACTAACCGATCTCTTAAATCCAAAATAAGGGTTTATCTCTATAAAGAAAACTGACATGTTTAAAACAGTCCACCTTTTGAAAGGACGAGTTTGAGAAATTCATGCGGTGTTTAATTTACGTTTCTCCATATGCATGTCAACGTTTATGTGTAATTGTTCCGCAAACAGCTTTATTGTATGTTCTCCTAATTTCCTTCTCCCTCCTCGTAGGACATGTTTACACTGACACTAATCAAGGAGCTACATAAAGCAAAGGATGGAAGGATATGAAGAGCGACTTAAGAAGAATTGGAGACTGCGCGACAAAACCCTCAGCCGCAGAGAGCAGCCACTTCATTTTCAAAAGCAAACAAGACTCCACCGCCGCGCCCTTCGACACAAAATTAATTTCTCCTCTATTTACATTCTTCCATTTTGAGCATTGTTTTCTTTGCGGGTCCACACGAAGCAGGAACGCGGGGGTGTAATATTCATGGTAGAAGAGAAGCAGACGATTCAATTCTCAGGCTTCCGAGAGCCCTTTCCCCATTGATACGACTAAGTCAACAGCGGCGACTTCGGCCTTCTGTTTGCCTTTGTAATTTATTATTGGACACATCCCCTCAGCTACCGAACCTCCTCCAGCTAAAGTCAGGAACGGAAAACGGAGTTTTATTAGTTATTCATAACTTAATTCCAGTAAAACAATGGATTTTTTCTACCCCCCCCCCCACTCCAAAGGAAGAAAATTAAATGGAGAAATAATGAAAAGAAAAATCGGGAACTGGAAAGATCAATGTTCTTTTATACAATGCTTTGTCCCTATTAAAAGTACTGTACTCTATGCCTAACCCACGGGTCCTCGTGCTGTTGGGAGCACTTTGTAATGTTATTAATTATAACCTCCGGGTTCATAATCAAATACTTTTTACAACAATGAAAATATCGAACGTGTGCGCAATTGTTATAAATTACATGATTACAACCAAAACACAAAATAATAAAAGTATAGTTTATTGTAGGCTTCATACCCAGTGAGCATCCAGGCCTGACTCCAGCAAGCGATCTGGCCATGTTCAAGCAGCGTTGCCTCTTCTCTCGGAAGAACGGATCCTCCCTGGGGACGTCCAGAGGATAACAGTTAGGATGCAAGCTAACGCCAGTCGCACAGCAGTCGAACTCTTTACGAGAATCAGGCTCTGAAAAATAATATCATACTTCTTTTTATACATTTCTAGTTGATAAGGTGCTATTGGCAGGTTAATTAACATGCTTTTACAGGATCGAAATTAATTGAGCAAGAATAAACTTTGTAGCAGTGAAATGTCGGCCGGGGAACTCTTTAGTTCATGCATGTGGTAGGCAGAGCTTGTTGTCAATTTGTCGAAAAAAGCAAACCGCTACCTCCAACAAGAAATAGCGAATTGAGGGTCTTGCGCTGAAAGGAGTCTCAGTATCCTTCTTCACTTTTATGCAAAGGTACTAATAGAGGATTCACATTAGCATTTGAGAAGACTAACTCTCATCGCGCATTCTTTATGGATGATTAGCATTAACGTTGATTCACGCTAGACCGCTGACACAATCACACACGCATTTTCAATGGACTCGTTCAAGCTACACAGTTTGGAGCCTGTGCTGAGCCCGTGTTTTATGCTGGTGTAATTGTTTCGCCATGGCTCGGCCCAGCCCCTACACGGTCTAGCGTGAATCAACCTTTATCCTGTTTGGACTGGGCTAACATACAAAAGAAATTGCTGGGAATTCTCGCAAGGAGCTGAAGCGTCATTTAAGCGCTTGTACCTAAGTGTAGACACGTTCTTTTTTAGTGACTAATGACAATTATTAGGAAAAGCCGCAAGTTCAAGAGAATACAAGTGAATAGGGATGGATTCTTAGGGTGCACCAAATTGGTCCCGATCCGATGCGATAGCCACCGACTTTCGGAAGGAAAACAAAACAAGCTTCTCAATGGAGGTGCCTACACTCGTCCCAACCCGATCCGATCCGATGACTGCCGATTCCCGGCCGTTCAAACTTGTGTGTTTCTAGACCTTCGCACCATATTAACCAATTTCAACGTTTTTAGCGCGTTTACTCCCTACTTCCATAGGGAGAACCCACTTATGAGGTTGACCTCATGACGCCATCCGGAAGTGCCGACTAGAAACTTTCTCGTTTCAGACCCCATAGATCACCAAAATATAGGTGGTTCAAATTTGTGTGTATATATATATATATATATATATATATATATATATATATATATATATATATATACGCTTGTCTCTTCGCGCTCTAGCAAGCTCAAAAATGGCCAGATTTTCATGAAATTTGGTACAAAAATCTGTCTTCTAATTTGAAAGGTCAAGTTCGTTAACCAGCAGAATCCGCCCACGGGAAGATAGTGTTTGGGGCGAAATTCGCGCAAAAAACATCGTAACGCTTACTTTTTTGAGTTCATATGCTTGCAGGTACTTGTTTTATAGGTTTCTTAACATAGGAAAACGAATGAAACCATTTTCAAGGCGATATCTGTAACCGTTTCTGAGAAAAGTGGAATCAATTTTTTTGTAAGTCATTATTTTTTTGTGGGTACTTAGAATCGCGGGATTCAATTGAAATATTTTCTACATCTTGGAAATTAATTCCAACTAAGATGTTTAAATTTTGGTTATATTTGGAGTTAAGGAAGTATGCGAAAAAAAATATTTTATTAATAGACATGAAACGTTTTCGGATCTCCATACATTTTTCGTAAATATCCCGATAACGGTTGAGAATTCGTGGTAAGTGGAAGGTGACCATTCGAATGCTTATTAAATTCTCTACAAAAAAAGTTCTAAAGCAATATTCGATGGGGCAACGTCAATCAGAGATATAAGCGCTTAAATCTTAAAATGTGTTTGTTTCGTTGTTTTGAAAGGGGTTTTCTCTTTGTTTATCTCACTTTTTAGTTGGTTGTTTTTTGTTTTAAATTGCATTTATTAGTAAAAGTAGTATTTTAGTAAAATAAGCTAAGAAACGGTGAAAGGTATTGGTAATAAGTCTGGAGATGGCTGTGGCTAATCATGATGACGTATGCATAGTTTGTTTTGAATTCTCCTATCTATATAACCTTCCTCATAGCCTCCAACTGAAGTTATCGTTATTTCTTATGTTATAGAAAGATTTAACCCACGACAGAATGGAATTTTATTCGCCATGAAGCACATATTTACAGTTGATTATAACAGTAAAACGACGGCGCTAATGGCCAAGTTGTAGATGCGCCGTAAAAATAAAAAAAAACAAAAAAAAACAGTAAAACGAATTTGCAAGTAAAACAAGATATTTAAAATGACAAAGAATTTTTGGTTTAGAATTGAGCCTTCTTAGCAGTAGTCGAAGAGTAAGTACGTTTTCAGTACATAATTGAATTGACTTATACAGATTAAGAATTATCTGCTTCTGTGTAAGTTGGCTACTGTCAGTTTCCTGTGATTTGTGATGCTAATCTATTCCATTTCTTCGAGATGTACGTAACCGCGCCAAGATGAGGCAGTTCCTGCGAGTCGGACTTTTTTTTTTTTTTTTTTTAAAGAAAGCTAATAATCAACTTTTTCTAGTCAGATTTTTCTTTTCCTTGTTTATTAGATCACGTGGAGCTTCGTAGCCTAGGCGATTGGCAAAAAAAGTTCTTAAATTATTTTTCCAATCCCCTGGGTTACGAAGCTCCTCAAATGAATAAATAAAAATTAATTTAAAATATGAATACTAATGCTTCTCCTATAGTAGTGAAACAGTTATACTGCGATTTTTTTTTCGGACTAATATACTTCCGGAAGAATGATTGGCCTCTAAACTCCTCCTTTATACCTCCAACAAGGTAATCGAAGGTTTCTATGCTTTTAGCGCGGTTCCTCCCTCCTTCCATAGGCTAACTAAAACTTTACGTTTCAGAACCCCTAGAGAAAGAAAATAACGATGGTTCAAATTTATATATATATATATATATGTGTGTGTGTGTGTGTGTGTATATATATATATATATATATATATATATATATATATATATATATATGCGGGGGCCTTTGTGGGGTTGGCTGACCCATTCAGGTAAGACCGTAAACCATTTCAAGAAAGATCGAACCAAAATAATTTCTGTTTCTATTTTAATCTTTCCAAATGAGCCTAGGGATAAGTACGGAACCGCGCTATGATGACGCAGTTCCTCCGAGTCGGACGTTTTTAGGTTGTATTTCTTAAATGTGTCGCTCATTTTCACTTCACTACGAGTACATTACTGACGAGCTGTGAACACATCGGATCGGATCGGGTCGGGACCAATGTAGGCACTCATGTCGGCCGCTGTCCGTCAACCGATAGCGGATAGGATCGGATCGGGAGAAATACTGGTCCAATATAAGTGCAGCCTAAAGCGACAAGAAAGCTCCCCCACAACGATTCTACTACGCAGTTGTCCCTTGTCACATCATGTAAACAGCCCAACAAGGTTTTAGTGAAATGCTATTTACTGAACCCATTTGTCCACTACGAGTGAACGAGAACTTCACTAAGTCAGCATAATGAATGTGGCAGCTACGAACGGATCGTCCTGAAAGCCCTTATCTACAAACGGGTGAAGGGCTAATTGTCACTTGTCATAAAGTCGGCTTAGCGAGAGTAAAAAGAACTAATGACAAATCCTGAGTTCTTGTAAACTGGCATTATACGCGGGGCTCCTGTATTGGAACTACTCCAAGGTAAACCTTTTTATAAAGGTAAAGTATAATTTATTCGTAAATTAAAGCATAGAAATGGGATTCTGTGAAATGATAGGATATCGTCTATTCCTTATACAAGCTGAAACACCGGATAGAGGGAGAACTATTGAAAGATTTGTAAAAAAGTATGAGAAAAGAGGGTGCGCCTGAAGGGACAAAGGAGGGATAAAGGTAAAACATAGAGGACGAAGGGCAATAATTGGATCGGGCCGGTATCCCCGAATGCGATAAATCTGAGAGCATTATCTCAACACGGATGTGTCTAATATTCAATTCTCAGGGCCCCTGACTCAGCTCCCCTGTCCTCTGCCCTTCTGATTTACACAGATATCCCCTGCGGTAGCTACCTATTACCAGATCTTTTTCTCTAACTCCCCTTTTCTTTCGTTCCACAATCCATATCCTTCAGCATATCAATAGCTTACTCATAGAATATTTCATTGATAACATCCGTTAGAAAAGATGTTGTCTCATTGCTTTCATCTAGTTCGTTTCCTCACCAAAATTGCCAATAAATGTTTTCATTCTTAAAGAAACGAACTTTGTTCAGAAGAACAACTCTCAATGTGAGTTTAATAGTTTTCGAGAAAAAAAGTGAGAATTGATTGGTTAATTAATTAATTCATTGTGCTTCGAGTGTATGCCAAAAAATTTGGCCGATTAAAAAGTGATTCCATCCACCTCAACTTTTTTGGCATCACTCTCAGCACAAGAAACCAATCAATTCTTACTTATTTCATTTAGAAAAATTACAAAGAATAGAACTTTTTAAAAGTAACAGTCACAGAGCTTCTTAAAATATTATCTTTCTACCTTGATAGGTGAAGTCAACATTTTGGTTCTTCGCCATCGAAAGCAGATAAATTTTCGTAGACACCCGCTTACGAATCGTAAACCCGCACTTTTTAGCATAAATATTGCCCTGGCGGGGTGGCCATGTACGAAAAAGAACACTGCATGTTATACAGTACATTACATAGGTTTGTCGGGTGGAGCTAAAGCATATTAATGTTCCTAAAATTTGAGCAGAAGGCTCTAAACGATTTTAGCATAAATATGATTTAGCGATGACTAAACTGGAAAAAAACGTTACAAAAAAGTGTCCGCTGGCGTTCGCGCACGCACTGTGGCCATGTACGAAGAAGAAGACTTTATGTTATACAATACTTTTTTTAAGCGATTAACTGTATTCGCCGATATTCGATTTTTCACAATTAAGAGATACACACTATATTATTGGTTTGTCGGGTGGAGCTAAAGCATATTTATGTTCCTGAATTTGAGCAGAAAGCTCTAAAAGAATTAATTTTTTTTTTTTTACGCCATCGTAGACTCTGGGGCACCACCTGAACCAATTTGGGAACTAAGGACTTAGATGAATGACACCAAACACCTTTACAATTTATATCCACACACACATTATACATTATAATTATACATAGATACATAATAAGTCCGTCCTATAATAAAGTAATTTTATTAATATTTATTAGGTGCTAATGACCCTGGCAGTCGGAGCACCTATAATTAATAAATAAATAAAAATTAATATTTATTCACGGTTCTTCACAATTCATAATCAAAACAATTTAATGGACGATTTATAATAAAAGGCATAAGCTATAAATACTATCCTTACCTTTAGTTTCAGCAGTAAGAGTAAGGTCATGGTCAACAAGCTGCCCCCAGGCTGGGAACATGAAGCTGACCCGGAGATCATGCCGCTTGAAGACATCACCATGAACTCTCGTGGACACAAGTCTAGGTGAAGGCAGTGGAGATCCATCTCGACCAACGCGGGGCTCGGAAATACCTAACAACAGGATGGTTATATGTCAGAATACCACAACTAGGAAAAATGAGAAGGCAAAATTGTCATATATTTTGCTCAAATAATGTTACAAACGATTGATTGAGATACAAAAATGTTTACAACCAGCCTGTCCATTTTTTTATATTTCAGCGAGGTTAAACATGATTTAGGAAATTGAATTTGACAATGTTAAGTTAATAATTTTGAATGAATTCGGCAATTATCTTCTATAATTTAATTATAATTATTATGACAAATACAATTAATATTAAAAAGTAATAATACCTAAAAATGTCCATGCAAGACAAATCTGTCCTAGCAGCAGGAAAAACGGCGTACAACGAATAGAAAATACTCAAAGCAAAATATGTCCTTAAAGCTGAACTTGTGTCGAAATGTTTCAGATTCTTCTAAACAAAGTTGTGTAAATGTTGGTAACACTAGGGGACCAGGACCCCTATTTTTGCCCAGGATTTTTTTTTTTAAATCTAGGCGCGCGGTAGTGCGCCAGGCCAAGTTCCGGCCTAAGCATACTGTGTGTATATTACAGGAGGTCTTAGAGCCGATTTTTACCCTCTCATAACTTTCAACCAGGTAAAGATAAAGTTATGAAATTTTACACAGGTATTATACTCCTAGATGTGAGTAAAACTGGAAATTTTTATAATTCTACCTCGAATAGTTTCTGAGATATAAGCGATCGAAAATCGGGATTTATAGGACTCACTCACTCACTCACTGACTCATCAAAATTATTAGGCACTTCCCATGATGCTAGAGACTTAAAATTTTGCATGATGATAGATATTAAGGTGTTATGAAAGGAAAAAATCGAAAAATCCTGAAAAGTTGTGTTTGACACCGCTTTCGGGGCGGAGGCGTGCCAGTTTTGTACTTGCTTCGGCCACCCATCATTCCGTCCGAAACCCATGATCAAATGAATCGTCTCGGTATGAAGAACCTATATTTGATGTTTTAAGAAACAATTAGACGCATATACGCTCGGTCAAAATCTTATACCAGCTGTCTGTCTGTATGTTTGTTCCTTATAAAAATCCGTACCGTTTGACCGATTTTGACCAAATTTGGGACACAGATGGGTCTTGATACGGGGAGAATCATAGGCTAGGTTAAATTGTCTATCAGCTGTCTGTCTGTCTGTTTGTTCCTTATACAAATACACACCGTTTGACCGATTTTGACAAAATTTGACACACATGTCGGTCTTGATCCGGGGAGTGTCATAGGCTAGTTCAAAATCGTCTATCAGCTGTTTGCCTTACTGTTTATTCCTTATACAAATCCACACGATTTGATCGATTTTGACCAAACATGGTACATAGGTAGGTCTTTATCCGGGTAGTGTCATAGGCTAGGTAAAAAAGGACCTTCAGCTGCCTGTCTGTATGTTTGTTCCTTATAAAAATTCACACCGTTTGGCCTATTTTGACCAAACTTGGTTTTGTTCCATCGGAAAGCCATCATTCCTTCCGAAACCCATCATGTGGGGTATCAAATGAATTTTCTTGGTAAAGATAACCTATATTAGATGTTTTAAGAAACATTTCGACACATCTTAACAACAACAGTAGTGACTTCTTTCTTAAATGTAGTAAATAAAGTCGTAGGGGTTAACTGCATAATATACTTACTATATCTACTAATATAAGCAGAGACTAAGTTTTTCATAGTCGAGCCATCTAAATTACGAAGTTTACGATCACAAACCCAAAATGTATCGTCTTTGTTCTTATCTTTTTCTTGAAGGTCTTCTACACTTTCCCTATTCTGATCTTTATCCTCGGGATAAGGTTCCTGTGTTTTACAGTGTAATAGTTTAGTTAAGAGAGCAATCAATTTGTCCTCTAGAGTAATGTCATCTGGAAGAGCTTCTAACTTTTCTAGTCTAGTGATTAGATGTATGTAGGTTGATTATTGGTATCAAATATCAAGCAGTAAGGAGAACTTTATGCAGAATCCAAAGACCCTGGTTTTATGTGAAGTACAGAAGCCAGTAGGAATGTGGCAACTAAATTTTAATTAATACTTAGAAAAAAGTAATGAGATCCCAAAAAAAACATAAATGTGAAATAGAGGCCAAGTTCCTCCCACCACAAAGAAACACTCCCTTCCCCAAAAATATCCCCTCCTAAAACTTCCCAAAAACGCATTACCATCCTACACTCCAAAAAAGTAGTATGAGTTAGTGTATTTTTTTTTTTTTTATTTATTTATTTATTTGAAATCTGTACAAATTATAAACAGTACAATAATCAAGTTTGATGATGCAGATATTATGAACAAGAGCTAGTGTATTAAGTGCACCATATTTTCAACCAAAAATATTTGCCAATACAAGAGATGATACAAAAAAGAAATGTCCAAGTTCATTACTTGGAAGACCTCATAGTTACTTACTAATAACAGTAAAAACACTTCAACAGACCTTTAAAAACAACAATAAAAATACTTATATTCAGTTACTAAAATATCACTTTCCTCAAACAGGTATATTCTTAAACTTGGCAATGTTTAGTTTTCTCTCTAAAGATAATTTCGGCACAAATAAAACATTGCCAAGTTTAAGAAATACCTGTTTGAGGAAAGTGATATTTTAGTAACTGGATATAAGTATTTTTATTGTTGTTTTTAAAGGTCAGTTGAAGTGTCTTTACTGTTCTTAGTAAGTAACTATGAGGTCTTCCAAGTAATAAACTTGGACATTTCTTTCTTGTATCATCTCTTGTATTGGCAAATATTTTTGGTTGAAAATATGGTGCACTTAATACACTAACTCATACTACTTTTTTGGAGTGTTGGATGGTAAGGCGTTTTTGGGAAGTTTTAGGAGGGGATATTTTTGGGGAAGGGAGTGTTTCTTTGTGGGGGGAGGAACTTGGCCTCTATTTCACATTTATGTTTTTTTTTTGGGATCTATTTTACTTACAGACATGGAAGTTCTTCAACTCTTGCCACATTTTGTTAAATATCTCGATAACGGTAGATTATTGTATGAATAAATTTCTTAATACAATGTTCATATGTAAATTTCTGTAGGGCTGTTTCTTAGCAGAAAATAGAGCGTGAAGTTTAGGATGTATTTATTTAATTCCATTAAATTAGTATAAATATGACTAGTCATTAAAAATTACAATGGAATTGGCTTCTAAGCTTTGTTTTCGAACTACCGAGATCGTCTAGAACTATTGGAAGTACAGAAACAGATAGGATAGGGTACCCTTTCTGGGCAGTGAGCCCATTTTAGCACCAAAAATTTCGTATTTCTTGGAGATTTTATTTATATTTTATAAACACCAAAACGAGATTATAAATTTAGGGCTACAGAAAAAATACCTATAAGTTTGAAAACAAAATACTAAGAGTTTCTATACTAAATATTCCAAACCACTCCATAGAAATATATTGTAAGGAAACACGCTACGATGACACATTTCCTGCAAGTCAAATTATTTCAAATCGGTGAAAAAAATAAAAAACTAAGAACTCAATAATGAACTCTTTATTTCATTTAACAAATAAAAATATGTTATAAGAATATGCAAGTCTATTGAGCTTCAAAAAATAAGACAGTTCCCTTTAAAACAAACAATTAAATGGGGAAATTTGTTTCAGAATACATCTAGAACATAATTTGCTGCTTACGACATTACTTAAGGGAGGAAATGACACCATATACAAAGGGTCTTACCAAATGTTTTTTTGGAACCACAACAGTGACATTTATTAATAAGTTCACTTCAAAGTACCATTTGAACGAAGGAAATAAAGAATGATGAATATTGAATAACAGTAATCATGGATTCAAATTACGAAATAATTGTAATATAACCATTAAAAATAACGGCACATAAAATAAAATAAATGATAGCAAAAAAATAGCCTTCTATAAATAAAACCACTTCCCTCCTGTCAACCTGCCTCAAATATTAGTGACACGGGCCATAGTTTCATTTTTAATTTAACTGAAATAGTAATGTAAGTTAATGAGAGAGGTTTACGTCAATTAAACTCGACTGCTTTGTCAAAAGTCAGGGTTTACATATATTAGTTATTCAAGATGGTTCCTCGTCCCTAATTGTAACCAACTCCGAGGCCCTTCAACAAAGACGGGGCTAATGTGTTCACTGCTTTATTGGAGAACTTTACACATCCATTATGAAGATATTGTAGATTCTTGTTCCCTCCTACAATAATCATCTTTATCAAGTTTTGTTCCAGTCAAATTATGGTATTTAATTAACATTAACTAGAAATTTATTAAGAGACATAGAGACATATGAAGAAGTTAGCACTTGGTCTTCTACTAAAACATTTCAGAAATTCGCTTAGTAATTTAAATTAAAGCATTTAACTAAATCTGACAGAGCTATTAGCAGAAGAAAGCCAATTGATAAAACATATTTTTAGATATTTAGGAGTCCCGGCAACCGTGAGTGTGAGAATTGAGTCAGCTCTTCACTTCAATTAGAAAATACCAAGACTATTAGCATTTATTTTCTCCTTTCTGTTGAAATGACTTCTGCCAACCACTATTTTTCACCATATTCTGTATAGATGTTAAAAATAAGCTTTGGCGACTCATAACATACACATAGCCATTCTACAACTATCTACATCTGCTACTATATATTTGTCAAATACCACTGACTGACTGACTCACTGACCTATCATCCCCTAGACCAAACCACTTGACAGAAAATGTTGAAATTTTGCATGGGCACTCCCTGGGATGTTAACAATCGCTAAGAGAGGATTTTTTGAAATTCAAATTTTTAAGTACTTTTAGAGGAGTTTTAAAGAGAGCATTCTCGCCTATGCAGAATGCGTTGCTAGGACGATAACAGAACAGCTGTTATGTTGTTATTATGATGTATTTATTTCATTTAGTATTATTTTCTGCTAGATGATGTATTTATTTCAGGATATTCAGCTAGTACCTGATAAATCTTCAAAAAATGTAAAAAAAGTACCAATAAAAAATGTTTTTGAAGTACCAACATAAAGGTACCAATTAAAATAAATATGATTCCATTGACATCCCAGCCTGAAAATTACACAAAACTGAGATAAAATATCGAGGAAACATTACAAATGTTTTGACAATTTAAATTTCGAAGCTTTAATCAATTTTTCTAAATAAATCATGATGTATATATATATATATATATATATATATATATATATATATATAATTTTAATCAGCATTTAATACACTATCGAATGCTTTTTACCGCACCGTTCTAGCTAATTTTGTTTGGAAGAACATTTTTGCTACATAACATTGACGTCTATAGAGTTTTTCGCCTACGTCAAGGAACTCTATAAATTAAATAAATAAATAAAAACACTAAAGTTTCATAATTCGAAAAATAATTAAGATAAATTTCTAATAATTTGGATTTTCAAAATTCGTAAGGGGTACTATCGATTAGCCAAATTTCCAAGAATTCAAAAATGTGAGTCAAAAACGTTTGATCACTTGATATGGAATAACCCGTTTGCTAACTATTTTAAGTATTCCATACACCCAAATGCTCCCAGCCCTTCCCGAAATAGGCCCCCATATTCACAAGTTCCATATTTCGGGTATGAATTACCATTCTAATCATCTGATCATATTATGGCCCGAAATGCTAGCTTAAGACCCGGAATTCAAGGAGGGAAGTGCTCAACAACTGCACCACACCTGCATCCATCGACATCTTTCAATTGCTTAAAGATTTCCATGTCAATCGCTACAAAAGCAAAACAGGTTAAAAATATATTTTTTTATAATCGTTGTTAATTAATAAAATTTGGCTAGTAATAATTTATTCAAATGTACTTCTAAACAGGATATAATTAGAAAAAAAAATAATGTATTGATTTCACATTGTTCTTCTACAGATGTTTCTTTGTTCTTAGGACAAACAACTTCAAGGTTTTAATTGTCTGATTTTGTTTTGTCGCCTAAGCTTGGTTAACTGTCATATGTTGTGATGAGTGTTGTTTTTGCATTCTGTATCAATGTTTTTCTATTATTTTCCATTCGTTATTTATTGATTAATGTTTTCATAAATGATCTATATACGACAATCTCGTAATTTGTATCCTGTCATGTATATGATATAATTACTATAATCTTTTATTTATATTTGATTTGATTTTTAGATATTTTTACAATTTTTCTTTTTATTTATTTATTGATTTATGTATTTTAAGAAAATCTATTTTATCTATTATCAACAGATGTAATGGATTTTTATTTTATTTTATTTTTTTTTTACGCGCATCTACATCTAGGCCATTAGCCAGGGTGCAGCGAGGAATTTTCCCAGCGAGCCCTGAGATGTGAAAATTCCTGCCGGAGGTGGGAATCGAACCCTCCATCTCTTGCTTATGAATCTAAGGCGCTAGCCACTCCTTTATTATTATTATTATTATTTAACACCCCTTTATAATTAACCTACTTTTTTTTCTTTTTTTTTTTTTTTTTTTTTTTTTTACAGGTTATCATTTTCAACCAAGATAGAAGGGGGGCTCTAGGGTCATTCCATGTCAAATCAACGAGGGCCACAACCCGACCTTCTTGGATTTTAATAAAATTTGGTAGGTTGGTTGCTCTAACAAAAAATAACCAAAAACATTTTTTAAAAAATTTTTATTTGTTTCCGTTTTTTTAGTATTAATTTTAAAAGTATTGAAAAACTGCCTTTTTTTGGTCAACTCGAAAATGTTTATTGCAAGGTAGATTGAGTTCTATTCTAGCTAGGACAGTCAGCATAGTCTCATTGTTTAGCTAATTAAATGGACTTTAATTTGATATACAACAAGACCAACTTATTACAAATTGTACTTTTCAAAAAAAAAATTCGAAAAATTGAACGTAACGGTTTTCGAAAAACTGTACTTTTAAAATTCTGAAAAAAAATATATTTGACTGAATATGCTGTTAGTTTCATTATGGGATGGGAACGGGATGAGTTTATAACATAATTTTGACTTTATAATTGTCACTGCGTAGTTGGTAAAAAAATGGTGAGTGATGGATATTTGTATTGTAAATTCAGCAATAAGCATCCCTGATCAAAATTTGAATTTTTTTCAGACAGAACTAAAATTAAAGGGGAGACTTGAAAAAAAAGAAGAAAAAAAACAAATTACCGGAACCCAGAAATTGCACCCTTTCATTCCTTTAACTAAGAAAAAAATTTAGACTTAACTCTACTCGAACTTCAATAAAAGTGAAGTTGAACTGGTAGGTAACTGATTTAGACCCAGATCCAGTAGCCTTTAATAAAGAAATATGTGGTAGTTCTATTGCCTCAAGAAAAATGAGGAGATGGATGAAATAAAATTTAATATCCAACATGTCTCAATGAACTGAAGATTGAAATAAATTCAGAATTTTAAAAGTACAGTTTTTCAAAAATCGTTTTGTACAAATTTTAAAAACCTTTCTTTGAAAAATGAAATTTGTAATAAATGAGACACGTTGGATATTAAATTTTATTTCATCCATCTCCTCATTTTTGTTGAGTACATATGTCAGCCACCAGTGGTCGTCATATTCACAGGCAAAAAAACCACCGCATATTTTTTCATTGAAGGCTACTGGATCTGGGTCTAAAACAGTTACCTACCAGTTCAACTTCACTTTTATTGAACTTCGAGTACAGTTGAGTCTTAATTTTTTTTCTTAGTTAAAGGAATGAAAGGGTGCAATTTCTGGGTTCCAGTATTTTTTTTTTTTTCAAATCTCCCCTTTAATTTTAGTTCTGTCTGAAAAAATTCAAATTATGATCAGGGATGCTTATTGCTGAATTTACAATACAAATATCCATCAGTCACCATATTTTTACCAACTAAGCAGTGACAATTATAAAGTCAAATAATAAACCTAAAATAAGTTGGTTACCGAAGTTGTTCGACATACATTATATGTTTTCATTTATTTGTGTGTGATATACTCTTGACAACTATAAAAATAATTAACGAACTATTAAATACTCTATGAGCTATATACCAACCATTGCCCTATGGAGTGAGCGGTGGTCCTAACAAAGCCCTCCCGGCCGGAAAACTCCTTGAAAGACTTTCGAAATTTGAATATTGCTCTGGGGGTTGGGGGCGGAGGGCGTGGCGGACGGTACTCACTCCATTGGTCGGGAGGAGGGGCTTAAGTCCCCCCCCCCCAGAACTGCAAGACTTTTAGCGTGAACGAATGTGCGATTTTATGGAGTGATTTTAGGACTTTTAATTTACCTATTTCCTATCCAATTGGATGAACTAAACTTAAGAAAAATGGTTAGAGAGAATGAAGTACACTCACATCGACTGAGATGGAAATTTAATAAAGTGACATGCGATTCTCCACCAGTTTTGTCCTTACTTATATGGCCATTTGTTAATGAAATTGCCTTTTAACTAAACGACAGAAAGACCGTGTTCTCTGTAAAAAGTAAAAATTTAATGTGAAATAACAATTATTTTGCCTTGATTGGAGTTTGTATAAATTATTACAGCTGACATAAATTTAAAACTGATGGTAGCAGTAAACATCACACCGACAAAATTATGAAAGTGGACCTACAGGTTCATCAGTTTCTTCATTCTGAAAGTTTCCAGTAAATGTTGTATCTGAGCTTAGAATTTCCATTTAAATAGACAAAAAACAAAAAAAAAAAAAAACAATATTGTCGGGCTGTCCTCCTCAGGGGAGCGCACCACGGTCGTACGACCTATTGTGCTCCTCGCTGGTGTCTCCTCCAAGTGAAGTGCTATCTTCCAATAATCCAGAAGTCTTCTTATCGAAATTTCGCTTGAGTCAAGGTTGGTATCCTTTGTGTCACCAAAGTAGCTAAAGCGTATATGATCTAGCCGTTCACAATCACGGATGATGTGTACCTCTTCTTCTGCTCCGCACCTTCTGCAGATGGGGGAGTGGACTATCTTCATCCTATGAAGATGGTTGTTCAGGTTACAATGTCCTGTAATTATTCCAATTGCTTCCTGAAGTTCTACTCAGTTAAGGAGCTTCAGCTCCTTCCAGGGTTCTCCAGAAGGCTTTTGAATAAACTATTTGGTGTGTCTTAGAGTTTGGGTTTACCTCAGGTTTTGTTGCTTCTTATGTAGCCATTGGTAAATTATCCGTTTGAACAATGGCGGTTATGCACCGCAGAAAAGAGCAGGGCCTTTTGGCGCTGTAGCGGCACCTCTTCCTGTAAGTAGGTCCGTCCTTCCATTGCCAGGGATTCCACCAAGCCCAGGTATCTAAAAAGTCCGATTCGCAGGAACTGCATCATCTTAGCGCGGTTCCGTTCTTATCCGAAGTGCGATTAGTAAAGGAATAGTAGCAGCTATCGGTAGGTTTTGATCTTTCGTTAAAAATATAAAATAAAATCTCAAAAAGAAGGAAGCTTAAAGCGCCACATATGGAAACTGACAGTTTTCTAAGCGGATGGGACTCTCCCGTCATCGCGACGCTCACTCTAGGAAAACTCTATTACCAATATGATTCTTATTTTCTCAGCTTTAATGAAATACTCATTCCACCGTTAAATAAACTTAAAAAACAAAAGTGAGGTAAACAGTGACAAAAACCCGTTTAAAATAACAAAACTAAAACTTTCGTAGTTTTAAGCACTTACTTCTCCGACTGATATTGCCCTATCGAAATTTGCTTCAGAATCTTTTTTGTAGAGAATTTAGTAAGCTTTTGGATGGTTATATCGTACTTCCCACTGTTTTGAAGATATTAAGGGGGGGGAAAATGGTGCTAATACCTACCGATAGCTGCTATATTCCTTCACTAATCGCACTCGAGATAAGAACGGAACCGCGCTAAGATGATGCAGTTCCTGCGGGTTGGACTTTTTTTTCAGACAAATTAATGTATTATGTTTATATTATAATATAAATATTATATTTGTAAGAAGAGCAAGTCACTTTAATTGCGGTGTAAAATATTGTCGCTAGCTAAATCTAAGTATTATATAAGCTCATAAGGAAAAAAAGTCCGTCTCGCAGGACTGCATCATCTTAGCGCGGTTCCGTTCATATCCCCAGTCTAATTTGGAAAGATTAAAATAGAAGCAGTTATTATTTTGGTTCCACCAGTCTTTTTTTTAAAATAAATTATTATGATGGCGTGTCAACCCTTAAGGTCACTAACGCCATTCCTGTGAGTAGTAAAGTCTTGAAAGGTCATGATTTACAATCTTACCTGGAAGGGTCCGCTACACTAGAAACAGACCCGCTAGTGACAAGGTCTTGGAATCTTGGAAATCTATATTTCTAACAATGAATTGTTTTTTCTTATTTTAATTAATCTGTTTTATTGTCAAATACATTATCCAACTATAAGCAATTAAAAAATAACAAGAAATAAAACAGACAAAAAGAACCATTGGAATAAACAAAATCAATTAATTTAAAGGTTTAAGCACTTTTTTCTCCGATTGACATCGCCTAATTAAAACTTTCTTCAGAACCTTTTTTGTAGAGCATTTAGTAAGCTTCCGAATGGTAATCTTCCGCTTCACAAGATTGTCAACGGTTTTCGAGATACTAACGAAATTATACAAAGTTACCAAAACCTTTTTTGTCTGTTAATAAAATATTTTATTCTAACCCTTCCTTTACTCTAAACGTAACAAAAATTTCAACATATTAGTGTTAATGAAACTCCAACATGCAGAAAATGTTTCAACTGTATCCCATAATTCTAAGTACCAAAATCAAAGACAAAGAACCCTCCCTAGGAAGGACGCTAGGCAGTTGAAAAGCTATATATCTTGGAAATCCATATCTCTAACATTAAATTGTTTTTCTTATTTTTCTTAACCTGTTTTATTTTCAAATACATTATCCAACAATAAGCAATTAAAAAATAACAAGGAATAAAAAACAGACAAAAAGAACAGTTCGAATAAGCGAAATCAATTACTTTAAAGTTTTAAGCTCTTATTTCTCCGATTGACATCGCCTAATCAAAACTTTAATTAGAACCTTTTTTTTAGAGCATTTAATAAGCTTTCTAATGGTATTCTTTCGTTTACCAAGATTCTCAACCTTTTTCGAGATATTAAGGAAAGTATACAAAGTTACCAAAACGTTTTATATCTGTTAATAAAATATTTTATTCTAACCCTTCCTTAACTCCAAACGTAACCAAAAGTTTAACATGTTAGTTTTGATGAAATTCAAACATGCAAAAAATGTTTCAACTGAATCCCATGGTTCTAAGTACCCAAACCAAAAACGGTATTCAAAAACTATTTTTCCAATTTTCTCGAAAACGGTTAAAGCTATCACCTTGAAAATGGCTTCATTCGTTTTCCTAGCCCAAGAAGCCTATAAAACGAGTACTTACAAGCCAACGTAAGCGTTACGATTTTTTTGCGCGAATTTCGCCCTAAACGCCATCTTCCAGTGGGCGGATTCTGCTGGTTAACGAACTTGAGCTTTCAAATTGGACGAAATTTTTGTACCAAATTTCATCACGATCGGACCATTAGGGAAGCCAGAAATGAGCGAACAGACAAATATATATATATATATACAAATTTGAACCACCGTTATTTTCGGTCTTTAGGGGTTCTGAAACGCGAAATTTTCTAGTCGGCACTTCCGGATTGTTTCATTGTATCAACCCTATAAGCGGGGTTCCTCCCTATGGGGGAGGGAGGAACCGCGCTAAAATGTATAACTGGTTGTTGTATCTCTGGGGAAGATCTGAAAATGGTTAAATCCACCTCCCCTCCCACCCCACAAACTGCCTTATTTAATAACAATAATGGTATATAAAAATGAATTATAGTCTTGATTTTCGAAAATCAAAAATATCCAGAATTCCTGTAATAGTTCAAAATAAAATCATTGAAAAACAATTCATTTAGATAACACATTTGTAGGGGTTTCATACGAATGGTGGGGGCTAGTGATCAATTATGCCGATCATACAATATCAAATAAAATGCATCTAAGTTTAATAGCCTTGGATTCTCGTACGGAAGATGCGGGTTCGAGTTTCGCCTGCAGAAGGTTGAGTTTCTCCTTTTCAGGGCCACTTGAAGAGATCCCCTGCTCTATCATGGCCTAGATATCTATGCGCCGCAAAAAAAAAAATAAATAAATAAATAAATAAATAATTACAGTCCTATAAACGATAGGACGTTTTAAGGAAGCCCAATGGCCGAAATTGATAAAAAGAGTAATACCTTCTCCGTCTACTCAACCAGACGTTGATCGTCCCTTCATTTCAACTGAGTTTTCCCTTACCTTCTCATGACATTCATCCTGTTCCTGAATTTTTATGTCAATCGGAAGAGACGACATTGCCCCAGATAAATCGCTATTGGGACTCAGCGAATCGCATTCTAGCGAGTAAGATTCAATTGCAACAGCGCCCGCATTACTAAAGGACTTCGACCAACGTTTAGCGCCCGCATAGTAGATTTCAATCACATTTAAACGCCCATTGGAAGTTGTTCATCGACTAGCTATTCTACTACCATCGAATTGTTAAAGATTCTATATAAAAAATAACTTCCCACTGGACAACTGGCACTGCTAACATTTTCCACCGATCCCACCAGCCCATTGCACAGAGTAAACCTTTACCTGGCACCTTTTTATGAATCCTCATCCATCTAGGGAAGGGGGTTGCCAGTAGGAGTACTATTTACAGGTATAAATAATTGCTTCTCTGAGAGCCTAAAATAAATTTACAAATTTTCAATTTTTATAAGTAAAAGTATTGGAAATGATCTGGGGAGAGCTCTATAATTTTTCCACATTAATGTTTAACTCACAATGAAAATGATTTGTTATATAGTTATAGGCTTTATATTTTTGATAGTTTTATTGGTTTTAAAATTACATAGTTTTCTTATTTATATTAGTGATACATACTTGTTTTCATTTTTATATATTTCATAATTTAGTTATTTATTAATATTTTTTATTTATTTATCTGTGAGCACCCGCGACGAAGGCGATTTATTATTAAATCCCTTATTTATTCTTAGAGGACGAGAACGAAATTAAGAGACTTCATATTCTCCAGGCATATTGCCCTTTCTTTATTCTTCATTACGTAGGAGTGTGTACGAAGGGGATGGCCAATATTAAGATGTGCCAAAACAATTTGTTCTCTTCATGAAAAGTTATACTTCTTAAGAGGCCTTAATTAAGTGTTTTATTTGATGTAGTTTGTTTTCAGTCCTTGTTGATTTCTGTTGCCAGTCGTCCATAAAATACGCGTGTGCTGTCTTAATCAAATCTAGTGAAGAGCATCGGTAATTGTCTTATATAAAGTGGCTTTGAGCACCATTAATAGTTGTATTGAAAAGACCCCCTTCCCCCTAACAAAGCTAAGACTCCTATAGAAATCGCCTTCTAAGGAGAGCAGGTAAATTCGTTTTATCTCGATAAGTAGAAAGGAATTAGAATGGATTTATCTTTATCCGAATTGGTCCCGACACAATTGCCGATGTCCACGGGAGCGTAACGGGGTTTTGACACCCCTCCACCATAGTCTTCAGTCCATTATTCAGACTAATCCAGGTTGATGCATGGGCAGTCGAGATATAGCCTGGGGTCTTCTCGACTGATTTAAGACCACCTTCGCCCCTCTCCCCAAAAGCCCATATTAAAAACCCTATTGTCTCCAGAAGGAAAAAGTTTTCCTGGACGACACCCTCCTTCCTTCAGACTTGGGCGAGAATTATTTTCATCGCTGCTATACATCGTGAAAGTTTTTCCCTTCATATTCTTTAAATCTTTTGAGTAAAAGTCGTCATCGAAAAATAAATCAAAATGACTAAATTATCCAATTTTCAATTTGGACCTTAGAGGAGAGAAAACTCTATTAAAGCATGTTTCTTATCCATTTATCTGGTTTTAAATTAATTTTAATGATAAAAGCAAATTTTAAAAAACAGCCCATTAAAAACTGAAACAACAGACAAAGCCCTATTCAAAGGAAAGAAGCTAACACATTCGAGAATTAAGGCACCGATTACTCCGACTTTTCCTGACCGTTTTTCAAAAATTTCCTGACCGTTCTCGAGATATCTCGGGAAATAAATAGAATTCTAAAAGTGCTCTTGTCTGTTCATAATATATATATATATATATACCTCAACACCAAAGGTAACCATAATTTTGAGGTCTTAGGTTAGACGAACTCCAAACAAAAAATGTTGAGATCAATATGCCATTTTGGAGGAAGTCACACTAGTCTAGAATATTCCAGTTTTCCCCACTTTTCTAAAACAGGTTTATATATATATAGTTCCTCGAAAATGGCTTCATTTGTTTCTTATTGTCTTTTTTTAATAATACCAACAGGTGAAGAATAACCCTTCAAAACTTCAAACTTTACATTTATTTCTCCATCACAACGTTTCGGACACACAGGTCCATCTTCAGGCGATCATGTCCTGTTAATTACTACAGTTACACTTAATCAGTCATGAAATAAATAAAAATGATTCCTGTAAGGAACCAAGTCAAATTACACCTACATCAATTATTGTCTTATTGTCAATTTACCTATAAAAATAGTACCTGGTAAAGTGTGTATATATATATATATATATATATATATATATATATATATATATATATATATAATATTGGTCCCCAAGAGGTCCGATAGGACCGCCAATGGACTATTGTCTGGGGCTGGGGCGGTCACCCGGGTCACTTAAGCAACTAAAACTGCGTTCTCGGCCATGGGACCGCTCATCGAGGTCGATTCTAAGGCGAATGGGATTGCTCTGGCCCCGACCAATTCACCTATATAATTGGCTTGTTGAAAAGTGAATTTAAAAAGGCTGATTGGGTTTTCGAAGCCGTTTGGCATGGGTCCAAACAACAACATGAAAATTTGTTTTACATTTTATATTGAGGATGTAATAGCAAAAAACATATTTAATTAACAGACATGAGCAGTTTCATTATTTTCGCATATTTTTCTGTTTTTATTCTTTGTTATTTTTTTAATTTCTGATGAATTTGTCAGTAAAACTGGATACGCACAATAAGAAACTTCTTTTTTTATTTGTAATAGAGCTTCTCGAGCGGAAGTCGAAGATGCCGGGTGAGTAATTTCTGTTGCTCTAAATGTTTTTGTTCACAAAATATAATAACAAATATTAACGGTTTCCAATATTTTTCACGTAGCAATAGGAAAAAGTTATAGAACCCCGCTAAAATGACGCATTTCCTGTCAAACGGGCTGTATATAAGTGCACTTTGAGGTACAAACTCAGGAACAAAAAATAATTCCTATCACAATTTCAGAGATTAAAAGCCGTCATTGATTTGGCACTTTCAAGGCAATGAAACTTGATAATGATATGAGAGCAGATAAGAGAGATTATAATGATATCGATATTTGATATGCACAATATGAGAGGTTTGTTTACACCAGCGAGAGATAATTTCCACTTTAAAGATTAACACAATCGATAGACAGACAAGAAAGAAGTGACTCATATATTAAATGGATACTAAAGAACTCAACTTCATAAAAACGCTAGGAAAAAATATAATTTGAAATCTAAAATTTACTTCTACGTTTCTTGGTGAATGATCAATTCTTCAATGTTTCACTCGGAGTAAACTTAAAATCTGTTAGTCACAAATACACATATACAGTCCAGTCCTCTCTGATTTCTATCATCATGTCCATAGGACATTTTTCCGGATATCGTAGGACATTTTTCCGTGTACAATGATAACAATGATAAGAAATCCCGTCCCGCAGAAGCTGTACATTTTTCTGTAACAATCTGCTTCAATTATTTTAAAAATGAATACAAAGCACAAAAAATGAATACAAAATATAGGGTGTAACGTAAGTGGTGACGTTAAGGAGGTGATAATAGAAAACAAATGGTCCTTTGGACTGAAGGTCGATGCCCAACAGGGAAGAGGGAAATTGAAATTTTGAGTTTTTATAGGTTCACCACAAATTAATTTGTAATGAAAGTGTCCATTTAAATAAGGACACAGCTGTATATATATATATATAAGTCGAACGCCAGTAGCTCCGAATGGAATGAGCCTAATAATTGTTCAGCAAAGTATTTATTGCCAATGAATTTCAGGAATCATTTCTTAGAGTGAAATTTGTATAGAACCACCAATAAAGGAGGTAAAATGAAGTTTGTTTTTTTTATATTGAGTTGAGAGGCAATAAATTAAAGTTTTATTTTATAGCATTCATTATATGTGTGCAGACAAACACGTAAGTAAAACGTAAAAGTGGATTAAAATATTAAGAGTGATCTACAAGACATTGACACATTGTTTGTTTTGATTTAGTTTTGTTTCGCGGGCAAATTTGACAAGTTTTGTAGTCGTGTCCATTTAAAAGAACATGGACTTACATTAGTCCGCTTTACACCACCTCCTGTTTCACATCTCCGAGAATTCTGCCAATAGGTTGAACAAGGATAGCCAGGCCCTAGTTTCGGAATGTTACTACAAGTATGGCAGTAAATCGAAGCTTGAGAATGGCTGTGTAATATTGAACCACTAACTGGATTATAGAGGCCCAAGCAAACGTCCCTCCTTTACAAAGTGTCTATTACACAATTAGCCACAGCTTCCTAAAGCGACCCTCCAAAAATTGCCTTCTTCCCCCAACAACCAGCCACCCCCTACTTATAGCTATTATGCCCGTATCTTCGTCTTGACAGTTCTTCCCTCATTGCCTAAGTTGTTTATATCCTATAAAATAAAAAAAAAATCGAATGTCGTTCTACCGGATACTTCAAAACCACCTTTTCCTCCAAAATGTTCATCAAGGAGCTGAACCGATTATGCTTACTCCAACATAATAGGTTCAATTCTAGGTGTAGATGAATCGCGCCGCCTAGTGTTGCAAGTAGTGAAACAAAATCCCAAATCAAAAGTTTAAACCTGTTTAAACTAACATTGTTTTCACACCTAGTTACTACTGCTCTAATATTGCTTTTCCATTTTATAAATAATTCTGATACCAAATTTAGTGAAAAGTATAACAATATTTCATACCACTTATTTGATTCCTGAAAAAAGGAGGTCTACTGTATATATGTGTAGAGTTTAAAAGAAACTATTGTTTATTGAACTTGGTGCTTTCAGGTAGTGAAGATATTTGTGATGAAACTCAATTATCCTTAGTTTATTTAAAGTGCAAAAAATAACGGTACTTTAGCCGCGGTCTCCGCTAAGTTTTACCTATTAGTAGGTATATCATATTTTAGTTATAAAAATTAAATAGATATAGGTAATTTAAATTAGTTATAAAAGCCATAGCTTGGATACTTGTATTACCCTTATTGAAAAATTTGTTTTAATTGTTTATATTTTTTGGACAATAAAATTCTTTTATCTTTTAACTACATGTATTGGAGTTGCAATAAATCTTATAGATTTCATCGCCGTACTGGCCCATATTTGTGCACAGCCTAATAAAATGTATGTGTCAATTAGCGTTTCGACTATTTTACGAAACACGAGTTTACTATAATTATTTTCGGTTGAGTGTTGTTGAACATGTTGTGCTAGCAAGTAACTTAACAATAATAGTGAGATCCCGTGTGAAACTGTTAAATTTAGTCGTTATATGCCGTTAAAATCCGTTTATATTCCATAATAATTATTCTATAGTATTGTTAGTGGTCTCATTTGACTCAGCTTAAAAAAATACATAAAAAGTGATACCAAAATCAAAAGATCAAGTACCTACAGGTGTTCCAGAATTCGGGCGTTTGGTGCCAATATGTCCCGTAAAAAAATATATATAAAAAAAACTCATAAAACGATTTATATTTCTCAATCTGAGAATAATTTCTATTATTATTTTCAATAATAAAGTATCATTGGCATCTCACTAAGGCTAGTATTTTTTAATTATACTTTATTGTGAAGAAAAATGTTTATTTCACTATATTTAAGTTAACAATGCACGTTAATTCTTCGTTTTAAATAATTAAAAAAAATAAATTGCATAATGTATTTAATGCACCGTATAGTCATAACTAATTGGGGCTAAAGATTATTAAGTTATATTCGAGTGAGCATTTATAATTTGTCTCCAATTTCACTTTTAATGTAGTCGGCCAAAATATTAAATTTGTTATATTATTCATCTTTTTAGCGTATTCAAAGAAGATGATATTCACTTATTAATACAATCTCGTAAATGCTGTAATTTCCCCCCAAAAAATTAAGTTAATTAAGTTCGTGAACGAGCAAATGTTCAGATTATGTGTACACAGGTGAGTTGCCACATTAATTTTACTTATTCGCCGGAGCAAGTAAGGGAGTAAAATATATCCTTTAACAATTCAAAGGTTCATCGAGCATGACATGCGGTTGGTTTTTTTAAAAGATTTATTCAGCTCGCCTGTAGGGATAGGCCCTTTCTGACAGTTAATTATGGCCGGTTATTACGGGTCTTTGCGTTTCCGCAAAGGGTTACGCTCGGTTCATGAATTTCACTTCATACTTTCATCTAACCAAAGATATGATCAATGAGTTCTCATATCAACTTTTTCTTGCAGATTTAGCTTCTAATAGTAATAATTCTGGTCAGCAAAACAAGTTATTAAAGTAGCCCTCCCTTACACATCCCTTCCTCCGTCAGATGCTGTAGCTCATCTAAAACATCTAATCGTCTCTAATCGCGATCTTGGTATGAAACAATAGACAAAAAACTAAGGGAAATTAAAATCACAGTTCGTGAATGGCCTTCGAGCAATCACAAGAAGAGAAGAAATTATTCTTTGTCGACTAAGAATAGGACATTTTTGACTTATGACGAAACAAGACATACCTATCTGCCACTATTATAACATAAACATGACTATAAAACACTTACTAACGGAATGCAAACATAGAAAAAACTTTGACATGCCTGATAACGTACTCAAAGACGAGAGCCAATATATAGAAAACACATTAGAATTTTTTAAACAAACCAGACTATATGACACTCTCTAAATAAAATTAAATCCTCAATTGAATTCCTAAAATAACTTAAAATTTTTATGGACTGGTTGGAAAATTGATACGTATACCACTTTCCTTTCATTTTTTTTTAAGTCTAATTTTTATCATTATTGTAAATACAAACGGTGTCCCTCATTTGTTATTAGTTTGTTAATTTAATTACAGTTTGTTTAGTTTAACAGTCTAAATAGGTAAATTGTATATGTTAAGTATAAATATGAATTAAAACCCTCTTTAAAACTATATCAGATTTAATGATCCATCACTATGTATGTAAAAGTATATATACCGTCTATCTATGTAAAACCATCTAAAATTATCTATATAATGTATAATCTATCAATGTAAAAAAGTTTACCAGATGTATAGCTCTTATCGCCAAAGCTGCGAAGATTCTGAATAATTAAAAAATAATAATCGTCACAAAGCGGCAATATAAGTGGATGCTAAATTGGGCTACCTAGGTAAGGGAGATAAAATCCACTGCCTTAGGGTGCACCTACACTGGACCCGTTCCGATCCAATAGCCACCGACTGTCGGAAGTAAAACAAATACATGCATTGGATCGGGTCGAGACCAATGTAGACACTGACGTCGGCCGCTGTCGATCAAACGAAATTGCATCGGACCGGATCGGGAGAATTACGGGTCCAATGTAGGTGCAGCCTTAGCGTGGTATAACTGGTCTCAAAATACAAGGCATGACGAGACGGTCCTGTCAAGTATAAGAAATGCATATCCTTACTGGTGGTTACGAAAGCCACAAATATCTTTCCATTAAATAAATTCTTACTGACTACAAGGCCGTTCGAACCAAAAAAAATATATTCATTGTCCTCTCTGTGATATACCTAAACGAACATGAATTCAGCCAGAAAGTGTTGAGATTGCCGAGAAGTAAATATTTTTTTATGAAGGTATACATGATCGGGGCTCGGTCATTTGTTTAAAGAAAAACTACATTTTATAAATAAAATGTGTCGTATTTATTGTCAACGTTACGGCTTGTAACATATCAACGCATCTACAACCGAAAACTTATTAGAAACCACCGTGCCGCACACAGATGAGCCCTGAAGATGGCTTGTAACTCAAGCCGTAACGTTGGCAATTAATAAGACTCATTTTATTTATAAAATGTAGTTTTTATTTAAACAAATGACCGAACCCCGATCATCTACACCTTACTAATATAAACGGTCGACTTTCCATTCGATTTTTTTTATGATACAATGAAATGAAAAAAGAGTAAACAATAAATAATTTAATTAATTTTGCTTTTGTGTTTGTGTATTAATTATGCATATACATATTAAAGGGACACACAAATTTCCTAAAGTATCTTTATTTATAATACCGTTAAATATGACGCATAATAAAATAAATTAGATGTGTATTTTTATAAAAATCATTTACTTTTATAATAAATATTACAGACATCACCACTATCCTGGCTAGAAAAGGGTCTCAAGCTTTTCTAGCCAGGGTAGAGGTGACGTCTGTAATATTTATTATATAAAAGTAAATGATATTTATAAAAATGCATACCTATCTAATTTATTTTATTATATGTCATTAATAAAATAAATTATATTTTATTGTCATGAATTAAATGATTTTTATTTTATTATCTCTTTGAAATAACATTTAGTTTATGGTAATTTGTCTATATATTACATTCTCAGATTTAAGGGGCCAAGAAGGATCCATTTGGCTGAATTGCATTTAAAACATATATATATATATATATATATATATATATATATATATATATATATATATAATATTCTTAAAGTTTCCTCTACACACTTACAAGCTGCTTTACGATAAAATGTAAGACGATATATAAGTCTTATAAAATCTAAAACATATCAATAAAATAAAATAAAAATAATCGAATCTGTGTTGCCCAAAATGACCTCGGAGAGAAGTAACTGACTCACTGTTGGGCATTCACTGCTCAGGCAAGGTCACCTAATAACCAACACCAATCTAATGGTCTGTAGACAATCGTAGTAAATATATAAGACAAACAAACAAAAAAAAAAAAAAAAAAGGCAGACTTATTTAAATATTTTCTACCTAAGAATGTTTTTTAATGTTAGTAGATTACGTAACCAATGAGTAAAATAAGGAGCTCAAAAACCTTTAATATATATATGCCATCTACGACAAATAAGACATCAATATATTTGGCTGGTCGAAAAATTATATAATTTTCCTCTTTTACCAATTATTTATATATAGATTATCTAGTAGTTAAAAAAAATTAAATCTTCTTTGATTTATGTTGAAAAAGAATTAAATGATTTAAAGATTGTAGTTTTTGTTTTTCTCACGACAGAATGGCCAATACAAAACAAATAAATTTGGATTTATCTTTTGTGTTGAGAGAGTCTTGCCATAATTTTTAAAAAACTAGAAAATATTATTAATATCCTTTTTCAAAATTTAATAATTTGTCTACTTAGTATATGACTAATAATTATTGATTAATTTATTTATAAATTTTATTAATTTTTTTTTCTTTACGGTTAGATTTATTGTTAATAATTATTCAAGAGTTATACGCATCACCAATAATAAAAACAAAAACATAAATTGTTGGTTGAAAAATAATATAGCAGTTACCTCCCGGAATATCTATCTGTTTATGCACATAGCTATGACGTTGCGATGTGAAAATGTTTTAAATAGGTATAAATAGAATGTTTATAATTTAATTTCTTTCGAACCACAACCTGAATTATATTTTTTAAATTTATTTATTCAAACAAAGTATAACAACTTACGCAATTTTAAATTCACGTTTTTACACTATTTTAAATTTAAATTATTGCAGCAGTAAAATTATAATCCTTCCAGAAGAATAAACTCCGTCGAAAAATAAGATATTCTTATAAATATTACTATTATTTCAAAGAACTGTAAAATATCTTCTTATAAATTATAGAAATTGATGCGTGGAAAATAACAGTAACATTTGCAGTAACATCGAAGAAATATATTTTAATTTACACAAACTGTTAGAAAAGGCCGTGAAAAGATCATTACTCATTTTTTTTATCTGCTCTACATAGTATAAGAAAAAGCCTTGCAATATTAAGGAATTTCACAAAATAAGTAGGCATTTATACGTCAAACAAAATAAAAAGCACTAAGCATCAATGACAAGATATCTTATCCTAGAAACACAAATGCACAGATACCTGAATAGGGAATAAATTTAACAATTGGTTATTGGAAAATACAGAAGATTACAAAGCAATCTACGACTTGTTAAGTGTACCTTCCTCAAAACATTAGTCTGATATAACATACTCATTCCATAATATGTCAGCTTCCTCAAGTCATACCCCCCTCAAAAAAAAAACTTTGATTTTATCGGTAAAAATGTGTTATATACCCCTTAAAAATAAATTAAATGAAACTAGTTCATAAAAATTATTTTATTTTTGGTATAATACCGTTTTAGTTGGCTAAAACTATTCCATGTTCTCGATTGTTAGTATTCCATATCCCGGAAATGGTACCAGCCCCCCCCCAATTATTATTGTTGCATTGCCTTAAACAAAACAAAATAAAAATAAAACAAAAATAATCTCTTCAACTATTCATATCTAACCATTTCCTTTTATTCTAATACATATATATTTATATGTGTGCAATACGCATTTATTTTTATTACTTGAAATTTATCAGGGTACAATAATCCTAAAAACTGATTAGGTTTAAATTTGTTAAAGTATGCTTAGAACTCAGTAAATAGTTTTAAAACTAAAGCCGCATTAGTTCCTTAAATAAAAATAACAGAAATATTGGAAATAATAAGAGTAAATTGGTGCCAATGGCCATAGCAGTCGATGCACCAAAATAAAAAAAAAATAAGAGTAAATATATCGATATTTTTACGATGCTCTTTAAAAAAAAGAAACAATGGAAATGCGTCACCATCATCCTGGCTAGAAAAGATTATCAGCCTGTAAATAAACCGTCGCAAAACTATTTAGTGACAACAATTTTTTTTTACTTTACAGATAAAATAAAATAAAAAAGCGCCATGAAAATAATAATATGTTAGTGATAACATTAGTAAACTCCTCTAATACTAAGTTTTCCTATCGTTCTCATAAATCACTTTATCTTTTCTATTTTCAAATTATATCATAGTTGTAATGGTATTAAGATTAAGATTTTTTTTTTTTTTACATTGTCAATGCCTTAAACCAAAAGGACAAGGAATCACTTACACATATACTACTAATATAAAATAAATATAGCACTGACTTGGTCATTGTTGCCTATTATATTTCTAAAATGTAATAAATAACTAGACCTAGTTAGCATAGAACTGACCACACTATCTCCTCAGTGTGACATATGATCAAGAATCAGATGCCTCAACAGTGTCTGCCCCTCTGGGCTCTCGTGGCCTGTTACGGAACTGATTATATTAATATGTTTTATTTTAATAAACAAGTTAATTAGAGCTCTAAAAGTTCGGTCAGGCAGGACCTGCGTAAATAACCTCGTTCCTCCTCTTGCCAATTTCCAGGTTTCCGAGTTAAATCCCTGGTCGTGAAATTTGATACAACCGCTGTGAGAGTTTTACAAATCTCTTCTATATTGTCAGAATAATGAGTTCATTTCGGGTTGTCTTATATGGAATACTACACATCAAAGTAAGAGATTTTTTTCTTAGTTTATCCCCTTTAATAAAAGTGTGTTTCACGCCAAAGCAGTTTTATCCATGTTGGTATCCATACACTAAATTGTTACTTAAAACCATAGGTTCTCAAACTCAGCGGTATCGTCCCCCCCCCCTCCCCCTGTGGGAGCTGAGGATTACCTAAGGGAGCGATGGAATATTATGGTTAATAAATAGGTACAAGTACAACATTCTCATCATTTGCAATGATTGTCAAAAGTTGCAATAAATAGATAATACATTATTTTAAATATCTCCATGTATTTGCTGATAATTTTTCGAATAAACAAAATAACTCAACCTAAGCCGTTATTCCTCATTTCCCAACGTATTTCTGTAAAAAAATTTAAATGAAGAATGTTTAGGGGGCACTGGATATTCCATTTTTCACAAAATGGGTGGTACACCAACAAAGATTGAGAAACAGCTTAAAACCTTAAGGTCATCTCTTGAACGTTCAGCATCGCCAAATGTTACCGGGAAACCTCAATACTGCATATTATGGTGACATCTTCTTTTACTATATATATTTCCTTAAACATATTTATTTTAATTTGCCGAAAAAATAAAAATATCTGAAAGCTCAAAAGGAGCACGAATTTGTATCTTTATAATTTGTTTTGTTGGACTGAAGCCAGTTTTTCAGAGAATTATACAAAATGAGAGTTAAGGGACTCAATTTGATTTCTTTATATATTGCGAACAAATCGTCATCAGTAAAATCATATAATAATCCAATATATTTAAAAATGAGCAACTTCTTTCTCAATGATTTTCACATAAATGAAAGATTGCTTCTCGCCTAAGCGATACTTAAATATGGCAATGTGGTATATTTTTAATTTCAGGTGTTCTTTACGTGTTTAATGAAAAGACAAGTCGACACTATCCATTTAGTTTGTACAAAAAAACAACACCCTTAACCTGAGAAGAACAAGTCTTACCTTACATGATTGTGAAACAAATGAACATATTTTCGAGTAGGACTAATACATTGTACTAATGGTCCAAGGAATCGACGAACCTAAAAAGGAATGAATAAATAGCAAAAAAAAAGGAATGTCTTTGTTGATTGTCAGCAGTACTGTAAATGAAGTATTTCCTATTTTTTGAAAACACATTTAGTCCTGAAAGTGGTTTCATTTGATTTCTCGCTCTTCAAAAGTCCTATAAGAAGTAAGCTTGGAACATGTAACAACACATCCTACATGCATAGAAATTATAGAGCAAATTCACAATTTACATACATTTGGAAAGCACATCACACTATGGTGGCTGCCAAGGCACAAAGACTTAGGACAAAGTACGACTGCTGACTTACAAGCAAAACTTGTGACGGAGGAACCAACTTATGACCAACTTAAATTGTACCACAAAGAAGTTTCACGGCAAAATGAAAACGACATAAAAGACAAATGGCATCTGAACTGGACGAGCAAAACAGAAAAAAAACTTCGACAAATTAAACAGACCGTAAGCGACTGGGCTTCGTCATACAGGGATTCAAGGCGAGAAGAAGTAGTGTTAGCCAGACTAAGGATAGGCCACACACGTATAACTCATGAATACCTTATGACAAAGTCTGATAAACCACTGCGCCAAATCTATAACAAAGACCTCACAGTTCAACATATACTGACAGTCTGTAATTTGAGACAAGACTTGGAAATTCCACGAGACATGAACGAACTACTCCGTGATAGCAGTCACCATATCAACATTATTTTTAACAAAATTTAACAAACCCCAGACCTAATTTCCCAAATAGTTAACATGTGGGTATTACAACAACCACTTAATTTTCTTAATTATATTTCAACCTGTTTTTTTAATAAACATTACTCATGACGTGATATATTCATTTATTCATCATTATTTTACATAGGATCCTTCCTGTGTAACTATGATTGTACGTGGGGCTATTGTACAATCATACACATTTATGGGAGCTGAACAGCCGCTAATCATTCTTTCGAAGATTATTTTTGTTCACCTTGTAAATTATTAAAAAAAAGATCCAAATTCACCATAAAAAAAAAATTACTTATAGATTCATTTTTAAATATAATCTTACCAAGTTTCCTTTTCTTTCCTTCCACACTCAAAAATAAATTAACAGACATTCCCAAAATCAATTCAATAAATTTTCGAAAGAATGACTTGCAGGCTGTGTGTGTAGCAACCCAATAGACTTGGGCAGCAATCTTTATTTCTTTCTTTATTGAATAAAGCTTTTCTTCTTCTATGTATAGTCATATTATGCATAGAACCTATATTGTAAATAGAAACTGTTGCGATTATGTATAGTCATATTGTACATAGGAACTATTTTCTTCGATACCTTTACTATTATAAGTTTTTCTTAAAACAGTATTGTTTTTTACAAGTTAATTTTACTTTTAGCTGTATGTTATTCCCAAACTTAATTGTATAATTAGATTGATACACACAATAATGTAATTGGATTTATAATTATTATGTAATATGTTAATTATTAAGGATTTATAATTATTATATAAGATGTAAATTACTATGGATCTATAATTATTATGTATTTCCATTTTATATGTGTTTCTGGGCGAAACGCTGTCAATGCGGGGTGCTCATAAATAAATCATAAAAAAAAAAAAAAAAAAAAAAAAAAAAAAAAAAAAAAAAAAAAAAAAAAAGTATGCTTGGAAGCCTATAAAGGCAGAACCGATTATGTTCGAAAATGTTTTCAGAAAAATAGTGTTCCAATGGGCGTATTCTTCTACTCAACTAACTTGATCTTTCGTTTCACTCTTATTATTTCAAGAAAACATTTTAGGCGAAGTCGGGTCATTTTTGTTGATTGCGAGAACACAAATGAACTCTGAATGTCCGGTATTTTCGTGATCCAGACCGTGAAACGTGAGAATTTGGTGAATCGCCGTTGTTGCGAATGCTCACAAATAAATAAATAAAAAATTTAGAGAGAATAAAACACGCTTATATGGAGTAAACTTTACACGTTTAAATTGACGAGGCAGTAATACGTTCGTCGTTTAAGGACGTCTAAAGAGATAGTGCTAAAGAACTTAGGTTAATGCTCGGAAAACGATAACAGTGTATGGTAATGTTTTCTTCTTCTACTGCGTCGAAGAGGCGATTTATGTGTTCTTTTGAAGTTGAAGTGGGATTTTTCAGATTAATGGTGTAACACATTATCAGGCAATAATGAGGGGCAATTGTGTTTTCAAAACTTCAAAATAATTGAGATCGGCTGAATATCCTTCTCGTTGGTCTGATTTGCATTTACATATATAACTTTCCTTTTCCTCAAGACTCATAAGAAAAACGATTAATTGTTTTAAGCTTCTGATAATGAAGTCTTTCTTTATTGATGCTCTGCATAAGCCTTTCAATCTACCGAGTGATATCGCATTTTCAGAAAACTACGCAAACATTTGAAATTATAAAAACAGTTGCAATTCGTCTGAACGAAGAAGAGTTGCCTTTATAATTAATTAAAATTTTTGATAATTATAATATTTAAAATGCAGGAACGTATTTACAATAAAATTTTATGCGTAATAAAAAAGCAATTTTTGAGTTGATTTTAAATAAGTTAGTTGAGTAAAAATACTAATGAAATAATATGTATACAAAATTTCAGAGGCATACCAATGTTACCAAGATGCCAAATTCACCAAGCATTTGCAGAAATGTTAGAAATTATGAATACATTGTACCGTACTGTCGCTATGTACCACAAAGACTTCTAAAAAATTATTTTAAATACAAATTTACTGGCACGAAGGTATGATTCCGGACCGAACTATTAAACTACTAAACCAAGCTCACCATCGAAAAGCAAAATAAAAATGCTGATATAATAGCTATTTCAGTGCCGAATGATGTAAACATCCGGAAAGCATAAGCCGAGAAAGTGCGTAAATATCAAGATTTGGCCGTTGAGTTGAATTTAAATTTAAATTTTAACGTCAATTTATTATTAACAACTACGGGTTATCTATAGGTTACCACCCTTATTGAGTTGAAGGTTCTCAACAAATTATAATCCGCAAGAATAACTATACTATCATCTCAACCCATCAAGACAATTGTGAGTGCCACTAAATTCCTTAAGCTATTGGGCGAGCCCAATATATTATTGCAGCAACCTGCATACTGATACAATCATAAGAAAATGTCAAAATTGCCATAATTAAGAAAAAAAACGACAATAATTTTATTGGTTAAAAATATCCCACCCTTTTTACAATAAAAGTTAGAAAATAAAACCAAAACTAGATAAATTTAAAAAATAATAAACATAATTCAATGAGGCTTTTTAAACCTTACTAATAGTCTGTGCATAATTATTAATTATATTATTATTTGTTATAAGTCTTTAATATAGTGACTTAAAAAAAAAATATTATACTTCCATAGATACTGCAATTCATCGGTAAACTCTTCACACAAAGTGTTTCACAGTTACAATTTTATACCAAACTACTATATTCATGTTGATTCCCTAGAATAAGTGTTTCTGAGGATACTGTTCTCTTTTTTTAATCGCCAATGAAGCGGAACACACCAATAATAATAAGCAATTAGAGATTAGTTGGGATTCGGCTAAGAAAGTTGGGATTCTTAGCCGAATCCCAACTAATCCCTGATTGCTTATCACCTAGACGGCTAACTATCTAATATTCATGAATAATAATAATAGTTATTTGTCATTTCCTTAAATGAAAAAAAAATATTATGTTAGTCATCCCTTATGATACAGAAATTGTTATCGAAAAAGCATCGACAAAAAAATATATTAAAAAAAAGTAGCGTAAACTTACGATCTGCATATAGCGGAGGGAGGAGCCGCTTGAAGGGTAGGTTAGCAGCACCCCTTACTGGATCGAGGAGGTTGTTGCAAGTGCCGTCATGCCTGCGATACCTCTCCTGAGGGCAAGGGGCAACAGGACGGCGCAGGGGCCAGGCGCAGAACCTCCCGATATCCGTCTTCTTCGTATCCAGTCGGGGTAAGACGTTCTCCACTTCCCATCGGCTCAACCAGAACCTGTCGGTAGGCGAAGAACAACATAGTAAATAGTGAGGATGAGTGAGCATACTGAAGGAAGTAATTTGGATCAAATCTTCAAGTAAAAAAAAAGTTCGACTCACAAGAACTGCGTCATCTTAGCGCGTTTCCATAACCTACTTATGTTAATATTTTGTGGTAAGTTTAAACACCTACTCCAATGAAATCTTAAAGGAAAGCGAGATTTTTGGCGCAATTATGTACAGACTACACACAGTAGTGGAAATTACTCTTCGACGTCCGTAAATCTCTATTACAAGCAACCAAAAAGTGTTTCTCATTTTTCAGGTAAAACAAAACTGAGAAGCAAAGATCCGTCAAGGCAACGAAACCAAAACTTTTTTCTCCGACTGAAATCTTCTTACAAAAATAACTTCTGAATCATTTTTGTAGATTAGTTAGTAAGCTTTCGAATGGCAACCCTCCACTTCCCACGATTTTTCAACCGTACAAGAAATATTTAAGAAAATATATGAACATTCCCAAAACTGTTGTTAACATTTTATTTTTCCAACACTCCTTCCTTAGTCCAAAAGGAATCAAAATTTGCAAATCTTAGTATTAATGAATTTCGAACATCTGGAACAATTTTTAACCGAATCAATCCTTTCTTAATTTCCATTTCGAAAATGAGTTATGGACAAATGGCTCCATTCGTTTCCCTGAGTTGGAAAACATATAAAAAGTGTACCTGCAAACTTTAGAACCAAATTTCTCAATAAACTCATTATTCCCAAAACATATTTCACGTTTATTAATGTATAAAAGAATGGCAACCGAAGACCAGAATAAAAATATCTCTAAAATAAGATTAATTGAATCAACTTATAGAGATGAGTACCTAACTAAATCACCATCTCGATAGAAAACAACAGCAATCAAATACAGAATATGTTAAAGAGTCAAGAACCGTCCAAATTGACTTCACTATAAATTTAACATTTCCTGTATATAAAACAAAAATTTAGTCAAGAAACACATTCAATTAAATGTTAAAATTCACTATTAAAATATAGCTGGAAAATATGAAAATACCTCACTTTGTAAACACACTCAGGCAAATTTACATTTGCTTATGGTTCTGTACATCTGTAAATTTTTCAGATAGAGTTCATAGAGTCTTAATAAAATGATCAATAAGTAAATATGTTTTTATTTCACTCATTGATATATTATACATGTTTTTTACATAAAATATAGATTTTACTCTCGTCTTTATTTGATTTAATTTGTACGGGCATATAAAATGTCAAGTGAACCCTTGTAAGAAGCTTTTTCATAAAATAGTTTTATTTCTAAAAACACGGGCAATGAGTTATCAATATGTTTTATCAACTGCGAAAAAAAATCTTATCAATAGAAGTTGAAGAATTTATAAACGTGACTGTTACCTTCTAACAAGGTAAAATCAGTTCATAACTTATGCGGACCAAATGAAAGGTAGTATTGGGCGTATGTACCTATTATTGGCTGAATAGGGGAGTTGTAACAAAGGCCATTCCTTATTGTTTGAAGGTTTCATTAGGGAAAGGTCCCCTTCCAGTCCTTCTTCCTCTTTAATGAATTTTAATCCGGACTAAAGTAAGCTTTTCAGCCAGAACCCAAGCCAAGACTAATGAGCAACTCTCAAAAACAACACCGATTATCTACAAATATTTTTAAAATATTTCTTCCAGATAAAAAATATCTGTAGTGCGTTCCCTTAAAGATGGGAAAGATCAAATCCCGCACGCGCAAAGTTCTAAGGGGAATATTCTCGACAATTCCGCAACTTGCGTTATTATTTGGCAACAAACTACGTGCAACCCTATAAAAACCTGTTATGTCTCTTTTAGGACCAGGGAAGGTTTTGAGAGATCGGGTAAGGGAGATTCTTACGTTGCTTAGTAATTTTGTTCATTATCAAATCTTGTATATACCTTATTCACAGTATCAACAACAGTGCTAAACAAATTCTTATTTTACACCTTCTTTCACGAAGAAATTGTAAACAGACCTTATTTGTAACTACATGAACTGACTTGTTCCAATGTATTTTATCAGTTATTCTTAAGAATTTACAATGTATTTTTTTTAATTACAACTAGAAATGTATCTGTATAATTGTTTCGAGCATATCACCTTAGTTGCGGGTGCTCATAAATAAATGAATTAAAAAAAAAAAATACTTAGCCAAAGCTAAGGCTAAAAACGATTTAATTTTCCATTTGTACTTTTTTTTCAAAATGAAATTTATAATTATAACAATTTATTCCTTATTTTATCTAGAAATTTAAAGGTTTAAAAGCTGGCATTTTCCGATAAAAGCCTTAAAGTCTAAAAATCGCCCTCGTTACGGTCCATCAAACCAAATAAATAATTATAAAGAGGAGCCTATATTTAAGGTTGTAGTATTAAGTCCAGCTCCAGGTTCCAATCCGTTGGGCCTGGAGCTCTTTATGTACATAAAATAAATTTGGGAGGGTGGGGAAAAATATATATATATATATTGTCAAGGATACGAAATTTTAACATATTCATTAGAACCTTATGTTATTATTATTTAAAATTTAACGTCCATTATTATTAACTACGAATTTACATTTTGTTATTATTATTAATTGTGAGTGCATGGATTCTAAGTTACCTGAGGCTTCAATTTATTTATATCCAACCGAAATAAATACGTTTGATTTATATCAAACAAATGTGGTTGGTTGGCTGGTGAAGGTTCATAATAGTAAATCGAATGCAAAACAGGTCAAACACCTCCACTTTTTCCTTCATCGCCCAGCAGCCAATTGTTTGAATTTAGCTAGTCAAGCTTCTCTTGGCGTTACGTATTGGCACACCATCGCACGAAACAAGGACACTGAAGATGAGGTTGTGACCTCGAAAACGTTCTGTTGAATAAAAGGAATAAAAAAGTGGATTTGTTTGACCTTTTTTGCATCCGATTTACTTTTATTTATATCTCTATGAATATGAATATATATATATATATATATATATATATATATATATATATATATATGCATACATATATCGGACAATTCTAGCTGCAACCTGAATGTTAGGATAAGTATATAATGTACTGTGTATGTTCAGTGTTCGGTGTACTGTTACCGCCCCGCAACTGCGCACATCTGTCGCTCCTTGACATTCTTATCATGATTATTATTATTAGAAATGTGTTTCGCTTCTACCTAATAAGTCAACATCTTGTTTTAAAGCTAATTGATTTTTTAACCCCCAGAAATAGAGATTTGAATTATGCCCAAAGTCGGTTTTGTTTTCTTTAGGCAAGAAAATACTTGACGTATAGTATTGGCTCCTTTGTTTCAACAATTCGGCTTTGTCACATTTACATGGATATTTACTTGATTAATTTTTAACTTAAATAATTTAAGAACTATTTAATTCATTAAGTTTTCGAATAGTTAATTTCCACTTTACTGGAAAGGAGATAAATTATTTCTTATACAAGTTATCGATTTTTTTTTTGTTCTTTATTTTGTTGGGATTTGAAAAAACGTAATAATAAAGCGCGTAGGCCGTACATATGTCAGAATGAGTGGAAAAAAATGAATGAGTGGAGTAAAAAAGATAAATATAGAACTACAAAATTTACTTCTGGCATTTTCTTTTAACATGATCAGCCGTTTCCCTCAAAAAAGTAGCCTTGTATTCCTGCGTTTTGAAATTACCATTTATTTATGAGTCCGGAGAATGTGTGTCCACTCGTTTATTTCTGATCGGTTCTTGTAATCGGCCTATAAGACACCTCGCTAGATCATGAACAAATTGATAAGGGAATCTATTGAAATGTAGAACGGAAAATATATTACTCCAAGAATTTAGTTTTACTGTAAAAATAAATCGTTTTCATACTAGCCAAATCACTGATATAAAGTATCTTATCTCTGAGTATCAAGGTAACTTTTATTTTTAATTTTATTCTCAAGAGTGCTTGGATGTAAAATAGATGTCGATTATACTTGGTTTGGTTTAGAATGTTAATTTGAATGAACGAAAAATAATTATGCGCAAAAACGTCGCAGATTAGAGATATTTGTAACTAAATTATTCCAAATACTCGGAACTCCAGGATCTGAATCCAATTCAAAAGTCAATAATCAAAATTGTTCCAGAATGACACTTCAGGCCGAGTGTCGCTTATTAAAGATGCAATTAAGCTAATTACGGGAAATCAGAGAGGGAAGTTCATGAATTAATTGAAAGGTTCTGTAATTTAAATGAAGATGGCTGTCCCTAATTGAGAGAAAGGGAAGAGCTTGTTTACAGGAACCCAACAAGCAGGGCATGGCATAGATCCAGGGAGTGGATTGGTCCAGTGTAGAACTAGTCATTTTATGAGGCAGATGAAGGAGGATCGAACAATTCCTTGTAATGTTTTAGCGCTTATTTTATTAACAGACATGACCATTTTTGGGACAGTCCATTCGAAAGCCTACTAAATCTTCTACAAAAACGGTGCTGAAGACATTTTCGATGGAAAGGTCTCAGGCAGAGAAATAAGTCCTTAATATCTCGAAAGTGTTTCTTTGCTTTGTACATTTGTTTTCCTGTGTTATTGCTTGTTGTTTTTAAAATTGATTTTAGCAGTAAAATAAGTTTGCTAGCTAACAAGATACATAAAATGAGAACGAAATTTTGGTTGTTTGTAATATAACTTTCCGAGTGGAAGTCAAAGAGTAATTTCTGGTACTGTAAGTTTTCATACACAATGGCGCCTAAACCTCACTAGTCTTGGGAATTTCGTGAATTTCAACTTTTCTTTTTTTTTTTTTCTTTTTTTTTTTTTTATCGAAATGCTAAGTACACTTATTCCAAGCTTTCCTAATGACACTGGGGTGTCATTAGCGGGGTTTACGCCCTTATAAGGAGAGAGAAAATATGCTAAAATATAAACAGCTAAAATAATATTTAAAGGTAATTAAGAATAAAATAGAGTGAAATTTATTATTCAATCGAGTTCTTAAGAAGTTCTAAATTTATTCTAATAAACATATTTATTATAGGTTTGATTTGGGCAAATGCCAATTATCATAACAATCCCTGCGGACTCACAGGTGTGAATATGCCTCTTAATATTTACTTCGATCGCACATCACATAAAATAATTGAGTGTAAATGCCTTTTATATGAAATCCTAGCCATTAATTAATTATTTATAATTCAATAAAGCAAACCTATTTAGATCTATATCAACGTTATGCAAGCAGACAACGTCCCCTTCATGTTAGATTCCTAACCTATAACTCTGACCTACAGCATATTATACCTCTACAAAAGCCTGATTCGACTTACATACCGTGGACAAAAAGCCGTTTAAAAATTGACTTAGAACTGACGAAATTCAACAAAACCGACCCAACATCCAGACATCTTTACAAAAACACATTTTACTCACGACTGGCGGAAAACACAGATACCTTCTTCATCTACACTGACGGTTCGAAATCAGTGGAGGGAACCGGAGTAGCTGCTGTAGTGGGAGAAAAAATCATAACGTCGATAAACTTACACTACTGAACAAAACTATAACGATGTACTGGCTACCTGGCCACGAAGACATTGCTCCTAGTACTGAAGTAGACATACAAGCAAAACTATAACGATGTACTGGCTACCTGGCCACGAAGACATTGCTCCTAGTACTGAAGTAGACATACAAGCAAAACTATAACGATGTACTGGCTACCTGGCCACGAAGACATTGCTCCTAGTACTGAAGTAGACATACAAGCAAAACTATAACGATGTACTGGCTACCTGGCCACGAAGACATTGCTCCTAGTACTGAAGTAGACATACAAGCAAAACTATAACGATGTACTGGCTACCTGGCCACGAAGACATTGCTCCTAGTACTGAAGTAGACATACAAGCAAAACTATAACGATGTACTGGCTACCTGGCCACGAAGACATTGCTCCTAGTACTGAAGTAGACATACAAGCAAAACTATAACGATGTACTGGCTACCTGGCCACGAAGACATTGCTCCTAGTACTGAAGTAGACATACAAGCAAAACTATAACGATGTACTGGCTACCTGGCCACGAAGACATTGCTCCTAGTACTGAAGTAGACATACAAGCAAAACTTGCAGCATGAAAAGACCAACTAGACATTTAGGACTCAACGTACCAGGACTTATTGACAGAGGCCAAGACAATAATTACAAAAAGGTGGCAGGAGACATGGTACAGGGCAACAAATAATAAGTTACGAGAGATTAAGTAACAGACGAGAAGAAGTCGTCCTGTGCCGGCTGAGGATAGGCCATTCACGGCTGACTCACTCTTACCTTATGACTAGACAAGACAGACCAACATGTCAATACTGTAATACAACTCTCACCATTAAACACATCCTGACTGACTGTAGACTGAGACAAAATGATACCCTCCCACACAACATACATGAACTACTTACAGATGACAGTCACTACATAGGACAGCTATTGGACTATCTTAAAAAAGTAAACCTTTATAAGTTAATATAAACCCTATTTATTTAATTTTTCTAATATTTTATTTAATTTGATTTGATCTGATTTATTTTACTTTATTCCACATAAATGAGATATAAATACAACTGTGTGAGAAATTAAAGTCAACTTCTACACATGAAAAAACATGAATATCTTGTGTAATTGTATTTATTCTGTTCAAGCAGTTGATTCGCTATAGCTGCGAAGAACTAAAATAAGTAAATAAATAAATAAATAATTATTTATATTTTAAAACTTTGAAACATTTTCAAGAATATTTATTCAGGTTTATGAATGGACTATACATCAGCATTAAGGAAGTAACACATGAGCCATTAACAAACTGCGTGCTGCGGAAGGTTGAAATCTGCTTTATTACTGGAATGGGGCCAAGGCCTGACACTCCATTCGCATTAAATCTCAATCAGATATCCAATCACTATTAATGGTGGAGAAAAATTTACATTATTTAGAACAATCATTGTTTCTTCATCTCCCTACAAGTAGCTGAAGCTGGTATGCATAGAATAGTGTAACACGGCATCAATGGGGAGCTAGTCCGAAAGCGCTCTGAATTTAAATAAAGTTTGTTTGTTTGAAATATTTGGTAAGAATACCTCAAGTTCGGCAATTCCCTACTGTGTAAACAACATTCCATGAGACTGATCATTCCCTCGTCTGGACTAGGGCGTCCTAATAACATTATAACATTAATTTGGCCAAATGAACATACTACGTTTGTTTATGTTTTCAAAAATTATGCTTTTATTGTTATTTTCTAACACGGCACTATCATGGGTTTCTCATCAGCCTTTTGTGTTCTTTCTTCTCCCATGAACTTATATAGGTCCACCCTTACACATTCAAATAAAAACAGCTCTTGTAATGTAGCCACTAGGTGCCAATAAAAAATTAATTATAGCCATAAAAAAATATAAGAAACTACCACAGAAAATTGAATAATGTCACAATAATACCAAAGAAATTGTTTTCTGTTTTGTTTTTTATTCGATGGCGCTTCTAAATCGAGGCCATCGAAAGTTATTATCATATATTTTTAATTGTGCATTAGAACTTGAACAGATTAATTATGAAGCCAGACTAATTTCTCCTTATTTTTTTTTCTTTTGTAATATGATACAAACTATTCCAAAAAACATTTGATAATCAAAATATTTCTTGAAGCAAAATGTCTCTGAATGTTGATGAGATTTACTTATTAAGAAAGACTTCTCGTTTCGTTGAATCTGTCAATCAAGGGGAAGAGAACCTTAAGAGTCCTTCGACTCTTGAGTATCCAATTTAAGGGAGGCGTGAAAATTTCGAGGGATTGGGATGAGAGAAAAGGCTTATTCGAAACTGCTTAATTTTATCGTTCACTTAATATTTCGAAAAATCGTTAAATAGTGATCTGGATAGAAGGAATGCAAATCTAACATAAGAATAGCTTGACTCCTTATTAGCACTTTCCTCCGGAGGAAAGTAGCTATTGAGGTTGGACTCATGACGGAATTTTTGAAAAATTTTTTCTAATCTTTATCGATCCTACCTAGTAGACACCGAAAATGACCCCCGTTAAAATTTATATATATCTATATATAAATATATATATATATGCATATATATATATATATATATATATATATATATATATATCTGTTAACACGATAGCGGACAGAGCTTTTGTTTTTTCGTCACGAAACTTGGTATATAGCATTCAATTAGCAAACGATTGAACGAGTTCGTTAACCACCAAAGTCGGTCCACCGGAAGGGGGGGTTTACCCCGAACCCAAAACACTAATTTGACTATGTCAGCCGTAATATTTGTTATATTTCAACGAAACTTGGTAATTGTAGTGGTAATATAGAGAAAAAAGTGAGATATAAAAATGAACTAAATCGGTTCATTCGAAGGGGGGGGGGGTTACTCCGGACTCACAATACCAATTCGCCACTACCAGCCGTGATTTTTGGTATATTTCGACGAAACCCGGTATTCGAAGGGGGGGTTTACTCCGGACCCAAATTCCTATTATACTCATACCGGTCGTAATTTCTGCTGTATTGTAACGAAACGCGGTATACGTCGTGGGTAACTCATGAGAAAGAAGTGTTGTAAAAATGATCTGAATCGGTCAATCGGAAAGCAGGGGTTTAATTTGTAATATATTTCAATAGAAAAGCCCGCCAGACGTAGGTTCATAAAGCCGCCGCAAGGAGCGCTTTCTACCACTAGAGTGACTATCCTGTTCCTGCGTTAGATCAAAATACGATAATATGAGGTTTTTTGTATTTATTACGTAGTTTAATAGGTACCATGTGTAAACATAACTCTGGAAGCAAATTAATAATTGATCTGTTACTCATTACAAATTTAAAAGAGAACTATTCATGTTTTTATTTTATTTATGTAGAATATTTTAAGCAAATTGTTCTGGAAAGCAGTCTACACTACCCAAATTCTGAGGAAAGTGCTTAGTTATGCAGCTCCTGCGTGACGGACTTTTTTTATTATTAATTTAGCATAAATTTTAGTTAGTTTCCTTGATTTTCTCAAGGAAACCCTACTAATGACCTCAAAAAGATACCGCAATTCAGAAGTACTGAATCGAGAAATGTTAACGTTTTATAACCGATATCACGTAAAACTGTCTTTCACATTGTGGCAGGAATCAGGGTCCTCAGGCCGTCTCTAATGGGTATTTGCTTAGGAGAAATCAGAGAGGTCGGAGTATAGTACAGAACACAATATCTCTCAAGAGTGCCGTAAAATAAAGATTCAGATACACTTACAATATCTGCCCCACTGCCTCCTGAAATCATTATTGTCCCCGGAACAAGCAGAAGAGAAATCAATTATCGAATCATTGGGGAAAATATTTAAATTTTAATCAACTCATTCAGCTGTGTAATTATAATTAAAAAGTTACGATTGTCAAATCGTCATTAAAGCCGGCCAAGTATCATAAGGCCGTTTCAACGCGCCGACCGAGACATCAAAATCACACGTCGTGACAGCACTATACAATTTCAGAACTATATCGTTCGTATGACTTCAGTCCTCTCTAATCCTCTAATATTGCCTGTAATACTTCAGTATCCCCTAAGATTCTGACGAGGGCAGGATGAATTTCGCATACGCATTAAGCTGAAGGAGTTCCTGCTAGTAGTAGTTTATCAATGCATCGATGCGAAAAGCCTCTCCACCCATAATTTTCTTCTTTCTTTTTGAGATCGACACATCAGTTTGGAGATGTAAAGGGAGACCTAGAGCCTTTCTGAGGTAACAGATGGCAAGAGTCCAAGAAGTGATCAGATAGCCTCGGGTTAGTGCTGGCGAGAACTCACCCCAGTCAGCAGTCCTACCCAAGAGGGGTAAATCGCCCTCCCATTAGTGGTCCTTATCTCATGTCCTGACCGTCTCTACTAAACCTGAACCATCGCCCAACACTTTGTCTTCGGATAAGCCCAAGCCTCTTTCCTCCGATAGTCTCTGGGATAACTCACTTTTCTACTTTACACCCTCACCTTAATACTCTCATGGGCCGGCCGAGATTGTCGGCTTATGCAAAACCCTTTCATGGATAAACTCTCGCGTTCAAAAAATTCCGTCACGCAGGAGCTGCATAACTAAGCACTTTTCTCAGAATTTGGGTCGAGTAGACTGCATTACTAAAGAATTTGCTTAAATATAAATAAAATAAAAACATAAATAGTTCTCTTTTACTTTCTTAATGGGCAACTTTTTAATTATTAATTTTGTAATTAATTAGCTTCCAGAGTTATGTTTATACATGGTACTACACTAGGTACTTAATTAATACAAAAAAACTTCATATTTTCGTCTTTTGAACTGACGCATGAAGAGGGTACAGTCTCCCTAGTCGTAGAAAGCGCTCCTAGTAGCAGTTTTGTGAAACTACTTCTGGCGGGCTAATTCTATTGAAACAAAGTAGGAAGTAAATCCCCCTTCTCGATAAACCGATTTAGTTCATTTTTACAACACTTTCTCACGAGATACCCGCGACATATACACATAAATATATGTGTGTGTGTGTGTGTGTGTGTGTGTATAAAGGGGGGATCATGACATTAATGGTAATTAGGATGAGCACACCCTAATCCTAAAGCATAGCGTACGATCCTGTACAGCGCTGATCATGAGGTTTTTCACCCCATATTCTTCAAACAAATTACATGACTTCTTATGCATACACAGATGTAGTTATTGTTTTATATTTTCCACAAGGCCCAAGACACTAATTTTTTTCTCGGCCTCGTTGTTAAAACTCAACCTATCTCTATAAAGAGTTATATAAAATATGTAATGCGCATAAAGGAACCATTTCTGCTAGCTTGTAATAGCCTAAAGCTTACAAGGTCTTTCGCCTCACAGGATAGAAATTAGTAACAACACAACACACCAGAATGATTATTTTGATAGAACTGGTGAAACAGATAGAAACCGGGATTCATTTAGAGGTTTCAACCTTCTAGTTGATAAAGATACTCTAATTATAGTAAAAAAAATAAACGAGAAATGAAAAGAATCTCACAGTTGTAACGAAAAACCTGTTTCGTGCGAACTGATGGACTGTGAGAAAGTGCCTGCAATTGACCCAAATTCGACTTTTGGCCTATAACATTCACCACTGTCCCGGTAATCTCATTTACATTTCTTTGCTAGAAAAAATGTCTAATAATATTTATTTTTAAAAATATTCAAGGAAGTTCTGTGTTAAAATGATTTATCTTTAGAGCTCTCATTTACACCTTATATATTAAAAACATAATAAAAAAATTTTAGTCACTCAGTTCCAGAGTGACTGATGTCCACTTAGCAAAATGTTTGGGAAATCAAGAATAACTTTTTAAACTTAGAATTTTCCGAATATCTTCATAATTTTTTTTTTAAATTATCAAAACAAACATTGCCAATCTGTTTTAAAAACTTTTTTTTTGCTATTTATATAATACATTCTTAGTTATTAGCAAAAGCATGTTAGACAACAGTCACTATGTAACATACATATGGACATAAACTCTTTTGGGACAGCAGTACATGGATAAGCACGACTGGTCAAGATTCACTATGGAAGTGCAGGATTGGCTTGTTTAGTGTTATTCTAATAAAAACTTGCAAAATGAGTTTTCAAGAATATGTATTAATTACTTAAACAATTGCACATACATACCAAAAACTTGGGTTGATTGGGATTTAAAATATTGAGACTATCCTACTAAACACAATAAAATTCAAGCTATAACAAACAAAGAGATGTCTAACATTGGCTCATCATCATCATCATCATTTTGACTTGGCTTTCATCTGCTGCCTGCTTATCGATAACTTTGCAGTACCAGGTATGATCTGCTCGGCTATGCCATTTCGAAACCAAAAGGCGTTGTAAGAAGAGCCTGAACATCCTTGGTTTTGGCAGGGTAAACAATGACACCCATTGAAAATATCTTCGGCTTTGCGGCTTTTTTTTTTAGTGTCACTTTTTGGAGTACCTAGTTTCATGCGATACGTAAGTTCGCCTTTAAAGTTTAGAAAATTACTCAATGGATAACCTGCACTTTAGAGCTGAGTGAAAATTTTACTCTGGCTTTTGAATAGGACTAGAATTTTTTCGGAACATAATAAGTATACCGTCAGATAGCCCTTTAAATTCTAAATCCAGGGATCAACATTTTCGATTTTATGTGGACCACAATCGCTTTGGGTTCTCTCAAAAATGCATTATATTTTTTATACGCCCTCCAAGTTTTTAAATGTTACGGTAGGCATGAGCAAATTAATAATTTGGTCACTGAATAAACCCCTACTCTTAATTGGCGAATTTAGGGAGTTAATGAACTTATTCAATCATCTACTATAGGAATGTATGCTGAGTTTCGCGGTAAAAGAATCAAAATTGTGGCCGCTATCGTGCTAACAGAAAGGCAAACTCCTATATATATATATTTATATTTATATATATATATATATATATATATATATATATATATATATATATAAATATATTTAGCGGAGGTAATTTTTGGTCCTAGTAGATAGGGTTGAGGAGGATTTGAAGAAATGATTCAAAAGTTTTGTCATGAGTGCAACCTCAATAACAAAATTTCTTTGAAATGAGCGAAAATACGCAAGTCGAACTCTTTCAGCTTTAAATTATTCCAGTCTGAGATAACATTTAGGAGTAAAAATGGTGTCGGTGAGAAGTTGCATAAATGAAAGTTAATCGTCCATGCGAATTGGGTGTGACATGAGATAGTAAGGGCGTTATTATCTGGTAATGGAAGAAGAGAGATAAGTAAAGGAAAAAAATAAGTGGGTTTGAAGAAGGGTAAGCAGTGGTGTGTGAAATGAGGCCTGGCTGAGTGGCAGAAAAGGGAGGTTAAGGCCAGTCAGCAAGCAGAAATCCCCCCCCCCCCAGTATATTCCCTGGAAACAATCAGGCCCTCAGCATTTGTCAACTTCTACACAGGCTGTCCGCCGCGTCCGCTCTCTTTATGAAAAACACTTTCTTTTACTGTCCTTTTTTTATTGATTTATGCAAGGGCTCCATCTCGATTTACTCCACAATCCTCTCTGCTTTTTAACAATGACTCTCATTTTTGTTGAGAATCATTAAATAAATGTGAAACAGTTTTTAGATAAAGAAGGTGTTGATCATCGGGGTTTGGTCAGGCGATTGAATAACAACTACATTTTGTAGCTAAAATGTGCTTTATTAATGCCAACGTTTTGTCTTGATACGCAAGCCTTTTTGGTGGCTATGGAGGAGTGGGACAACTGTCCCGTTTCATGGAGGCTACATTTCTGCGGAATGGAAGGACAGTAGCCCCGAAGAAGATTTGCATACCGAGCCGAAACGTTGGCATAAATATAACACATCTTAGCTATTACCTAAATGTAGTTTTTATTCATCACATGAATAAAACCCCGATGATCAACACATTCTATATCTCAACGGTCAACTATATCTTCTCAGTTTTTTGATAACGTTAAACACCAGAGGGGGATCTTATGTCTGCTTTCTGACTGTACCACAGCACTGTTACATATATTTCTGAACAACACAAACCACGAAAATTGAGATAATACAATTACCCGAGTGCTACAAAGCTAATGCCTTAAAACATCCCAATGGTGAGGGTTCAGCAACCCTTGAAAACCAGTGTAAAAAGGTCTGAGGGCTAACGTTCATAAAGCTGGCAAAGTTTGAAAAGGAGAATACACTGGCAATTCTAAGATCCTACTCGTTGATTTTGATACCACTAGATGCCGGTTCTGATGTATACAATTATGTCAGAAGCTGTTGTTCAGAATCATAGATCAGTGTTAGTAAAACAAGGGTCACGCTGGCCCAGCGCACTGATCTGTGAGTGAGTAGCAGAAAATGGGTTTATAGAGTGGGAATCAATAGAAGAGTCACTTTAGACACAGCGCTTTTGGGGTTCGTCCAGCTCTGTGCATGATTTTAATTAATTTTAGAATGGTTCTCATACTTCATTGCAGTTGTGACTATTACGTACAAAGGCAATCACATGTAGTTACCACTCGTCCGTGGTGGCTTTAGGCACTGAACTGAATTACTGTCATCAAAATCACTATCTTTTGCAGACATTTTTAAAAAATAAACGATAATTTTACCGAATAATCCTTAAATTAATGCTATCTATTCGAAGGGGTAAGACTAAGAGGGGACTCGGCGCTAATGACCTAGAAGTAGATGCGCCGTAAAAAAAAAAAAAAATAAATAAAAACTAAGAGGGGACAGAAGTAGAGAGTTCAGTGTTCTAATTAACCAGAGAACAAGGCTCCCAAGAACGACTAGTGGCAGAGAACAAGGCTCCCACGAACGACTAGAGGCAGAGAACATGGCTCCCACGAACTACTAGTGGCAGAGAACAAGGCTCCCACGAACGAATTGTGGCTCAGAACAAGGCTCGCACGAACGGCTAGTGGCACAGAACAAGGCTCCCACGAACGAATAGTGGCAGAGAACAAGGCTCCCACGAACGACTAGTGGAAAAGAACAAGGCTCCCACGAACGACTAGTGGCAGAGACTGCATAACTACGACTTTGGAGAGATATTTAAATTATTTTTAAATACCTCCTGGACAAGGCAGATTTTTATTTTCAAGGCTCCGAAAATTCAGGAGAGTTGGTCTCACTACTACTCACAACTTAATTCAAGTTACTTACTTATGGAAAAAACATCCACTTGACGGTTGATGATGATATTAATATTTGACTGTCGATCGACATTTCCAATATTTCAATAAGAATGAACAGTAATGAATATTGATTTAATGAAGAAAACTAATTCGTAAGTAAAAATGCACAATCAGGAAGTTATTGGTTGAGAGGATATCGTTGGGATGGCGAAGTAGATTTAGTCACGGTTCGGTCTTGGTATCTTAATAAAACTACATTTTTATAAGAAAATGAGTAGTTTAATTTTTGCCAACGTTTCGACTTGAAATTCAAGCCTTCATCAAGGCTGTAAAACAAGGAAAGAGTTCCCTTTCATTCGTCTATGTATAATGTTTTTCATTTTCGTTTCATCTGTATAGAAATTAGTATTAACTCTGTCCTGCTTGTTTTACAACCCTAAGAAGGCTTGAATTTGAAGCCGAAACGTTGGCAAAAAGAAAACTACACGTTTTCTTATAAAAATTGAAGTTTTATTTAGTTACCAAGACCGAACCCTGACTAAATCTAGATAGAGAAATTATTGATATTTTTAATTTATTATGTTCTTTCATAAAAGGCAAAATCGATGGCAAAAATTACTGTTTGCAGAAGACAATGCATGAAAGAACATGAAGAACTTCATTTTTCACTCGGCTGCTTTTCAATAATGGCTGAAGCATTTTTTTGTTATTTATTCAAGTCTTTTCGCTTCCTTCCCTACAGAAAAGCCCTTGAGTAATTATTCAGAATAGGGAGTGGGGGAGTTAGGGGTCAGGTGTTGACAGACTCGAGAGGGTAGATAGTGGAGTTGTTAAACAATGTAATTAAAGGGAGGTAGAGAGACCTCTGTTTGAGGATTACATCTGGAGCAGTCAACCGTAAATGCTGGTATCTCTATCTTGTTTCTCCATCTCTTTTCTATCCTTATCTTCTACTGATAATGTCGTAAGATCTCCAGAAACCTTAACCTTCGAATGTGGTGTTTTCTGGTATTTTATTTTTTCTGATGAATCGAAAAATTGTGGTGCCCGGCAATAGGACGGAGGAAATGCAATCTCGAGAAAGAAAAGATAAACAGATAATATAAGAAGATAGGTGGGAAAACGGTGGAGATTTTTTAGCACTGCGGTCCGGTGGAAACCGAATGCTTCAAAGGTGCCTTTATAACAGATTTGGTACAATGCTCCATGAAAAATAGTGGGAGATCTGTTAAAAAAATGCAGGTGTAAACCAGTTAAATCAAATATATTACTTGATTTATCGCCTAAACTAAATAAGAAAACGTCCATCAAGTGATAGCTGCCAAACGAAGCACATTTCTCTTCAAGGAAGTTAGTTATGCCACATTTCTGGGGAATAGGCTTAATCTAGCTGATAAAATAAATATAATAAGTTTAGCTGATTTAATTTTTCTTCACTAGCTGACTGAAAAAATCTAAAAACGAAATCTTTTTTGGTAGATAGCTACTTTTACTTTTAAGTTTCGAATTAGGCTAGCACGGAACGGCATTAGGCTAGAGCGGCTAGCATATGGACGAAGATCTTCAGGTAGAAATCGGATCCTTCAGGATAATTGGACTGAAAGAATTCACATACGTGGGTAACCTGGATCAAGGATATTTCCCAAGAAATAAGAGGCCGGATAACCAAGTCAAGTCAGTGCTCTTTTTGACTTTGGAATTTTTTTGAGGAGTAGGCTCTTATCCAAAGCAACCGGGACCAAATCTAACGGGTTCGCAGTTCACACGTCCATTATAGGAAGATCTTGCACACGATCTATGGAGAAGTCGTTCACAACGGTGAGTGGCGCCGCCGAACCAATTAGAGCTCTAGTCCCTGTACAAGGAGCCTGAAATCTTAGTTTTGTGTATAGGGACAGTGCTTAAGGCTGGTCTTCTGACGAAAAGATCTTGGTTCTTACGAAGATTACCAAGAAGGTATTCCTCGAACAGCTAGACAGAAGTTGAAGAAGTGGAAGGACAAAACTAAGATTGCAGGATGGCGTGGCTCTGGAAGCCCGAATTCTTCAAGGTGCAACTTTCTTACAAACCCAAAGGCTCAGAGATGATTTATTGCGCAAACTAAGCTGACGTTGATGATGTCATTTGAGTGTACCTACCTCAAATCATGTAATTTCAGTTTTTCGATGAAAGCACGATTTGCGCATAGGCATATCATATTATTTATATTGAGAAATAAGAATATATATAATTTAATTAACTTATTAAACAAAAATTACTACAAATTTGATTCGTAAACCAATAACTGGTAGCTAATTAATCGTATTCTGATAAATTGTGCGGATTGTATGCTGATGAACCACAAATGAAACCGCACAAATGTCTTTTATACTTATTCATGAGTTTTTAAGACCTACTTTAAAAACCTAACCTATTCCCATTAGATATTACTTCACTTGAGTAATGTTATCTTATCAACTTCCTGCAAATACTTCTTCTTTTGAATGCTAAAAACACACCAGGTCAATATTCTTTGCTTGGACGTTTATTAGCACTGTTAATTATCAAATCCTGAATGTGTCATCTCGTGTCTTTGTATTCGAATTTTATCCTGTAACAATATATGGTAAACTGTGATATGTAAACGATTTGTTTACAGCTTTGGAAGAACCAAAACGCAATAAAATGGTAAATAAAACATTAATACTCTTCACAGATATTTTTAAGTACTAGAAAAGAAGAACGTGGGGGTGTTTTCTATAAGAGGGCCACCACTCTGAAAATGTCCGTTATTTTCATTAATATTATACAATTATTAATATATTGTGTTTTTATACTGAACTTAAAACTCAAGTATCGGACAAACTAATTTTTTGTATCGTTATCCCATTTAACCTCTTGCCATCATATTGACAAAATTAATATTTTTAAAAAGAAGAGGGAGGGAACAGAAAATACAGCCTAGTATTAAGTGTCCAGTCGGTTCAGTCTATTTCAGCCATTGATTACAATTTACTTGGCCTCCTTATGAGTACTATCGAATTAATGAATATTTGAGCAAGACAAGAAACAGAGAAAGTGATTTAATTCTGATTCTGACAAATGTTTTGTTTTGTTTTTTCAGAAAAGATGTGTTATCGAATAATGTTTTTAAAGGAAAAATAGATCAGAATGTAAACATTTTCAGTTTCCTCTAATTTATTTATTTATTAATATTTTCGCATCTTAGAATTCAGGGTTTGTTTGGGGGCAATATGCCGAATAATGAGAATATAAGAATTATTAGTTTTTAGCTAAAATAGTCATGTGTTAAGCTGCAAATGTCAAGTAGATATCGTGATACAAAAGTAAACTAACGAATATGAAAAAATGCATCTTTCATTGTCCATCTTTAATAATTTCTGCTGGACTTATTTACGGCAAATTCTTCAATATGACTTCACTCTATTAAAGGGAAAGTATTCCACTATCAAAAGGTCAAATCTGCCGAATATTTGACTGCCCAAAAAAAAGTTATGAATAAATACTTTTCCACTCTGAAAAGTGGTGATTTTCATATTCGTTAGTTTGCTTTTGTATCGACGATATAATAGTAATTTTAACAGATAGTTCAGAGAGTCGTAAGTTCAGTAGTTATCATTCATTCAATTCTGTTCTGTAAATACGTTTCTGTTTCTTAACATAAGCTAGAAAGATTAAGACTTTTAGATTAGATGCCCCTCTTTAGTCTAAAGTTCACATGGTGTATGGTATATCAAGTTTATATAATCTTCCAGAGGTTTACTATATGTTTTGATAATTTTAAAATTTAGTTATATGATAGTATTTAATTAAAGATATTTAATTAAAATTTTAAGTATTTGGTAGGTTTTCTATGCATTGGCTCCCGTCACTGAGTAAGGTAGGTAGTCAAGTTGTCCGGTGGATTAACGTTTTTTTAAGGCTGCATTGAGTTAGTAAGAGTTTTATAGTTGAGTAAACCTTTTCCAAAAGGACCCATGTCCACAAAATTTCGAAAATGAGATTTTGGAACCATTGGATTAAGCTTTTCGCTTTCTTTCAAATGACATATTAGTGATTCAAAAAGACTATTATCTTATGAAAAACACATTTGAAAATACTGAAAAAAAAACCGCTCCATGTCCTCTAGGTGAATTATAACATGACCGACCGTAGCTGGGTATAGGGCTCCTTTTGGAAAAGGTTGACTCGGTTAATGCTGTGTGGTAGTATTGGTACTTTGGTACGCTCTGTTAAGTCATCCGGTGTGAATAAGAGATACTTGCGCAGCCTATCCTTATACAGCAAAGAACTTCTTCTCTTCTGTTGCCTCGTTAGCTTGAACAGGTCCATTCCCAAACGTATTTTTGTGTTATCGTAGTTACTTTCCTGCCGCATTTTACCAAGATTGTGGCCATTTTTGCATTATAAATTTCTTGGCTTCTACTTGCAAGTCTTGGTAATTATAGTACTGTTTGTCGAAATGTTTAGTTTTGTAGCGTTTATGGCAAGGATGTCTACTGTGGGGCTCTCCTTTTTGTGAACATATCTCGGGAGCCAATATATTTGTATAATTTACATACATACCATTCCTCTAATTTACACTCTCCTAAGCGACGTGTACATCAGCTTGTCAGGTTGCCAACCATTTATAATACCTACAGTACATTGTCGGTCACCCATTCAGATATTGACCACGACCGGCGTTGCTTAACTTCGACGATCAACGGGAAACAGTGTATTCAAGGTGGCAGTTGGCTTTTTGAAAATGTTAATTTTAAACCGAATTCTCTTTCTAATCTCTTAATAAATCCAAGCCTGAGAAGTAATGCAAGTTTCTTTCATAAATCAATGAATAATGAATCCTTGGAGTCAGTCCAGAAGCAGGAGCCACCTCGAGCAAAAATCTCATTATCCTCAAATAAAAGACCAAGAATGGAAGGAATTCTTGGAAGGGTCTACTCTTCATGAACAATAGCCATGGTTATGAATGACTCTAATGCTTCGGTAAATTTTGATGACCTCCCCCGATGAAAAGCCTGAAAGATATAGCAGAGATAATTAGTCTCTCAGCATAAATGCCCCATTTTAAAATTGAATAGAAACCCATTTATTCTGCGGCACCACCGACGATAGATAACATTATTTGTGCACCCGCTAGATGCCCCCTTTAGATATGGAGACTCCTGACCATCTAACTGTTCAAATCCTTAAGGATTTTAGCGTTTCCTCCAAATCTATATGGGAGAAAATCCGCTTATGACGATGACGATATTTTTAAAATGCTCTCAAGAAAAGTCGACGTTTCACAGCGCATAGACCACGAAACAACTGGGCGTTCAAACCTGGATGTAAAGATATTTGCCGATTTGCTCTCTACCTTCTACAGAAGTTGACTGATTTTGATGGCATTTGACAGAAAAATAAGTTGTCTAAAAGTTAAATTTAAGTTGGATAACCAGACGAATGCATCCACAGGAACCTACTAATGTCTTTTGTGAATTGAGAAACAACACCTTACTGAAAACTATAATGAATTTGTTTTCCTGGCTAAAAGTAATACAAAATGAATCCATGATATTTTTCTAAACAAAACATCAAATTCAGCAATATGAAAGGGATAGGTAACATTTAGTGAAGCAACAAAACAAGGCAGACATCTGTGAGCATAAGTCAAGATAAGAGGCCATTGACAGCTTGCGTACGGTACCTAAAACCATCAATCACCTGTACCATTATGGAAGTATCTTTTCTCAGAATCATCGATGAGACCGTAATGGAATACTGGTTACTAGATCAAGTCATTCATGACATTATTGACCCATTATACAGCCTATAGACTATCAAATACATACACAAGACTGTTCCTTTGAAGAGCCAAGTAAAGGTATATTAAAGGAAGTTAATACACAATCTAATTGGCGCACAAAGTATATTCATTTTGAATAATTAGCCTTCATAGGAATTAGAAACTAGGATGTGCAGTAGTCGTTACTTGCAATGTGTGAGTAGTAGACCAAAATCTAGACTGATGGATCCGTAAAGGTAGCGGTTCAAAACAAAAGCAAAGATGGGGCTATCAAGAAAGGTCCAAACTTCAACGAGAAGTTGAAGAAGGAGGAATCTTAAAGCGATAAAAACAATTACGTTTCCTATATTTCATGTCAGCTCGGAATTATTTTTATTTATTTTATTTTGTTAATGCTCAGCCTCTATGGCGAAAAGCATATAATACTCAGTGTGAGCCGATGTAGGTGCTGCAACAATCGATGCCACTCCAAAAAATCATCCATGTGAGTAGGTATGTTAAGTTAGATAAAATTTTGTTATTAAAAGGAGATTGTAATAAAATGTAAAGCATAAATCATTCTGTATCGCTGTGATTGTATTGTAATAAGAAGTGAATTGGAATTCTTATGATTATGAGACCATTTGCCCCAGGTTGTATGTGAAGTCTATATTTGGTCGAAAATGTTATTGTTTTTCAAATAGGACAGTATTGTATCAATATATTGGCTGCCTTCAGAAAGTATATCTGTCAGGTCATGTGGAATGTCCAAGTTAGTCCGTAACCGACAGTCTGTTAATGTATGTTTTACAGTAAGGTCTGTGTTACAATGTTTACATTTTGGTTTGTCAGTCTTTGTCATCAGTTACTCATGGGTTATGCGTGTATGGCCGATTCTTAGCCTCGCAAGGACTACTTCTTCTCGGCGTGAATTCCTGTACGATGATGACCAGTCCGAAATAGTGCGTTTAATAGTCCGTAGTTTATTGTCAGTCTCAGTATGCCAGTCAAGTCGCCATTTGTCTAGTATAATTTTGCTGATATGTCTAGTAATGTCATTGTGAAATAAATCAAATTGTTGGTATGTCTGTTCTTCTGTCACAAGTCTAGCATGTTTATCAGCAGTTGTGTTTTGACCGAGGTCTTGATGTCCAGGCAGCCAAGATAGTATTATATGTTTCTGTAGTGTCTGTAAGTCATGGATTTTATCTTTTATTTCAGTACATAGTGGGTGGGTTGTGTACAGGTTCTGGAGGCATTGTAGTGAACTCAATGAGTCGCTGTATATAATAATGTGTTTATGTTGTGTAGATGGAATATTTTTGAGTGCAAGTAGGATGGCATATAATTCTGCCCCTAATATGTTTAAATATGGGGGCAGCTTCTGGGCATAAATATCTTCTTGCATAACTGCTGCCGAGCCAACTCCGCTTTCAGTTTTTGATCCATCAGTGAATATCTTTAGACAGTTTTCGTGTTGTTTGAAGTATTCTGTGAAATGTTATCAAGGGTTTCCTTTCGAATAGAACATTCAGAGTCAGAAATGGAACTTGCCTCTCAGATGTCTATAAACAAGAAATGGGCATTCCTCAAGGGAGTATATTGAGTACAACGCTGTTTCTCATTGCTATGGATTCGGTTAGGGATCGCATTCCTCCTGATGTACAGTACTGTTTATATGTTGACTGCAGAAGCCTCTCAAAACAGAATACAGGAGACTATACAATCACTCGAACGCTGGACGGATCTAACAGGACTGAAATTCTCGACTCACAAAACAAAGTCTATTTTATTTACACGAAAGAAACGCAATACCAACTATCATTTACATCTGTACAATACACAAATCCCACAAACAAACGCGCTAAAATTCTTGGGTTTACTATTTGACAAACGACTCACGTGGGTACCCCACTTCAAGGAACTCATTCAAAAATGTAAGAAATCGTTACATCTTTTGAGAGTTTTGAGTAATACCAGGTGGGGTGCTGACAGGAAAGTATTGCTAAACGTCTATCGAAGTTATACCAGGTCTCTTCTGGATTGCGGATGCATAGCTTACTCGTCTGCCAAGCTCGGAATTAGGGAAAGGGCGTAGGATGCGTGTCTGACGCCAAACCTGGGGTCCTACAAACCAGCACTTTTGTGAAGTGAATCTTACTGGTTAAGGAATTCATTGGATATATCAAACGAAACCTAATTATACTCTATTCGTAAGGGAGTATTTCTATAGCTATCTAGAAGGAAATAGCTTCTAGTAGACTATAAAAACGCCCTTTAGTTCTAGATTGAGTCAATTTAACAATATTTTTAGTTTCACCAAATTGATTTAATTTTGCCTTTAATATTTTCCTTTTATAGTTCATTTACTATTAATAGCCGTGATTAGTTTTTGTCTTTTTTCTCCCCTCCATTGTTGATGGTGCGAGGTTTAACTTTTCTATCTTTCGGCTCCAGACAGCTGATAATTATTCTTGATTTGAGAATTAAAGTTTTAGCTACATTGTAGCTGTTCTAGTAACATTGTTAGAAATAGAAATAAATCTTTTACAATTTTTAGACGCACAATTCAAATCAAATAACCAGTACAAATGTTTCTGAGAAAATATGTAATTTCAAAGTCACTTCGGAAGACCACAAGAATTGCCACCTGGCAAACGCAGCCTACAGAGTTTAACCATTGCTTTTTATTATCTGCAAAATTTTACCCATTTTTGTTTTAAAGTTCTTTGACTCCGGAAGAATATTTTAAATATTTTGAAGTCCTTAATACTGTTATTAGGCAATTGGAGGCCCGATGGCCGCGAGAGCTAAGACGTGTGCACTCCGTCCCTGATGTTGATTCGGTTTCCACTAGGGGTGGATGGATTTTCATTCGACAAAAAAAGGCATCATCCCTATCCTGGCAAAAAAGGGTGGTAACCTGTAGATAACCCGTCCTAAAAATGGTTGTCATATATAAGTGGAAGTTAAAATTTTAATAAATATAGGGAAATGAAAATTTCAATTTAAAGAACCAAATAATTACTTTTATATATTTTGTCTTGACAAGGCTTTTCGAAAGGAAGAGGTATTCAGATAAGAAATTGTTTTTTTGTTTTTTTTCTTGGTTACAAAAAATGTTTCCTTATATGACTCGGATTCAGTAAGTTTATTTTAGGTAAACATTTAATATCTTCAAAGCAGTAGCCCACTACAACTGTATATCATAAGAAATATAAACTCATTAAATAAATAAACATATCATAATAAAAAATATTAAAGGAACTTTATTTGAACTACTCGTACCTATGTTTCAAAGAAGAAATTCTAATTATTCAGAAATACCTTCTTGCCAGTATCCTGGTTGTCTCCTGTAGAGCTGTGCCCAGAAGAGCGATACTTTGATCTGTCACCTGCCTCGCTGGAAACCTTAGACCTACTTTAGTCCTTGCAAGTCGAAACGCTTCCTCCACATCATCGTAGCTGATGCATAAATCTCTCCCACTAGAAAAAAAATTCTTCGGTACTCAGTGTCGTGTTAAAATTCGGAAATTTTAGCTTAAGAAAATTGTCTTATTTTTGTGTACATTAGTCTCGGGAGTTTTAAATATTACTACACTAAGTAAACTTAATACTCATTTTGTGACATGCCGAAGATGGGAGATGGGCAAACAAATCAGCCCTTGGGAAGTAAGTTACAAATTAAAAACCACTTCAGAATTTTGTAGAATCTTCAATTTTGTAGAATCAAGATGGGAGATGGGTGCTCCTTTTGGCAGGATGCTCTGCTATCTTGAAGAAGATGCTGATTCTAGCTCTGTTTTAATGGGTTTTCTGCATTAGGCCCTTTTCAAAACCTTTCCTGCTTTACCATGGATGTTTAGAAAGGGTTGTAACCTTTCTTAACCCTTGGTGTGCATAACATGTCTGACAGACATGTCAGACAGGGATGTCTATATCTAGAGTATGGATGATCACTGCTGCGCACATACTTCAGTGAAATTTCCCTCGTGTATGTCAGACACTTTATACACACCAAGGGTTAAGGATAGTATTTAGGCAGCCTAGGGCTAATGACACTAGAAAAAGTTGAATTAAAAAAAATAAGCTTTACTTACGTAACAACAGCCCCTGCAGATGAAAGAACTATAGCGCAGTCCTTGCCTTTGAAAAGATCCTTAGATTCTTTGGTATCCTCACTCAAGCTTAGATGGAGAACGACTATCAACCATAGAATCCTGCATGGGGGAAAATACAGTTATACATTGTATAATATTTTTCATGCCAAATGATATTTTTTCTGGTTGAGCTCTGGTTTAAGATATGTTAAACGAACAAGAATCGATTTTTTTTTTTTGTTTTTTTTTTCTCAAGGATATTGAATAAGGTTTCGAATAGATACTTTACTGCGATTTCCCATCCGGCTTCGAGATTTATAAGAATATATCCGAGGCGCTAATGGCACAGATTTGTCGATGCGCCGAAAAAAAAAATCAGAAAATCCCTAGTAAAACCTAGTTTTTTTTTCACTTTTCTCGAAAATGGTTATAAATATGGCCTTGAACATGGCTTCATTTGTTTCCAGGGAGGAAACCCACTTATGTCATTGACTTTTTGGCAAAATTAGGCGCCCTTAAGAAATGTTCACGTTTCAGACCCTACATATATTTGTCTGTTCGCCCTCCAACAGCCCTAAAAATGGTTGAAGATGTACGTCAAAATTTATTTCAGTAAATAATATTATTAAGAATATTTATGCACAAGATCCTAAATTAGCTTTTGCTTTTTATATTTTTAATAAAGATACGTTAATTTCACGAGGTGTATGGATTTTAATACTGAATTCGATCAAATAAATCCGTTTCTGTTCACAAAGATATATGCTATGCCTACATAGCTATACTGTATCGATGGCCAGAGGGAATAACTTGATAAGTTTAAAATTTCAACTTTTCGGGGCAGCACTTCAACAGAGAAAACACTATTATACGAGATGCCAGGAAACCCACAGCTTTATAAATCGGCAACGACCAAGGTGAGTTTGCACGATGCATGAGTCTTAAGAGCCAATCATAATGCACTTAACTCATTTTCTAACTTACCAACTCATTCCCTGTTACCATTGATTCTTAAACTAAAAATGTTGGTGACCAGTAAGAGGGAACATAGAGATAAGCCCCTCCCCTCTACTTACCGGTCCATGGTTGAGACGCGAGATGACTGAGGTTGAAGAAGACGGATAGCCTACCCCTTCCTCTGTCTTGCCACCTCTACACCCCGGATACACCTACTTAACAGAGACAGGTCTTATAGGTAGAGTTTACTCTCATCAGTTTAATCTACTTCATAAATCATATTCATCTCTCATTCCAAAGCATCAGATCAGTGATCAAGTTTTTTTTTATTCTTCTTCTTTTTCCTATGATATCCGGGTAAGGTAAAGTGTTCTTGCGATTGGATTTTATCTGTGAAATGATGGAACAATGATAAACGACTTGCTTCTACCGATTAAAATTAAAATTCCCGCAGATATATTTTTGGGTACTTGGGCTTTTCATAATACTTAAAATAATCGGTATCTGAGCTATTAGTGTCCCAACTCGGTTTTTGTGATACGTCACCTACTGCTTCATTTCAACGTAAATAAAAATACAAAAAAAGTCCGACTCGCAGGAACTGCAGCATCTTAGCGCGGTTCCGTTCATGTCCCTAGTGCCATTTGATAAGCTTAGAAAAAAAAATAAACTTATTTTTTTTATATATCTCGTGAAAATTGTCAAAATCCTCTCGAACATCTCGAATAAAAGTGATATTAAGGCGTCAGGGACACCGACAGTAGCTAACTTTTACACAGAAGCGGAAATTACAGAATCTGGCTCTCATTCTAAAGCAAAGCTCTATAAATCAATACAAAATATGCCTAATAAAGCCTTTCTAGAGGATACAGAAGCATGGGCGTATATGAGGGGGGGGGCTGAGGGGGCTGCAGCCCCTCCCGAAATTTTGAATTGATGATAAAAACTTCTCGTAAAACCCTTAAAAATAAATTAAATAAGATCACTTAGTTCATAAAACATATTTTATTTTACGTGTAATAGCGTTTTAGTTGCCTAAAACTATTCCAAGCTCTAAATATTTAGTATTCCATACCCTGGAAATGGTCTCAGCCCCCCCCGAAATTGTTTTTATATACGCCCATGTACAGAAGGATCAAGAAGAAGTACACAAGATTGAGTAGAATACCCTGCCTAATACAGCCTATATAGAATAATATGTTGAATAAAACCTATCTAGTAAATACACAAGGACAAATAAAAGTCTTGACGAATAACAAATCAAGAAAAAAAACTTTATTTAACAAAATAAAACAAAGTTTAGTTGCCCAACTACAATAGAATAATATACCTAATTAAGTCTATGGAGTAGACACAAATGGACCAAAAACAAGTCTTGTGGAATATTGTTTTTTTTTTCTAATTAAATACTTTTTATCAATATTTAGTATATAACCTTTGTTGAAAACTATTGATTGCTAATTGATGAATCGGTTTACAACTAAGTAGTCTTTATCAATATTTAGTATATAACCTTATGTTTGGATCTGAGTTTTTGGGGTGCTCTCCGCCTAGGCTTTGTATTTGTGTCGGCAGATACCTGGGGTATATTTACAGCTCTTGAGGATTAACTCTTAGCAGGTAAATTTCCTGCGGCCCCCTGGTTTCTACGTGCATTGAACTTTAGGAGGATTGGATTTAGGACTTAATATACGTATGTAGACTAAATCATAGCAAGAAGTAATCCTCCGTCGTCGGTTCTTAACTATGTAGACTCGCTAATGTTATCCAATCTTAGATACATCGTATTTAAAATCCACAGCAATAACACGACATTTCATCAGAATCCCCTGCTGAATAAAACTTATATAGAATAATATGCAAAATAAAGCCTATCTAGTGGATAAAAATAGAGGAAAAAAGCCGTTCGTGGTGGTAGAAAATCTTAAACGTATTTCGCTCAGAAATCTCCGAAATATTGTCACCAATTTTACGTATCCTGTTTTATAGCCAAATAGATTAATATTCTATAATCAATAAGAAAAATCTACTAACAATAAAAAACTATGGGTAACAGATGAAAATACGGAATACCAAGAATAATTCTAAAGAACGAAATCAACACCAGTACCGTCACATCTAGATATTCATACGGCATCTTCGAATTCTAACAAACAAAATATTGATTCTAATTATACGTATCCTGTTTCATTGACAAATACATTTGACTACTATAAGCAATTAAAAACACTAGGGAATATGCCAAAGAACTCGGAGTAGGAGCCTCGACAGTTTCAAGACATTTGAAGGAAATCGACAAATCCAAAACTGACATTTCATACGGTACAGCCTGATATATTTTTAACAATGAATTGTTTTTCTTATTTTAATTAATCTGTTTTATTGTCAAATACATTATCCAACTTTAAGCAATTAAAAAATAACAAGGAATAAAAATAAACAAAAAGAACCGTTCGAATAAACGAAATCAATTACTTCAAAGTTTAAGCACTTATTTCTCCGATTGACATAGCCTAATCAAAAATTGTTTCAGAATCTTTTTTGTAGAACATTTAGTAAGCTTTCGCATGGTAACCCTCCGTTTACCAATAATCCTAACCGTCTTTGAGATATTAAGGAATGTATACGAAGTTCCCAAAACATTTCATGTCTGTTAATAAAATATTTTATTCTAATCCTTCCTTAGCTCCAAACGTAACCAAAATTTTAACATATTAGTGTTGATGAAATTCAAACATGCAGAAAGTGTTTCAACTGAATCCCATAATTTTAAGTATCAAAATCAAAGACAAAAAGAACAGTTCGAATAAGCGAAATCAATTACTTTAAAGATTTAAGCACTTATTTCTCCGATTGACATCGCCTAATCAAAACTTTCATTAGAACCTTTTTTGTAGAGCATTTAGTAAGCTTTCTAATGGTATTCTTCCGTTTCCCAAATTCTCAACCTTTTTCGAGATATTAAGGGAAGTATACAAAGTTACCAAAACTTTTTTATGCCTGTTAATAAAATATTTTATTCTAACCCTTCCTTAACTCCAAACGCAACCAAAATTTCAACATATTAGTTGTAATGAAAGTAGAACCTGCAGTAAATGTTTCAACTGAATCCCTTGATTCTAAGTACCCAAACCAAAAACGGCATTCAAAAATTATTTTTTCAGTTTTCTCAAAAACGGTTAAAGCTATCGCCTTGAAACTGGTTTCATTCGTTTTCCTAGCCCAAGAAGCCTATAAAAAGAGTACTTACAAGCTTATGAACTAAAAAACGTAAGCGTTACGATTTTTTTTGCGCGAATTTCGCCCCAAACGCCATCTTGCAGTGGGCGGATTTTGCTGGTTAACGAACTTGACCTTTTAAATTGGACGACAGATTTTTGTACCAAATTTCATCAAAATCGGACCATCAGGGAAGCCAGAAATGAGCGAACAGACAAATATATATATATATATATATATATATATATATATATATATATATATATACAAATTTGAACCACCGTTATTTTCGGTCTCTAGGGGTTCTGAAACGCGAAATTTTCTTGTCGGCACTTCCGGATTGTTTCATTGTATCAACCTTATAAGCGGGGTTCCTCCCTATGGGGGAGGGAGGAACCGCGCTAAAACGAGAAAAAATGTCACAAAGTGCTTAAACCTCTGTCAATGTTTGCATTAATTAATCCTGTAATAATTTTTGTATGTTAACTGTTCCTGCTATTGATTCAGTTTTATTTGATTTTACTGGAAATTTAGAAAGAAATGTTATCATCCGCGGCCTTCATAGGCTTTATTGGAAAGAAGGTTTATGTGCAAAAGCCTCAGCCGAGAAAATTTGTGTAGTGTAAGGGGTAAGTATGGTACATCGAAAAACTATTGCATTTTGGTTCAGGCGGTTTAATTCTGGAAATAAAAACCTTGAAGGTGAACTTAGATCAGTTCGCCCTTTATTCGTCGATGTATCTATGCCAATTGACTCTGTTGTTCGGAATCCACATGTCACAACTCGAGCATTATCCGGAGAAATGGCAGTTTCAAATTCCATAATTACCACTTTAACCACCACAAAGTTTGATGTCCGAAATATCCGTTCAAGGTCAGATCCTCATGTCTTTTTGCACGGACAGTCAAAGAAAAAATTTCAAAAATGAAGGAGATTAGCTTAACTATTGTAGTTTCAGGTCAATGGCGCATTTTTTGAAAGGCCGGCGATTCGAAAACTTCGATGATAGATAACAAATCTGGAGTCAAGTTTTTTCAGCATGTTTGGTTCAAGTTTCATTCGCTTTCTTAAGTGTACCTGGACGCTTAAAGCAAAACTGTAATTACCACGATAGTTTCGTACTTTAGCTGCCAGTTTTTGAAAGGTAAACGCTGGGAAAACTTCGATGGTATCAAATCTGGAGTCAAGTTTTTTCAGCATGTTTGGTTCAAGTTTCATTCGATTTCTTACGTCTACTAAAGTGTACCTGGACGCTTAAAGCAAAACCGTAATTACCTCGATTGTTTCGTATTTTAGCCGCTACGTTACCACTAAATACTGTGCAAAAAAGTACACGTGTTTCTTTATTTTTTGAGTAGTTTTCAAAAATGTATTGAAAATTTGGGGTAAGGAGGAAATGCTGACTTTTGAGTGCGTGTTTACTAGTTAAAACTATTTATTTTGGAATTAACGAATAACGCATCTGAAAGGAATCGAGGAGAGCTACAACTTTGGTTCTTTGCGATATCTCTGACGGTTTAAAAGATATTTCAATTGTGGCCCGCATATGCGGGACACCCTGGGCATTTACATATATACACGCACACGTATATATTAACAAATTTGAACGGCTGTGATTTTCGTGGCCTATGAGTTATGAAACGTCAATATTTTTTCAGCGCCTGGTTCTGTTATCGGGTCGACGTTGAAAGCAGGATTTCCACTCTTTGGGGCGGGAGTAAACCCACTATAATAATAATAAATCATGTAAATATACCTTCTTTCTATCAATCTTAATGTTAATAGTCAACAAAAATCGTCTCAAAAAGCCAGCAAAACCATGAAGAGTCATTCTCTTGAAGAAAGTCCTTCACAGCCTACGAGACGAGTTGGAGCCGGAATTTCTTTCGCAAAAGGCGCTGCAGGAGCCATCCTTCAACCAACTATAAGGGAAACAGCTCCCGCCGATCCAGGCAATGAATATAGCTTCTGCCTAAAGATGCGTCACCCCATCCATTTTACCACAGAAGCAGGAAATAATTTTGGGAGGGGCTGTGACCACCGAGGGGTATGGTATACCTTTAGTATAAAATGGTGAGTTTTGAGGTCCTGTGACACCTAGTAAACCAGAGTAAATGTTGGACATTTTTCGTTTTTATAAAAAAAATGTTCTTACCAAAACGGCAAAATGAACTTTTTAAGTTTTACATATTACTTTATTCATAAACACTAAACACTTCACATCTCACTCACAGTTATCCATACAATCGAATTGCCGTTTAAAGCTAACAACCTAGAACTTAAAATTGTTTGCCAACTAAAACACTATAACGCCCCCTTCCCCAAAAAAATCTAAACTAAGGGATCTTATTTAATTTATTTTTATGGTTTTTATTACACATTTTTACCGATTAAATTATAATTCGGGGGGGGGGGCTGCAGTGCCCTCAGCACCCCTTATATACTCCCAAGTTCTACCATCATCTTTAAATGACATCAGATTCCTCTTTAATACCTTTTCCTAAAACTTCAGGCCACTTATTAACTTCGTCATTACTCTCTTCGATCTTATTTTCGTACATTTTCTTGTTACCCTCCCAGGAAGTCTTCACAACACACCCCCTTTCTTACAATCACCACTTCATCTTTATACACCACCTAAGGAAGTTATACCGGAATGCAAATTTCTAATATCCTGATTATCCTCCCCGGTCTTCTTATTATCTAAAAATCGTTTGACAGCTTCCATCCATAGTATTTCTGACCTACATCTATGACTGCATCCTTCGAGCAACCTATTACTTGTCGCCCTGGAAAGTCTCAATTTCCCCTAAACCCAGTTAACCTCTTTACTATTCTTCCTCATAACATCCTATCAGGGGCTCATATAAGAAATAATTTACGAGGGGAGCGGCTGGAAGCACTTGTACCCGCTAGAGTTCATACGACTACAATTTGAGCCTATTGAAGGGGAGTTTCCCTCTGCTATCTGGTCTTTTAGCATAGTTTGGGTCCTCTGAAGGGCCTTATTTGTGTTTAACCAGTTGATGTGTATATAGAGATGTGTGATATTTGATTTGATATTATTTAAGCCAAAGTTTTGATAAAAATAAAAACAAAATTTAAAAATTAAATAAAAACGTTTTTAAGCCTGCGGTTAACTGGTCCGAAGCACAGAATTAGAAAATGATGTCGGAAAACATTTTAAAGAATGAAAAAACGAAAGCGTATTAAGAGAAATGAGAAGAGATGGGTTGTGGAGGCACAGCTATTTTAATGCCCTTCTGTGGAACCAGGAGGGCGACAAGGGCATCTAAGGTCATGCGGGTTGTCTACTCGGAAGGGTAGACACTTTCGCTGCAGCTGTCATTGTTTGGGAATACCTCAGTATCGGGTGCATTTTTTGTTTCAATTTTTCACGTAGACTTTTTTTTTTCATAAAAATTCCATAACAAAATCTTCCAGTTAGCTGATTTGAAAAAGGAAAACACTGTTGGAAAGCCCAAGCAATACTGAATGCAACTGTCTTTACCTAGAGCTGTAAAAGTGAATCCCCTCTATTTACGAGCCTTTTGAATCTAAAGGGAAAAGTAATGGAGGAGTGTCCTTCCGAAGGGACTCTCTCAAGCGGGTAGGATCGCTAGTTTCCTTCCGTAATGGCATCCGCAGCGAAAGTGTTAAGAAGTCGTCAGATCCTACAACAGCGCTGCAAATCAACCTATCTGGAGCCACTCCATTTGTTTACATTTGAATACAGCCCATCAATTCGGTTTTTGCTTCCAAAATTTCACAGTTCGTAAGGGCTTTGCGTTTTGAATTCTTCATCACTCGGACGAAAAGACTCATCCATTGAGCCTTCTTGGAAATTGCCCAAGCATTCGAAGGGTTCTGGCATTCAATCTTAGTCTGTTAACTCAAAACTCACCTTCTTACTACTCTTTATCTTACTCACCACTTTTATCTTTCAAGTGCAAAACGTCGCTTATCAAACAAAATGTTGAAAATGCTATTACAGCTCTGGGGGGACAGCCAAGCATAATCAATTGTCTGACAACCACTGTGATAGTTTGATGAACGAAAAAGTCCAGGGTATGATTATCTAGGTACAAGACCTAGGTTCACTTCAACAATTTTGTTGTTCTTACAAACTTCAGCAAGTTTTGTCCCTACACATATGAGGACCTGCACAAGGCACAAAACCATCACAATAAAATGGCACCATTTGATGAGTCACAAATCAGAGTACAATGCCTGTGGTTCGAATTTGGTGCATAAGCCATTCCTGAACTTGGAATTATATCCAGTCCTACACATGTTCACCATAATAGTTTTACTCTTATAGGGTATTACAGACAAATTCTTGTAAAGATTGAAGGGAAAATTCGAATTGACAGAAATAAATCTTCTGGCAAACTCACCCAAGTAATGCTTATAACTTCATTATTAGCATTGTATTCAACGATCCACAAATTGGTTGAAACCAATCAACCTTTAAAGGGTCTTTTAGAATGTGAAATTAACTATTTAATCTTGTTTTTCAAAGCCAGGATCTCCTAATAACTTGTTTGTGGAATCCTAGTGTTAACTGCTTAAAACTGGGGAAATTAATATTAATTAGATGGGAAAATTTGCTTGATAACAGACAAAGTAAATATAATTTGATAATATTATAAAATGACTAATTGATGAATAATTTATGTATTTGTATCTACATATCTATATATATATATATAAAAATCACGTGTCTGTCGGTTTTTCTGTTTGTCTGTTTGTTTGTTCCTTATACAAATCCATACCGTTCATCCGATTTTGACTAAACTCGGTACACATGTAGATCTTAATCTGGGGAGAGTCGTAGGCTAAGTCAAAAACGTCTACCAGCTGTCTGTCTGTATGTTTATCCCTTATACAAATCCACACCGTTCGTCCGATTTTGACTATACTCGGTACACATGTAGATCTTAATCTGGGGAGTGTCGTAGGCTAAGTCAAGAACGTCTTATAGCTGTGTGTCTGTATGTTTGTCCCTTATACAAATCCACACCGTTCGTCCGTTTTTGACTAAACTCGGTACACATGTAGATCTTAATCTGGGGAGTGTCGTAGGTTAAGTCAAAAACGTTTACCAGATGTCTGTCTGTATGTTTGTTCTTTATACAAACCCACACCGTTTGACGGATTTTGATCAAACTGGGCTCACAGGTTGGTCTTGATCAGGGGATTGTCATAGGCCAGGTCAAAAACATCTACCAGCTGCTGTCTGTATGTTGTTGTTTCTTTTTATAAAAATCCACACCGTTAGACCGATTTTTACCAAACTTGGCATACATGCATGTCTTGATACGGGGGGTGTTATAGGTTCTGTCAAAGTCGTCTAGGACTCAGAGTTGGGAGGTCACAGTTTCGAAACAGTTACAGATTCCTGTTATTAGATTTTAATAATACTTATTTGGTTTCTAATTTATTTAGGCTTTTCTATATGTAGAAAGTAGGTGTAGCATGGCACGCCGGGTAACAGCTAGTATAACATAAGCTGCAAGTCAAAGATTTTGAATAAGTTTTAAGATAAGAGCTCTTTGAATGGTTCATTAAATATTTAAGTAAAGCAATTTTGGAGGCCCGGTGGCCGTGAGCGTTAAGGCATGAGCACTTAAGGCTCCGTGCCAAAGGGTCGCGGGTTCGATATCCACTAGGGGTAGTAGCTTTTCTTTAGAAAAAATAAAAGGCGTCAGCCCTATCCTGGCTAGAAAAGGATGTTAACCTCCTAAAATCCTTAGTTAATAATAAATGTACGTTAAAATTTAATAATAATAATAATGTTCTATTAAAAGTATTTTGTGTTATATCCACAATAGAATCCCTGCTAGAAAGCTGTTTATTTGGGAAGTAATTTTTAAGTCAAAAACGTTGGTTTTACTTTATTGAATCACAAAACAATAATGAATCTCTTTCATTATGAATAAAACAATTTATTAATGCTATTGTTCTTTTTTTATTTAGATTATTACATTGAATAATCCTGAGGATGTTATGAGTAAATTTTGTCAGCCTTTTCGCAATTATAAATTCTATACTTAATATAAAAAATTTATATTTTAAAACATGTAATTATCTTCCATGAGTTTTGAACTAAAAGAAACATTAATCTCTATTTTAGTTGAGTATATTGAAATTGCTCTTTTGCAAGTGTATCATGGCTCTCTGTGGTCCAGTGGCACGCACCTTGGATTCTCATGGGGGAGAAGCGGGTTAAAGTCTCACCTGCAGTAGGTTAAGTTGTTTTCATTTCAGGGCCTGTTGAAATAATTCCCTACTCCACAATGGATGTTTAGAAAAGGTGAAAACCTATAGTTAGACCTCGTAATAATGCTGATGCACCTTAAAAAAAAAAAATACGTAAATGTGTATAATCTCCCAAAGACCTTATTCTCAGGCTGACACTGTTTCTGAACATATCGCACTAGTATTTCTAAAGTCACAACTCAAAAATTGGTTTTATTGACGCCGTCATAGTTATGACTATGAAAGATATGGTTAATATCTCTTTATCAACCATCAAAACTGTATGCACCTAGATTCAGAGCTGGTACACCCAAGGGCACTTGCTTCACCCTTTCAGTTGAGTTTTATTTTGAGTTGTCACTAGAAATACTAGTGTGATATGTAGATATGGTAAGTACAGATCTCTTTCTTCTGCGTTTTGAAGCTTCCCCAAGGTCAAAATTCTTTCTAACCACTTGTTCTCTTTCCTTGTTCATGAAATAATAAGATTTCTTCATTAAAGCTAGATTCATTTTACATACAAACTTTAACTAAACTGAAAACAACATCAGCGAGTAATGCTTTGTAAGTAATAAAATTTTTATTTTGAGTTCAAATGTCATTTTCATTTAATGCACAGTCTGCATTCCACATAATTACACTTCATGGTATAAATAAATATCATGAGTACATATGTATATAATAGATATAAAATAAAAATATTTTCCAATATTCTTCTTTAACCATTGCTGTCACATCTTTGCAAAGGTGTGAAATTTTAGTTTAAAAAGCCATACATAAAAAATATGATTTTAGTAATTCGTTTTTTTTTTTTTGTTTTTTTTAAATCAACTAAATTTTTATTACCTTCAAAGATATAGATTTGTCAAACAATTAAGTCTCAAAATGCTTCAGTAAATTAAAGAGTACAATAAATTTTTGTTAAGATAGCCCTTCTATGAATGATATTAAAATCAAATTAAAATGAAAACATAAATCAAATTCAGCAAATATTATTTGATTTTCTCTATTTTAAAAGTGACCATAACAATTCCAATTTTATAAAATGTATCCTATCAATGCAATATTGACTAAGTAATAAAAAAAAATTATATTCAAAATTAATTCCCAGATTCAGATATTCAAAGATTTTTATTTAATTTATTTGTGAGCACCCCGCATAGAAGGCGATTCACTAATTTTAATAAATAAAATGTAAAACAAAAAGAAGCACATTGAATAAAGGAAAACCATGAACACTTACCTAAAGTGCTTTAACAGGAAACAAGATTTTAATGAAATAATTTCGGAAATGGGTTAATGAAAACAAAATATAAATAAAAAAATATTTAATTTGGAATTAATCTATCACATTTCTATTCACACTTCATCATAGAGGTGATACAGAAAAAATAAATAAATATAAATGTAATTTTACAAACTTGTACAATAAAATTTCACAACTAAAAATTAACAAATTATAAAACATATATTAAGTACCTCATTAAGTAGAGATGATTACGAAATGCTTTTTAGGACATTTGGATCTACAATATACACTGTCATGAAACATTTGGTGAATTAAAGAAGTCATCATACATATAGTTCGAATATTCCGGTTTGTCAAGTTCAAGAGTAGCAATCGCTATATCTTCTTTAATTTGTTTAACTAGTTCGTCAACTGATGAGAAATCCATTTCTGGTCGAATGTAACTCAATACACAAACTTTCAACTGAGATCCATAAAAATCTTGGTCAAACTCATGAAGAATATGCACTTCCATGGTCTTTTCTTTATTCTTATAAAATGGATTCCAGCCAACACTCATGACCATTTTGTGAACCTGTCCACTATCAACTTGTGCCCAGCCAAAAAAGATTCCTGTATCAATAGAGGCCGAAATTTTCTTCACAACTTCAGAGGAGTAATTTGCAGTGGGTATTCCCAGTTGTTTCGATCCTCTTCCAAATCCTTTCACAACTATTCCCTCTGTAAAACAAGGTAGATAAGACTTAACCATCTTGAAATAACAATCACACAACGAGATCAAATTAATTAATCATAAATATAAGTCAAGCACTAGAGTTCCTAAACAATACTGAAAGACTGTATCCAGGAACATTGCTTGATCTTCTTCAACAAAGAGGGGGAAGATAACCACAAGCAGGGTTATGTAATCAGTACTATTCCAAAGAGTATAATAGCTCTTGTCAATTATAAGAAGTTAGTTTATGTTTAAAATAAATGGAGGTAATTTTAGGAGGCGTCATTCAATGGAATGTAAAATCTTCAGAGAATGAAACATATTTTAGAACTTAGCTAAAAGTTTTTCAATGATTTATGTTCGATAAGATACCGTTTTTTACTTGTGTAGAAACTTATAGAATACCAATTCAGTTAAAAATATAAAAACAAAAAAGTCGAAGTTCTCAAAAATCCTTTTATAGTGATTCTAAATGGCCATTCAAAGATAACTAAATTAATCTTTATTGTACTTTCTTTTAGGAGAGCTCACGAAGAAGAAAAAATCTATTGATTATTCAACTCTACTTTTCAAAAATAGCTTGTTTGAATCTAAGTATCAAATGGATATATTTTCCAAGAATAATTACCTAGAGGCTTTTGAGTAAACGTGAAAATATATAATCAATTAAAAACCAGTCCAAAATGTTTAGAACAAAAGATATTCTCCACGTTCAATAGTTTGTTGATGCAATCAAGAATAAACCCGTAAGTAACAAAATTAATAACAATTTTATTTCTTTTGAACTTAATAAATTTACCTTAATAGTATAAAATTTCGAGAAATTACAACCAATTGTCTGCTTCTTCTTTCTTGGGGGACTATTCTTAATCCGGGAATTACTGTAGAACTGTTTCTTTATAATCTCACATCCTGCTCTTGAATTTTAGCTTACAATGAATTATTTTTTAGCTCTGTCATACAATACTAATAAAAAATTATGCTGAATGTTACTAACTTCTCATAATTATTAATTGGAGGTCCAATGGCCATGAATGCTAAGGCGTGAGTTCAATGGGTTGCGAGTTCTAGTCCCACAAGGGCGTTTGGTAGAAACCTGTAGATAACCCGTCCTAAAAATATGTGTTACTCATAAGAGGACGTCATAATTTAAATTTATTTATTTATTCGGCTTATTATCTTTAGCGTCTCGCCTGATCAATTGGAACATACATACGTACAAATGGATAGCATTTAAATAAATAAAAATGTTAGATAATAATAAATAATAAATTAAAAAAGTGATAGTTGCCGGGGCCTCTTGAAATCCTTGGAAATGAGAAATTAATACAATTTAATCTACAAAAAAAATAGTACATGATAGAGGCAGAAAAAATAATTTTGGTCAAGAGTCGGATGGGTTGAGTGCTCCAAGCAGTAAGGACTGTCCTTTCTACTGACTTACTCTACCTGTAGAATATGAGTATAAATCTGGAATCTCGCAAGTTAGAAGGTAACTTGTAGGCTCTTTTCTGAAACCAGGCTGTCGGATAAATAACATTAAACAGCATCATCAGTTGCTGGTGTAAAAGTCCATTTACAGTTTTATTTTACATAAGTACACTGAAAGAAACACACACATATGTGTGTATATATATGTATATATATATTTTTTTTTATTGATGTTTTCCGGTAGTGGGGTTGCTTAATTTCAGAGGGTGAAACAAAATTCAGTCTTTGTGGGATCATTAGTGGGAAGACTGAATTTTGTTTCACCCTCTAGAATGTATATATATATATATATATATATATATATATATATATATATATATATATATATATATTCAAGCATAACCATATTAATAAGATCGCTGATCTATTCAGTAAAAAGAATAGCCTTTGAAGAAGTAGAAGACATATACTTTTGACGACGTATACCAATAACAAACAAAAATAATAGATTTATATTTTTTCATCTCTTCAAACAAGAAAGAAGAAGTTGAGCACTTAAGCTATTCGTTAACTTTATTTCTTTTAAGTTAAAATTGTATACGACTTCAATGCACTTATTTGTTCTAAATCAGGCACTTCAGTAAACAAGCACAGCTGATGTCTGTCAGGTGTTTGATAAGAGAAGTTCTGCTTATCTCTGTTATCCTGCTCTTGTTTTGAAAATAAGCTCATACTATGTGAATTGGGATTTCTCTGAATGAAATTTGGCCAACGTTTACAATTTACCCCTTTTTGCTGTGATATCCATTTCCTTTAGAGATAAAGGAAGCGATATGGGGACATGTTATCTGAAGTTGACTTTACTAAAATAATATAAGATGGCATTTTTACGGTTCTTTAAGACTATATTAATTGTATTTTTATTTTTTTTATGTCATAGTTCAGATTCTCAAATTAATTTCCGTCGAAATTTAAAATTATTATGTCCATCCTTAATGACTAAGGTGTTTAAACATTGTGCTCCTCAAGGTGGGGAAAAAGCTGGCGTGTATACAGTTTATAATTCACCGAGTGGCCCTCCTACACTTCAAGAATGCGTTGAATTTTGTTGTAAAGATACTTCCTGTAATGTTGTTTTCATGCATAATTCGACATGCTTTAAGGTAATGAATAATTAAAAAAATCTTTATTTGTTATGAAATAAGTCATCTTTTTCATAAATTATATTTATTTTATTTTTTGTTTTGTTTTGCAGATTGAATGTGAGAGTGAAGATTCGTGTGACCCAGTTTTAAGAAGTGAACCAAAATTTCAATTTGCAAGCATGGTTTTAGTCCGACCTTTTGAATCTTTTCCAGGAGTCGATGCGCCTGATTTAACTAGTGAAAGGTGATGATTACTTTATGTATTTTGTTTGTATGAGTTATATGTTTGTAATGGGTATATTCTAAACATTAATAGTAAAATAAAAACATATTTTAATGGGCCCATTCATGAATAAAAATGAACTCATTCCATGGCAGATTCCACTTGTGTCAGTTACCTCTTAGGTTTCACTAAATTTCAGCACTGCACCTGAAGAGGCCGGTGAAAATGTAGTGCAGTGGAACATGTGGACCGCTTGTAGACTTGAGAGACAAGCCGTGTATCATACAAGTTCGTACCTGTTTCTTCCTCGGATATAATGCCCATGACTGTCTGCTAGATCCCTCTAAAGCCTTTGAACAAAAAAAATCTATATAAGCCTAAAAACTACTTCAAGCATATATAGTGTGCATTTTTTAGTTAAATTGTTTTATTACACAAAAAAAAAAAAAAAAAAACTGTTTTTCTAGATACTAAGGCGGACATTCTTTTTGCCGTGATGGACAAGTTGATAAAGGTCTCTAACAAAATAATGATCTTTAGAAAGGCTGGAAACCAGTAGGTGATTGCCTGGTGCTAAGTTCATTTAATTAAACCATTGAGATTAATGGAAGGTCTTATTTAGTGAATTTATATTGTGTGCACAGTGAATTTATATTGTGTGCACTGAAACATACTTATACCTGTTATGGTAGTCAATGCGCCAATATAAAAATAGCTATACAGTACACAAGTATCTTAATAATCTCTAAACATCTTTGAGCTACTATTGCTCCCATAAAGTTGTGTATGTTCTCTCTACTGCCACGTCAAAACAAGTTCCTCATATTTTATTTTTCTATTATTTTTTTAAATCAAATAAAATATTTATAAAACTAATTATTCTCACATGAATGTCATACTTCTTAATTTCCTAAAAATACAGAAGCAAACAATTTGTTTAACTCTAGTAATACTATAGTTGCTCAGTGTATTCCCCCCCCCCCAATCACCAACTGAATTGTCAGTGTACATATCTGGTTTGAGCTGTATTTTTTAACAAGAAAAGCATAATGTGTCATAAGTGGACTTTCTCATGTTGCTCATGTTTTGACAAACAGAAACTAGACATACTGAACCTTAATAAAGACAAATTACAAATGTAAACACAGTTAATACATTGAGGATTAAAGGTAAATAAACAAAAATAGCGTTTTTATTCAGTTGAAAGCATTAAGATAAAACGTTACTTAGAATATCTCTACGAATTCTCCAGGCAACCCTTAATATATTTTTGCTAGCACGATTTATGTTTAACCGGAATTAAGGAAATTGATTATTATACCCGAAATAATATAAAATAGTTCTACTGCAGCAGAAAAGCATTGTCTCACTGTTATTTAATTTTAAATCACTTTTGTATTTTTCAGTGAAAGCCCTATAATGGATGCATCAGTCCAAATTGAAACTACAATCTGTGATGTGAATTCTCCCGAAGATTGTGGTCAAAATGAAGAATGTTTGCCATCAAAGAACTCGGATACAAATGTTTGCTCTTGTGTGAATGGATATGAACGCAACTTGGCCAATATTTGTGTTTTAGCTACTAGTAAGTATTTCTCTTTGTTGTAATTTTCTTATACTAAGCAAGAGAGAATATTTCAACCGTGAAAGGAAATTGGTTAAAAAAAAATTGTAACATTAGGAAGTTTAATTCAGTTTCTGTATTTGTTGTCAAACTTGTTTCCTTACTTAAGAAAAAAAGAATTGTGTTGGCAAAATAAACAAAGACCTTAATATAATATAGCAATAATGATAATATTGTTTAATATTTTTGTCATAAGTTTGGACCACATTATTGGTTAAGGTCCATATGCTTATAATTTAATGGCATTTCACTCCTAATATTACATGGTGTATTCATTGAGAGATCGTTGACCGTTGGAAATGTGAAGGTAGAATTTGCCAGGGTTCGGTCATGTTATCTTAATAAAACTACTTTTTTTTTTTTAATATTATTATTATAAAAGGAGTTTTATTTTTTGGCACCGTTTCTGCCTGAAATTCAAACCTTCATGAGTGCTGAAAAACAAGTTGGACTGACACCCCACCCACTCTTTTCTCAAACTTACCACAATCCACCAAATTCGAAAATGATTGTACATCCGTGAGACATACTTCTCCTATTTCTCATCATCAGTAAGCCTATTTTCATCCTGTACTTAATAATTTTTTTTTTTTTTTTTTTTTTGTCTTTTGTAATTTCTTCTGTTTATAAATTAGTATTTCCTCTGTCCACTTTGTTTTACAGCCCTGATGAAGGCTTGAATTTCAAGCCAAAACGTCAGCAAAAAATACTCATTTTCTTCTTAAAAAGGTAGTTTTATTTTAAGATACCATGACCGAACTCTGACAAATTCTACCAACTTATATGGGATATGTTTATACTAGCTGCATGCTTATGAAAAGTTTAATTGGAAATTGTCAAGTTCAGTCCTACTAAATTTTGAACATACTTTAGAATTAAAGTTATATTGATGTTTTTTGGAATGTTTAATAAATAAAGCTAATTACATTAATGGATTTTACATTTGAAAATATATATATATAAATCCAAAACTTGTTTCTTCTCTTTATAGTTATAATGGTTAAATCTTTTAATTATTACAATTTATTGATAAAACTTCCCAAGATTCCATTCGTATTTAACTGAGTCAATTTGATGTAATATTGATTGTAGACATTATTATTGAAAAAATACATTTCAGAGAAGGGAGGTAGGCATGATCTCTTTTTTAAATTATTTTTTAATTTTTCTCAGTGCATTTGTCATTTCCTTCGAAGTAACGTAATCTTTAAGCCTCTCTTAATATATTGTTGTTGATATAACGTTGTCAGTCTGCCAAAATTTTTAGCTTGTTATTATTGTTTTATTATTATAAAAACTGTTTTGTTAACATTTGTCTTAAAAATGAATTAACAAATGTGATTGTTTAATTAATGTGTTGAATAGGTAATTCAAGTGATTTTCCAAAGCACACAAAACTAACATCCACTATAACCGCACCTCTTGGGAGCTCAAAGGTATAATATGTGTACCTTATAAGTATAACTGGTATTACTTATACTTGGTTAAAACCTAGTTACCCAGGTTCCTAATTTATTATGATCTATTATTAAAAAAAGTTATAGAAAATCATTGTGATATTACATTTTCTTTATTGTTGAAATGTGTAAATTTTATTTGAGAATGAGTTTTTATTCATGATTAAGACAATCCTTTTAGATTAGGGAATTCTGAAAACATTAGGGGTGTATTGAAAACACTACATTATTAATGGAGGCTCGATATCTTTAAGTGTTAAAATGTGATTTTTATTATATAATATTAAAATAAGGGGCACTCTAATATTTTTAAATTAAAAGTAATCAATCGAAAGCCTCATATATTTCCTATAAAAGAGGGCCAGGTCTACATTTTAATAGGACTTTCTCAATCAGAGAAAAATATTTTTTTTCTAATATAGCCTCTACTTGAAACAAAACTGATGTTGCCCAAAACAGAAAATATAATTTTCCCCACTTTTCTGAAAAACTGTTATATCAACTGTTATAACAGAACCACCTTTCATTCGATTTATCATGTCTATAATAAGTAATTAACTGTAGATGATGCATCAACACTTTCTTATGTTTGTGTGTGATGAGCACAAATATAAGAATATATATATTATGGATTATGAAATATCAAAATTTCCTATTAGCACTTCCTATTCAGTTCATTGAGTTCAATCCCAATGAATTGAATCTTTGGGTCAAGAACACAACAACATAGCCAGGCTTATTTCCCTATAGGTCTTGGAGAACTATGCTAAATTAATGGCTTGTTATAGTACACTGTTGAAAAAGTAAAGATATATGGAATCTTTCAAAGGGGGTTGACAGGAATCCTCTACTCCCAGGATCATTCCCCACTTTGCTAGAACCTGGAAAACCACATCCTTTTACCTCTTCCCTCCAAGATTCTGATTCAGAGATCGGATCAGAAATCATTTATGAAACCTTATCTTTAATGGAACTTCAAAATTCTAGCTTTGACACTCAACTAATAACTTTATTGAGTTCATTTTATATTATGGTAGTTTTGGGTTATGAATCTATTTTAAAATTTATTTGAAAGAAATGTTTGCAAAAGTTACACTCTGAAATTTTAGTTTTACTTATGATTCCAGAAATGTTTTCAAACGTTTGCAGTCTAAATATGTAATTTTATTATTTTCGCTTTTTAAGATTTATTATTAAGCCTGGGTAGCTTGGTTTTTACTGGTAGAGTGCTTTTGTTGCAACTTTGCATGTTTATTACCATGGTTAGCATGCTTACTATTACTATTCCTAGGGTCATTCCATGTCAAATCAACACACTTTTTTACCTCACCCTTTCAGATATTAATGAAAATTGGTACACCCAAAGTAGGCATTGGGACAAATAAAAATACCAAATTTCAAATTTTTATCTTAAACGGTTTTCATGATACGGCCATGTAAAGTTTCCAAAAAGCGGCCAAAATCTCGCTTTTTCTAAACATTTAAATAGCCATAACTCCTCTCCTGTTTACGTTACAAACATGGGAAAGGTGTCAATGTTTAGCTCTTTATATGCCCTTTCAAACGACATGCAACACATGATAGGTTATGAGAACATAATTTTTTTCAAAATCAAAAGTAAAATTTTGAATCTAAATATTTTCAAAAACGCATCTTTAAAAATGTTGAAAAAAATTTATATTATAGGTCATATTATTACTAATTTGTATAGCAAATTTGGTTATGGGCCTGAAATGGGTTCTTAGTCAAAATAATTTAAAACCTATGATGGCTTTGGACTAATTTTACCTATTTTTATATATAAAAGCTTTTTAATACATTATTGTAAAATTTAATCCAAACTTTACTGTCGCGTATATTTTATAGACACTTCAACTTCATTATCTTAATTGCAAAGCTTATTTAAAAAAATATTATACCTGAATAATTTGTTGTAATCAGTTTAATTTAGAATATTTGTCTACAATTTAATGATATATTGTACTCAAAATATTTTAATTGACTAGGAACTTAAATAAAACATAAATATCGACAATTTACATATTTATAAATGTTAAACTATTAAAGTGGTAGAATATTTTACAGTGAAACTGTCATATTCGGTTACCAGGTAATTTCTCGCTTTTGGAGTTATGGGATTCACAGTGCATAATAAATTAGTAAATGGGAGCCATAATATATCTAGGTCTTCTTCGGTAGCTGAATGATGGAGAAGGTCATTTGGGGTGAAGGAAGGAAACTTTTACTTCATCTTCGTCTTTGTTTTTGTCCATTATATAACCAAGGTACTAGTTAGAGCCATTGACTATACTTATGTACTATTTCCCAATTTATTATGTACTGTGAAACCCATAACTCCAAAAGGGAGAAATTACGTGGTAACCGAATATGGAATTTTAAGAAGCAATGAAATGTTATCCCAGTACCTCCAACACTTGTAGACCATATGTAAGTTTCACTGTAAAATATTCAACTTTAATAGATACACAGATATTCACTTTAATAGTTTAACATTTATAAACATGTAAATTGTTGATATTTATGTTTTATTTAAGTTCCTAGTCAATTAAAATATTTTGAGTACAATATATCATTAAATTTTAGACAAATATTCTAAATTAAACTAATTTCAACAAATGATTAAGGTATAATATTTTTTTTAAATAAGCTTTGCAATTAAGATAATGAAGTTGAAGTGTCTATAAAATATACTCAACAGTAAAGTTTGGATTAAATTTTACAATAATGTATTAAAAAGCTTTTATATACAAAAATAGGTAAAATTAGTCCAAAGCCATCTTAGGTTTTAAATTATTTTGACTAAGAACCCATTTCAGACCCATAACCAAATTTGCTATACAAATTAGTAATAATATGACCTATAATATAATTTTTTTTCAACATTTTTAAAGATGCGTTTTTGAAAATATTTAGATTCAAAATTTTACTTTTGATTTTGAAAAAAATTATGTTCTCATAACCTATCATGTGTTGCATGTCGTTTGTAAGGGCATATAAAGAGCTAAACATTGACACCTTTCCCATGTTTGTAACGCAAACAGGAGAGGAGTTATGGCTATTTAAATGTTTAGCAAAGCAAGATTTTGGCCGCTTTTTGGAAACTTTACATGACCGTATCATGAAAACCGTTTAAGATAAAAATTTGAAATTTGGTATTTTTATTTGTCCCAATGCCTACTTTGGGTGTACCAATTTTCATTAATATCTGAAAGGATGAGGTAAAAAAGTGTGTTGATTTGACATGGAATGATTCCCTAATACCTACTAGATCCAGAATTATTACATTTGACTGTTGTTGAATTGTGAAGTATTTTTTTAAATGTATAGTTTATGACTTAAATAGTTGTTTCTTCTATGTATAATTATTAACAATCAGAATATATATATTTTTAAATTTCAAATAATTTATCAATCAATTTATTGAACCACTGGAAAATACACAGTAAGGTATGCACTGTCAGTGATTCAATCAGAAAAATTAACTCGCCGGACTTGAAACCAAAAACACATTTTATGCTCGAGTACTTTGCCAATTACACTGAGTTAGTTTATCTTATGTATCCAAAGGTTTACAAAGCATCATATTTATCTGTGGCCTGATAATGTTATGGTCATATAAGGCTCATAGTTACCACTACTAGTAGGGTATCAATTTATTGAACCATTGTATAATACTCGGATGGTAAGCACTCTCAGTGACTTAATTTTCAATTTATTTATTCTTTTTGTTAAAAAGCTCACCAGGCTGCTGGGATTTCAACCCAGAAATTTTCCAAGAAATTAAATTAAAATTTTTAATTTTAAACAACCTTTGATATTTTTTATTTATACACCCTTTAATTTAATATGCACAAACATGAGTCATCTGTGAACTACAATAATTGAATTTGCCCCTGACACTCAAACATAATTGAAATATCAAATGGGCATATTAAGAAAGCTGGAGGCAAGACTTTCAATGTTTTAGCCTAGCATCTCTTAATTCTACTGTTTAGCTATAAAGCAATTTTAATATATATACAATTTTGGGCTATCTCTATTTTCTTGAGTCATGGGTCAAGAAACATTGAGATTTCTTATCAGGATACTGGGGTTCTTATCAGCCCCCTGTAGTGTTTGGGAAAAGCGCCAAAAAATACACTTGACTTCAAACCAATGGATGCATTTTCAATTTTACAAACCTTGGATGCATTTTCATAGAACAATTCTGCGCCTTGTTTCATAATTTATTTCCTAATTGAAATTGCTTTACTTTACAAAAGAAAAAATAACAATAATTTACACTCCCTAGTTTAAAAAACAAAAAGTCAAGCTTTTTATAAAACTGAAACCTCTGTAACTTATTCTTATTATCATTAAATCATTTCACACCAAATTATTTGGTGTAATACGATGTTACAACTTGTATATGTTTCAAGATTTTTTCAAAGTTCAATTTCTCAAGTATTGATACTTGCACATATTTATTTTATTTTTGGTAAAAATACAGAGAGATCAGAGAGATGTTTATAAATAATACTGTTGTAACGTCCCTTTTTCTAGTCAAAATAACAAACAATTCAACATATTCAGATAAAAATGGAAGAATAAACATAAACATAATAAATAATTTACATTGGAAAAAAGTTTGGACATTTCAGGATTCTCAAGAAAATAAATTAATTTGTCTAATTTATTTTCTTGAGACTCCTTATTTATTTAACTAAAAAAATTAAAACATAGTATTACCAGAAAATTGCTCTAGTTGAATGAGTTTACTAACTTATATTGGTACTAATACAGTGATTAAAATGAATTGATAAGATAATAATAATAAAATATTAAGGCATAAACATGAAGAGATAAATATATACATATGTAAATAGAAAATAAAATTTGGTCTCTACTATAGCACTTCGGGGGGGGGGGGGGCTGGTGGTTGTGAATGCTAAGGCGTGAGCACGTAACACTCAGTTCCAAAGGTCATGGGTTCGATTTCCTCTATGGGCTTGTGGGTTTTCTTTAGAGAAAAGAAAATGCATCAACCCTATCTTGGCTAGAAAATGGTGGTAACCTATAGATAACCCATCCTATAATTCTTAGTTAATAATAATGGACATTAAAATTTAAATAAAAACTTTATTCCTCCAGAGTGTTAACATCTTAATGGATTAAGTTCTTAAAAAAACAAAATACTACTTTCAATTCAGGTTTTATAAGTTTAAGCACAATTTACAAATGTAGAATAGAAAACATTTAATTATTTTTCTCCTTGGACCAATTTTAACCCAAAAAATCAGGACAAATAATTTGATGTCATTTCATAGGTAAACAAATTTTAAAAATTTCATATATGTGAGAGCAGAGTTATATATTGAAATAAAGTATATTGACATTGAATGAGTCTATTTAGACTTGCAATTTGAGTTTAATAGAAGCAATTGTTTAAATTATTTATTCATGTAGTAATTATGCCTTATTTCGTGAAACTTAATACAAGGAAAAATACTTTATTATAATTGAAATTTACTATAATATTTACTACGATATTCAACTATAGAATGTCATTACTTGGAGGTTTGGTAAGTTCTGCCTTGATGTTACAACACAATGAGTGGATATTTAAGAATTATCATTTAATTGCATTAGAGTTTCTTTAGCTCTACTCACAGATTGTAAATTGGTAGTTCATAATGAAAATCACCGTATACTAAATTGTATCTTACACCTGCATATCTTAAAGGTCATGATTAGACTTCAACAAGTAGAGTTATAAAACTCTTATCAAATATTGAACTAGTGTCACATGTGTGCCTAATTTTAGATTAAACAAGAGTACATGTGATGTGATAATGACAATAAGAGCTTTATTTTTTGTAATTTGGATCTTAATCAATTTATGTTTTTGCCAAGTAATTATATCACAGTTTAAATGCTATCTCCACCTATAGATATTTTATTTTTTTCAAATAAGTCTGTATTTTGTTTTATTACTCTATTCTCCTTAGTTAACTGAAGAAGGGAGCACAGAACCAGCAACACCATTGCCTGACAAAGCAATCATTGTTTCTGTGTCATCAAAGCAGGTTCGACTTCCTGAAGATGAAGTTACCTTATCAGCATTTACAGTTCCTGTAGAAACTCCTGGTTAGTTACAGTGTAGAATTAATTAATATCCACTTTATCAAAGACTTAAGGAAATGTTTTTAAAGTGTTTTATATTTGAATATTTGCACTTTTGTTACGCTATTGATTGTATTGTTGTTTCTACAGAAAGTAGAAATATCCAAGAAATTTATATTAGTATCAGACATTAGCTCATAATAATACAGATCCCAATAACTGTCCGCCCCATTGTCACTCTGTATTACACACGGAAAGCTAATCTGATAAAGAGAAAGTATCTCTTTCTGTTAAAAATGTCAATGCTTTTTATTGAGGTTATCCTTTTAGGCTTTAAAAAGGCTGTATTCCAATGAGAAATAATATTTTAAACATAATTAATGTTTTAAACATAACAAATGGAAAACTTAGCCTATGTCAAGGTCACTAAATCAAGACTTTACAGGTCACTTTGTGTTTCTGGATTATAATCTCTTTCTTTAAATTAAAAATATATCGCACTACTATTTCTAAAGTGATACAACTAAGAAGAAAAGAGAAAAAAAAAAAAATCAACTGAAAATGTGTCACTCTGTGACACTGCCTATGGAGGAAGAGAGACAGGAAGAGAGAGACTAGTGCCCTGTGGAATTCCCGTTTTCATGAGGAAGAAATGAGGAGTATTCTAATCCTTAATGGCTAGAAAAGGGTGGTTACTTGTGGAAAACCCATCCCGAAAATATATAATATCTAAATAAATAAATATTTAAAATAAGCAAGCTTGTAATGCATTGCTAAGAAAACATAATTTAAACTGCAAACTGCCTTTATTATGGCTAATTAAATTAGAGTTTTACTAATTTGTCTGTCATTCATCCTCAGTGTTCATGCATTCATTTCAAAGATAAAATAAGTTTTATTCTTTCTCAGCTTTGCTCATCTGCACTTCAGCATTTATAATGTTTTTGTTTTTTTAGAAAATCCCTATAGCTATAAATGGGAATTGATATCGCAGCCAAATGGAAGCAGCACAAATACTGTTGTTGAAAATAAAGAAGGAAAACTAAAACTTAAACATTTGACTGAAGGGCTATATACATTTAAAGTTAAGGTCACTGGCAAAGGTCTTTCTGGTGAAGCTAAAGCAAATGTAACAGTTCTGCCATGTATGTATTTTTATTTTATTTACTTTTTTCCCCATGATTACTTATTTATCATATACTTTTCATTAATATTGCTTTGTTGGGATTACTTGAAAATTTCAAGTTGAAATCAACATGTGTTTTAACTATTACTGCATTGATATTCAACAATTCAACACAATAACAATAAAAGAAATGGTCAAAACTTTTAACTTCAGGGAGGTCTGGGGGACTCAGAAAAAAAAGTCCTGACTCCTGAGAACTTCATCGTCTTTCTGCTGTTCTCTATAACCCTCATCTATGAAGAGATTTTTTAGACTTATGTAGGGTCATTGTTGCCTCTGTAGATTTATTTAAGATTGTGCATTAATTTCTGCCACCTACTTTTTTTTTTGTTGCTAGTTGAGTTGTGTTTTTGGTAATTCTGTGCTATTAGTGTCCAAACTCGGAGTTTTGTAAAACTTCAGGCTGCTTAACTTCAACCTAAATAAGAATAAAAACAAAAAAAAAATGTTACAAAACAAACCTGTATTTATTTTACATGTTTTATTGTAATGTTACAACTATTATAAACTACAATTTTTTTTATTTATTTATTTTTTACAGCGCACCAACATCTGGCCCATGAGCGCTGACATCCTGGTGCAGCGAGGAATTTTCTCAACGAGCCCTGAGATGAGAAAATTCCTGCTGCCGGTGGGAATCAAACCCACCATCTCCCGCATGAAAATCTAAGGTGTTAGCCACGGATAGACCCATTTGTAAACTACAATTAAATCAATTACTTAAAAAAATTACTCTAAAACGTGTTCAAAAATGGAAAATTGACAATTTTTTAAATAAAATGATTATTATTCCTTTGTCACTGTCTGAATTAGGAATATTTTTTGTTTTCACGGATGCGATATGGCCAATAAAATTGTGTTTTCTACTCCCATATCGCAGAACATTCCCTTGAAAGCTAATCTATGACTATTTTACAATCAATCCTATTGGAGACTAAGGTGGCAACATTCTAATTTAAAAATAAATCAATGGAAGGCGTTTAAATGTGATTTTCGGCCAATTAAAGCCATTGTAAAGTTGCATCAATTCTATTGTTTCTACTAAAAATACAGTTCAAGGGCTTTGCAATTTTTTATTCATATTTAGGTTCAATTGAAGCAGTCTGTGAAGTTACACAAAAATCCGAGTTTGGGCACTAATGGCTCAGAATGACTGTGTTTTCTTAGTAAGTTAGGTTAAAATGTTTTACATTTGGTAAACAAGTTATTTTTCTTTGCATAAATGGGCCGTTTCTTTTCTTGATATATACCATACTTGAAGGAAACTTAAAATGATGAAGAATTGATAAAGTATGCAAATTTTATCAAAATAAGTTAAGGGTACAAAAAGTATGTGCTAAATTAATATGGTAGTACTGATGAATTAATTCTTCCCCTGCAGTGAAACGTTTGAATGAACCACCTAAAGCTGTTGTTCTTCCTTCTCATCAGACTGTGAAACTTCCTAATTCATTAGCTGTTTTGGATGCTACCTCGAGCAAAGATGATGCTGGTATAGTGAAATATCACTGGGAGTTGCAACAAGGGCCATTGGGATATCAACCAAATCTCTCAGACACACAAACCCTTCAACTTAAGGACCTTCACAAAGCAGGAAACTACACATTCCGGCAAGTATATTATTTAGTTGTAATTATTGCATTATATACCTCAATGTTGGGCAAAACTAAAAACTAAAACTAAAATTAAAACTAAATTCACTTTTTGGAATAAACTAAAACTAAACTAAAAATTGCAACCTAAAAAAACTAAAACTAAAATTTTACTAATTAATGGATTTTAACTAAACTAAAACTAAAACTAAATCTTTGGGAATTGACTAAAAACTAAACTAAAAATTTAGTTTAGTTTAGTTTAGTTTAGTTTTACTAAAATAACATGAATTAATATAAGTCATATGTTATTTCGATAATTAAGTAAATTATTAAAACTAATAGAACTTGCTTAAGAATAATATAAGAAATTGTGGCTTTTTCTCGTAATTTGAAAACATATGTTCTTTGATAAACTAAATTAGTTAACTAAAACTAAAACTAAACTAAAATCACAAATTTAGGTCTCTTTTACTAAACTAAACTAATTGCATTACTAAAAACGGAGTCCATATGATTACTAATTATACAAATCTAAAACTAAACTAAAACTAAAAATATAACATTAGTTCAGTTTTAGTTAGGTAAAACTAACGTTAGTTTAGTTTACTAACGTTAGTTTTGCCCAACACTGATATACCTTACATAATGTAATAAAAAATAATGCTAGTAAAAGTCACAATTTTAGTTAACTTGTGCTGTCTCGCTGTTAAATAAATAATTCAAGAAAATGTGCTATGACCCTGAATCCCATTTAAGTAAATACTAATTTTGGTTTTCATTTAAGTAAATACAAATTTTATTTTGTATTTAAGTCAATACAAATTTCGGATTGTATTTAAGTAAATACCAATTTCAATTTGTATTTAAGTAAATACAAAATAAAATTTGTATTTACTTAAATGAAAACCATGAAAGTCTTTATGGTGGAGAACTGAAGTTTTTTGTTTACAAATAAACATAATTTTGATTTTAAGGCTGACTGTAACCGATATCGATGGAGCCACCAACTCTACAATTGCCAATGTCACAGTGTTGCAAGTTCCGGACTACCCGCCTGAAGCCAATGCAGGATCATCTATTGTCCTTTTCCTGCCTAGAAATAATGTTACACTTAATGGAAGTTTAAGTTCTGATGACAAAGGAATAGCATCATGGGAATGGACAAAAAGTCCTGGAGATCAAGATAAAGCTGTTGATATGCAGGTAAGTTTCCATTCAGTAAAGATTTTATCAACACACATAAATTTGTCATGGTTTTCACCATGGAAGTTTGTTTCTACCCAAATGTTTCCAAAATTGGAAAATGTTAAAAACCTATGGCATTCAGTTGTTTAATAAAACTACTTTATCTGAAGAAAATTGAATCCATAATGCAGCATAAAGCAATTATAATTATTTAGAATATATCATCCCTACCATGTCAAACTATCGAATATGCAAAATCTCGTTTTTCAGATTCATGACTTAGCTCTTGGATTGTGGACAAAACGACTTGTCGTAAATTTTAACAACTCTAACCCCTTTATAGAATAGCCTTTAATGCCTTAAAAAAAGTATCCAATAAGACCATTTTTCAATATATTACTCTGTCAATGGAGAGAATATGTTCGTTCTCTACTTTGCTCCAATTTGCATATTTAATAGTTTGACATTTTTTTTTTTTTTTTTTTTTTCCTGCAATGAGGGGAAAACCTACAAGGCCATGTCAAACCTACAAGTTTGACATGGACATGTCAAAACAGTAGAATTGAGAAATGCCAGAGTAAAATATTGAATGTCTTGCCTCCAGCTTTCTGAAATAAAATAAACAGACTACTGAGGCGGTAACGACTAAGGCATGATTTCTTCCTCAACTAATAATAAAAATAATAAAGAATTATAATTATAATAATAAATGTGTCTAAATCAGTTACCAGTTCAACTTCACTTTTATTGAAGTTCGAGTAAAGTTGGGTCTTAATTTCTTTTCTTAGTTAAAGGAATGAAAGTTTGCAATTTCCAGGTTATGGTAATTGTGCAACATCTATCAAATCTCCCCTTTAATTTTAGTTCTGCCTGAAAAAAAATTCAAATTTTGACCAGGGATGCTTATTGCTGAATTTATAATACAAATATCCATCACTCACCAAATTTTTATCAACTTAGTAGGGACAATTATAAAGTCAAAATTATGTTATAAAATGATCCCACTGCCATCCTATAATGAAACTTACAGCATATGTAGTCAATGAACTGAAGATACAAATATATTTTTTTCAGAATTTTAAAAGTACAGTTTTTCAAAAACCGTTACATACAACTTTTCGAAAATGTTTTTGAAAAGTGAAATTTGTAATAAGTTGGTATTGTTGTATATCAAATTAAAGTCCATTTAATTAGCTAAACAATGAGACTATGCTGACTGTTCTAGCTAGAATAGAACTTAATCTACCAAGCAATTAACATTTTACAGTTGACCAATAAAAGGCAGTTTTTCAATATTTTGAAAATTAATAGGAAACAAACGGAAACAGATAAATTTTTTAAAAAAAATTGTACCATTCAAGGAGTTGTTAGAGCTATAAGGATTCAAAATTTCAAAAAAATCTAAGAGGGTCAGGTTGTAAACAGTACTTTCATTGGTTGAATTGACATGGAATGGCCCTAGAGTGTCAGGTACAAATTAAAAATTTGTAATTCAAAGATGACCCCTGTTTGTGCATATCAAATTAAAGTGTATATCAATACAAAATATCAAAGATTGTTTACAATTAAAAATTGTCATTTAATTTCTGGGTTGAAATCACATATAGACTGGAATGTGTTAGTTGTGTTTTTCTTTGTTTTATTGTACCAACTCAAATAATATTTCTTCAAGTGTCTGTTTTCCGTCCCATCTCCAAAACACAAGATACTGCTACCACTGGTTCTTTCTTCCTACAACGTTCACACGCTGTCCCATCAAGGGACCGGTTAGCAGGTGGAAAAGAGTGAGAGCTTACAAAACTTATCACTAGATATCACAAAAAGCTGTCACAGCAGTGGCTTTCAGTCCTGAAGCGAAGAAATTACCTTATCACAAAAGTGGCAGTCTCCAATGGGTTAATTACCATACCATTTTGAAGAGTCATGGCTTTATTTCCCATGACCGAATGTCATATTTTTTAAATCCTTTAATCTTTTAGATGTGTGAAAGTTGGTCCTTTTTATCATATAGTTTTAGGTTATTATTATTATTATTATACATTGAGCAGAGCATATTTATTTAGCCACTGAAGAACCTTTTGAGGCTAAAGTCTCCTTATACACTGTTTCTTTGACTCCATCTTGAAAAATAACATATACACATAAAAGAATTGAAGGATTTGAGTTTTTTTTTTTTTTTTTTTTTTTTTTTTTTTAGCAAAAAATAATTTAGTGATGACTAAACTGAAAAAAAAAGTTACAAAAAAGTGTCTGCTGGCGTTTGCACATGCGCGGTGGCCATGTACGAAAAAGAAGACTGTATGTTATACAGTACATTACATAGGTTTGTCGGGTGGGCCTAAAGCATATTTATGTTCCTGAATTTGAGCAGACGGCTATAAATGAAATTATTTTTTTTAATTTAACGATCAAATTAAATTGCTTAAAAAGAAATTGTTTTTCAAATCCACAGAATACAAGGACTCCTTACCTCCAGCTTTCCCATTTAGAAGAGGGTATGTACACGTTTGTTCTGAAAGTGACAGATGATGCTGGCCAATCCTCTGTCAGCGATGTACATGTCTTTGTGAAGCCTGCTACCAATAAGCCTCCAACAGGTATAATCAAATTTTTCTCAAGTAATTTTTTTTATTTTTTATTAAGGTGCTTTGACTACCTAGGTCATTAGCACCATCCATCTAATCACAAGAAAAAAAATAAATACTCTTTATAATTTTCTTTCTAATGAGAACAATATTTCAGCAAATGCTGGATCCAATAAAACAATTGCTCTCCCACAAACATGGGTTGTGCTCAATGGATCACAGAGTTCAGACGATATCAGTATTGTAAAGTGGCATTGGGAACAAATAAGGTAATTCGCATTCAGTTGAGTCATTACCATTTTTTATGTAGGTTTCAATGAATATACTTACAAATGATTATTTTGTTTTAAGTGGTCCAAGGAAAACAGTTTTTAAACCAGAAAATAGTTCTATAACTAATGCTACTCAACTTACTAAAGGTGACTACCTTTACAAACTGACTGTTTATGATGAAGATGAAAATTCTGCTTCCGCATTTGTAGGAGTTACAGTTACTCAAAGTAAGTGAATGCCAATTCATTAATATTTTAAAGCAGATTTTTTTCTGCCATTTCTTCTTTTTCTCAAATAAAAAAAACTTTATACTACTTTCTTACTAATTTAGTTGGAAAAAGCTCCACTTTAAAGTGATAAAGTGGAACTCTTTTTGTCTCCTATTATGGATAATGATAATCAAAGATCAAACAATTTATAATATACTAATGAGAGGTAATTTACAAGAGAATGCAATATGTCTCTTTTTCTTGGGACTACTAAAGATAAAGACTTGCTCCAAAAATGCACTATCGCAAATATAATCTGCAGCAGAGGATTTTTATTATTATCTTGATATTTGGCATCTACTCTAAAGCACTCCCAAAATTAGATATTTTTTTTTATAAGTTAAAACATTAGATGTTTAGTTTTCAAAATATTTGTACCCTCTCAAAACAAAAAGTCCGTCACGCAGGAGCTGCTTAACTAAGCACTTTCCTCAGAATTTGGGTAGTGTAGACTGCTTTCCAGAACAATTTGCTTAAAATATCCTACATAAATAAAATAAAAACATGAATAGTTCTCTTTTAAATTTGTAATGAGTAACTGATCAATTATTAATTTGCTTCCAGAGTTATGTTTACACATGTTACCTATTACACTACACTGAAATATAACAAATATTACGGCTGACATAGTCAAATTAGTGTTTTGGGTTCGGGGTAAACCCCCCCTTTCGGTGGACCGACTTTGGTGGTTAACGAACTCGTTCAATCGTTTGCTAATTGAATGCTATATAGCAAGTTTCGTGACGAAAAAACAAAAACTCTGGCCGCTATCGTGTTAACAGACATATATATATATATATATATATATATATATATATATATATATATAAAAATTTTAACGGGGGTTATTTTCGGTGTCTACTAGGTAGAATCGATAAAGATTTGAAGAAATTTTTCAAAAATTCCGTCATGAGTCCAACCTCAATAGCTACTTTCCTTCGGAGGAAAGTGCTAAAAGTAGAAAAAATGGTAAAAATTATTTTGCAAAATTGTTTAAGTTGTATTAATTATAGATTATTATATTGAAATGACAAATTGATATTTTCTATTCTGCTATTATTTATGTCCAAGCAGATAACAACAGATTTAAAGAATTTTTTTAACAGATATTATTTTTTTTAATTTCTTGACATGGCCGCCATTGTAGGGGATGATTCGCCTTTGTACAATTATTTATTTAAATTTTTATGTCTCTTATACAAAACACAGATTTTTGGAACGTGTCATCTACTGGTTACCACTATTTTCTAGCTAGGATAGAGCTAATGCCCTTTCTTTTTTCTAAAGAAAAGCTACTGTTTCTGGTGGGAATTGTTCATTAGCAGAATCAGGCTACTTTAGTAGTGATATGAGAATTTTGGCTCTTAAAGAGAGATGTAAGACAAGTAGAGCTGATTTTCATTAATGAATTGACGTTGTTAATTCTATATTTGTACTGACCTTTCTCTGGCATATATTTGATTAAAGAAATTTCGTTCACCATAAGATATTGAAATGATAAAAAAATTAATAAAATAATAGTTACGCAAAATAAATTTTAATTAGTCACGTCTTAATTTTTTTTTTATTGTAGACAAAAATGCTCCTCCAAAGGCAAATGCTGGTGGCGATCAAACGTTTATCATGCCTCTTGGTGTACTTATTGTTAATGGTTCTCAATCCAGTGATGACTTGGGAATTGCTAAGTGGCAATGGACGAGAGAACCATCAAGTCTAGCCTTAGGAACAATAATTGAACAAACTGATACCAGTCCTGTTCTCATGGTATGTATCATAGCATACATAATTAAATAAATTCACACAAGAATACAAAGTTGTTTTCTTTGTATACTTTTTATGAATCATTATTTTTCAGGTTTCCAATGTAGTTCCTGGGCGATATGAATTTAGGCTGCGTGTTACTGATGACCAGGGAGAGTCAGATGAAGATAATGTTTCAATTATAGTTAAACCAGGTTTGCATTCTTCGGTTATTCAATAAAAATAAAACAATTCACTCATTATATTGATCATCCATATGATCAAAATAGTCATTTGATTTATTATACCCAGCTCTTCTATCGCACCTTCAGTGCCCAATCAGGAGCATTCTATAAAGCTTTGTTAAAGCCTAAAAAGGAAAGCACGCCTTCTTCTGCTATAATTGAAGATCAATAGCGCCAACCAGATAGATGATTTTACACCGTTGAATTTAATCATGATGTTGCCCTGCTAGTGTAAGATGTTCCTTCCTTTTTAGGCTGTAAATAACTTTAAACAATACTTCCGATGTGGCAAGTTTACCTAGTTAGGTGAAATTTGTAAAGCTGGGAATAATAAATATAAATTTATTGATGTATGTCTATTTTTTTACCTTCTGTCCACTCAATATAAGAGGTCCAACAGGATTCCAACCAAATATAAATATGCAAAATTATATGTCAGATAGTAAATAGAGATTTTATTAGAAATTAAATCAGTAGGAATTTATTTGAAGCTCTTATGCTCTCATAGGGTGGTACACTATAGATAACCCGTCCTAAAATTATTTTTTATTCTTTTAATAATGTACATTAAAAATTAAATAAATAAATAAATTAGCTGGCATGCCCATTGTAACAGGTGTAGAAAGAAAATTAGGGAATCTCATTTTGATATGTATGTATATTAATGCTGAAGGTTAAGTAGAAAATGTGTAATCTCTGCCCGACACCAAAGGTGTTACTCATTTGTTACATCATTTTATCTTCTAATACACAACCCATGTTTACAAATGTGGTGCCAACATTTTCAGAATTTACCTGAGAATACCCGAAATCGAAATTTTATCTTATTATCAGACATGGAGGGAGGAATTTGAGATTTTATAAAGAGGCTATTGGGAATTGAAGGTTCCCAAAGATAAGAATTAAACAGTTTTTAGATCCCTCAAAACTAACAATGGTATTATTCTGAGTGTTGCAAAACCTAAACCCCTCTTCAATCAAGGGGTTTTGTAGTGATATTTGGATTTTTCTTCTATTCTCTGGTAAATCTTAAAACATTAACATGGTTGATAGAGTACGGTATGGTAGGATTCGAAGTAGATAAATGTCCCACAGGATCTCATTTGGATTTTTTTAAGCCCTCCCCCCCCCTCTCTCTCTCTCTCTCTCTCTCTTTATTTATCTCTTCATCTGGCATTATACTAACTCTGCCCTTACTTATAAAGTTTACCATGTTGTTTGAAGTAAAACTGAATTACAGCTAAGATATGACTTTGTTTTCTTTTTAATTATTAGACCCAGAGTTAATGAACTTGGTTGAGTTGACACTTAATATTGAAGCCAGCAAATTTACCCAAAGTCAGAGGGATTCGGTTCTTGTGAAGCTAGGAATGCTACTGCGTGATGCTTCTCAATTGCTTGTGAGGGATTTAAAACCAGACCAGGCGGGCAGAGCTGTGCTTATATTTTATGTCTCCAGTTTATCAGGATCAGTTCCTGGACCTCAAGTTGTACACACTCTCAGTGGCAAATTAGCTCAAGACTCTTTTCTCCTTCAGATATCTGTTGTCAGTATTCGTACTATTATTTGCCAAAATAATTGTTCAGGTAACACAATGTCTTCATATTCTCTATTTTAGTAAAAAGTCTATTAGATGAAATACTGCCCCAAAAACCAAATTACTTTTTTGGTTAGAGAGAGAGGGGTAAATAGGGTATGGTTAATATCTCTATTTCTGTTGAAAACATGGTCCCATATAAGTCTCATATTTATCAAAAGATTATTTACCCCCTTCTAAGGGAGTGTATTTCATCTAATTGGCATTTTATATGTTTAAGGATATTCATTAAAATTAAGGACACTTTTTTCTGGAAAGAATTTCTAGTCCATTATATTGCATCTCTATTAAGTAATTAAAATTAAAATATTGAAAAAAAAACAACTGTTCACTATTAAAATGACATTAAAACATGTTTTTACTCAGACCAAAAACAAAAATTAAATCCTTTAAGTAGGAATAAAACAGAGAATCCTGTTTGGTTTGGGAAGGGAAAATATCTCAGCATCATATATCTTTTACGTACTCGAAGAGTATATACTCTAGATTTACGTTTTTCACTTTTATTATGACAACTAATATTTTTGTAAAAGTCTCAGAGTCTTATTTTCTTTTAATAAACATAGTAAATGCTAATAATCATTGTAGTCGTCACTCAATATATAAATTAACAAAACAAAAATAAACATAGTAATGTTCTTATAAATAAAGAATACATCTAATGTCCTAATACATATTAAACATATAAAAACATTCACTAATGTTCCTAATTCACTAAAGGCTCATGGCCTCAGCAGCTTATGCACAAGAATTGATATAAAAAAAAACAAAAAAAAAAACTAATGTTCTTAAGTCAACAACTTAAGTTCATTTCTTCCATTTTTTATTTGACTATATAAGGATTAATATAAGAAGTGAACAACTTAACTTCATTTCATTCATTCTTCATTTAACTACTAGTTGTTACCCGGTGCGCCATGCTGCATCTAGAGAAGCAAAAATAAATAAACCAACTAAGTAATATTAAAATATCTGTACTGTTTCGAACTCGTGGCCTCGGAACTCTTAGTCCTAAACAATTTTGACCTAGCCTATGACACTCCGTGTATCAAGTTTGGTCAAACAGAGTGAATTTGTATAAGGCCAAACAGACAGATTGACAGCTGATAGACAATTTTGATCTAACCTATTTCACTCCCCGAATCAAGACCTACCTACATACAAACATAGATCAAATTTCTTAATTTACTTTTTTTTTTTCAAAAGTTTCAAATCATCACTCATCAAGTTCATTCTTAGCCATTTAATACTTTATTTGTAGGATAAGATTACTTTATTAAGTATGTTTAAGTAATAATAAATAATTTTCATTATAGGTCATGGGGTATGCGATCAAGAAACCCGAGAATGTTTTTGTGAAGCATTCTGGATGCAAGATTTAATTCAAAAGTATATTGGAGATGGTGAATCTAATTGTGGTTAGTTCTAAACAAGCACTACGTAATTATTCTCGAATAACTTTAATTACAAATTGAGTACACTAGATATAATAATAAAAATTTGATTCTTTTATAATTTCATTGCTATATATAAGTAAACAATACATATTTCTTAAATATATGTCGGTGATGTAAAATTATGAAAAATTCTACAGGACTAGCATTTTGTTTTTTGTTTTTTTTTAGCTACAAAAACTGAGCACTTTCCTCAACTTGGAATCCAGTTTTAATCTTTGTTACAACCATGTGATCTATAGTCCGACTCACACGAACTGCATCACCTTAGCGCACTTCGATAATGGTCTTAGCCATAGTATCATAGCATAAGCTTAGAATAAATGTAATAAATTTAAACACCTACTCCAATAGCGTTTTGATGAGAAGTATTTAGGCGATTATAGGCACCATGTTGCAGAGCAAACTTACAGTAGCACAAATTACACAATTAGCTTCTTCAACTGCCTCTTGAAAAGCTCTATTACAAACAACAAAAAATTGTGTGTGATATACATCATAAGCGTATGTACTCCCTATGGAGGAAGGGAGGAAAAAAGCTAAAAAAAAAAGTTTTCAGATGAATTCCTACTTCCTTTATTATGATTTTGACAATATTCAGAATACATCTCTTCCCATTAGTTTCAACGAATGTAAAATAGATATTGTTGAAATAACAAAACAAAAATGATAGCTGCTATGGTCACATCAATATTTTAGCCTCGAGCGGTTTTTCAAGTAAATCCCTAATTGTAATAGATCAATTTTGCTCATTTACCCTTTACCACTGACGATCGTGCGAGACGTGTATTGGGAAGGGTGGACCAGGGCTGTTATCCCTCTAGCTGTAAGATAAGATTGTGGGCCTCCTTGTTCCTTCTTTACTATTATTCCTGTGTTACAGTTGGTTAAAAAATTAGCAGAAAAGTTTTAATTACACTGCAGGGGTAGGATTTCCTCGGAACCCCGGTTAGCCTTTGTGCTTCCAGTCTATGAACGTCCTTTCCAAAAGCCATTCATGACAAGGGCAGAATATATGTAGGCAGAGCGATAGGGAAATTAACATCGCTGCCTGTTTATTTGTGGCCAAAATGGTTAAAGGGTTAAAATAAGTAATCTTTCATTCTGTCATGTGATGCCTTAAGGTTTCATTGAAAACAAATTTGGCTGCTATTATGTACTCATATAAACAAATTCATATGAATAAAAATACATATACACACAAATCTGTACTGTAAATTTTATATTTATAGTGAGGAATAGCTCAGTTCACACAGCTCCTGCAAGACTTTATTTCCCTAATTTTTAACCAACAAGGACAACAGGACAATTTTCTCAATAATATAATATTTATATTTCATTTGTATTATTTGTAATTGGTGTAATATTTTTATTTTCCCCAGGATGGAGTATTTTATATGTTGGCATTGCTTTGTTGAGCCTTCTCCTGCTTGTAATGAGTGGAGTTTGGGGTATCATTTGCCTCTGTTCTCGACTTTGTCGTCACTCTCCCAAGGATAACACAAGATATGCTCTGTTGGAAAGTACAGAACAAGTGAGATGTAAGAAAAAACCCAGACCGAGACCTTAATATACTTTTAAAATAAATAAATTGTTTAATATCCGAATCCTGTATTTGTCTAATTAACAAACATTATTAAAAAACAACACAACTTGCCACGATTGTTCACTACTTGATTTTTTTAAACATTAAATGAAGGGATCAAAATTGTTATGGCAAATATACATAACTTTTGAAAAGCCTTTACCATTTGGGCCCATATCCTCAGAAGTCATCCTCGAATTTTTTTTTTTTTATTGAATAGTTATGAGGCTCAGGACCTTACTTATATTTTGTGTTAAACCTCATTCATTAGGGAGTGCTTGGCACTAATGGCCGCCTAGAAGCAGATGCATCATAATCAACAAAACAAAAAGGAAAACTAATTAGGAACTGCTTAAGAAAGAAGTCGATAAATGAAAATGCATTTCATTTTCATGGGAAAAAACAGGGGAAAACATTATACATGGAAAACCAATGGAACAGGGTTGGTGATATATTTGGTAAATGTGTGCTCTAGCTAGAGCTTAAATTAGAGGTAGATTAATACTGATTTAAAACTTAAATGGGTAACATAGATACAGATATAAAATTAATAAGGACATGATGAAAAAGGCTTATCGATGAGAAGACGGAGAACTATGCATCACAGATGTGTAATCATTTCTGTATATGGTTGATCAATGTAAGTTTGAGAAAAAGATTAGGTGGGGAGGAGGAGTTTTGACCACCCATTAAGTTGAGGGTGGTAGTAAAAGAACAGGAGCCTGGAGAGGGGGGGGGTCATAAAAGTGAGGTGATAATGGAACAAACGTTTTTCTATACTGCTGTGCTTATTTTGTTTCTACATGAAACCATATCTTGATAATGTTCTACATTGGATTTGACATACTCGTACTATTCGTGTATTGTTGAACTCTTTTTATCTGAAAAATATATTTTCATTAATTAAGGATGTTGTATATTAAGGTGGTACCTTGTATAGATAAATGATTATATTCATTGCATTATTAAAATGTAATTCTCATTTTGTTTTCAGTGCCAATGAGTAAAGTAACACTTTCGGATAGTGAAACAGATTCTGACATCCTTTTTGAAAATAGGCACGGCAAGTCTAATGGAATCAAAAGGAATGGCTTTAAACAAGAAAGAAGAATCAAAACATAATAAGCAAGATTCTTAACCGTGGCTTAAATTAGCTTTCAATGAAAGAAAGGTTTTAAGTTAATTCCTGTTAATGGGCACATTATTTTTTATCTTATTGATGTTTAAATAATTTTAAAGTAAATATTAGTCCAATGCGTACACGTGATAATATTTGAAAGAATGTATAATAACCTAGTTCATTAGTACAAATATTTTTCTATGTAAACTTTTATCAAAAATTGTACATTTTGTTACTTTCTTATTTAGTTTTTAACACAATTGAGAATTGTGGTTATTGTTTTTATGTATACTTCTCTATAATTCAGTATTAAAGATTTGAAGAAAAATATATTTAAACAATCTAGTCATTTTTAATAATATGTTGCCTTTAATTTATTAAGCTTCCTTAATAATTGTCTTCTATTTCTTTGACTATCTTTCATGTTACCTAAAGCAAAAACATTTTATGTGATGTTTGTAATTTTATGCCAATAAAATATTTTATAGTATATTAGGTGTTTTTATTATAACATTTATTCCTTTTAGGGTCATCTCACAAACAAATAAGCTCCTATTATTAAGTTGATTTAAAAAACAATAAGTGTCACACAGGAGCTGCATAAGTAAGCACCTCCCTCAGAGTTTGGGTAGTGTAGTCTGCATTCCTGAATAATTTGCTTAAAATAAGCTATATGAATAAAATAACATGAATAGTTCTGCTCTTTTACATTTGTAATGAGCAACTGTTTCAATTATTAATTCTGCATTTAATTTTCTTCCCGAGTTTTGTTTATACATGGTACTATACTGTTTCAGAAATACACAAAAACATCACATTTTCGTCTTTTGATCTAATGCAGGAATGGGCTACAGTCCCCCTAGTGGTAGAAAGCAGAGCATCATATCAAAACAGAACAGTGGCAGCTTTGGTAACCAACGTTTGGCGGGCAAATTCTGTTCAAGCAAAGTACAAAGGAACCCCCCCCCCCCTTCCAATGGACTGATTTAATTCATTTTTACAACACTTCTTTGTTATTAAATACTCACGTCACATAGCGTGTTTTGTTACAATACAACTGAAATTACGACCAGTATGAGAAAATTAGTAATTTGTGTCCGGAATAAACCCCCCTCCTCATGAACCAATTTAACTTATTTTTACAACATTTTTTTCTTTAGATGACCACAACGAATACTGCGTTTTGATGAAATATAACAAAAAACCATGGCTAGTATTGGTAAATAACTACATTGGGTCCGGAGTAACCCCCTCCCCCTCCTCCAGATGGATTGATTTTGCTTGTTAATGAACTCTTTTAATCGTTTGCTAGGGAAATACTAAATACCAAGTTTTTGGCTAAAAAACAAAACCCCTAGTGTGTATAGTTATAAGAGGCACATAAATAAATATATATATATATATATATATATATATATATATATATATATATACATACAATGGAGTCTCACTTACACGAATGTGAGGGGGAACGGAAAATGTTTCATGTAACTGAATAGTACTGGGTTTCGTGGCTATTTTAAAATTCTTCATAAAAAAGTCACAATTTTATTGTTTGTACCTATTTTATTGTTAGATAACGTTGTACATTATTATATTTTCAAGTTTCATATCACAAAACTCTCCTTGATTTCTTTCCTATTACCGATAATAGCCGCAAGGGTTGACAAAGGTAATTTCAACCGTTTAGCTATGTCTATTTTTGTTTCATTGGGGTTGTCATCAAAATCTTTGGGTATTTTTATTTTGCCTTCAAGCGACTGTTTTTTCTTGTTTTTTTTTTTTTTTTACTCATTTTAAAATATGAAAGCACAATAGAACACGGCTACTAGAACGATTACTATATAGAGAACTGAAAAACGAGAGAGTGGAGCAGGGATGAATTAATGTGTTATTAGTGCTGAATCACTGAATTTATACAAGACGAGCACAATTAATTATTGTACTATATAAATTGTACAGATTTTAAATTTAAAATCTTATTAAAAAAAAATTAGTGCGGAAACGAAGGAAATCACACAAGATAGAGTAGATAGAACACTACTAGATCACTTGAATGACAAGGAAGAACTGAGAGTGAGAGAGAGTGACAGGGGGGGGGGGGGAAGTCACTGGTAAGTCTGTAAACATTTCGTGGAAAAGCTGTTGTCTCTTCGTATAACTGAATAGTATTTACACCAGGTGAACAAATTAGCTTTCGTATTACTGGACATTGTGTATAACTGAATATCACATAAGTGAATAATTCATTACACAGGATTAAATGGAGTTTTGCCGGGGATAAGAAATTATTCGTATAACTGAATGTTTTGTATAAGTGAGAATCCACTGTATATATATATATATATATATATATATATATATGTGTGTGTGTATATATATATATATATATATATATATATATATATGTGTGTGTATATATATATATATATATATATATATATATATATATATATATATATATATATATATATATAAATTTTAACAGGAGTCATGTTTGATGTCCACTAGGTAGGATTGATATAGATTTGAAGAAATGTTTCAAAAATTCTGTCATGTGTGCAACCTCAATAGGCACAAGCACAAGCTTAATAGTGCTTTTAACACTTATTTCCGAGGAAAGTGCTAAAAGGAAGACACACATTTTTACAACTTCAATTTTTAAGGATATACAGGAAGAGAGCTAATTTTCTTTTTAGAGTGTTATTTTCTTTCTTTTTCATAGTAAATTTATACTTCAAAAGGTGCTTCCACTTTTAATCTCTGGTGCTCCCTACTGAGGAAAGGGGGGACTGTTCAAAGGAAAGTAACCGACACTTTCGTCTTTTAAGGACTGATTTCTCCAACTGAGATCGCTCAATCGAAAATTTGCTTAAGATTAGTTTTTGTAGGAAATTTATTAAACTTTGAAATGGTTACTTCCTCTCAGAAGGAATTCTCATCTGTTTTCCAGATACAGTGGAGTCTCAGTTATATGATACTCACTTATGCGAAACATTCAGTTTTTTCGTTCCCCGGCAGAACTCCATTAAATCCTGTGTTATGAATTATTCACTTATGCGATATTCAGTTATACATAACATACACTTATACGAAAGCTAATTTGTTCCCCTGGTGTAAATACTCTTCAGTTATACGAAGAGACAACAAGTGAACTTCTGCTGGTTAACGAACTAGCTCTTTGAAATCCGACGAATTAATTTTGTACCAAATTTCATCAAAATCGGTCCATTTTGAGACTTGTGATAGAGCGAACAGACAAATATAAATAAATAAAACAATATATATGTATATATACACACACGCACGCACGCACGCACGCACGCACACACACACACACACACACACACACACACACACAACCTTTTATATATATACCAGCTGGTTTCGAAATAGCTAACACGTCAAAAGCGAAGTCCTCAAATAAATTCAAAATTCAGAGGAAGAACCACTATTGAAGCTGATATAAGGGCAAAAAAAGGAAGAGAACAAGGCAGAGGTTTGGATAAAACACCGAGGTAAGAGTCACGTTCGTAGTATTTCATACGGATTGACGAGTTTCTAGTAAAGGGCGCGAGGAACACGGGCTTTTCACTGAACGTAGAACGTATCCTCGACTATTTGGAGGCTAAACCATAACAGGAATATCCAAATTTAGATAGATCTAACCTCGTAAATTCTTTTTTTTTTTAAAAAAAAAAGAAACAAGTCGGTTAATAAAATTGTTAATTTAACGAAATTATGAAGCGTATTATTAGGTTAAATCTACTGAAATAGTAGTATCTTGGGAGTTCTAAGCCAACTGGGAGTCTGTTACCTATAAGTGGTGCGACCCCAGGAGGTGGGTAAGGGTGTTGTTCGTTAGAAATAGAATACGCGAGGAAATAATTTACTTCTCACTGCCAAACTAGCCAGGGTAAAGAATTACGAATTATAAGCGATGGGGAGTCATGAAATGATGAATCATACTATGCAGGGGTTCGAATCCCCGGAACCGGCGTCTTTCAGGGGCGAGAAAGTGGACAACGATACACCGTCATTCAGCGACAGAACCGCTGTAGATAACGTGGCTAATTTAGCTAATAATATTTCAAGTGAAGATAGACGCAGGAAATTGTGGATGATGCTAGGCGAGAAGTTATGTGAGCTACAAACCTACACGAAAGCCAAGCATAACATACACAATGAGATTAAGGCATACGCCAGTTCAATAGGTACGCTCTATGATCAATTGTCTGAAGTCGGTGGAATCCCAGTGACTCCCTCAGAGGTAAAAAGTTGCGGAACCGACCCTTCACCCAGGCGTGAACCTATACAGGATGTGCCTAGGGAGGGAATATCTGGTGAAGGGAAAGATTGTTATGATCCGCAAGTACAAGGGGGAATAATGAAAAGGAGTGAACAGGCTACGATAAATGGTGAAGGGAAATCGGCAGGAATTGCCCACGCTACTGGCACGCACGCCTCAAGATATCCGCCGGATGATCAGTGGCATACGGTAAATAAGAAGAGAAAAACACGGGGGAATTTACAACGTCATGATGCTCTGCCAAGGACAAGACCACCACGTCCAGACGTGTTAATCGTCACAGCAAAAGAAGGCGCATCGTACGCGGATATCCTGCGTACAATGAAAAATGCTCCCACCCTTAAGGAGTTGGGGGAATGTGTAAATAAAATCCGTAAATGCGCCTCAGGGAGCCTCCTCCTGGAGCTGGACCAGAACGCACAAACAAATACGGATCAACTCCGCAATGCAGTGGCGGATTTAATTACTGACCAAGCTGAGATTCCAAATCTATTGAGCTAAGGGACCTCGACGAACTCACCGAAGTGGCTGAAGTGCACGAGGCTCTTAAAACCCAGATCGAGGGAGCCGATAATATTGATTTATCAGCAGTGAAATCACTTCGAACCGCCTATGGTGGTACAAAGACGGCAGTCGTGGTTCTGCCCACGGACCTGGCGAGGAAGGCAATAGCTAAGGGGAAAATAAAAATTGGTTGGGTAGTCAGTCGCATTAGAGAAAAAATATCCCCCCAGAGATGTTTCCGATGTTTCGCGTATGGACTCATGGCACGATTCAGTAAGGGCCCCGACAGAACAAACTTATGCCTCAAATGCGGTGGAGAGGGTCACTCAGCCAAGGGGTGCACTGCAGAACCACAGTGCTTATTATGTGATGAAGAACGGAGCCACGGGCACGCAACAGGTAGCTTCGGCTGCCCATTCTATCAACGAGCGATAGATTCAGTGGTCAAACGACGGAGATGAGATTCTTACAGCTCAACCTCAACCACTGTGGAGTGGCTCAGGACCTCTTCTGGAAAACGGTCAAAGAAAAGAACATAGACGTTGCTATGCTGTGTGAACAGTACAAGGATGTCGGGGGATCTTGTTGCTGGATGCCTGACAAGACGGGTCGAGCTGCAATCTGGGTTAGAAAAGGTCTTTTCATCCAAGAAGTACAGCGGAACCTAAGCGAAGGGTTTGTCTGGGCCAAGGTAGGAGGCATCTTCATCTGTTGTGTATATGCACCGCCGAGTGCCTCACAAGGTGAATTCGAGTGTCTAATCGATACAATGGTGCAAGACATGCGCGGTCGCCATCCCCTAGTCATAGCAGGAGACTTCAACGCTTGGGCTACAGAATGGGGTAGCAGAGAGACCAACAGACGAGGCGAATGTCTACTGGACACATTGGCTACCCTTGATGTAGTGCTCCTTAATAGAGGCATAACCCCGACATTTTCTAGAAACGGAAGAACCTCTATTGTTGACGTTACGTTCGCAAGTGCACACTTGGTCTCTGATAACAGCAATTGGCGCGTGAGCGAACAATATACTCACAGTGACCATCAAGCTATCTTCTTTGAGGTTGACATCTACAATCCCTTAGGGAAAAAGGCAAGAAAACCACGTAAGGAACCATCGATCATTCGATAGAGATTCATTTAATGTAATGATGGAGAGTGAAGTCGAGTTGGTGGGATCTGCAGAGGGGAAGGCTTCACAATTGATGGATTTTGCCTTAGACGCTTGTGGTGTATCAATGACGAAGAGTGCCAAAGGAACATCACACTTGCCAGTACTTTGGTGGAATGAGGAGATCGCTGTACTTCGGAAAACATGCATTCGTACGAGGAGAATAGCACAGCGGGCGAGAGGTCGCCCCTCTTACGAACAGCTGAAGCAAGAACATAAGGAAGCTAGGAGGGCTTAAGGAAAGGCTATTAAAGAAAGTAAACGAAATAACTGGAAGAAGTTGTGCGATGAGGTGGAACAGGATACATGGGGAATACCCTACAAAACGGTGATGGCAAAACTGAAAGGTTCTAGTTTGTCACCCCCTACTTCTCCTGATCTGCTGGAGAAAATAGTTAAATATATTTTTCCAAGGCAAAGGAAAATGGTTACAAGTGTGGATCAGCTACCTGAGGAGGAAGTGCCTGAGATCACACAGGAAGAACTAGAAGAAGCCTGCAAAAAAATCAAGAACACTAAGGCTTCAGGCCCAGACAATATCCCAAATGTTGCTCTCAAAGAGGCTGTTAAATCTAGGCCAGATCTTTTCCTCGAGGCCTATAATTGTTGTCTCCGTGAAGGCATTTTTCCCTCTCTCTGGAAGAATCAAAATCTTGCTTTTTTACCAAAGTGCAAGGGCTCACCAGAAGAACCTGCATCTTACAGACCAGTTTGCCTCCTGGACACAGCAGGAAAAGTTCTGGAGAGGATAGTGTATAACAGAGTAAGCGAAACTAGTGAAAGTATCCGGGGTCTGGCAGAGAATCAGTATGGGTTCCGAAAAGGCAGATCGACTATTGATGCTATCGACCTTGTAATAAAAACCGCCCGAGAAGCCATTGCATGTAAGAGGTGGAGGAGAGGAAGCAAAAGGTATTGTGCTATAATAACCTGTGTGCCTTCAACTCAGCAAGGTGGGATTCAATCATGGACGGATTGAAAAAAATGGGAGTCTCACAATACCTCTTGAGGATTATCTGTAACTACTTCTCTGAACGATTCCTGAGATACGAAATAGATGACGGCTTGAAATCATATGGAATTACAGGCGGCGTTCCTCAGGGTTCGGTTTTAGGCCCTTTGCTGTGGAACGTAATGTACAACGGAGTACTAAGACTTCCTATGCCTGAGGGAACTAGTTTGTGGAAAGCTCCTGGAAGAAATTATCTATGATGCGAATAAGGCTGTCACAACCATTCGCCAGTGGCTTTCAACTGTAGGTCTCCAGCTTGCAGATCATAAAACTGAGGCACTATTAATTACAAGCCGGAAAGTCATAGAGACCATAACGCTGACAGTCGGAGAAATCGACATCCCTTCAGTCATCCATCAGATACCTCGGCGTACAGATCGATGCAAGATTACGGTTTGCTGAACATCTGAAAGTAATCAGTTCTAAAGCAGCACGTGCAACAGAGGCCCTGGCTCGGATAATGCCAAACATCGGTGGACCAGGTCAGAATCGAAGAAGACTACTGGCATCAATTACTAGCTCTACCTTGCTGTATGCAGCTCCCGTTTGGTCGAGCGCAATGGAAGTAAAGGCATAAGCCCGCTCTTGCAAAGGTGTTTATCGTCGAAGTGCTTTACGCGTCGTTCGAGCTTTCCGTACTGTATCGTATGACGCAGTGTGTGTTTTAGCAGACATGCCTCCAATTGATCTCTTGGCAGAGGAACGTAATAGGATCTACCGAAGGAAAAGAGATCCAGACGCTCACTGGAAGACGATTACAAAAGAGGAGAAGAGCGCGACAATGGAAAGCTGGCAAAGACGTTGGGATAGGTCAACATCAGGAAGGTGGACACACAGACTAATACCCAACATCAAGACATGGTCAGACCGGAATCATGGAGAGGTTGATTATTATCTGACACAATTGCTCACCGGGCATGGTTGCTTCAGGGCATATCAATGTCGCTTCAAGCTAGATAATGAGGCTTCATGCCCTACATGTGCCCCGGTAGACGAAACAGCGCATCATGTATACTTCGAATGCCCAAGATTTTCCATAGAAAAGGCCGAATTAGAAAGACAACTAGGAGAGGTCTGAAACCAGAAAAGCTAGTCAGCCTAATCCTAGCTAACGTTAGGAACTGGAAGGATGTAGCGGAATACGCTGCTTTCATCGGCAAGAAGCTCCGTACATTGGAACGGCAGAGAAAAGGCCAGACTGCGGCTTAAATATGTAGTCCAATAAGAAGGAAGGCACAAGGCCAACACTCCCCCTACGAAGTAGTGCCTGAGGGCGGTTCCGTAGGGTGGTTGAGGTGAAAAGGGAGGTGGTTTTTTAGTGAGTAGGAATCTCACACTGTTGTGGCATTGCCCACTTCGTCTAATGAATGATTTTTCCCCTGCCCTGAAAAAAAAAAAAAAAAAAAAAAAAAAAAAACACACACAACCTTTATTTTTGTGATATATGGATTCTGAAACGTGAAATTTTCTAGTCGGCACTTCCGGATTGCGTCATGAGGTCAACTTCATAAGCGGGATTCTTCCCTATGGAGGAAGAGAGGAACCACGCTCCTGAAAGGTTTCCTGCCATTGTCACTCTCAAGCCAGAACACCCGCTCTCAGAAACTTCAAAAATAAGTTGTCACCGCAAGAAGACTGGGGTTAATTATTTTGTCAGCGTAAACTGGAACCTCACGAAGCCACTTAGGACTGCTTAACAATTAATTTATAAATGGACGTATCGTCCTTACGGTCCAACTTAACTCACTAAATTTTAGTTTATTTCATATCAAGATCAAAATCTTTATGATTTTGTTCCTTTTTTTTCATTATAATAAAGGTATCTAAGGCCTTATTATATTTTAATTATCTGTAGGCCGCTTCCCGAAAGAAGGTTTTGTACTAAACAAAATCGTTAAACAAAATTAATAAATATTCCAGCTTTCTTTTCAAATGGTCCAGCAAAAACTTGTATTTTATTAATTTTTCAGAGCTTTTTATTTAGTTATAATAAAACAGGAGAATTATTATTTCCCCTTTGAGAAGATTGCTCCTACTCTACAATAGTTCAGAATGAATTATGACAGTGAAATGTATTGTCATTAAACGTAAGTGAGCATAACGATATTATTTTGTTTCTCTTTGTCTCATCTTTTTAATCTTGTAAGGTTGCTAGGTTTCATGGAAGCAGGTTTTAAACAATGTGACACTAAATTCCACTTATATTGACATATAAATCTATAATTTTGTTATTCTAATGGACGACATAAAGTCCAAAATTTTTGATTTAATCAATTTACAGGTTATTTTCTCAAAATTATTAAATTACCCTAATTTTGATTGCTTTTAAGTATTTTTTAATTTGTAGTTATAAATTTTTAGGGGCAACCCAAGATACCTATTGTTGGGTCTATAGAAGAAAATAATCTTTCTGAAGATGTTAGTAAACAAACTACCTCAGCTCCATGTGAGGAGGTGGATAGACCTTCTGATCAAGAGATACTCGAAACTATTGACTCTGCTTTCTTTAACTCCGATAACACATTTGATGCCTGTAGATATGAACTAAAAGTGAGTAAATGTTCAATTATTTTTTTTTTATATATATTTGGACAATTGTGAATAATTCAGGGTTTGGTTTAACCAAACCTCCTTTCAGATGAACAATTTTCCGTAAATATGAAATATTTTTCAAAATTTTAGAAATATGAAAATCTGATCGATGTCTCAAAGATTCAAGAAGAGCTTGAGCAGTTAAAAAGGCAACATCTGGTAGTTTCAAATCATGTTCTTCAAATGATTCTGGAAAAACAGTCTGCTTGTCAAGAGGAATTCAACAGGTAAATACTAAAGTATTATGGGCCGTGTCAAATTGGTGATTATTTGAAATGTTATACTAACAATTACTCAATTTTTATTTGAAGTTTTAAACTAAAAAATGACTCTAATTTCACAGTGAGAATGAAGTTTTTTTTTTTTTAAATATAATCGTAGGACTATACAGAGCATATGTTAAAAAGCTACTTTAACATAGAATGTTTCCATCATCTTTACCAGTATTTCTGGTCTTCTTGACCAGAAAATCTATAATAAAAGATGTGGGTCCTTTCATTTAGGGAGAAACAATTACTTTTAATTCAAAAACTAGATTCAAATTACATCCTTTGAATTTACATTTTCTTTAGTTTCCAATACTAATGTGGAAAGAATCCCAGAAAACCCCTAGCTAAGGTTGGGAACTGCAAGGAGAAGGTTCTGTGAATGCTTGAAAAACCTCCTTGCAGAAAACGAGATCACCAAAAGGACAGAAATAGCTTGTGAATAGGTCTTTCTTCTTGTAAGCCTTAAATTGTAAATAATGGTTTGGGGAAATTTGGGCTACTTCCTATGTTGATCATTGGAGTTCAGTCATGTGTTGAATAAAACTATATTTTATAACTAAAATGAGTTATATTTATGCCAACGTTTCAGCTTGACGTAAGCCTTCTTCAGGGCTATGGGGGAAGGGGAGAACTGTTCTGTTTTGTGTTGACTACATTTCTCCAGTTCTCCTCCTCCTCCATAGCCCTGAAGAAGGCTTGTCTTGTTGGCTTAAATATAAATCATTTTAGTTATGTAATGTAGTTTTAATTAACATATGATCGAACCCCAATGATCAACACATTGTTAAATATATTTATCATTATTGCTGAATACGTTTAATTACGCATCTCCTGCATTACAGGCTTCTTAGATTTTCTTTCTTTCTTCTGAGCTTTGCTTTCTTGTTTTGTAGAATTGTAAATTACACTACTAGTGAGAAAAACTGATTTGTGAAATAATCTTGACACTAATACCAATAACAAAATTTAATAGTAATTACTATTATTATACATTATTTAACTTTAAAGTTAATAATAATGGACGTTAAAATTTAAATAAATAATAAAGTCATTATGAGTTATCTGTTTTAGAATCGTTGAAATACAAGAACAAGTTAGAAACCTGTTGAAGAAAATCAAAGAAGGAAGGGATGATTTAGGTATCGCAACTCAACATTTCACTATAGCTAGCCTTGGAATCTTGAAAAATTATAGGAAGCGGACTATTGTGCAGCTGCTCCTTCGATCTTTAAACACCATTAGAACATTAGTAAGTCTTCCCTTAAAATAAATTGTTCTTTTTATTTTATTTTTCAAGATTTTTTTTTTTTTTAATTAATAAGCACTGTTTCATAAATTATCATTAATTCTGATTCAGGAGTTGGCAAATTCAGTTGAAAGTCAATGAACTTCAAGTCACACTTAAAATATCTGTACTCCGGAAGTAAAGGACACCATGTCACATATTTGTAATTATTCAGGAGAGACAATTTTCCATAACTTTGAACTATTAAGATTTGTTTCTTCATTACTTATCGAAACAGTTTAAAGAAAATTTTTCACGTTGTTATTGGCATTGACACGTAATTGGCAGTATTGATCATAGTCAATCAAAACCAAGTCCTCCACATGGTGTATTTTACCTCTAAAGAAAACAGACATGACTTTTTGGGAGCAGGACATAGTGCCCTATACCATTATATGAATCAAAGAATCCACATTAAGAACATGCTGTTAAGTAATTTTAATAAAAAAATGGACATGGTGTCCTTTACCTCCAGGGTACAGATATATTTATTATCTTCCCTAAATGTTTAACACCTTTATTTACTTACTTATATACTGAAACAAGGCACTGATTTGTTTTCTCTATCCTCTGCTATTTGCCTGACGGTTACCTTTAATAATGTTATAAAACGTTTAATTTTACTTATAATTCTCAAATAATTGATTAAGTTTCTTATGCCATATCTTATTTTTCTTTTGAAGTTATTTTTTATTTTTCAGCACAAAACTGAATCTCAAATGCCCAAACTCTTGCAAGCAGGCGATTTCCCTGGTGCGATCGCTCTTTTATTAGAATGTTTGACTGTGGCTAGCTCTTATAACCACTTCACCTGTATAGAAGGGCTTCGAGGAAAGTTACAAGACACTTTAGAAATGACTGAAGAACACCTTGATGTAACTTTGGCAAAGGTTTGTTAATTTTTCTCTTCTTCTAAAGGACTTACAGTCATTTACCATCTGCTTCATAATATTATTTGTTTTGTTTCATTCAAAAAGGTTAGCACCTTTCCCATCCTTCCACGATAACTAGCCATACAAAATGAGGATGACGTTGGTTTTTTTAATATTTGAATTACTCTGTTCCTTAAGAACTAGCCAAATATTGAGAAACACAGGAACAAATTGAGTTATATCCACTATCAATCGCTATCTGCTAATAGACACATTAGGCCCATTGTAGCCAAAAATCGTACTTTTCTTTGAGAATCGTTCAAGCAAGTATTTAATTTTTTTTAATCTTAAAATTAATCTATAAATAGAGTATACATTTTCCAGTAAAAAAAAAAGGACGACGTTTGTGAGCAAAATATTAATAGGTTCTATTTTTAGTTTTTCAAATCATGCTAGAATTAAGGATTATATGGAAACTTGTCGTGCGCCTAGATCATGTTAATAGTGCAATTTGAATCCCAATATGGCTAGGGTAGTTTTTTTATGAAAATAAATTTGGTATTCTAAGCAAGTTTTTACTATTAACAAAGATTGATTGATTAATTAAGACATCTTACCAGCTTTATCTGTGATACTCAATGTAGACAATAAGAATAACTACTAACTGGTACTAATAACCACAATAGTCGATGTACTCAAAAGGAAAAAAACAACTAACTATTTATCTATTTTCAGATTTGTTATGGATTTGATGAAACAATTTACAAGAAACTGCAGTCGGCTTATTTTTTACTAGGAAAGACTCAAATAGCAATGGACCAATTACACATGCATTTTACATCTGCTGTTCATAGCACGGCTTCTAAAGTCGTGGAGTCTTTTATAGGCCATAAAGCTTCGCCTAGCAAAGTTACTATTTCTTCACTAAACTCGGGAAATAGTGATGACATTTATTTGAGTAATTCTGAGTTTTCAGCTTTGTGTAAGGTATACAATTTTCATACTATATTCAAGATGTTTTTCATTCATCTAAACAATGATATCAACATTTTAAGGTTTAAGTTAAGTTTAGGCTTAAAGAAATAATAGAAAAAAAATTATAAACTGGCATGAGAAGTTTTGAAATTTTCTTGATTATCTCATAAACGGTTAGGAAATTGTAGAAAGCCAAATGAAACCATTTGGAAAGGCTTCTACATTTCCTACAAAAATAGTTCTTAATCAATTTTTGATAGAGTGATCTCAGTCGGATAAATCGCTGCTTAAAATTTGAAAGTATTGGTTTCGTTCCTTTGAACAGTTGTTTGTCTATGATTTCCTCAGTTTTTAACTGTTTTTTTTTTTTTTTTTTTTTTTTTCACTTAACAGTAAAATTATTATTTCAGTAAAATTGTAGGTTAGTGAGAAACATATTGTATGATTTGTTGTTGGTAATAGAACTTTCCGATCAAAATTTGAGGAAGTAGAGGAAGTAATTATGCTACAAGAAGTTTGGTTTCTCTTCTAGTGCCTAAAATCTCATGGTGTTTAAATTTGTCAAAATATATTAAAACAAGATATTAACTGTTTCTATTTCAAGGAAAAGAACGTTACGGAAAATGCTAAGATGCTAATAAGTCTGTCTTTTCTTTAATTGAATTGAAAGGTATCAATCAATAACATCAACATTCTTAGAGCACTATCCTTGATATCACTTTGATTCAGTTATTTATTTATTTTTTTTTTTTTTTTGTTTTTTCAAATATTTTATACTTAAGCTCTACAAAAATTCCAACCTATTTTCGTTATAGTTGTATTTATAATAGCATTACTGAAGTACTAAATAGCTGACAGGTATCAAAATTTAATTTATTTTAAAATGGCGCTTAATACCTCTTTAACCCATTCGAGATGACAATTTCTTTCGAACATGGTCCCCAGGAGCAACATTTTTCTCTCTTTATATTGTTCATTTTTAATTAAAAAAAAAAAAAAAAAAAAAAAAAAAAAAAAAAAAAAAAAAAAATCACCCAATTCGTAAGTGAATTCACATAAATAAGATCATTGCACATCGGGAGTGCAGCTTGCTCTTCGGAAACTTTTTATTGCGAGGAGGGGATTGAGCACCATGTGTGCAATGTAAAGTAAAATGAAAATACATTATTAAATGTATAAACATTTATTCTGATTAGTTTACTCTGAATAACTAATAATTGCACATTACTGTTATTGTACACAAGGTGTGCAGGTCATCTTATAGCCTCAGAAATCAATTGCACACAGTGTGTAATCGGTCTCGAATGGATTGAATAACGTGATTCGATTATAACATTTAATAATCTAAAAATACAACAGTGCATCAAATCCTTCAAATTGCATAAAAAGTCATAATCAAATGTTTACAATTATTGATCATTTTTAGTCTGTTTTTTTTTTTTGTTTTTTTTATAGTATTTAAAGTGCTTTATTTATTTTTTTAATTATTTTGATCTTACTCAGCAGGCAAGCTTAGGCAGCAAGTGTTGCTAGGACGATAACAGAACAGCAGTTGCCGTACATTATCTATTTCATAGTATTATTTTTAATTGAGGTTAATTTCCACAATGATGGCAGTCCTTGAATTACTAGAAATAAAATGTGATTTTGTCCCTCATAGAGTTTATGCCCTGGTGATGGCCCATCCGAGGTAATAATATCCCGAACCACTTGAACCAAAAATTTGAAATTTTGCACGGACAATACGTTTAGAGTGTAAACACTCGCTAAGAAAGGTTTTTTTGATATTCAAATGTTTAAGTACTTTTAGAGGGGTTTGAATTATTAAGGAGTTCCTCATCGGCTCAAAAATGGTTCGATTTTGATAACATTTGGTACAAAAATCTTTCTCCTCATTTAAAAGGTCAAGTTCATTACCCAGTTGAATCCGTTTACTGGAACATGGTTTTTGGAGCGAAATTTGTGCGAAAGATTCCTTAACATAGGAAAATGAATGAAACCATTTTTTAAGCGAGTTCTGTAGCCATTTACCAGAAAAATTGATAGATACTTTTCAAAACTAATTTTCTGTTTGGGTATTCAGAAACGAAGTATATGGAAACAAATTGTCTGAATGGTGATACAAAGTTTTCATATCTCAGTATATTTTCTAAAATATCTCGAAAACGGTTGGGAACTCGTAGTAAGTGGAAGGCGGCTATTCGAAAGGTTACTAAATTCTCTACAATAAGATTCTGTTGTAAAGTTTGGTGGGGCAATGTCAATCAAAGAGGTAAGTCCTCAAAACTTCAAATTTGTTAGTTTTATGCTTTTCAACGTGTATTTGTCTCTGTTTACCTAACTTTTTAAGCAGTTGTTGTATTTTTTTTTTTTACTCTCCAACCGAAAGAAGCACGGTTACCTCCACAAGTTGTTTCCTGGGTAACTTTAAAGTCCGTGCAATAATAAGCTGCACAAAATTATGTAGTAGCGATAATTTTGATGATATCTTATTTAACTCAATATAAAAAATACTTATCGGCCGTGGTGAAGCACGGGTATTCATCTAGTGTTTTATAAAATTAATCATTTTTCTAGCTAGGATTTTTGGTTAATAAGAAAAAATCTATGAATATTTGAAAATTATATAGCTTATTTAATTGGCTCTGTTTATGTTGTGTTCTACAGGAAGTGAGTGAAGAAGATTTTATACCCTGTCTCTTAGAACTATGTAAATCATTGTGGTGTATAATTCTCAGTTATTATAATGTTGTGGCTTGGCATCAGAATAATCCTATAAACAATAGGGGTATGGTTTGTTAAATAATATTTCTTACTGTGAATTTGAATATGATTCAGAAGCAATAATATAGCATACATTTCAGGAACTCAGTTTGAGATGAGTTTTAATGAGCAAACTATGAAGCAGAAGCTTAATAGTGGTTTAAATCGTCTATGGCATGATATTCAGACTAGAGTTTCATCCTTAGTTCTTGCTGGAAACCTGACTAATTATAAATTTGATGACTTTCTTCAAATCCTTGCAATTTTACACAGGTAACTATTAGCAATTAATTAATGGAATACAATGTTCATTTCAACCTTGACCTTTCCCTAAGGATACGTATAGAATTTCACATTTTATTTTGTTTGTGAATAACAAAATTAAAGGGGTCTCCCGTGGTCTAGTGGCTAGCGCCTTAGTTTCATAGGTGGGAGTTGGTGGGTTCGATCCCCATCGGTGGCAGGAATTTTTTCACCCCACGGCTCGTTGGGAAAATTCTTCACTGCACCCTGGATGTCAGCGCTAATGGCCTAGTTGTCGAAGCGCCCAACAAAATAAAAAAAAAAAATTAAATTTTGATTTGTATTCTTACTTTCATTTCTTAATATAGCCTAGGAAATTAGTTTGTAAATTATTAAAGAAAACGTCCCATAATATTGAACTTTATTTTATAGGCTTTCTCAAATAGGAGATGAACTTTGTGGCAGTGAGTCTGAAGAAGTTGCCAGTTCCATTAGGACTCAGAGTAGTAATTATTTTAAACAATATCATGCTTCTAAGTTAGATGATCTAAAGGTCTTCCTTGAAAATGAAGCATGGACTGTCTGTCCTGTAATATCAGATTTTTCAGTACTTCATCTTCAGGTAAAATAATTTCATTCCTTTGTTTCACAATTCATTTGTGTATAACTAATGAATATAATACATTTTATATCTTTGTCGTATTATATAATATTTCATGCCTAGTCTAGTAATATCAGTTGATTTTTATTGTTTTTCAGGAGTTTAGGGGTCTCAGATGCAGTTTAGAGCAATGCGCAGGAGTCGAATCTTCTAGACAAAACTTATCTGTTGATAGTAGCTCAGTAGATGCTAATTTTTTTGTCCGTTACCCAGAGCCATCTAAGGCTACCCCTTTTGACATAAGCTTTCAGACTGATCCTGATAATGAAGAAATATTAGTAAGCATATATTTGTCTATTTTGGGCTTCAATTGCCACCATTTAGGCCTCTCCTTATTTGAAGTGATTTTCCTTCAAGGCCTTAACCTTCTCAAAGCATCAATCAAATCATAGATTTTGTTTATATTGCTAGTATTTATATGTGATGCTTCTTTTTTTCTTTAGTGTGATCCCTCAGGCTACTATTCAGAAGAAAGTGAAGAAGAAGCAGATATACATCCCAACTCTGCTGAATCCAATGAAGGTGGAAGGTAAATGATATTGAATACTTGACTTATATCTCATTAATAGAGTCCGGAAGATAGGCATTTATTTTTGGTTAAAATAGGCAGGCAAAAAGGCACTTAAAATACTGAAAATAGGCAGTACTGTAATTAAAATAGGCATTTATTAGGAGAAAAGGCAAAGAGGAATCTCACTCATTATTAATGAAAATATGTATTTTAAATACACATTCATTTCTTTATATTCAATTTATCACAGAATTAGTGTACTTACCATTACTTTCCCTTGTTACAAGCAACAACAAGATGCATTTTCAAAGTATCAACTCTCATAGACCTTCTCAGAAAAAATGTTTTTCATCATGGAAAAACTTCCTCTTCATTATCTTATCATTTCTAAATCCGGAATACCAGGTAATTACACCATTGTCACAGCAAAAGGGGTGTGAGGAAGGAGACGTACTTCTCTCATCCTCTCTCTTTCCTGCTATTCATTTTGTTCGAGCATTCCTTCTACTAAGGAAGGTTCTGTTATTTACAGAGGTTCAATCCATGGGTTCGGAAAATAACTTTCGAATTGATATTTGGGAAGGCAATATGTAATTTAATTTGCGACACCTTTTTTTGTCTCCGACGAACTGAAATTCGAAATTCTTTGCTTTTTAAAATGTTTAAATCGCATAAAAAAATTGCATAACAAGCAAAAGAGGCTTTAAATCTTAAAATAGGCAAAAAAGGCAAAATAAAAATTGTCTCTACACTTCCTAAATGCACGAAAACGTATTTATTTCTATCTGATTCTTCAATATATCCATTCAGATAAAAAAGGCATTTTGCCTAACTTCCGGGCTCTACTCATTAATATTGTATTTTTTTTTTTTTTTTTTTTTTTTTTTTTTTTTTTTTTTATAATGTTGTTGGCTAGACGTTTGTTCTAATCTAGCCAGCGAGTCAGGTTGCTTTTTCAGCAATGTGGAATTTACTAGAAAGTCAATGTAAGTGATATAGTGTTCCAAATTTCTCTTATTATTTATATGCCAGGGAGAAGGGCAATCAAAATAGAATTAACAATGTCAATTAATTAATTTAAACCAGCTCCTCATGTTTTACATCATTCAAAGTGCTTCTTCAGGAGCAAAATTATTTTCTGTGTCAGCAATATATCCTGATTGTTCAAAGGCAACCCTTCTCTTATAATAGAGATATTACTATGTCCAAAATGCCCTCATTATGTTTATGTAATTAGTGGATCTTAATATCACAATCTTTGAAGATTCCTTCTAAACTATTATTCTGAATTCAAAACTATTTTGAAACATTCTAAACCAGTTGCACTAACTGGGGGGGGGGTCATAAAAAAAAATACTAAAGATTCTCAACCACATTCAAACATCTCTTTATCCTGGTACATAAAGATATATTGTAACATATTTTCACTCCTAGGTTTATTTTGTACTTTTATATATGAGGCGATGACTTTCAAAATGGGTTCAGTTCATTTTTTCATCAAATTAATTTCTTTTCTAAAAACCTTCTTTTTTTTTTTAAATTCATTAAATCTCATCAAAAATAAGGAAATGAATGTTAGTGTGACCTCATAAATATTAACTTCCTAAAGGAATTATACCAGCATAGACTTTTTTGTGTCCCCTGAATAGTTTTACGATTAGGACTTATCCTTTTTTGAATGTTGACACCTCATATGATTGTCACTATAAATATAAATTATTTTATCTGTGCTATTCAAGGAATAAATCAGCAAAGGTTATAAAAGATCGACCGCTTCTTACAAACACAACTTTAACAGTTTTAAGATTATGTGGAAAGTATTTGCAGATGTCAAAGTATCTGAAGCCAATAGCTTCTCAGGTTGTCTTAGCTCTCACACAGCTGTTCGATTTTTATCTGTACACTGTATATTCTTTCTTCACATCAGACATGCCTGTAAGTTCTACATGAAAATATCAAAAAAAGTATCATTTGTACATTAATTCTATTTGTACTAGAAAACTAAAAATTGCATTTTTTTTTCCAGAACACACTGCCCTTAAATGCCTCCTCACTAAAATTACAAGCTGTTTTGAACAGAATCCGAGAAAATCTAATTATGAATCCTGATGAACCTGAAGAGCAGGAAGAGAAAGTTAGTTGTATTTATATTTCCTCGGCATACATTTAAGGGAAATGCTAGTTCTTTTCATCATAATAATCATATCGGAGGCCCAGTGGCCATGAGTGTTAAGGTGTGAGCACTTAACACCATTTGTCAAGGTTTGTGGGTTCGATTCCCATCTAAAATTCTGAGTTAATTATAATGGACCCTTTCTCGGCTTGAGAAAGACGAGAAAGGGCGCTTAGAAAAATAAAGAAAATACCGAAAATATGGCACACAAGCGAACGGTCTTCAAGAAGAGAAGAAGTTGTTCTGTGCAGGTTAAGGATCGGCCACTGCCTACTTAGCCATTAATACCTCTTCCTCAACCCATATCCACCTTCATGCAGCTGTGATGTAGGGGAGCTTCTGACGGTAGAACATAGTCTCATGCAGGAACTACTCTACCATAAGAAAATCGCTGGGTATCGGATCTTCTGTTGAAGAAATTCTTGGAGATAATGAAGAGACCATAAAAAAAACTTTTCAAATTTTTAAGAAGAACCAACTTATATTCAAAATTACAACTTCAATTTTTTTTCTTTTATTATTTTTTAAACTAAGATTCATTAAATTATTATCAGATATATTCTTTTTTATCCATATGTTTTATTATATTTGAGTTATTTATTATAATTATTATTCTAAATACTTAACATTTTATTATTATCATAATTGCTATTATTATTTATTCTATGGTCATTTTACTTTAATCTTTCTTCATTATTATTTAATTATCAGCCATTTCTTATTTTACCTTTAATTGACAACTGCCAATGATCCTAAAGGATAGAGGCAAAATGAAATAAATAAATTATAATGGACGTTAAAATTTAAATTATTAAATAAATAATCATATCCTTGTTTATCAACTTCTTCAAAAATAGAATTTTATTTCGGTAAATTAAATAATGCATTTTAAATGCAATCAAATAATTATTGAAAATAATTGAAATTTGTTTGCATTGTCTTATTATAATTAGCTCTAATATTTCTAACTTCATTTAACCCCCTTATGGGCATCCTCAAAAAAATCAGATATGGCCTAAAGGCAGTCTATCGGAAAATTGTTGTTGAAAGAAAAATTATTAAAAACATATAAAATAATTCACTCAAACATTTCAGCGTGTTCAAGAATTGTAATATAATATATCAAAGTATGTAAAGAATATAAAAGTAATATACTCCAATTTAGTTTTGAAGTTTTTATTTTCCAGGTTTATGAGGCACAGATATCTCCGGTTGTTGTTCTCACCTCTCCTAACAAACTGTATGGGCTATTTGAAAGAATTGTTGGGGTTGAATCATTACTTTTTCTTTCAAAGGAGTTTACTTTCTTGAAGTCCTACTTAGAACAGTTGCTTCAGACTCAGGGATCAACTCTTCATACTCTACAACAATTTTACAGTCAAGTGGGTAGAAATTCTGTGCTATTAACATTGAAGTTATTTATTTGTTAGTTTCTTCTTTTTAATATTTTCAGAATACTAAATACTTTTATTTTAAATGTTTTTAAAATTCTAATTTTACTCATAGCAAGAGAATGCTTAACCTTTTACATGCCGCCCCCTACTTCCAGTAGACATTTATTTATATATTTATTTCAATAAGGTTCAGTTTAGACAACTCTAAAAAAAAAAAAATTCAAACAAAAAATTTCCTTTTTAGTTTTCTAGAGGGGCCCTCATACTTGCAAAAATGTTGCTAAAAAATTCGAGCATAAATATTGAGCTTATTTTTGTACAAAATATTGAACAATCGTGACTCCTCACACTGCACAAATATGTTGCACAAAATTGTATAACAGCCATTATATATTTTTTTTTTTTTAAAGGCAGTTCAACACGCTGAATGACTGCCAAGCACGCACAAACACACACACACACACAAATGCGTAATATTTTGTCAGCCTCTTCACTCTGCACTTTATCATGCTACAAAATATTGACAGGTCCGCAAAAAGTTTCTAAACTTTCAGAAAACTTTTGAACGCCCCACAAAATATTGAATACCCTTTTTTTTGCACAATATTTTTCCTCACACTCGCAATATTTTTGCACGAAACCAACATCTTCAAAATTTTGTGTAAAATTTTTGCTAGTGTGAGGGCCCCTTAACTTGTTCCTGAAGTGGAATAATGGCAAATTCAAGCTATACAAAGAAAAACAAATAACTTTTTTCTTAATAGTTTTAATAGAATATTCAATACAAGATTAGTGTTTTTTTTATTAATATTGGTAAAAAATTAATATTATATTTTAGTAAAACTATTGTTAAAATTAGTAAACTATTGATTCATCATCAATCAATGTTTTTAGATAATTCAAATATTCCACTGCTTCTTCCACGGTTCGAAATGTTTTTTCCATTTTTAATTATTGATGATAAAAAAAAAAAGTCATGTTTAAAATGCCTAAATATTATGAAATGTGAGTGAGCAATGCACTCACATGAACACAGTAATGACTGAGAAAACTAATACCAAAAGATGTTTGATGTAATAAATATTTCCATGTATTCCATGACGTAATACATTTACATGTTCAGTTAAATGAACATTCAAATTAAATTTCATTGCTGTAGCATTGAAAAAAAAAATATAATGAATACACTTCTTTACACTAAAAAATTGGAAACTTTAACTTTTTTTGGACCAAACTAAAAGTGATAAAATCTTTATTAAAAAAAAATTAAAAAAATATTTCAACCTTTGTTTGATAGGGGAAAAATTGTTTTTGAAGTAAATAATGATTAAGTTGCCAAAAAAAATGTCAAATTTATGTTTCACTTCTGGAACAATGGCAGGTAAAAGGTTATAACAGTAGAATCAATAAGATAGATTCGTTTGAAAACTCCCCTCTAGCACCCTCTTTGAAGCCATAATAACATTTTTTTCCACTTAACACTCCGTGCCAAAGGTCATGGGTTCGATTCCCACTAGGGGTGATGGCTTTTCTTTAGAAAAAATAAAAGGCATCAGCCCTTTCCTGGATAGAAAAGGGTGGAACCTATAGAGAACCCGTCCCAAAATTCTCAGTTAATAATAATGACGTTAAAATTTAAATAAATAATTTTTTCTTATGGCATATATAGGCCATTAGCGCCAGGCTAAACATCCATAGTGGAGCAGGGAATTCATTCTTCTGGCCCATAGATGAAAGAACTCAACTGCCTACAGCAGGGACTAGAACCTTCTTCTTTCGCAGGAGGAAACATGTTCGTTATCGTGAAAATCAATGGCCAGGATAAAAAATCCTGTTTACAAATTCTATATGTTAACAAATTCTGCATAAAAATGTGGATTTTGGTCGAAAATAGGAGAATATGTTAGCTTTACAAAAGTAACTACGAATAGAAGCATTTTACTCAATAGAATCCAGCACTGCATGTTTATTAAATAAACTTAATAAGTTAGCTGGGTATCTTTCCTCGAATGACATCACTCAAATTGACATGGGAATAAAGGAGCAGACCTTTACATAAGGATGTCTTCTTGCAAGTAAAAGATTAACTTAAGGATTAACACTTATTAACAAGAGAGGACTTTGAATGAGGCACAACAATCAAACACATGCACACTTAATCAACACAAAAAAGTACACAACCTGAAATATTCACTTATAGTCCAGCATATATAGTCGGAGAGCTGGTAACGCACTTTTCATGGTGTTTTATGCACCTTAATATTTTGCTATAATGTAGTTACATATTTTCAATTATGTTTATTGAAGACACTGTTTAGATTGCAGCGTGAATAAAGCACTTCATTTAATATTAAAAAAAACCTAGGTACTTCGGTTTTTTTGTCATTATTTACATTTTAACCCCCTTAAAAGTGTCTACCTTATTTATTATTCATTGTAAAATTGCCTTAATTTGCAATTTTTTTACATTAATGGTAATTGGCTTCTGAATAAAACCGTTGTTATAATATAGACTTATTCTCAAGATTGATTGTGTTAATTTAACCCATTAACTTCTCAACAGAGGTTATGGGCCCAGTATGGTTAAATGTCATTAATTGTTTTGAGTTTTAAAGTCGAAAATAGTTTTAAATTGTGCGATACGGAACTAGTAAGTGAACGCGTCGGTCCACGTGTTGTGTTTTGTGTATGTAAACAAACAAATCTCTTTATTTTATCTCTGTTTAAAGAAAATGGAAGGAAAGAAGGGAGAATTTTGTGTAAGTTGGTTGCCAGGATTCCGAAAACTAACTGGAAGGGAAAATTACAACAACTGGAAATTCAGTATGGAGATGTTCCTTACCGCAGAGGAATTATGGGATGTCCTCAATGGAGATGAAACAAACCCAAAGAAGGACTCAAAGGCAAAATCTAAAATATGCCTTATGATCGAAGAAACTCTATACCCAATTGTCCAAAACTGCAAATCATCAAAAGAAGTATGGACAAAGCTGAAGAGCACATACGAAGACAAAGGCCTTACGCGTAGGTTATCTTTGCTGAGACAACTTTTTCGTGTAAATCTAACAAATTTTGGCTCAATGGAGGACTACATCAATGAGATTTTAACATTGTCTCAAAAACTTACTGCAATTGATGCGGGCTTGAACGATGAATTCATTGGTGTTCTTATGCTAAATGGATTGACAGACGATTATGATCCAATGATAATGGCTCTAGAGAGTACAGGTGCCAAAACAACATCGGATTACATTAGAACTATGCTTATCCAAAAGGTCACGAAAAATTCAACTCTGGAAGAATCAGCCTTAGTGTCAAAGAACAAGAAGGATTTCACTTGTTTTAGCTGCAATAAGAAAGGCCATAGATCTGCTGATTTCAAAAACAAGTTCATCTGTTTTAATTGTAATCGAAGAGGACACAAAAGAAATGAGTTCAGAAATGATAAAAACCAAAATAGACCAGTTGAAGGTAAGAAGAATAATTTTCAAAAGACAACATTATTAGCATCATTCTCTACTATTTCAACTAACTCCAAAGATTGGATCATAGACTCCAGAGCAACCTCTCATATGTCTGTGAATAAATCATGGCTTCAAGACATTAAACCTGATCGTCAAGAAATCTCAGTGGCCAACAACAACAAATTGGTTTCCGAAGCGATTGGTGATTTCGAACTAAATGAAGATATAAATATTTCCAATGTCCTATATGTTCCAAATCTAGCTTCTAACTTGATATCTCTCAGTAAAATAGCTGAGAAAGGTTTTAAAGTAGTATTTGATAAAACAAAGTGCTATTTGTATCAAGATTGTGAAATAAATGGAAGAGTATTGATTACAGGAAGTAATGCTGGTGGTATATACAAATTGGACAACTGTTTTGAGAAGGTAAATGTTGTTAAAACTCATAAGAAACCATTGAAATTGCCTAGGGACTTATGGCATCGAAGGTTAGGTCACCTCAATAGAAAATATATGTCTTTACTGAAGAAAGATATGTCGATTGGAATGGATTTTTCTGATGATTCAAGTAGTGATTGTATTGCCTGCATTAAAGGAAAACAGTGTAGGGAACCATTTGGAAAATTTGAAGGTGTTGCTTCAACAAGAAAGCTCCAATTAATTCATTCTGACCTTTTTGGGCCGACAAGTGTCCCAAGCTGGGGTGGAGCACGATATGTAATTACCTTTACAGATGATTTTACTAGAAAAACATTTTGCTACATGATGAAAAATAAACATGAAGCTTTTGATAAATTCAAGGAGTTCAAATCCTTAGTAGAAAATCAAGGTAATGAAAAAATTAAAATTCTTAGAAGTGACAACGGCGGTGAATATGTGAATTTGAGATTCAATAAATTTTTGAAGGAAAGCGGTATAATCCACCAAAAATCAGCGCCTTACACACCAAACCAAAACGGGACCTCCGAGAGGGTTAATAGAACAATTATTGAGAAAGCGAGGACTATGCTGGAGGATTCTGGTTTGGATAGGAGATATTGGGCAGAGGCTGTCAATACGGCAGTGCATTTGAAGAACAGAAGTCCTACAAAAACCATCAAAGGGATGACACCAGAAGAGGCATGGTCTGGCAGGAAAGTTAACTTGAGTTATCTAAAAGTTTTTGGGTGTAAAGCCATGAAGTTAATTTTAAGTGTTAACAGGAAGAAACTTGACTCAAAAAGTGAGGAGTGTATCTTTGTGGGATATAGTGAACATTCAAAAGCTTATAGACTCATTAATCCCAAGGACCCAAAACGTTTTATTATCTCAAGAGATGTCAAATTTTTGGAAGACATTCGTGGCGTAGACGACCTAAATTTCAAAATAAGGCCGGTAGAAACACAAGAGCAAACATTTGTTAAATTAGTTGAATCAATAGATCACAAAGAGAAAGTTATTGATCAACCTGAAGATGGGAATGATAAGAATTCACCGAAAACTGAATCAGATGAAGAAGATTTCCTAGGTTTCAAAAATCCAGAAAATACAGATGAAGAAGGTAAGGGCAAATCTACCCTTAGAAGATCAACTCGAAAAATCACTAAAAAGTCATGGCCAAATCATGAATTGTATCTTACTCAGTCTAATGAAAGTTCTTTAGATCCTGAGGTAGTTATGAAGGTAAACGAAAAAGAAAAGTGGCAGCAGGCTATGGAAAAAGAAATGAAATCTTTAGTAAAAAAAGTCCGTCTCGCAGGACTGCATCATCTTAGCGCGGTTCCGTTCATATCCCTAGTCTAATTTGGAAAGATCAAAATAGAAGCAGTTATTATTTTGGTTCCACCAGTCTTTTTTTTTAAATTAATTATTATAATGGCGTGTCAACCCTTAAGGTCACTAACGCCATTCCTGTGAGTAGTAAAGTCTTGAAAGGTCATGATTTACAATCTTACCTGGAAGGGTCCGCTACACTAGAAACAGACCCGCTAGTGACAAGGTCTTGGAATCTTGGAAATCTATATTTCTAACAATAAATTGTTTTTGTTATTTTACTTAACAAGTTTTATTGTCAAATACATTATCCAACTATAAGCAATTAAAAAATAACGAGAAATAAAACAGACAAAAAGAACCATTGGAATAAACGAAATCAATTAATTTAAAGTTTTAAGCACTTTTTTCTCCGATTGACATCGCCTAATTAAAACTTTCTTCAGAACCTTTTTTGTAGAGCATTTAGTAAGCTTCCGAATGGTAATCTTCCGCTTCACAAGATTGTCAACGGTTTTCGAGATACTAACGAAATTATACAAAGTTACCAAAACTTTTTTTGTCTGTTAATAAAATATTTTATTCTAACCCTTCCTTTACTCTAAACGTAACAAAAATTTCAACATATTAGTGTTGATGAAACTCGAACATGCAGAAAATGTTTCATCTGTATCCCATAATTCTAAGTACCAAAATCAAAGACAAAGAACCCTCCCTAGGAAGGACGCTAGGCAGTTGAAAAGCTATATATCTTGGAAATCCATATCTCTAACATTAAATTGTTTTTCTTATTTTTCTTAACCTGTTTTATTTTCAAATACATTATCCAACAATAAGCAATTAAAAAATAACCAGGAATAAAAAACAGACAAAAAGAACAGTTGGAATAAGCGAAATCAATTACTTTAAAGTTTTAAGCTCTTATTTCTCCGATTGACATCGCCTAATCAAAACTTTCATTAGAACCTTTTTTTTAGAGCATTTAATAAGCTTTCTAATGGTATTCTTCCGTTTACCAAGATTTTCAACCTTTTTCGAGATATTAAGGAAAGTAAACAAAGTTACTAAAACTTTTTATGTCTGTTAATAAAATATTTTATTCTAACCCTTCCTTAACTCTAAACGTAACCAAAATTTCAACATATTAGTTTTGATGAAAGTAGAACATGCAGAAAATGTTTCAACTGAATCCCATGATTCTAAGTACCCAAACCAAAAACGGTATTAAAAAAATATTTTTCCAATTTTCTCGAAAACGGTTAAAGCTATCGCCTTGAAAATGGTTTCATTCGTTTTCCTAGCCCAGGAATCATATAAAACGAGTACTTAGAAGCTTATGAACTCAAAAACGTAAGCGTTACGATTTTTTTGCGCGAATTTCGCCCCAAACGCCATCTTCCAGTAGGCGGATTTTGCTGGTTAACGAACTTGACCTTTCAAATTGGACGAAGGATTTTTGTACCAAATTTCATCAAAATCGGACCATTCGTCTTCTATCTAGAGAGCGAACAGACAAATATATATATATATATATATATATATATATATATATATATATATATATACATATATATATATATATATATATATATATATATATATATATATATATACAAATTTGAACCACCGTTATTTTCGGTCTCTAGGGGTTCTGAAACGCAAAATTTTCTAGTCGGCACTTCCGGATTGTTTCAGTGTATACGTTTCTCCACCCATGGAATTTTGGGATGAAAATAATAAATCAAAAGTATGGAGATTAAAAAAGGCTATCTATGGACTGAAGCAAAGCGGCAGATGTTGGAATAACAAGATCAAGAGAGTATTGTTAGACCTGGGATTTACGCAGTCTAATGCTGATCCTTGTATATATTATTAGAAAGGTAGTTCTAAGATCATAATAATAGCTGTATATGTTGATGACCTCATAATTTTCTCCAACGATGAGAAACAGAAAATGAAAATTAAGGCACAACTTAATAAAAACTTTGAAATGAAAGATCTTGGAAAAGCCAGACAATTCCTAGGAATGGAATTAACAAGAGATGAAGAAACTGGTAAAATTTGTATTTCACAGAAGAATTACGCATTGAAGGTACTGGAAAAATTTTACATGGTTAATGCTAAACCAGTAGCCACACCTATGGAGCCTGGTATGGACTTTGCTGGGGAGGATCGGAAAGTGGAAGAAGAAGAGGTATTGAAGCGGATTCCCTATCAGGAGGCCATCGGCAGTCTTCTGTATTTAGCTCAAGTCTCTCGCCCAGACATCACGTATGCCGTAAACTTTTTAAGCAGATTCAACAACAACTACAGAGAGATACATTGGTCTGCGGTTAAAAGATTGTTGAGATATATAAGAGGTACATTAAACTATAAACTTGAATTCAATAGAAATAGTGCCCTAGGTCCTGTAGCCTATTGCGATGCTGACTGGGGAAATAAAAATAATGGAAGATTTTCAGTTTCTGGAAGCTGTTTTTTGATCCAAGGATCTGCGATTTCATGGAACAGCAAGAAGCAAAAGACCATTGCCTTATCAACCTGTGATGCTGAATATATGAGCTTGTCTCTAGCAGTTCAAGAAGGGTTATGGTTGAAGAATTTGATTTCAGAAATTGACCCTGAAGTTTTAAGAAATCCTATTACCATCTACTGTGACAATACCAGTGCCATTGAATTAACTAAAAATGATGTAGTTAATCAACGAACCAAACATATAGACATCAGACATCATTTTGTGCGTGAGCATGTTTCTAAAGGTGAAGTTATAATTAAGTATGTTCCGAGTGAAGAGATGGTAGCGGACTTCCTTACCAAACCATTGAATAAATCACAACATCAAAAATGTGTTAAGAATATAGGCTTAATTAATTAACCTATAATGTTTGTAATAAATTAGATTTATGGGAGGGTGTTAGATATATAAATCATATTTATGTTTTTATGTAATTATTTAATATATAATAGATTTAGATGTATTTGATATAGATGGCATGCAGAAGTCAGCCCATGAGTTGTATGTTCAAGATGGCCGATGTATATCTCTCCCAGCTAAATGCGTTGTTATAATATAGACTTATTCTCAAGATTGATTGTGTTAATTTAACCCATTAACTTCCCAACAAAAACTCTATTTTTGGGAAATATATTTTTGAATTTTTCCCCTATGCACAGCACCCTATGCGTTACTAGCCCTTGGACTGATAGTTATCAATAGAGTTGTCACTGTATGGATAATTTATGGTTCATCTGAGAATGCAATAAATCACAAAATAGGCCTACTGCTAAGTTATAATTATTGAACCCTATTATTCTTTAAACATGCTTACGTTCTCTCTATAATAAGGTCAAGTTATAAGTTTAATGGCAAGAAGGGCTTTCAGAATTAAATTATTACTTGGTATGTTTCTATGTTTTAGACAATCTCTGCAAGTTTTGAAGTTAGGAAACCAGTATATGCCTGTGTTGCTTGGAGAGCTGTTGATGAAAAATGTGCTCTTAGTATGATGGCAAAAGTTGATTGGGAAGTGAAAGAAGTAATGAGTCAACACAGCAAATATGTTGATTACTTAATTAGTGTAAGTATTCTCATAAACCTATGCAACTTATTTATTTGTCTTACTATTTCTCAGGATAATTTATTTACTTTTAATTTTGTTTAATAGGAATTACAGACATTTGTTAAACGATTATCCAATCTTAAAACTAAATTGGCCATTCCTGAGGAAGCTTATAATACAGTGTGGGATAACCTGATTTATCTTATTGCTAATATTTTTGTTGAAGGGTAAGTTAAGAAACTAACATGTACTATTGCCTGTACACTTCTTTCTAAGTTTTAATATAAAATAAATCTAAATTTTGTGTAAAAAAAAAAACTAATAATAATTATGGAGTTCTTATTCAATGAATATCAAAAGTATTTGGCATTTTAGTTGTCTTTCCATTTAATGAATATTTGTTGTACAAATATAACATTTTCTTTTTAAATTAAAATTCTAAAAGAGGTCTCCAGGGGAAAAGTATTTTTTTTTTTTTTTTTTTTTTTTTTTTTTTTTTTTTATGATAAAATATAACACTGAACATTTCAAAGTTCAAAATCATTAGATGTCAAATCAATTTGTAAGTCATAATAACCTATTGTTTCCTTGTATAAATTGCTTATGTTCCTCGTCATTGTTTTAATCCTTATCATAGTTTTAGATTCCTAATATTACTGATATCAAAACTAAATAGCAGAAAATATTATTTTATTATTTCAAACGTATAAGAAGAATTATTGTTTAGCTAGTATTTAATATTCGTGCTAATGACCCTGGCAGTCGGAGCACCTACAATTAATAAATAAACAAAAATATATATATATATTGTAATGATATATTACATTCTTGAAAATATTTTTAAATTCAAATAACCATCGATATTTTGAAAAGCCCGCGCAAATCACAAACTAGATATACAAATAACATCGTATTATATATAATCAAAATTAATAATATTTTTGGACAATGCTGGTATACAATATATCCATATTAAATGTACATCCAGATAACAATAAATTAATTATTTGTATTACAAAAAACTTAATTGTTATCTTTATATATAATCCGGTAAACTGCGGAAGTTAAGAAGCAAGGACGCTCAACTTTCCCGCTTGCTCGAATGGCGTCAGTCTAGTCTAGTCTCATCATTCGGAGGGAGAAGACGAAGTCTGTTGGTTCTCAGCGTTGGTCGAAGTCAGAGCTTTCCTCCAAGGAATACCAAGTGAATTGAGGTTTTATTGGAAGCGGATTGATTTAGAGGTAAGAATTGTTTTTTTTTGTAGTGTCGATTATTTTATTATTATTTGTGTGTGGTTTAATATTGTGTGTATCTCAGAATTGTCTGGAGATAAGTATTATATCGTCCATTCACTCGGAACTTTGATCCCTGAGATTAATTTAAATTAATATAATAAAACTAATTAAAATTTCTTTATTTCTTATTGTAAAAATTAATCATTACATTTAATGGCGCCCAACGTAGACGGCCGAGTGAATTGAAATTAAAAACAGTAAATAAATATTAAAAATAAAACTTTAAAATAATTTTTTTTTAAATAAAAATGTCTGACGTGAATATTGAACAAATTCAAAATAACGGTGAGGAAAATAGTGTAGAATCACCGGAATACGTATTTTTTACAACACCGGGAGAAATAAATATTATAGTCGAAACACGTGAAAACGAATTGCAGGAGGATGATGCAATAGCATTCAGAGAATCGTCGGCGGGTTCCTTAGGAACGGAAATTCTATCCAATGACCGTACTTCCGAAAGGGATAATGAGATGCATCCTCAAGGCCTAGAACATTTGATGAAGCTATTATTAGAACAAAATAAAGAACTAAATCAAAATATGGTTGAGCTAAGTAAAAACAATAAAATATTGGAAAATAAAATAGATGCAAATAGAATAGAACAAAATAAAAAATTGGACAATTTATGTAATGCTTTAAATAACATGGAAATCAAGATAACAAAAGAGACGGATTGTAAATTGCAATCATTAAGAAAGGAAATAGATGAACAAAATTCGGAAATGAAAAAATCAATAGATATTGTAGATCAAAAACAAAAAATGACTGTAAATGAGATAGTAACAATAAAACAAGATGTTGCTAAATTAGAAGAAATAACAAATGATAACAAACAAACATGTGAAACAAACCATAAGAACATGGAAGGGTGTGCAAGATTTTTAAAAGATAGAATGGATGGAAATACTAACAAAATAGATCAAGTAGAACACAAAATAAACCAGTTTAAAGAAACAATAACTAAAGAAATGCAAGAAAAATTTAATTATATCCAATTAAGAGGGCAAAATGGAAATAACAATTTTAAAGATATTGAAGTCAAAATCCTATTTAAAAATTTTGAAGAGCAAGACCCTAATGAGTTTATAGATAAATTAGAGCAAAATTATAAATTGCATGGTCAAGAGTGGAGTTTATTTTCAGAAAAGTTAATAAATTATTTATCCGGTACTGCTGAATCTTGGTATAAAATAAATAAAAATCTTTTGACTCATGGACGTATTTTAAGAAAGCATTTAATAACAGATTTTGTGGAGATAGATACATAGAATATTTAAGTGATTTACTCCAAACAAATTACTCTCACTATATGCATATAACTCCGGAAGAATATCTTTCAAAATTTGCAACTAAAATTATTACCGCCAAGCTATTGGAAGAAAATTCAGCCACTAGCATTTTAATAAAACACTTTGGGAAAACTGTTAAAAATGTTTGTTTTAATAAAGGAGTAAAAAACCTAAACGAATTGCTCGAGGTAATACAATATGTTGGTCAAGATACCATTGTAAATGATTTAAAGAGGTCAGTAAAATTTAATATGAATCATGAAAACTATGTAGAAACTAAACAACGAACTTTTGAAAATTATAATCAACCATATAGAAAAGCATATGATAATCAAACAAAAACGGAGTATAATAATTTTAATAAAGTTCATGGTATTAACCATAATTATAGATTTAAACAAAGACCAAACTATTTCGGAACAAATGACAGAAATCATAGTAGTCCATATAAAAGATCGTATGAAAACTGGAGGAAGCCACACTTGTCTGAACCCCATAAAGAAAGAAATGAAATAACCACAAGTCAAAACGGAAATTATTTTCAAAGTCGTTATAATAGGGAAAGAGAACAAGCTATAAAGGATAGAACAGAAACACGCAACCGAGATTTAAATCAAATTTCTGTAGAAGCCCAAGTTCATAGCAATGATCAAAGAAATAAAAATCAAACTGAAGAATTATGACTAAAAAAAGACTCTACCCGGAATTTAACATTTACAGATAAAAAAGATCAACCACAAACATATTTTTCGAATAACATCATTAAAGATAATATACTTTTGGAAGAATCAAACCAAGTCAAAATTCCTTCTTACAAATTACCTTTCATACAATTGAAAAATAATAATAAAAAATATTTATTCCTTATAGATACGGGTAGTGAAATCAGCATAATACAAAAAGAATATTACTTACAAATAAGAAAAAATTTAGAAAAATATAAATTATTACCTTTAAAAAATACATCTATAATTTCGGCCAATGGAAAGAAAACGCAATGTTGTAATAAACAATTATTTATTGAAACAAAGTATGAGGAATATAGATTTGATGTAAATTTAATAATTGTGCCTGGGTTGACAAATAAATTAATCCTAGGAAATGATTTTTTAAATAAACACAAAGCAAAAATTGATTTCCAAGAAAGAACAATAAGTTTAAATTCAGAAAACCAAGATTGTTTAATACCTTTTTATAAAGTTATATTGACAAGAGAAAATAAAGAAATTTATAATATCATATATGAGAGCGAAGAAGAGGATAGCTCATTAAGAGATCAATCAACTGAATTTGAAACAGATCCATTAAAGGATATAAAACAGAAAATTCATGAAATTATAAACAAAGAAAAAACAATAGAGATAAATAAAACAGAAATTCAAGATTTTGAGAAACTTTTAATAAAATCAAAAGATCTTTTCAGTAATAAAGTAGGCTGTATAAATTCGTATGAACATTATTTGGAATTGACAGACACTACACCTTACAAACAATATCAATATAAATTAAATCCAAAATTGTTAGACAAAGCTGAAAAAGAATTAAACAATATGTTAGAACAAGGAGTAATTGAAGTATCTGACTCTTGCTATGTAAACCCTATTATATTGGTTCAGAAGAAAGATGAATCTGTTAGAATTTGTCTGGATGGAAGGTTTTTAAACAAAAGAATAGTTCCAATGTATGATTCCCCTCCAAAGATTGATGAAATCTTAGCAAATTGTAATAATACTAAATACATGGCCACTTTAGATTTGAAAGCAAGTTTTTGGCAAGTGAAATTGCATCACAGCAGTAGAAAATACACTGCTTTTCAATTTAGAAATTCCACATATGCCTATAAACGCATGCCATTTGGTTTAAATTCCAGCTTGGCATCTTTAATTAGAGCAATGAAAACAGTAATTCCAAAAAATTTAGATAAAAATATTAAAATATATGTAGATGATATATTAATACATAGCAACAATTTCAATGAATTTATCAATACACTACAAAATTTATTTTCATCTCTTCAATCTGCAGGAATAACAATCAATTTAAAGAAATCACAATTTTTCATAAAAGAATTGCCTTTTTTAGGATATATAATAACTACAAATGGCCTTATAAAAGAACCCAGTAAAGTTGATGATATAGTAAATTTTCCACAACCAAAAAATAAGAAAGAGTTACAAAGTTTTCTCGGATTAGTAAATTTCTACAACAAATTTTGTCCAAATTATGCAGAGATATCAAAACCATTATACCAGTTAACTTCAGAAAAAGTTAAATTTATTTGGAAAACTGATCACCAAGATGCTTTTGAAAATTTAAAATCTTTGTTAAATAAAAATATTGTATTGATGTACCCAGATTATAATAAAGAATTTTATTTGGAAACTGACGCATCTGCATTTTCTTCTGGTGGAATATTATATCAGTTGGGAGAAAATAAAGAAAAACAGATAATAGGATTTTGTAGTAAATCATACAAAGCCGCTGAATTAAATTATTACAGCACGGAAAAAGAAATACTTGCCATTATCCACTCAATTAAAAAATTTTATTTCATTATAGCAGGATACCCCACTATAATAAGAACAGATTGTAAATCCATTCTTTTTATGCAATCTTGCAAAAATCCTCCAGATCGAATTATTCGGTGGATGAATTTTTTAAACAATTTACCGTTAAAGTATGAGCATATTCCTGGAAAAGACAATTTTATGGCAGACTATTTAAGCCGAATACCAATCATGAATAAATCAAGAATAAAAGAATTCCAGATAAACAATTTGAATTTAGAAACATTCTTTCAGAATCTAGTAACAAACCAGAAATTAAGCATGGACCTAAATGAAAATGTGAAAAGAAAACCAAATAAATACCAAATTATAAATAATATGGTTCATAAAAAAGTGAGAGATAAATTTTTTGTAATTCCAACAAAAGATGATATTAAGAAATTAATAAATATAGTGTAGTATAATGAATACATTTTGTCATGTAGGGGTAACCAAGTGTTATCAAATTATAAAAGAAAGGTTTACCTTTCCAAAATTAAGAAAAATTATAAATCTAGAAATTAACAAATGTCTGAAATGCCAATTAAATAAACCAGGAAAAGTGAACAAAGTACCAGAACAAACCATTATACCTAAAGGTCGTTTAGACCTTATATCCATTGATTATCTTGGACCTTTAATCTCAATTGGGAACTATCGCTATGTCTTTGTAATATTAGAAAATTTTACTAAACTAACCAAATTATACCCTACGAAAAAAGCTAACATAAAAGAAGCTATCAACTCAATGAAACGATTTTTTGAAACTATTGGAAAACCAAAAAAGTGTCTAAGTGATAATGCTACTTCATTTACATCAATGAAATGGGAAAATTTTCTTGTTAAAAACAACATTAAACGTATTTTAACATCCATAAGACATCCTTGTGGGAATAACTCTGAAAGAACTAATAGAGATGTGCTCACATACTTGAGAATTATTTTAGATAAAAATCAATACCGTTGGAAAACAAATTTAGAAAAGATTGAAGATTGTATAAATACTATTTATCATGCTACTACCGGTTTTACCCCCATTGAAGCTATGTTTGGTATAAAACCAAGAAGGTTTTGGGATCATTACATAGGAGAAGGTTTAAATCAAGAAGAAATTTTAACATTAGAGGAAATAGAACAAGAGATTAAAAATAATTTTCAAAAATTAAAAGATAAAAAAGAAATTGTAAATAAAAAACTTGTCAAATTCTCAACTTTTAAAATAAATGATAAAGTCCTTGTAAGAGCACTACGCATTCCGAAGAACGGAGGTCTAAATGCCAAGTTACTACCTTTATATGAGGGACCTTATAATGTTAATGTTAACACCAAAGTCTCCAGACATACGTACCTTTTAGAAAACAGGGATGGAATTAGAAGAGGACTATTTCATGCCAGTTTATTAAAGAAATTTTATCCAAATGATGATGAGAACATGATTGACCAATCTAATTAATAGTTCTGTATCCCGAAACTCCAAATTAAAAAATTCAATTTTAAATTTATTTTTTATACCGGACTAAAAACATTTTTTTTTTAAATTTTTTTTTTTAGACAGGAGTGCAAATGTAATGATATATTACATTCTTGAAAATATTTTTAAATTCAAATAACCATCGATATTTTGAAAAGCCCGCGCAAATCACAAACTAGATATACAAATAACATCGTATTATATATAATCAAACTTAATAATATTTTTGGACAATACTGGTATACAATATATCCATATTAAATGTACATCCAGATAACAATAAATTAATTATTTGTATTACAAAAAACATAATTGTTATCTTTATATATAATCCGGTAAACTGCGGAAGTTAAGAAGCAAGGACGCTAAACTTTCCCGCTTGCTCGAATGGCGTCAGTCTAGTCTAGTCTCATCATTCGGAGGGAGAAGACGAAGTCTGTTGGTTCTCAGCGTTGGTCGAAGTCAGAGCTTTCCTCCAAGGAATACCAAGTGAATTGAGGTTTTATTGGAAGCGGATTGATTTAGAGGTAAGAATTGTTTTTTTTGTAGTGTCGATTATTTTATTATTATTTGTGTGTGGTTTAATATTGTGTGTATCTCAGAATTTTCTGGAGATAAGTATTATATCGTCCATTCACTCGGAACTTTGATCCCTGAGATTAATTTAAATTAATATAATAAAACTAATTAAAATTTCTTTATTTCTTATTGTAAAAATTAATCATTACAATATATATATATATCTTTGTCCAATCAACAAATTAAGAAGATTCTTACCTGGATTTAACGTTCACTTTCAAAATTTATGGACCTTAATATGAAACTTAAAAATTATAAGAGACCTTAATGTTTTCAGGACCGATGGCTTCGAAAAAAATTTCCATCCGGGCCCAAGTTTTCTTTTTGTATAGTTCTTTAGGCAGACACATAAAAAATATATATAAGTGAAGACATTTTTGATTGAAATGATGTACTTTCAGTGGATTAATTACTGTTTAGTTAATTGTCAAATATGCGATGACAGCGGGCCCGCTGAAGGAATTTTTCTGGCAGATTCAGTATTATACGATACCAGACCTGCAAACTTAACCGGGAATAACTTAATGAGGTCCCAAACCAAATACAAAGGGTATAAGACAAGTCCCATAGTAGTGGGGATAGAAAGAAAGACAAGCTATCTGCTTACGCACACGCCACAACGCTGGGCCCGCAGAACACATCTCTCAGACGTATATGCCACGACGATGGGCCCAAATATAAGATACCAAATGATGAACCTAAAAAGGTTCAAACTTTCACAAATATAAGTTAATGTTTAAAACAATTTTTGGGAGCAATTCCTGCTAGTTACTTCAAAAATTCATTGATGCTTGCATACCCTCACCTTCACTTACATAAATTCTTATATTTAGTGATGATATATTTTCCTTTGTTTGTAACAATGGTCGAATCTATAATAATTAAATTGTTTGAAGTAAAACTTTTTTTCAGGTTTTCATATTCTAAGAAGTGTTCACATGCTGGGCGAGGTCTGATGCAGCTTGATTTTACCCAACTTCGTTCTAAGGTTGAAGGACTTTGCTCTTTAAGGCCAATACCTCATAAAGAATTTGTTGAAAATTACATTAAGGCTTACTATTTAGTAGAGGAACAACTTGAGGCTTGGATTCAAGAGCACAGGGTAATTTTTAAATTACTTCATTTTACACTCAACTAGATGCTTTCATTGCTCGTATAAATACACACATATTATTAACACACAGGATTATGATTCTATAAATAAGAAAAATAGTCTTGGTTCGATCCCATTATGGGGTGGTGGCTTTTCTGTAGAAAAAAGAAAAGGCATCAGCCCTATCCTGGCTAGAAAAGGGCCTGTCTGCCTGATTGTTTAAATTTATTTGTGTATAGAAAAGTTTAAGAATGCTTTTGACTAATTTATGTTGTAAATAAATAATTGACAAATTATAGGAGAGCTTTATTCATAGACTCTAATATGCTATTCAGCAAAGGCAGTTCAGTATTTGTTTAAACTATTCCTGTTTTCAATGTTATCATTGGTAGGAAATATAAAATAATTACCAATAAAACGTTTAGCTCTACCATTAGAATGTCGAGGATATTCCACATAATTGATATTATTTCTAGGCACTACAAACTTGGGAAACATATACACTTTCTTGGAACCACACACTAATCTTGGTAACTATTGTGTGAGATTGAAGATTCTGGCACGTTCTCAGTGAATGTGAGCTACACAAGAGAAAGAGGGCCTTCTAAACTTGACTCTATCAGCATTGAGGACTTATTGAAATTTAAATACCTAAGATCCTAGATTACCTTTAGGGGGTGGGACTTTATGTAGCATGTTAGGTACCCAAGAAAATAGGACTTTAAATGCCTTTGTGTCTAAGGATCATTTTAATAACAATAATCAAGTTAGAGCATTATTATCTTCTTTTTTATTTTCGTTACATGGATAATCTTTTTGGTTGGGATAAAACCAACCAGTTCTTTGGCTGGAAATGAGTTTCAATTAGATATTCAGGAAAGAAACAGCTTCAACTCAAATACAATTTAATTTTTTCAATAACAGAATGTACGCAGCTCGCTACTCCCAATTAACCTAATAACAAATATTTAATCAATGGGGCCCAGTCACATTGTTTACATAACAGAAATATCATATAATATACAAGTTACCTTTGGAAACTTCAATGAAGTTCATTAAGCAGCAGAATAAGAGTCAACTACTTATCATAATCCCGTTCCATAAATCTAAATCATTTTGAAGAATGTAACCTTTTGTGTCTTATGGGGACTTTTTTTTTAGCCAGTTGTTTAAATTTCTGTTTCAGGAATATACTAGCAAGCAGTTGATGGCTTTGGTTTCTTGTGTCTGTTCAAATAATAAGAAATCTAGGCAACGTTTATCTGCATTAATAGAAGAACTAGAGAGAAGTGGCGTGAGATGACCATTAGCAGAATCTGTGTAATGGGTGATGCCCATTACATGGTCCAATTAGTTTTCCAACCCTAGCATATGGAATAAAATCTCCCTTCATTTTAGATACATAAAGAGCTATTTTTGCAAAGTGGTAAGTCAGAGATTAGACGTTATTGCAATTTGGCTAAATAAGGTGCTATTGCAAATTTGGAATAACGTGTTACTTATAAGGTGTAGCATGAATTTTAGCCAGTTAAACTTTAACAATCATAGTGGACAAAATGTTCATATTTATTGACTCCACTATTACCTACTCATTCTATGAAGATATTTCTCATCTTATTTACCCAAATTTCAATGATTTTCTCCCTACGAATATGTAAAATAAATTACATTCACCTAAAGAGCAAATGTTTGTTTACGCTATGTTAAGTTATTCCTGTTTTTGTCTTTTTTTTTAAGTGTTTTTAGCTATTTTATTTTGTTAATTTTTTGAAAATGTGTTGTTTTATAAAATGTTATTATCTGTTAATTTACTTAGAGAATTTTGTCATTGCATATTTTTTGAAATATTATTTTTCAAAGTAGAAACAACTTTTATTTACTTTTTAATGTTCTTAATGGGGTCTATGTAGATAATACTATTGCATTAAGAGTTCATTTTTTTCTTTTCTTTCTTGATTATACAGGTTTGATGTTTATAGAAGAAAAATGACTGTATCTTAATTTTTATTAGCTGCATTAAGGAGATGCAATTTGTTTTCAAAAATGACATTCCAGGTTTGTTTTTTTTTTAATCTAAAATGTTAGTGTTGTAAAACAATTAACTGAATTGTTAATTATTGTAAAACAATTAACTGAATTGTTAATTGTTGTAAAACAATTAACTGAATTGTTAATTGTTGTAAAACAATTAACTGAATTGTTAATTGTTGTAAAACAATTAACTGAATTGTTAATTGTTGTAAAACAATTAACTGAATTATTAATTGTTGTAAAATAATTAGCTAAATTGTTAATTGTTGTAAATCAATTAACTGAATAATCATATTTTTATGATCATTGTGACCCTCCATGTTTCATTCCCATGCTTCGGAAATTAAGATATACTTTAAAAGAGTTACTTTTATTGAATAAATAGCATTATATAATTTATATGTTAATAGCAAAATATTAATTTCTTTAACTTATTACAAAACATGAACTCTAAGAGAATTGGCTCAGTATTTTCTGAAACAATATGTCTTTATTGGCTCCTTTTGACTCAATACTATTCATTTCTTATTTCTGTATAACTAACATGTGATCCATAAGACATTCTTTAATGTTATCGATGCTAGGCGGGCTAGGGAGGGTAATGTTTTTGAGGGCCCCCACTACCCCTCTACCTCTAGAGGCGTACCAAACTCCCTCTCCTAGAGCGGCCGTACACACCCATATTTTTTTTTTCTTAGACTTTAACATTTCAAGCCTTTTGACGAATGTTCCCTTCTGGTTAGTCTTCTATCCCCAATTCTTCCGCTAAATTGTCAGATACTTTCGCTGATGAATCAGATGAAATTGGACCTTGAAGCGCTTCCAACCTTCCCAAAATCTCATTCACTTATGATCAGCCATTTCGACTATAATGCAAAAAAAATGGACACATTGAAAACTAAAGTCAAATTGAACACTAGACATTACTGAAGCTAAGCTACAACTAAGGGATGAAGGGCCGGTAGAGAGGGCAAGGGAATGGTGCAGGTAACGTAACGTTACCCCTAAGCTAGGTCGAAGTGAATGCTCATGACATTTAACGGTGAAATATTAACTTAGAAATTATCATCCCCCATTTCTACTAGAGCACTCTGTACACGCTCAAGACTAAAGAAGGCTTGCAATCTAGAGATACAGCTGTTGCGAGATTACTTTGGCCTAGCCTCTGGCACACGAAATTCTCCTGTGAGTATACTTGGGCCTCGCATTGAAAGGGTTAATAAAATGATTACCCTTTTATGATTAGTAGTTCATGTGAAATTCAAGGATCAGTATGCATTAATAATATATGTAAAATTTCCTAGTTCCCAATTCAACGGCACCCAGGTTTTATCCATGTAGAATATCATTTTGTTTCCATCCTTGAGAAGTTAAGTTTCTTCTCTTTTGATTGTATAGTATTTTTTAAAACTGAAATTTCTGTTTTAAAAATTTAATGCTGGCCTTATACATTAATGATGGGGAGGTTTAATGTAAATTTTTTTTTTTGCTTATGAAGAAGATTGGCATTATTTTTAAGAGATAGAATTTTAATAAAACAATTAAATATAAAAAAAGACTGTGACATAGGGGCTGCTAATAACCTAAATAAATACAAAATGAACATGAATACCTTAGCCCTCCATTTTTAATTAAAACCCTTAAACAATAAACATTTTGAGTATTCTCTCTGGTGGCTGCTAGCACATAAGCTTGGTGTTTTTGTTCTTAATTTGTTATAACTTCTTTCCTAAGTGATTTACATATATTAGAAACAGTGGTTGATTACAGCCATAGTAAAAAAATATAAATACATTTTTTTTTTTTTTTTTTTTTTTTTTTTTTTTTTTTTTTTTTTTTTTTTTTACTAGACTCCTCAAGCAGTGATTTAAAATTCTGTTTCCTTGAACAGCCTACATGTGTGTAACAAGAGTTCTTGCTTTTTATATGTTTGAGAACATAATATTGAATGTAAAGAGAGAATTAGGCTAAGTACTTAATAATATATAATCTTCTATCAACGCAATTTGCACATTACATAAAAAAATTAATAAATGATTATTTCACTCTGACCATGAAAAATTATTGTTTTCATAGTAGAGTAGGCAATATTTTAAATTATTATTCTTATGTGCACTATGCATTAACTATATAATTCATGGTTAATAATACTTTCCCATTGTTTTTACTCTCTTTATTTAAATATATATCATGTGGCTGTTAGTATAACTGTTAAATTATTATTTTATTGGTGGGTGCACATTAAGAAATCTTTGAACATTTTCATTTGTATAAGAAAAAAAATATTTAAAAGCTTTATAACCAAGCTTATAATTAAATTAGCCTTATAATACTTGTTTTATTTACAAATTTGTTTTATATTAATATTTTGTGTATATACATATACATTTATTATATTTGTATAAAACATTTTGAAGAAAAAACTTGCAATGAGAATAAAATTAAAGTATTTTCTTACAAACTATTAACTTATTATCACCTTTCCCAATATATTATTTATTTTCTTGTGAAAGAATTTTGTCAAATGCTACATAGTTGTCACGTATCAGGGACCTTGGGAGAGAAAGGGTGAATCTAAAAAATCACCTTTTTTTAATTTATTTTTCTGAGTCTGAAAGATGTAGGTAACGTGACGCTTCGCATTTTTCTCTGGTTCGCTTTTAGTTCTCTTGGAATGGAAAATTCAATGTCCAATTTTTGTCGAGGAGCAATAGAGAATCCGCTAATGGTCTAGAAGTCAGTGTGCTGTAAAAAAAAAAAAGAAAAAAAAATACTATCAACTTTGAAAAACTGTCTTATAAAGATTTACATTGCGCCAAAGACCCTAGTAGTTGAAGTGCCTTAAAAAAAAAAAGAAAAAAAAAAAAAAAAAAAAAAAAAAAGAATTACAGTTACAACTAAACTGATGTTGGCTATCTTCAATATATTTTTCTTGCTTGATTAATAAAGTTTCTCTTTACTTCTAACACCCCTTTACATTAGATGTTGACAAAAAAATAATTGAAGTTATTATTATTATTTCACTTCAAAACATTAAATATACATGAAAGGTAATCCTACACTAATAATAATGGACGTTAAAATTTAAATATATAATCCTACATTAAAGTGTAACGTTAAAAGGACCCTGAAGGTGGAAATACATGCTTAAATTGATTGGTATGTAAATATGTATAAATCAATTACAATTCTCATAAATGTAAATTACTTGTAAATATGTACATTAATTTGCAGATCACACTTCAAGAGTACAGTTTTTCTTTTACTCATTTTGAAGTAGGGAATTATAAATATTCAGTATTAGTGGCTGATAGTTCCAAGAAACTCCAAACAACTACTCATGTGTGGAATGCAGAATTTGCAAGGAAAGGTTTGATAATCAGTCCTGAAATCTGCATTGGAGTACTTGTGAACGATTGTAGCTAACGACAGATGAATTGTTCAGGTAAAGTAGGCCAAGGGTGTTGACCAACTGTCGAAACCATTTATTGGGAAAAGGGATGAAGGCTGAGATGAAGATATTTAAAACGTTTTTCCCAGTACTGCTGAATGGCTTTTAAAGTTGGACAATGTTGGGAAAGCATTTAAAGCAGAGGAAGGGAATGTTATATTTTACGCCAGTAGCAGGCAAAACTAAGTGGGCCTGCATGCTAAACGAATATATGCTAGACAACTTAGATGTGCAGTCAGCAGAAGATATTCTACAGGAATGCCAGCTAAAATAGTTTTGCCATGTAAGCAGTATAGGGATCATTAGAAAGCTAAATGACTAAGCAACCACTAGGTAGATCAAGCTTTACATAATATGTAAAGCTCGATCTACATATTATGTAGGACAAATAGAGCAAATAACAAGTAAAGCCAGTTCTGTGCCCCCCCCCCCAAAAAAATGCCCCAGACTGGATGGTTCTGGTCAAGGAAAGGACTCCCCGTTTACTAGCAGAAAGGAATTGGAGAAGAAGAATTGAATACCATTCCTTTGAAAAATATGAACTGTTTTAGAGAGAAGGTTTTAGTAATGGCTGTCCTACTCAATGTATTTTAAAATTATAACATGAGCATATATAGGAAATAATTTTGGGGGGGGCTGAGACCATTTCCGGGGTCTGGAATACTAACAATTTAGAACTTGGAATAGTTTTAGCCAACTAAAACGCTATTGCACTCAAAATAAAATATTTTTTATGAACTACGTGATCTTATTTAATTTATTTTTAGGGATTTATGACACTTTTTACTGATCAAATAAAAATTTCAGGGGGGCTGCAGCCCCCCCCTATATACGCCCATGAATTATAGATCCATTTTCCAAACAGTAGGATACAAAGGTTCATAAATTTAGTATTAGATTTAATTTATAATATAATTAATACATTAAAAATATTAATATTTGCATACTAATTATTGAACTATTAATGAAATTTCACATTTAAATACCCATAGACAGGGCCTCAGGAATTACAGGCCCCTGTCCAAATATATTCACAGGCCTCTTGACCCCCCCCCCCCCCCGATTATTAGTACAAAAATTCTTTCCCCGATTTGAAACTTCATTAACCCATTAGGTGGCAGCGTCCTATTTATAGGACAGTCACTGTTCATGTCCTGACAGGATTAGGAGGTGCAGGGAAATTTTCCTCTACCCTCAAATCATATCAGGACATGTCAGTCTAAGAGTTTCATGTGTTTAGACCCTCACTCTTTCAGTATCCTCCAAGCTGTGGGATAATAAAGTAGCGTTCTACAACTGCTCCCTAACTCCTTATTTTCATTGTCTCTTATTCCTACTAAAAAATTGGTAAGAATTTTTTCTTTCATTTCCTGAATTAGAACTGTTGAAAATATAATTCTAAGTTATAGTTTATTGAAAATATATTTTCATCTAATTTTTGTTTGCAATTGAATCGACTGTCCTATAAATAGGACGCTGCTACTATGAGTATATTTTTCCTATGTGTAGAATACATCTATTCCTTCAGTTTTCAATACAATTGAGGATACTGTGGCCTATTTATTCTCGGAAGAAATAAAAGCTGATATATTAGCATTACCACCAGATGTCCTAGAAGACACAGACCAAGAAGAAATAGACAACGAAAAACTGGGATCACCATTTGTCCGTGATATTCCTGGCACTATTGAACTAAATCCTCTGGATGACCAACCACAACGTAACATAGATCATATAAGTCTCAGCTCATCAAGCTCAGAAGAAGAGAAACCTATAAATTATCGTGCCACTAAAAAAAACAAGATATTCAATAAAAACATTAAAAGATTTCCCCAAAAGAAAACATTGAAAGAAAAAGTATCTCGGAAGAAATATGATGTTATCTATAATTTTGGTGAAAAAAAGACAAAAGAAAATAAAAGCCTAAAGGCCATTCGCAGGATGATTGCGGTGTCACATTCGAAGCTCGGAGCAAATGCAGGTGAGAGTGTGGTAAGACCACCAGCTTCAAGAAGTTCCAGAGCCAAAGTGTTGAAGAGTGTGAGGCTAGACGGAAAGGACCAACTCATTCGGAAGAGAGAAAAGCAACAGAGAAGTCAAGTTCCTGATTGTAAAGGGAAACCTTTAATATTTTGCACAAAATGCAATATAACACAAAATGTTTTCCAAAATTTCAATCATAAAAAAATGCTTACAACCCTAGAACATATGTATTTTATTTGAATATATGTATTATTATGTTCAGCCATTCTATTTTACATAAAAATATGTTAAAATAAGTAACATATTTGTTAAGTATTATATTTCAGTAATATTGCCCTAACTTATCCCAAATGGAACAGCGTCCTATATATAGGACAGCTAATATTTCAGAAAGTAATTGTTGGAATTGATTTAAATTTTGTGCAGATGCTATTCTAAGGTATATAAACACTCTGTTAAAATTTTATTAAACAATTCCAAAATTTATAAATTGGCTACTTAATGGGTTAACCAGCAGAATACACCGGACATTATTTTTGGGGGTGAAATTCGCGCGAAGAAAATCGTAGCGCTTAGGTTTTTACGTTATAGGCTTGCAGGCATACCTTTTATAGGTTTTCTAACGCTAGAAAACGAATGAAACCATTTTAATGCGTTATCTGAAACCGTTCTTGAGAAAAGTTGATACGATTACTTTTCCAAACCAATTTTCGGTTTGGGTATTCAGAAACTATTGGTTCAGTTGAAACTTTTTCCAGACATTTGGCATTTATCCAAATTATAATATTTACATTTTTCCTAAGTTTGGAGTTAAAGAAAGGATTTTCGTATATTTCCTTAAATATCTCGAAAACGGTTAGGAAATCGTAAATATAAGGTGGACATTCAAAAGCTTATGCAATTCTCTACAAAAACGGCTCTTAAGTTATATTTTTGATGTGACGATCTTTCTGCTTGTTTTTTTTAGTTAGTTTTTGTTGTGGTTCGTTGTTTTTATAACGATTATATTCGAATAGTCGTTCGTTATAAAGACAACGAACCACAACAAAAACTAACTAACTAAAGAAAACAAGCAGAAAGATCGTATTATATACAAGCAGAACGATTATATTGGAATAAAAGAAAAGGCATCACCCCTTTCCTGGCTAGAAAAGGGTGGTAACCTATAGATAACCCGTCCTAAAATTCGTAGTTAATAATAAATGGACGTTAAAATTTAAAAAAAAATTATATTGGAATAGGTGTTTAATGTTTTCAGAAAATATTAACTATGTTTATTCCAAGCTTTCCAAATGACACTAGGTATTTGAACGTTATGGAAACGCGCTAAGATGACGGATTTCGTACGAGTCAGTCTTTTTAAATTTATGGTCCATAAATTAGTGATTATTACACAATTGTAATTTACTTGAATAGTAGAAAACAAATTAGAAAAGACTTTGCTTTAAAATTGTTTGATCTACTTAAATTTGGTTGTGGGGAACAAAAATGTCATATTCCTGTATTTAGTGGTTCTATCTTCATTATAGGGTGGCACATATATCACTTTAGCAACTTAGTTTTACTCAATAAAACACATCGTAGTTTCGCATTTAAAAAAGAACATAATTGTATTTACTTTTCGTTTCTGTAAGGAAACTCAAATTGAATTTCGCGGTAACTATGGTTATTACTCGTGGTCACTATTAGTATAATTTAACATGATTTATTTTTAATCACACTATCCTCATAAATTATTAAATATTTTTTTAACGTGTTATTTAATATTGATACATTTTAAAATAAAAATGTTTTCAAGAAGAATGCTTATTTACACATTAGGGATTAAGACGCGAATTAATTAATTAATTGTATTCATTTTAATATGACAATAGCCTTAATTTGTGTTTCGAACAGATTAATACCTGTGAAATAATTATTTACAATCTATTGTTTGGAAACATTAGGTAAAAACATTTAACGTTATTTGTGGCTAAAATGAAAACATCCGTTCTAAGATAGGCTCCGCCATTAGCCTCAGTGTTTGTTCGAGGCCTAGTTTCACTGTGAATCACCATGGGTTCGCAGAGGCCCGAGCATTCTTCTGTAAATGTTTCGAAAATTGCAAGCAAGCCTTACGGTAAAGTAGAATTATCTCTTAACAATGTTTTATTGCCTGAGGAAAAACTCAAAACAACTCCGTCTGTTCTTGACGGTATGGAAGTTGATACTGAAACTGATCTTAGAATTCTTGGCTGTGAACTCATACAAACCGCTGGTATTCTACTAAGGCTACCACAGGTAAGGATTTTTTCTATATTCCTTCGTTGTTTTTTGAATATTTTGATATAAAGAGCTTAATCTTGTTTAGGTAGCAATGGCCACTGGACAAGTTTTATTTCAACGGTTTTATTATTCCAAGTCCTTTGTTAGGCACAGTATGGACACCTTAGCCATGGCATGCATTTGCCTAGCTTCTAAAATAGAGGAGGCTCCAAGGAAAATAAGGGATGTTGTTAATGTGTTTCACCATATCCGACAAGTTAATGCTCAAAAGTAAGTACCTCATTTTCATGATCTTTCAATTTCTTATAGAACAATGGCTTCCTCTTAATAGTTTGTTTTCGGGGATTTAATGGGTTGTATATACTCATTAGCTTAAAAATTATGTTTCGCTAACCATGTTTTGCTAACCTAATCATCATTGCTACCATCAGGAATTTCCATTGTAGTGTGTTCTATGAAATCTTATAATAATGTAAGCTTACTGAAAAAAAGGAATTCTTAGATTTCATGAAGTACCTAATGTAGGAATGTTAACTTCAAGTGAGACATGGTGTTGTGCATTAAGTATATAATTTTGAATACAACCCATTTTTCAAATATATGCCTTGTATTTAATAAATACTAAAGTAACAGTTTTTCGTAGCAGTGTACTGCAATAACATTCAGTTAAAACCTATATGGATGGATGTCAATGGTATACCCATGTGAATCAGCAATGTTTGGGGAATTCTGTAAGTAAAACTCTTTATAGTTTAATTATATCAGGTATTTATTAATCTGATAATGTTATTTTGAAAATAATGTAGGGTCTTAGTTATTTGAATTAGATTAATTATTGATAGACTATGTTGGTTTCATATGAAAATTTGTTAAAAGTGGTCTCAAAGTTTTGATAAAATAGTGCAAAATCATTTTGAAATATCGCAAGAGTTAAATTCACAAAGATTTCCTACAATAATTTTCTAAATATGTAAAATTTATTTCCTTAATTAAGTTCTGAACATGAAATATTAAGGTATATTTTTCTTCAGAGGAAACTGTAAAGAGAAGCTATCTTAAATTTGTCTTATTGCAATAAGCTACTGTACATCTGAAACATCCAAGTTTGAAATTATTATTCTGAGAGGTCTTAAGCTTATTATAAACAGCCACTTTTCAATGATAACATAACGTACGTTTGAAAAACTACGCAATGACGAATCATTGACTATTGCAAACAAAGTTTTTAAATACAGTTGACGCTCTGATATCCTACGGCAGTCTCTGAGAGAAATGAGTGACAGATTTCGAAGCTAGACCAGCTCAAGGGTTCCTAGAAAACCTTCCCTTCCTAGCTAGCCAAACATTTTTTTTGTGTTATTTCATCATAGAAGACAAACAAGGCATAAATGTCTTGTTTTAGGGACAGGAACTTGTAAGAAAATAAATGTTTCTACTAAGGGACCTGTGGTTTGACTGCCTTGAAACTTGTAAACAATACAGCAGCAAGGATGTGCATATTTTCAATTTATTTTATAATTCGGTACCTACATTTTCTTAAATATGCAATATTAAAAATGGTACATATTATTATATCCTCAACTAATAAGGTTTTTTCAAATATAATAAGTGACCGCTTTGAACTGAATTCTCCAATCCGACTGTACCCCGGTCCCGACGACACCAGATACTTTGTCCTATTTGAAAGGTCATGTTTGTTAATCAGTAGAATACATCCAATTAAACATAGCTTTTTGAGACAAAATTGCAGCACTTATGTTTTTACATTAATAGGTTTTTATGTACAATTTTTATATTTTTTCTAACACAGAGAAATGAGTGAACCCAGTTTTTAGGCAAATTCTGTAACCGTTTTCAAGAAAAGTAGATAAAACTAGTTTACCTTACTAAATTTTGGTTTGGGTAATTAATGGATTCTTTTAAAACGTTTTTTGAGATGTTTGATGCAAACTAAGAAATTTAATTTTTGAAAGAATTAGAAAAAAAAGTAGGCATTATCAGTTTTAGGATTTTCTTATATTTCCCTTAAAATCTCAAAAATGCTTGAGAAATCGTAGTCAATGGAGCCATTTGAAATTTTACTTAATTTCTTACAAAATCGCTTCTAAAGTAGTTTTCGGTGGGATTGAAGAAATAAGTGCTTAAAACTTATGATTTTTTACAAAGTGACGGTTTCCTTCATTTTAGAGGTTCTTTTTGCCTTTTTTTTTTTTTTTTCGTTTTCAGCTATTATTGATTGTTATTTTTGTAATTGTTTATAGTGACATTTAAATTTGTCATCATAACAGGATACATAAAATAAGAAATCATTTTTTGTTGTTTGTACCGGAGATTTCCGGGCGGAAGTGCTAGACGCAGAAAGAGTAATTTCCTGTGCTATAAGTTTTTGTGTGCAAAACAGCGCCTAAAATCTCACTTTTCTTTAAGATTTCCTTGTATTTGGCGTTTCATTTTTTCACAAAACATTTAACTATTCCTATTCCAGGCGTTCCAAATGACACTAGGAATAACGTTATGGAAATGGGCTAAGATAAAAAAAGTTCTCGCCAGACTTTTTTTTTTAACACGAGCAAGTATTGGGAAATAATTAAACGTCAGAATTTTTCAAATAATTCAGTGGTCTAAATTTTGTTGATCAAATTTTGAAAATGTCTTAAATCCTGTATGGAACATTGACACAACTAACTGTGAAAGTCAGCTCAGACATTTTTTTGAGGCAAAGAAAGAACCAGCTTAAAAATAATTAAAAGTAATATATTGATTCATGTTGAATTGATGCTGTATTTCAATGGAAATAATTGTAGGTAAAAATACAATCTCATTGAATCCACAGAACACTGAATCAACCTGCCTACTGGTGATAATCAATAAAGCTGCTGGTTTTTCCAGTACCAGTGAATAATTTATTTATTGGGATTCTCAGAATAGTCATGGATGATGAGTAAGTGCACCACCTTGAAAGAATTAAGTCTTAAGTAACCTGCTGCTTAATGAATTTTGAAGCACAAGAGAACCTGTAAATATTGTGCATTTTATAATATATATATATATATTTGTGCGTTTAAGTTTGTATGTATAATGGACAAGTTCTATTATAGATATAGAGAACACTTAATTTGAGAATACAATTTTTGTATATATTTTTTAAACCTTGGCAGTATTATTTTGTGGAGGTTTGTCTTCGGGAAGATTTTGAACTATACTGTTGTGTCTTGGATTGATATGTAAAATTTTGAGACCACTCTTTAACAAAATTCTGCATTAGCGATTTTGAATAAAATCAAAATGATGTATATTTTGACATTTTACACGACTAAAAAACAGAATTTATATGATTAAGAATTTTATTGTTTTTCTACATTTTCCACTCCTTATAAATGCTTATAAATATTCATGGTCACATCAGGTTAATGTGACCATGTATAGTTCTAGTTACAAACTCCTGAAGAGGTGCTATATAAAGTATGATACACGTAGAGCAGAAATAACATATTTGGAGGGGATTTTATTCAGCTTTTTTGACATTTCACCTTGTATAAACAAAATCAGAATAATGTGATGAAGAAGGGTTTCTAAAAATTAATGATACAAACATCAAAAAATAGTAAATATATAAGAGAGAGATTGCCTTCATCAATTTGATCAGGTCCCTGAGTAAAGAGATTTATTTTAGGTGTTAATTATTTTAGTCACAATTTAACTTTCAAACAAGTAATATAAGAAAAAATATTTATATTTATTAGGTATCTCATAATAGAGGTAGACCAAATATTGTTTTCCAGATGTATTTGACTGGAGTATATGTTTCTCTATTGGTCAACATTTATATCATCGATCCTTCTTATTATTCCACGAGAAGTGTTCAAATTGAGAAATCTTGGTTAATTCCCTATCCAACAATTATGAGAGTTGCACAACCGTATTGTCTTCTTCTTGACAGATTTTGATTTTCTAATATTATTCATATAACTTTTAACTTATCCATTTGTCGGAGATGACAAATGTTTTTAATAAAATTTAACATTAAAAATGTCCGACCAATTTTATCTTGAGTTTATTGGCGCTGGATGAATGATATCAATCTTCAGTACTTGAATGAATCAAATAAGGTGGCTCATAACTTTTACAGTAATTTCTTTATTTTCATAAGGACAAAGCCTCATCTTCCGTGCACTATGAATGTTGAAGATAGCCTTAACCCTTTCTCCACTGTTGACTTCTCCTGCAGTTGAGAACTGTGTAGAAATTGACTTTAGTACAAGTCGAAGGAAGGCGGGACCCACGCGTTCAGCAGTCGAGAGCACCGCGTATCTTTCGCATTCTTTCTCTTCTCATTTCACAACTTTAGGGCTATCTAGCATAACCGTAGCGTAGTTCTAGTATTCCTGCCTATTACTAGAGGATATTTGAATGAAGGTTTTGGTTGTTTGAGGTATTCAGGCTTATTACAATTCTTTGCCCTCTCAGCCTATTCGTTTTTATACCTCTATAGCTTGTTTTAGGAAAATTTAATTATATATATTAAATTGTTTTAAATATTTATTTACTTTAGCTATAAATATTTATAATAATCCTTTTGTAAATAAGTTGCATAAACAAAAAGAGAAATGAGTTTTTAACTCCGCAGAAGTAGTGTCCAAAGTCACGGGTCAAAAAACTGGATTGGAAATTTATTGTCCATAGTTATTGTTTATATATTTCACTGGTTTATTATTCATAGAATATAGGGCAAATGGTAAACAGAAAACCTCTCTATATATTTTTTTAAACGTATATAATATAAAGTTTTTATAACTAATTCTTTAAACAACATAATTCAACTTAAAAATAATTCAAAATCAAAATTATGAAGGGCAAGTTTTCATTCGTTGAGGTCGCTGAAAGTCGAGGCGCTGCAACCGAGTTGGCACCCACCGAGAGTGGAAAAAGTATCCCGTACAGAGGGTTGGAGGCTGGGTGCGAGTATCCTTTACAGGAGAACCATTCACCGTTAGCCCCTCTGCTTCCACTTGGAACTTGTTCAACAGTCTTATTGCACTGAATATGTAGCAATGTTCTTGAGAGGCCTTTAATCTTGTTGTAGACAATTTTGTTTATGTGTTGTTGAAGTTTCGTTTTGTTGTGTTCTAAGAGAGTAAATTTTGGAGGTGAATAAAATTGTTTTATTTTTATCTATGAGTATTTCATTCTCATGTAATTTTTATTTATTTTCAATTGCATGTTGGTATTAAATAATTTTATCTTTTCATGTAGAAAAATGTAATACTAATGTTTCAGGAAACATTAAAAATTAAACAAGGAATGCTTTACAGATCCTTAATGGTGATATTTTTTTAAACAATTAAAATAGTTCTATTGCTAATGCCATTATAAGTAGTTCATAAAATCTTTTTATAAAGGAAATGCAGTTTCTGATAATGTAATAGGACGTACCACCTATATTGCTAGACTAGAGACATTGTCTGGAAGTGGGAAAAAATGAAATAGCGGAAACCAATTAATTGCTTATTTTTTAGTATTGAGGAGGTGTGCATCTAAACTACGAGTTGTCTAGAATTAAACATATATTTCAGTGTCAGATTTTTTTTTTTTTTTTTTTTTTTTTTTTTTTTTTTTTTTTGACAAATTTGTCTCCACTCCTGCTGGTTTGTTTAATTTTTTTCTAAAGTGGCGTCCACACTATGCCACGGTTGGCTGTTAGCACTGCCAATTTGGCAAAGCCAATACAATGTAGACGTGGCCGTTGGCATGTACCGCTGAACCAATGGTTTGCCAACAAAAAACGCTCTAGTGTCGGTCTCCATCAAAGGAAGCCGGTAGTGGGGATGAGCCAACCGTTGTCTTCACGCAGCACGCATGTGGTTCAGTTGTGGCTGAGACAGTGCCGTATTCAGTCATGGAGTGGACCAACACGAAAGTGTGTGAACTTATTGAGCTTTACCGAGATCGTCCTTTGAAAGTGTACAAAGATAGAAATAAGAAACAAGATGCTCTGCAATAAATCGCTTGACGGCTTGGACACATCCAAAACCGTCGTTTGCGCTGTTTACCTAAAGCAACTAGTACATCCTCCTCGGCAGACATTTTACCTGAACGAATGCCTAGGTGTAGACGGCAAACCAAAATCGGCTTTGCCAACCTGGCATTGCCAACAGCCAACCGCGGCATAGTGTGGATCCTGCATAAAACAGATGCAATTAGATGATCATTTGCTTAATTTAGATTGAACTCTTGGAAGATTGCTTAGGAAAACAGTAATCACATTCTATATGCAATCTTCTTGAGAAGTTGAGGAATGATAAAAAGAATATTTTCATATTATTTTCTTTTGTTTCTGTTCAGGGGGTTATCCATTATATACACGTTAATTCAGAGATAATGCAGAATAAATCAATTCAAATCATATACTTAGAGTATTTTTTATAAAAAGCACTGAAATATGACAAATCTCCATTTTTGATAGGAAGTTTTTATATATTTTACTTTACACATACATTCATTTATACATTGTGTCATAATGAAATATTCTTTGAGTTACTGTAAAATGGGGTCACATTAGTAAAGTGTAGTGAAATTGGTACAAACCTGCACTGCTTAAATATGCTCATACATTTGCCTGAGAGCGAGCAGGCAAATATATAAGTATTCATTTGTCTGTTCGCACTCTTTGGGCAAAGTTCGATACTTTGGTATCAGTTAAATGATAATATCCTAGCAGTATTGGTTAGTACCAATTTCACCTCAGTATCCTTATCATGTTCTTCGGTAACACTTGAAATTGGATCTAGAGCTGAGGAAGGGCCAGGCTCCAGTATATCTTCTTCGCAGAAGTCTTACCCAAGTCACTCTCACTGTCACAGGGCAAGATACTCAAAATTTCCTCGTCCGTCAAATTTTCCGAACCTTGAGTGACTAGTGACTTACTGTAAATGACAAGAAAATAGATGCAAGGAACAGTTAGTAGTTAGACCTCTGATAAAGCCCCACGAACCTTTAAAAGGGAATAACCAAAATATCTAATGGTTTGCAAGAGAGCTATGGTTTCAAATAGTCCTCAGGTAGCTGTGTGTGGAATTCACTAAAGAGGTGTTTCATTGTGAGAGTCTGAAGTGCATGCGCTAATATACACTGCTGGACAAAATTAAAGGATCACCTCAATATTTTTAAATTGCTGAATTGTGTAGGGTATTTTAGAATGGATTATTTTTTCTTAGGGAGTCACACTTAATTATAAGGGAAATTAAAAATAAAAAAATCTTTTTTGGAACTTTTTTATAGGAAAAAAAATTAAAAAAAATAAAAACTTCCTACTTTTTTATAACATAAAATGGAAATATTTTAGGAAAAAGTCAAAAATTGGTGTTCCCATCTCTAGCTACCTCTAGCTCTGATAACAGCTTCTATTTTCCTGCTTATTCCAGCGACCATGTTTCTAACATCATCTATTGAGCTGTTGTTCCGCTGTTTCACTAAAATTTGCCTTAAATCTGCTACATATTTTGCTTCTCAGGTGCGGACATGTCTAGCAAGCATGTCCCATACATGTTCTATGGGGTTCGTATCTGAACATCTGGGTGGCGAAACCATAACTTCAATTTCTTTTTGCCTGAGGAAATTTTGCACTGATTGAGCGACATGATGTTGGGCATTTTCGAGCATAAAAATGAAGTCACCTTAGATTTTTCTGGCAAAAGGTATGACATGTGGCTCACTTAACTGCCTAATCTACCTGTCATCAATTATGTAGCCTCTGTTCAGAAGAACCAATTCTGTACGGGAATTTAAATTTATGCCTCCCTACACTATCACTGACCCACCTCCAAACGCAACCCTTGGAGAAAAAGAGCAAGGAGCATACCTTTTCCTGTTCATCTGGAGATCGGAGACAGAGCCTGGACTCATCGCAGAATAATACACGGCTCCAAACTTCATGATTCCAGTTTAGGTGTTCCCGAGCAAACCTCAAGCGCCGAACCCGATGTTCCCTGGAGAGTAGAGGTCCAGTTGCTGGAGACTGGGAGGCCAATCCATAATCGTTGAGTCGTCTTCTCTCGGTTTGCTCTGAAATTTGCACATTTCTGAATCTCTGGAGGAGACCACCCAGGCTGTTCTCAGTTGATTCGCGATCCCGAAGAGCATGAAGTTGCAAAAATCTGGCGCCAAGGAGGGAAGTTGACTTTGGACGACCTTGTAAGATTCTCCTGGGATGCCCTCCAGTCTGACGATGCCTATTGAGCACCCTGGGCATTTCAGGTTGTGACTGCTGGAGCCGTTGTGCAATATGCCTTTACGAAAATCCTTCTTCACTCAAAGCAAGTACACGATTTGATTCCTCGTCGGTCAATTCTCTTCTGTTGGTCATTACAACATTCTTAATACACTCACAAGTTAAAACTGATGTCTGTTAAATGTTAGAAAATATTCAGTAGATGAATCTTTGCTAACAACTAACTATTATCTGACAGGAAGGGAGAAAAGAAAAGGAATAACTGATCCTTCTCCTATGAAGAGGTGGGAATTCAAACAGCTAGAGGATTAATTTTGATAAGGGACAATACCAAGTACAGTCTGAGACCAAAAAAAATCCAATTTTTTTTCTGTAATGTAAGAATAACCTAAATATTTATAAGTGATCCTTTAATTTTGTCCGGCAATGTAGTTGTGTGCATTTGCATTGGCCCACATGCCCACCACCAATATACTGGTGCTTCTTCATATAAAGGGTTAGAAGAATTGTTGAATTATCTCAGTTTTATACAGCCAAGTATACGTTTTATACATATCAACAAAGATAATTAGGCAAAATAAGTATCATGTATGCCTTCACCTGTACAAATATATGATTTTTTGTTTGGGCTTAAGGTGTAGTCAACCTTTGAGGTCATTAACGCCATTACTACCGAAGAACTCTGCTTAGACTCTTTTTTTTTTATTTTAAAGGTTTAGATTAATAAAAAACCTATATTCAAAAGATAATTAAATTAACAAAATTATCTTACTGTAAAGCATTTACTATGTGTTCTCTGGGTAAATATTATAAAATTACCAATGCTTGCATAGTACAACCTACTTTACCCCCTAAAAAGTTTACCATTTTTCTTATTAATTTTTTCTCCACCAACAACCTGGGTAATAATTAATTAACACATCTTAATTGATCTTGACCTCAAACCAATTTTTATTTTTCTCTCCTTCTTTACATTACATAATGTAATAAAGATTGGTTTGAGGCTAAGATCAATTAAAATGTGTGTTAAGTTTACCATTTTTCTTATTAATTTTTTCTCTACCAACAACCTGGGTAATAATTAATTAACACATCTTAATTGATCTCGACCTCAAACCAATCTTTATTTTTCTCTCCTTCTTTACATTACATAATGTAATAAAGATTGGTTTGAGGCCAAGATCAATTAAAATGTGTGTTAAGTTTACCATTATTGATGTTATCAGAGTTTGATTTAAAAAAAAAAAAAAAAAAATTAGAAAACTATCTTTATGCAACCACATGCCACCGTAATGTGTTAAAAATGTTTTAAATGAGTACTTAATGCAAGAGGTATTAAAAGCAAATAAAGAAGTCCTTAATAATAAATGGTGTAGACTTGTTTGATTACTGAAATTATTATTTAAATTTTAACGTCCATTTATTCTTGACAACAAATTTTAGGGTCCTAAAATTTGTTGTCAATAATAAATGGACGTCCACGTGTTTACTAAAAGTTTCAGAAATTAGACGTACGCTTGCGCAGACAATAAAACTAGTGCTATTACCTAGTGGCCAATCAGAGAATTGCTACTGCAAAAGCTAACACCGCAATAACCTCGGCACTGTGAGTAAAAGGACTGTAACAAATACAAAACTGGGTCCTGTAGACATTTTGAAAACAGTTTGATTTTTCCAACAAAATATACCAATATGCTTATTATTTTTATTGAAATTTTTATAACAGGTCAATGTTAGAATCATATTTAAACAATTTTACTTTATTTTTTAAATATGAGTAAGGACTGCTGTGTTTTTAGCACTTTCCTCCGAAGGAAAGTAGCTATTGAGGTTGCACTCATGACGGAATTTTTTAAAAATTTCTTCGAATCTTTATTGATCCTGCCTAGTAGACACCGGAAATGACCCCCGTTAAAATTTATATATATATGTCTGTTAACACGATAGCGGCCAGAGTTTTTGTTTATTCGTCACGAAACTTGGTATATAGCATTCAATTAGCAAACGATTGAACGAGTTCGTTAACCACCAAAATCGGTCCACCGGAAGGGGGGGTTTACCCCGAACCCAAAACACTAATTTGACCATTTCAGCCGTAATATTTGTTATATTTCAACGAAACTTGGTATTCGTAGTGGTAATATAGAGAGAAAAGTGAGATATAAAAATGAACTAAATCAGTTCATAAGGAGGGGGGGTTTACTCCGGACCGACAATACCAATTCGCCACTACCAGCCGTGATTTTAGGTATATTTCGACGAAACTCGGTATTCATAGTGGTAATCTACAGGTAAATATGTGTTGTAAAAATAAACTAAATCGGTTCATTAGGAGGGGGGGTTTACTCCGGACCCAAATTACTAATATACTCATACTGGTCGTAATTTCTGCTGTATTGTAACGAAACGCGGTATACGTCGTGGGTAACTCATGAGAAAGAAGTGTTGTAAAAATGAGCTGAATCGGTCAATCGGAAAGGGGGGTTTACTTTGTAATATATTTCAATAGAAAAGCCAGTCAGACATAGGTTCACAAAGGCGCCGCAAAGAGCGCTTTCTACCACTTGAGGGACTGTATCCGGTTCCTGCGTTAGATCAAAATACGATAATATGAGGTTTTTTGTATTTATTACGTAGTGTAGTAGGTACCATGTGTAAACATAACTCTGGAAGCAAATTAATAATTTATCAGTTACTCATTACAAAATTTAAAGAGAACTATTCATGTTTTTATTTTATTTATGTAGGATATTTTAAGCAAATTGTTCTGGAAAGCAGTCTACACTACCCAAATTCTGAGGAAAGTGCTTAGTTATGCAGCTCCTGCGTGACGGACTTTTTTTAAAATTAATTTATTTATGAGCATCCGCAACTAAGGCTGAAGTTTAAGAAGGATATTAGACAAAAATATGATAATTCTACTCTTTCTAATGGCAGTTATATGATTATGATTAAAGCTTTAGTGACCTGTTTTCTAGAACAGGACAGTAGTCAACTATGATTTTTGTAAACTTAATGATTAAATAAATAATCAATTTCTTAGGCCTAATAATCTATTTATTTATTTGCAGTGGACAGTCAATAAAGCTCTACATCTTAAAAGTGGAATTTCTGTGCTTTTAAGAATTATTGGGAGGATATTAAGTCTTTTTCACGATTTAAATGGTACAATTAATTTATCCTTTTGGTTTTTGAGTGCATTGGTTTTATTTCTCTTATTTTTTTTTTTGAGTGGGCTCTTGGTGCTTTTACAAAAATGTAAAAAAAAAATCCTCATTTTGCTTGTATACAGGGACATGGTTAGATTTCTTCCTTATGAGCAAAGAAAAAAAGGTTTTCAGTAGAACTTGATGGTTATATACAGCCCCAAGTTTGAACTCCTCAGTTCCCCCATGATGGAACTCCATTGCCTATGTGCCTATGTCTGCACATGAGCAACTTCATTTAGATGAAGTTCATGGCCAAGAAAATTTTTATTTTGCTAAGTCAAAGTCTATTGATCATAGTAGTCATAACGCTGTGAAATAAATAAAGTAAATAAGAAAAGTCTTGTTTTAATTTTATATTTAACGTGAACTAATGAAATCTGTAAAGTACAGATTACTTTGTACACATGGTGCTCAATCCGCTCATCGCAATACAAATTTTCCGAAGAGGAGCTCCACACCCGATGTGCAATGATCTTATTTATGTGAATTCACTTCCAAATTAGGTGATTTCCATAATAAACATGTTTTTTGTGTTTTTTTTTTTAATTAAAAATGAACAATATAAAGACAACAAAAATTTTGCTCTTGGGGGCCGTGGTCAGAAAAAAATTGCCGTCTCGAATGGGTTAAGCAAAAACTCATTCATAATTGAAAACTGTGTGTCACCTTTTTTCCACAAGAGCTCTTTGAACCCTTTCAGTACTGATTTGATAGAGCTTCTCTATATTCCGCGGGAAGAGAAATTATATAACCTGGCTCACATTGGGTGATACAGAATACGCCAAGCTTGAAGCCTGTTAACAGGTCTCAGTAATAAGCTTTCATCGCCACTTTTTTTATTCGTTGCTTTGAACTTATTATGGGTAGATATAAGCTTATATCAAGGGGTGGGTGGATGGTTTGCTATTATTAAAGAATATTAAAAATTAAATGGTGTAATCAGAATATCCATGTGATCGCAGTAAACGTTATATTCCAACGAACATGCCTTATTCATTACCGAACTCCCCAAAACCATTATGGAAAAGTGGAATGAGTATGGGTCACCATAGTACTCCATTTTCTTATTCACTGATTACATTCTTTTGTTTCCTCCTTATATCCTCTTCACTTCCTGTTAATTAATTTTCTTTAAAAAAGTAGAATTCCTGGTTAGAATATTATTATTATAAAAATCTATTTTGGTCAGGTTTTGACTTGTGAAACTATTAGACAAATTGTAATTTCCCTTAATAAAAATTATTTATAGGAAGTGAAATATCTCCTAATCAGTTAGATGTAAGCGTAAGACAAGGTTGCTAGAAATGAGTCGCTAAACGAACACGTTCTGTGTTTATTTTAATATTGCCTGTTATCTCAAAGTAGAAAGGGACCAGGGGGGCAAATCTCTTGTGAGGCCCAAAGGACCAAGTTTTATTTCATTATTATTATTATTATTATACCTTCATTATCTCACTTTACAAAAATAATTTTTCTTTTTATGTCAAGTTGGGCAATTATAAATGAAATCGTACTTCATTGACTAACATCTTAAAAGTTGTAGTTGTTTATTTCTAAACAAAGGTACTATATTTTTTCAAAAAATAATTTATTTGAGCATTATAATATACACATTTATAAAATAAACAAAATATTAAAAAAGAGACGTCACAAAAAAATCGAATTACAAATTTTCTTTGGCATTTATTTATATATATTCTTATAATTTTACCTTTTAATTTACAAATTAAGCTTGTCATTCAAAGAAATTAACTACAAAAACAAGAATGTACACGTTAAATATTGCCTCTTCAAATGACAAGTGTTAGTTATCAAATTTAATCTAGGAGTTAATTATTCATACATTAATTCGTCCTCTTTAGGTTTTACTGAATTTTATTTTGTACACTGCTATGAAGTTCTGAAATTAGTCATTGCTCGCATATTTAAACAATATAACAAGCCATTGTTCTTTAAGGAATGTTTTTCTTTTTGTTGCAATTTCAGCCAATTTTTTATTTTACATATTCATCCTATTCAGCTGATGAAGGTATGGTGTTTATTACTGTTACTTTATTTTAAATGTCTGTTTTATGTAGTCTGGCCTTTTGGATTCAAAAGAAAATCTAAATTTTCCGTATAACATAAAAAATCTATTATTTCTTAAAAGTTATTGGCTCACAATTTAAAGCTGTTTTATTTTTCTTATTTTCCTCTACAGGATTGTTAATTTGTGATATTGTTCTGTTTGTTATGCCAAACCAATTTGCTTATTTGTCTTGTCAAATGATGTCAGTTATATGTTCCATGTAGCATTTAATTTATTAAGTATGTGTACGAGTTCTCCAGGGCTTGTTTATTACCTTTTCTATATTAATCATTTAATGAACTTATTATTTTTTTTAATTTTCAAAACATTATGTTTCAATTTTTCTATATACTGTAATTTTAATATTAAGGCTGGGAACTGATTAAGATTCTGCTAAAATGTTACTATTAAATGTTATATTCTTGTTTTGGGAGGTATAAATTTGGTTAATGGTACTAAATATTTAGATAACAAATATAAAAGTCTTTAAACAATGTTAATTTTGGATAGTCTAGCACACACCATTGTTTAACATTCACCTTATCGAATTAAACTTCTTCCATAACTTGATTTGATTTTTGTAAAAATATTTTGAAATAGTGGTTATATTATCTGAGAGTATTGTAAATACATTTTTTATAGACGTCTATTATTATTAACTAAGAATTATGGATGGGTTATCAATAGGTTATCGCCCTTTCCTAGCCAGGATAGGACTGATGTCATTTCATTTTTCTAAAGAAAAGCCACCACCCCATTGTGAGAATCGAACCCACGACCTTTGGCACAGTCGCAAGTGCTCACGCCTTAACACTTGAGGCCACCGGGCCTCCTAAAAATAAATAGCAGTGCTTCTAATGACATGTGCTATGCTCATTGACCTATTCCATAACTAGAAACTGTATTGCAGTTTATGTCTTTTAATTATACATCCTACAGTTCTTATCTTCGAATTTGCGAATCATTGATCAATCAACTTGTAATTACAAAACTCCTTTTTTTAAACGTTTTTCAGTTCTTATAAAAAGAACATAAAAATACCTGTCTTGAAATTTTCAATGAAAAAAACAATTTCATATTATTATTGTCAATAATCAGCACAATAATCAGTGCTGGGGTCTCCCCATGGTCTATTGACTAACGCCTTAGATTCCCATGCAGGAGACGGGGGTTCGAGTCCCTCTGGTAGCAGACATCTTTTTCAACTCAGGGACCATTGAGAAGATTCCTTGCCCAGCACCATTGATGTCGCTGCTAAAGGCCCAATTGTCGGTTTGCCGTAAAAAAATATATATGTATAATAATAATAATAGTAATAATCAGTGCTATTTGATAGTTGTTTAGTGTCTTCACTATGATTTTCTTTTACTAATAAATGAAAACAGTTATTACACTGATCCATTTTTAGTGCTTCATTGATTTATCCTCATTCCCATGCCAAAATTACAAAAGGCCTTTTTTTTTTTCTTGTTTTCAATTATTTGTTCTTATGTATAAAGTGTATTTAATTATTGATTTTCTATCTAGTAAATAGTAAGTAATTTACAGAAAGAAGAGTAGTCATAATCAATGATTTTTCAAACTTTATAAACAATTATAGCTATAATCAAGGAAACACGTTGCAGTGCATCGTCTGATTAATTCAAATATTTTGAATTAATTTTATGAATCATACATTGCAATTGCTTCCATTATTGTGATTAAATAAGATCATTAGCTTTAAATGGTAGTGATTATGCGATCATAGTCATTGATTGTGATTATGCTCATGTGTAGTTAGTTTTATTATGGGGATGCCCCTCCATTCAAATAATAAACAAGCCCTGTAGATGATTTATTTAAGTTCCTGTAGAGGATTTACTTCTATTTTAGGTTAAGTTTATTGATCTATTGCTCAAATATTTTTTTGCGGTTCCGTTCGCAGATGATATGAGGGTGTGACTAAGGGAGAGTGACTGGCGAGCAGCCGTTAAGGTCGGCGACCGTCCATCCTTACCCACGTTGTCACCTTCCCTAATAAATCAAGCTTTGAAGGTCGCATCATGGTACAGTTACATATTATTGCGACAATCTTGTGTTCAAATCTGTGGATGAAATTTTGTCTCAGAGATTGGAGACGAGTAAAAGAAGAACCATGTTTCTTAATAATTACATATATCACTTTTGAAAAAGTTATTATTAACTCACTTTCATGCTGTTAAACATATTTATTTCTTATTGAACCTGGGGTATGTATAATGTGTTAAACGATTATTTGAAGTTATTTTATTGAAATAGAGCTGAATTTAAGTAGTCATTTTCTACTGTTTTCTTGCTCAGTATTTCTTAAATTAGCATGAAATAAGAAGAAATTATAAGATTTTCTTCTCATTTCAAAGGAATTTTAATGGATTCAATTTTTTTTTTTTTTTTTTTTTTTTTTTAAAAGAGAAAAAACGCAAATAAAAATGTTCAGCATATATAAATCTTTATATTTTTTTTTTCGTTCTTGTGCGTAACTCTGTGTCTACAGTTGTGCCAGAAAGCTTTGGCGGTGGACTGGACTCTGCGATGACATATTTCTCTGGGTGGATTTTATTTAGCACCAACTTCAGCTGTGAAGAAATTACTTTGATCCTTGTGAATTGTCTTAACTCGAGAAACTGAAATGGAACTGCTTTTACCAAGAAGAGTTTTTCTCTTTTAGACAACAGAAGTATTCAAAAATTGTGTACAGTGTTAAAAAAAGTGCCTAGCAGTGAAGTGATATAATGTGTGAACTTATTCTTGGTAAGATTCATTTAATGAACAGGGATAATGATGCATATCTTTTCACTTTTCATTATTTTTTGAGGATTTTCAGGATTTGTGCTATTTCTCCTAAATAAATTAAAAGGACTAAGAAAACCCCAAAAGAACCTGGTGTAAACTGTAAGTATTCTATTCGAGTGGACAGAAGTAACCAATAGCAGAAGAACTAGATAACATTAATATCTATTTATCATTATTTTCTTTGAATACGTTGTTAAGGAAATATTTTCTTTTAGGGCACAACAGCATATGGAACAAAAACGTTAAAGTAAAAATATAAGTATTTGAAAGTGGAATTAACAAATAAGGACTTTTGAATTTAGCACCTCTTCATCCATCATCTGCGAACAATTCCTTTACCTCTCTATGAAATACATATATTCAACATTTACTTATGAGCCAATGACTTCTTTTTTTGAGTCAATGACTTTTTTTTTTATCTTTCTTGCCTTAGCTTTCATTAATTAAGTATTCTTTAGTTTAGTTATTTATTTTCTCTTTAGGCCAATACTTCCGTTGGTTCTTGATCAGCATTACATCGCTATGAAAACTCAAGTTATTAAAGCAGAAAGAAGAGTACTCAAGGAACTTGGTTTTTGTGTACACGTAAAACATCCTCATAAGGTAATATAACAGTGACATGTTGCTACTAAGATTTTTTTTTGTTTTTTTTCAATATTTAATTGTGACATCTTATTTTTCAGATAATTGTGATGTATCTTCAGGTTTTAGGATTTCAGAATAATAGGGAATTCATGCAGTTATCTTGGTTAGTATTCCTTGCATTTATTAAAGATATTTTTATATGTGGCTATTATATATGAAGGGCCAGGTGGGAAAATGAATGTCACTTTTTTTTTACAAAATTGAGATTTCTGCACCATGGGGGGGGGGACAATCAGAAGAACCCTAAAAACACTGTACATTGTGATACTTTCATATCAATTTTCAACAATGATTTCAATATTTCCTTTCGTTACCCCAAGAAAGGTACGTGCAGTACGTGTGACTAAGAGAGACTCATAAAAATCTTTAGAGCGGGGCAGTTCCAATTCCTTAACCCAAATTCGAAGCCAATGACTTGCAACACCTTAACCCTTTAAGGGGCAGAGACGGCCTAAGCCGTCGTAAGTTCAAAAAGTAATAAATAATGAAATAAAACTAATAAAAAATAGTAAAGTAATATATATTCCTCAAGGGAATGTAATGCTCTACAACCCTATAAACAGCACTTATTTTTTGGGTTCATCGTTGAAGAGATATCCGGTTAGAATAGAAAAAAAGTGTGTTTTTTCCCAAATTGACAGACATTGAAGAGCGGAGAATTCGAAAACTAAAGATATCTCGAAAAACTTTATTGAATAGAACTTGTAAGAAATTTAATCGCTTTCATTTGTTATAGAATAGTCATGTCGCTAGGACGCAGGGTTTCCTAGCGATATAAGTGAAAACCCGAAAAATAGGACCTTCTACCCCCCCCCCCCCGCACAATGGCTATGGGCGAGGACTTTTGATAAGTTAACCTCCTATCCAGCCCAAACAAAGTTACGAAGTCAAAAATTGTGTTCCATAAATTTCCACCTATAGCTGTTTTTAAGCATTCTTTCCCTGGACTGTTAGCATTTTTTACTTTTCTCCAAATATAAAAATAGTCTTTGGTTCATTGATGGATAAGTTTAGTATACTTTAAATATTCTTGACTATGCCTTAAATATATGAAAAAATCAGAAATATTTTAATTGAAAATTCCTTTTATGTCAGTGTAATTTTATGATAAATTAATAACTCTGAGAAGAAGAATATATAAGAAAGATCTAAATTCATATCAAATACTTTTAAAATAGATTTACTGCTTTATCTTGACGCTAACTAGCAATAAAAGTTATCCATGGGGATAGGAGCACAGCCTATGGGGATGGAGTGGGTGAGTCTGGCTGGGTGATCACCCCTATCACGTGTTCTGACGCAAATAATATCGCTCTGTTGGATTTTGAAAATCTGATAATTTTAATTGTGTACATCATTTTCACCAACCAGCTCTCCATGAATAAAAATAGTCAATTGAGCAGGGCTTTTGTTACTACTATATCATGTTCAGATAACCCAGGAGTTCAATTACACATGCGCAAACATCTGAGCGGGAATTTCTCCCTGCACTCTCCCTTCTTTTCCGCCATTTACAAAGCTTTTTAATGATCTAACACTTAACTTGTAAATTAATGCTTCCAAGACTAAATTCATGGTAATGGGGCAGGAAGCACAGCCTGGGGAAAATGTAAAATTTGGCTCCTACTCATTTGAGAAAAGAAAAGAAAAGAAAAGAATTTACATACCTTGGCTGTAATTGTATAGCCAATAGCATAACAGACTAGATAAAATCTAGGATTATTAAATCCACTCACTGTTTTTTTGGCCTCAGGGGTCTTCTCAGGAGTAGAGTAATAAATAGGTGAACAAAAATGCTGGTTTATAAAACCCTCATACGACCAGTGTTGACATACGGCTCAGAGACGTGGACCATCTCCAAAATGGATGAGCAGGCACTCCTAATTCACGAAAGAAGGATTCTGCGATCCATTTTGGGGGGAGTATGCGATGGCCGGACATGGAGAAGAAGGACTAACCTGGAGGTGTATGAGGCTTATAAAGAAAAAAATGTTGTCCATTTCATCCGATGGGCCGGTCATGTTGCTCGAATGGATCCAGGATAACTGCCAAGGAAGACAATGGTAGAAGTGCTCCATGGAAGCAGAAGACGTGGAAGGCCGAAGCTCCGTTGGAAGGATGGAGTTCCTCGTGATGCTAGGACCCTATTAGGCGTACAGAACTGGATGGTAGCTACACAAGATCGGGACAGCTGGCGGAAGCTGATTCAGGAGGCCCTGACCTAGCAATGGGTTGTGCGCCAGTTAAGTTAACACTTAACTTGAATCACTATAAAAACTGATTATGTCTCGTTTAGGAGCAGGAAACGCTTTGAGAGGCCAGGCAATGAACATAGTGTTTAATATTTATCAATACTTAGCCAGAGCTAAGGTTGAAAACAATTTAAACTATAACGTTGCTGATTCCACAAGCAAGGCAACTGGGGTAGTAACAGTTGAAAACTGATAAGGCTATAACCATTCCCTCCATTTCCCCCTCCAACTAGGCCATCTAATTGAACAGGCTATAGTTTAAATAGTTTTCAGCTTTAGCTTTGGCTAAGTATTGATAAACATTTAACACTATCTCCCTGGCCTGACTTCTCAAAGCCTTCCCTGGTCCTAAACGTGACATAATCAGTTTTTATCGAGTTCCATGGATGAAGTGTTTTCATTAAAATGGCAATGCAAATGGTGGAACCGTTAGGAATATTTCCCTCAGAATTTCGTGCATGCAAGATTTGGAATATTCCATCACAATAGTTCTTTTAGGTCAAGTTGTTTTCCCCTTAAGGGGTCCTGATTCTATCTATCCATTCCATCTAACTGAACGGGCTATAATGTTGCATATATTGAAAACAGTGCCTTAATATTATTCATGTATTTCTAAAAGTAAAAGGATTCCTTGCACATTTAGATTAATACATTATTGAAGTTGTTTTGGTTAAGATAGTTTTCAAGAAATTTTAAATACATATATTATCAATATCACAAAGCATTACATAGTTAATTTTTTTTTTTTAAGGAACTACATGAATGACGCATTGAGGAGTGACGTCTTCATGAGATATAATCCTGAGACTGTAGCTTGTGCTTGCATTTATTTGAGCGCTAGATATATGAATATTACACTTCCCAAGCTACCACCTTGGTATGCTCTTTTTAAAGTTACAGAAGAACATATTCTTGATATATGCCGGAGGATTCTTCTTCTATACAAAAGAGGACGAGTGAGTATTAATTATGTTAACTATTCTTTTGATGTTGTAAATGTTTTGTATATAAATTATGCAATTTGGAGCATTAATTTTAAAATGATCATAGACAATTTTTAGTCCATTTCTATTTCACTATCATTTATTTCAAATTCATTCCATTTGAATTGAAGATAACTGCCAATAGTAAATAAGTTTTGTTTTTCCAACTTTTTTAAATTTGTTTATTTAAAAATTATCATCAAGCAGACAAATTTAATTTTTTTTATTTAAAAAAAAAAAGATTAAAAAGAATAATGTTCCAATAAAAGCTCATTGGACATCGACCGATGAAATTTATTTCATCATTGTCACTGCTCTTCTCAAGGTGTGCCATACAAAATTTTTGAACAAAAGATTATTATAACCACAGATTCGCTCAGAACGTTTTCATACCACTTTAAAATTTGATTATTGCCCCTGAGTCAGGTGTTCCATGGTGCCCACCAAACCTTTATTGCAGGAATATGGCTGGCTGTCTACTAAAAAAGTTGCCGACCTTTTAATTACTTTGTGGTCCGGAAAATAAATTTGGTTGTTAATTATCAATAACATATAGATGATTGAATTCAGTAATTTTTATTTAATTATAAAATATATTTTTACTTTGGCTTTGATGCTGTAAAATAAAATAAAGCAAACCCATCTTCTTCAGGTAAATGCAGAAGACCTGGAAAAGAAAGTAGAAGAACTAAAAAAGCGTTACCAAGAATCTAGGTTAAAAAATCGGACAACAGGAGCAAGTGGAAATGGTAGTGTGGTTTCTGGAAACAATTCACCAAACAGTGCCAGTTCTCCAAACAAGTAAGACCATTTTTTAATTATATCAGTTTTGTTGTTTTATTTACTTGGTGAATGAAATTTAATATTTTTGAGAATATTGGAAAAAAAAATTAAAGTTAACACTACTTGTTCAAATTAAAGTTTTTGTCAATGTAATATTTATTAATAGTTTTTATTCATTATGCTTATATTTATCTTCTTTCTTTTTTCAGTCGAAATAACCATGGAGAGAAAAATAAGAGTAGGAGTCCATCAAGATCTAGTAGTAGAAGCCCAAAACATAAAAGAAGTAAAGGTCACAGGTAATATACATATATCGCTTTCTAGTACCAAAATTAATTTTAAGCCAGAAGTGCTTCTTTTGTGTCTCTCAAACACAGTGACAAGAGGTGATTAGAGACAAGCTTTTGAAATCATTTGAGGGGTTAACCTTTAGGCTGCGTAATACTCATAGGGCTAGATGGTACGGTGGTGTGGGATAGCCTAGAGCCTGGAATGCACCGTACGCTGAATACTTTCATCACACAATGTTTCATCGAAAGATAATTCTCTTGTACTTTGCATTCCACTTGTTCCAGGTGTTTCTCTAATAGAAAAATTTTGGGATACATTATCAGAACCCTCATCGTCATCCGAAAAAACTCTGCTTCATTTTCGCTCACACCAGTCAAAAGTTCAAACAATTCTTGTTCAGAATAAATTTTCTTAGAAATATTTACACACACAATTGTTCATTTGAAAAGCTCAAAATATACTGGATAAATATGCAGAGTAAATTCCTGGTAAAGAAAAACAACGGTTTTCAGCAATAAAAAAAAGGGGGGAGCAGGTATACGTACGGGTAGGCAGAGTAGTTGGAAGCTAAAGTGACAAAAGTGAAGTCCTATGCCCCTATCTATCGGCTTTGAAGGACACTGCAGCTTCTATAAACAGCCTACAGATGGCAATAGTACAAGGACTTACGTAATAGTTCTTAGCAGCCAAGCGCAAAAGAAGCCAAACTGATATATTAGTCTGTAGCGCCCGGGGAACTGCAACCACCGGACTGAAATATCAGTCCATAGCAGCGTAAGGGTTAAAATTTTCTTTCTCCATTATACCATTAAAGATTTCAAATATAAAATTGCACTAATTTTTAAAAAAATAAATATTTATTATACTAAACATTAGGTATAAATTTGTATGTTTAATTGTCTGTTGCTAAACTTAAATATTTAAAATAAATATATGAATAAATGATCATCTTAAAAGATTCATGTTAAATTTTAATTAATAACTATTTAAATTTATTTTTGTGCATTTATTTATATTCCTTATTTAAATTTTATTATTGTTATACATGCGCACACACACACAAACGGATTTATTCATTCCTTGGAGTATTGACCCCTTGACCTTTTAGTTAAATGAACTGGTAATCTGTATTTCAAATCAGTCATTTTACTTAATGAAGTTTTAATTTTCCTTATATGTTTCAGGGGTAGATCAAGATCTGGTGATAGGCGGAGCAAAAAACACAGAAGAAGAAGTTACACACCAAGTCCATCACCTCCAAGGCATTCCAACAAACATTCAAGGTGAATTTATAATTATTGCTCTGAAGTCATGGTTTTGGCTTCACTCCCAGCAGTCCATCCACATCAAGGACCAATGGTTTCAGTCATTTATTTAGTTCGTTTAGTCCATTACTCCTGTTCATGGAGAGAATTTTTTTTCTTTTGTTTTTTTTTCAAAAATTTGATTTTTTCACAATTTTTTAATAAATATATTTTGTTGTTAACTCCTTCTTTTTCTATCACCTAATTATTATATTCTTTCACCTATTATTATATTTTATTTTTATTTTTAGGGAGAAGACGCGATACCGATCTAGATCTCGAAGTCCTGGTGCTCGATCAGGCAGTTATGACAAATATTACTCAAGTTCTGAGAAAAAGTCAAGATCAAAACATAGAGATTCCTATGAAGAAACTAGAGTTCGCAGTAGGCATTAGTGACTACAAATTTCTAAAGAGCATCAAAGTGTCCTACAGAATTTTCCTCTTGGGAAAATAATTCTTGTCAATTTTTTAAAATATTTTTAATTGTATAAAAAATGTACATAGTGTATAGGAAAAATGAGCTGTAAATATGTAAATTTTTGACCACAAATGTATTGTTACTTATATATTAAATAATTAATTTTCTATGATCTATTCCTCTTTTCTTTCTTTTTTTATCATAATTGTTATGCCATAAATGAAAACTCATTAGATAATATTAAACCAGTTGAAAAAATTACCAAGCTTCAGTTTATTTACTGATTTATCGGAACTTTCTAGCACCTGGGATGAATTGCTATTTATGTAGATGAAATTATGTGTTTATTCATAACTTTATTGTAAGAGTTGAAAACATTTTTTTATATTATCGTGTATCGCAAGTTAATGACGATACTCCAGGGGGTGAAACTAGACAACAAATGTAGTTCAGCACCACCAACCACACATTTCTCCCTCCATTCCAGACGTGCCATCCTAATGGTTCTTTAGAAAAAAATTTGTTTTTCTTTTAATACAACACCAATTTTCTCTGCTTATATACATTTTTTTTTCAACATTTCATTGCATTTTTGAAATCAGCATTAAATTTGCTTTAAGGCTAATGCACATCTAATGTTCACAAGTATCTCATTCAAACCTCAATAACAATTCAAAAAGTAGAAATGAATAAAGCCTCAACTTTTCAAAAATCACTACTCCCATAAAAGAATCTGCATTTGTTGTATGATGCACAGATTTGTTGTTTTTGCATGATTTTGGCTATTGTACTTTAGATATCAGTTTTAAAAAACGTTTGTGGTTTACTTTTTTTTTTTTTTTTTAACAAATCCAATTGTTCTTGGTATCAAATTAAAGCTAGTGCTTTTCTCTATCAAAATAAGCTATAAAAGTGATACTATGGACAAGAGTGATGCCAGTCATCATACATAGTTATTTTTGACAGGTTTTTATACTTGATAGTAGTAGTGCAAGTCATACCACATGAATCACATTTTTTTCTCTAGAATAAGCAAACCATTAAAGATTATCTGTGCCCAAATTAACTCAATAGTTTTGTCACAACCATTAAAATTATAACCTATTATATTACAAGAACATTTGACAATTTTAGATTTTTTTGTCAAAAGTCACTCAGTAGTTTTTGTAAATGTCTGCTTTAGTTGTTTGTCAACCTTTTCATCTATTTTGGATGACCTTTCTGATACAGTTGATGTAAAATTGGAATTTCTTGTAAAACCTGTCTTTATAGGCTACTCTACAGCAATCAGTTTCACATGGCCAAAGATAATTCCTTGAAAGACCTGTTGAATGCATAAATTGAACATTGGCACCTCTTTCTTCTTCTCATTTTCTATTACCTTTCCAATCCACCAATTAGAGTCATAGATGACGGCATAAACCTTTCAGGTATGATATTTATTACTTCTCTTTTTCTGCTAAAGCAGATAGATGACAGCAGAAAGCATTTCAGGAATGATATTTATTACTTCTCTTTTTCTGCTAAAGCAGATAGATGACGGCATAAACCTTTCAGGAATGATATTTATTACTTCTCTTTTTCTGCTAAAGCAGATAGATGGCAGCATAAACCTTTCAGGAATGATATTTATTACTTCTCTTTTTCTGCTAAAGCAGATAGATGACAGCATAAACCTTTCAGAAATGATATTTATTACTTGTCTTTTTCTGCTAAAGCAGATAGATGACAGCATAAACCTTTCAGGAATGATATTTATTGCTTCTCTTTTTCTGCTAAAGCAGATAGATGACAGCATAAAGCATTTCAGGAATGATATTTAATACATGTTCTGCTACCAACACTGGCCATAAATCAGATGTTCTAGTCTACATTAATGGATTGTCATCAGGTTGATGTCATATGCGGGTTTCCACCCTATGAGAGAGGGAGGAAACACGAGAAGAGCCGAAACTAAAAACTTACTTAATTCCTGACAGAATAAGCACAGACAAAGCACTACTTTAAACATGGGTGTATATAGGAAATAATTCCGGAGGGGGCTGGGAAAATTTCGGGGGGGGGGGGGGGGTGCTGAGACCATTTCCGGTGTATGGAATACTAACTATTTAGATCTTGGAAGAGTTTTAGCCAACTAAAACGCTTTTCTTTTTTTTTTTATTGTGCATCGACTGCTATGGCCAATGGCAGCATAAAACGCTATTACACCCAAAATAGAATATTTTTTATGAACTAAATGATGTTATTTAATTTATTTTTAAGAGTTTTATAAAATTGTTACCGGTCAAATCAAAATTTCGGGGGGGGGGGGGGGGGGATGCAGCCCCCCTTATATACGCCCATGACTTAAAACGATCTAATACCATGGGCCTATTTAAGGAGGGGGGCTGAGGGAGCTGCAGCAACCCCCCCCCCTTCCGAAATTTCTATTTAATCGGCAAAAATGTATCATAAAATCCTAAAGAATAAATTAAATAAGATCAGTTAGTTCAGAAAAAAATAATTTAGTTTGTGGGGTGTAATAGCGTTTCGGTTGGCTAACTATTCCAAGTTCTAGGTTTTCAGTATTCTAAATCTCCCGGTGCCCCCCTTCCCCGAAATTATTTCCTGTATACTCCTCTTTTAAACAACTGATGAGACAAATGTACTATAGACAGACTTATATGAACTTTGTGGCTTCTTTTACAAGTAATTTATTTTTATCAAATTTTACCATAAAAATATTATCATCAAAATATATGGGGCGCGCTTAAAAATAAACCGCATTATCATAGGGCTACTGAGGTCGAGAAAAAAAAGACACTGTTTCTTCATATTTTTATTTTGTCCTTAAGAAAAATATTGCGGGTAGTTATGGTTTTGTTTCATATGAATTTCGTAGTTCTCTAGCTCCTGGAGGAGCCGGAGCATTAGCTTCTCGTGGTGAAATAGTTACAAAATCCAAATTCTTAATTTGAGGAAGCACATAAATTACTTTCTGTCGGTAGAATGGTTGTGTTTCTATTGGGCATCCATGTAGGGTTAAGGTCTTCAAATGTTTTAAAGATCTTAGCTTCAAAACATCCCACATATTATCGATACAATTTCCATGGAGATAGAGAATCTTGAGTTCTTTGAACCTTAATATTTCCTGTTTCAAGCAGTTATTTGATTAACAAACAATATACTAGACCTTACAAATGTTTGGGCCAAAACAAATAAATTGAGTTTTAGTTTAACAAAATGTAAATATATTATATTTTCTCGAAAAATTAAAAGAAATGTCCCAAATTTAAATATTTCAATCAACAATACTCGGCTAAACCCAGTCTCAAAAATAAAATACTTAGGAGTAATATTTGATAATAAATTAAGGTGGAATGAACAAATAGATCATCTACATACTAAATTAATTCAAAACATTAACTTGTTATCAATAGCAGCAAGAGTAACATGGGGTTTGCAACCAAGTGCTTTGAGTACCATATATAAAGGAGCCTTATTGCCTGCATTAACTTATGCAATATCGGTATGGAAATCAGGATTGAAAAGAAAGTATAACATCAAAAAGCTAGAACGGGTACAAAGAATCATGGCAATAAAGATCATCAAAGGATATCGCACTATCTCCTATGAGGCAGCATGTGTCTTGGCGAATATGTTACCAATAACAATTTTAGCTGATGAATATTCCAAAAAATACACAATACTGAATGAAAAACACAATATTGACGAAATTAATACTGACGACGTTGAATATTCTGTACACTTCACTAACTGGACACACCCAGCACTTGTACCTGAAATTAATATGAATACTGAAGACTTAGACTTCACATACACAGTATACACAGACGGGAGTAAGGACGGGGAGGATGTGGGCTGTGCCTTTATAGTCCTTGCAGGCGACAATACAGATAACCTGATAGAATGTAGAAAAATAAAGCTAGGGAAACTCTGTAGTAATAATCAGGCCGAGACTATGGCAGTATTAAAGGCACTCTCATACCTTCTCCAGTCCAATATTCTTCCAAACACAAACATACAAATTAACACTGACAGTCAAGTACTCATAAACAAACTAACAAACCACAAAAATCACGACTTACTTATAGAAAATATTAGAAATTATTTGAAAATATTAAAAGACAAAGAAATAAATATTTATTTTAATTGGGTGAAAGCACATGCGGGCGTCATAGGCAACGAAATAGCTGACTTTCAGGCTAAAAGTGCATCAAAAAGTCAAGATATTGAGCCATGCTACAACAAAATATCAAGAAGTAGTGTGGGGCATTTGTTAAGGGATGTAAGCATCAAAAAATGGCAGCAGAGGTGGGATCAAACAGATAAAGGATCACATCTAAAACTGTTCATTCCTCACATCAACATTGACAACAAAAAAACAGATTTAACGTTTACACTGACGCAACTTCTGACTGGCCACGGAAACACTAACTCGTACTTACATAGATTTAAACTGACTCAAACACTTGCCTCTGCGATCATTACACCGAACAAACCTACACACATCTAATATACGACTGTAGACAGACAGCACACATACGACGAGAAATACAAAAACACCTAACAAATTGGCCCATAAGCCCAAAAGCCCTTTATCAAAACCATATTTTCTATCTAAAACTTTTTGCTAAGAGGATATCTGAGCTGAGAGAGGAAGCAAAGCTATAGAGACAGGAAAGAAAAGCATTGTCTTGTTATTTAAGTGTCTGATTAAGACACATTGTAGTTAAGTCTTAATGTATCATTGTTTTGTTTCGTATTTTTCTTATAAAATCATTTATTGTTATATTATTGAAAAAACAAAACAAAAAAAAAACTAAAAACTGTAACAGTCGCACATAAATGCATAAAATGCATGGGATGTGCAGAATACACAATAAACTCCAACATCGTAGGGTTACTTCGATGTGGAAATAATCAAGCAGTTATTTGATTAAAATTGTTTTCATGTGTTTTCTTTTATTTTTAAATTATTTATTTATTTAAATTGTAACGTCCATTTATTATTAACTACGAATTTTAGGACGGGTTATCTATACGTTACCACTTTTTTTCTAGCCAGGATAGGGGTGATGACTTTCCTAGCAATTCTAGAACGTCATTAGCGTGAAAATTAATTAACTTCTTGGAATATTATTTATTGAGGATGATGCTCCGCGTCATTGGTGAATAGCATCATCTTGGAATTAAATATAATCTGATAAAAGCAGGGCCGCCACATGGGGGAGGGGGACAACCGGGTACAGTTGTCCCGGGCCCGGGCACCGTGGGGGCCCGCCAATTGGAAAAAAGTACCGAAAGTGACCTTTGCAGCACCGATTGTCGGCTTTTGTTGTCATTTTGCTCAAAACTGAAGATGAAAATAATTTTAAAATGCCCAAAGTCCTATAGCAAAGTACTAGAATTTTCATTCTGTCTCTTAGAAGTGGGGGCCCGGCTGTGAGAAGTGGGGGCCCATGATCTGGTCCCGGGCCCGGCTCTGAGATGTGGCGGGCCTGGATAAAAGTATTGTAATTTCGTGTAATTTATGTTTAAGTCTTTGGATGAAAATGATCGATTTGATTGAGATTTGACTATGAAGAAGGTTTTGGAGAATTAGCATGTATGAGCGTATATAGAAAATAATTTCGGGAGAGGCTGGGAAAATTTCGGGGGGGCAATTTCCGGGGTATAGAATACTAAAAATTTAGAACTTGGAATAGTTTTAGGCAACTAAAACGCTATTACATTTTTTAAGAACTAAGTGAGCATATTTAATTTATTTTTAAGGGTTTTACGACAAATTTTTACCATCAAATCAAAATTTCGGGGAGGGGGATTTATAAGGCATTCTAGGTGATGAACATGCCATGAATGAATCACCAATAAAATAACTTTTTCCTATTAAACAATCTGGTGAGGAGTGAATATGCAAAATCTCGTTTTTCAGATTCGAGACTTTGCTCTTGGATTGTGGACAAGGCTTGTCGCAAATTGTCACAACTCCAACCCCTTAAGAATAGCCTTAAATAAAGTATTGAATAAGACCATTTCTCAATATATTCAATAGAACTTAAAGGTAAAATTCGATTTATCGTTTGTATTGTAAATAGATCAGCCAACAACTGTTTAGTAATATGAGTAATATATTAATATGTAAGGCACCCCAGTTTCTCTGTTTTTCCAGAGTTATCACATTTGTTAAGGTTGTAGTGTTTCGCACAATTTGAATTTTGTGCTTAAATATGACACAACAGAGGAACTTCTGCCTCTTGATGAAAAGATTGGTGACCTATAGATAATCCGTCCAAAAAAAATCGGTCTAATTAAAAATCGTATGTTAAAATTAAATTACCTCTTGAGAGTAACAATTTTGCCATTTATGTTTTTAGGACCTTTTTAGCAAAATTATTTTGCTTGACCGTTTTTTAAAATAACCTCTGTAGTGCCATCAACTGAGACAGTTACTGCATGATTTATTAATTTACAATGGTCATTTATAACAAATTTTGGAAGGATGCTTACATCAGATATTTCTTCAATAGAATTAAAGGATAAATCAATCCACTTAATTTTGCTGGGTGCTTCAAAGAGATTATTGCAGAAGTCATAAATTCCATCGAATGATATCAAATTGTTGTGGTTTAGCCATACAGCATTTGAAAGTATTTTGTCAGTAGGGCCTCGGACTACTTCTCTTCCTAATCTCATACTTCGAGGACGAACATTTTCTGAGTCTAGAAAATGGTCTGAATGTTACAAAGTAAAAAAAAAAAAAAAGAAGACATTTGTTCTATAATACTGAGGATTTTAAGATATTTTTATGGACAAAAAGTGGAATAAAATAAATGTATTGTCTTTATATTGCATAGAATCAACCCATTCCGTGATATTAAAAACATTTCTGTCTGATTGCCCAAAGACATAGTGTTAGCTAGGTATAGGCTCAGCCGGGGCTTATGGTAGAACTTTGAACTTTTGTCATTATTTATAAGTACACTTGACTTAAAACATAGACTTAAAATGAATACAACATATTGAGTAGAACCAAAGATTCTATGATTGAGTAATTTGCAACAACAAATTTGGGTAAAAATGCAGTTTCCAGCCCTCCAAACCGATTTCTTTCAAACTTTGCACAATAACGTATTTTGATGCACTAAACACGAATACGATAAAAAAAAAAAAAACGTCGGATTTAACTAGGAAAGAAGTTATTAAGCACTTAAGTTCACTGTTGTGCAGGTTATGAGAGCTAATGTAAACAACTAAATTTGTGATGACTTTAAGGCATAAATTACGACTTTAATGCATACGTGCTGTGCGTTTCCGCTCGCTCCGCTACGCTCCGCTCGCTCAAAAAGATAACAAAACCCCAGTCAATCCAACTCGCTAAAATTAATAGACTATAATATTAAGCACTAAAGTTAGGAAGGTTATAAAACTAGGCATCAGCGTATTTGTAAACACGCGCATGCGCAGATATGTAACATTGGGAAACAGAGAACTCTCATTTGAAATGTTCAGAAACCATTTATTCAAAGATATTGTTAATTTTAAGGGCATCCTCACCTGTCGCTTAAGAGCATACGTGCTATGCGTTTCCGCTCGCTCGAAGAAGAAGAAGAAGAAGAAAAAAGCTAAAAGAGATGTCTTGGAGGATTAGAGGAATGTCTAGGAAGACTTTAAGGGCATACGTGCTATGCGTTTCCGCTCGCTCAAGAAAATAACAAAACCCCAGTCAATCAAACTCGCTAAAATTGATAGAATTCTATTAATTTTAGCGAGTTGGATTGACTGGGGTTTTGTTATTTTCTTGAGCGAGCGGAGCGAGCGGAAACGCATAGCACGTATGCCCTTAAAGTCTTCCTAGACATTCCTCTAATCCTCCAAGACATCTCTTTTAGCTTTTTTCTTCTTCTTCTTCTTCTTGAGACTGGATGTTCGGTGGATACAAATCCCCAATCGCACTGAAAAATGCCTTTAAACGCTCTTCATATTTATGAGCGCGTTTGAAGAGAAATTCGGCTAAATATCCATCTAAATGTTCTTCTGTTTAGCATCAAAATATTTGTTTGACAATTGACTTGTTGACAATTGAAGTTCGATAGGCGCGAATTAGAACGATAATTATAAAGGCATTAGCAAATTATTAAGGGATTTCTGATATATAATACTTTTCATGAACGAAACAAGAAATGTGAGGAGTGTTTAATTATTTAAAAAAATGATTGTAAATAAATAACTGCTGATGAATTTCGATAATTTATGGTAAATTTCAATTAAACTTACTTATTACGAACTTTTCCATACCCGCATGTTGACAAATTTAGTTGTTTACATTAGCTCTCATAACCTGCACAACAGTGAACTTAAGTGCTTAATAACTTCTTTCCTAGTTAAATCCGACGTTTTTTTTTATCGTATTCGTTTTAGTGCATCAAAATACGTTATTGTGCAAAGTTTGAAAGAAATCGGTTTGGAGGGCTGGAAACTGCATTTTTACCCAAATTTGCTTTGTCGTGGCTGTAAATGTAGTGGCTAGGGGAAAAAATACCTAGCCTTAAGCGTACAGTCGGCTCAGTTAAAATTTCTCTCTGGCCTCTATTTATGTTCTGTAGAATTGATGGATATTTACCTTACACAATAAAAAAAGAAAGTGCATTATATCTGTTTTTGTTTTTTATTCATCCTTCCTTTATCCAAGACACTTTCTGAACCCACAAAGTAATTTATTCCCTCAACTGGAATTCCATGAGTCCAGAAAATATTATTTTTTAATCTCTCTGCAGGTAGTAATTTAACTATGTGCATATGTAAATACATTTGTGCCATTCTGAATACGAAAGCACATTTCTATTAGTAATTTCAATCATGATTTAGGTACGTACATACATAAACTTCCACGTGAGCTTACATTTTAAGTTCTTGATTTTTCGAAAGGAATAATCTGCAGGTGTTGTTGTAGCTGGATCAACATTTTCATTCGCCATTGACTTACAAGGTTTTGTTATAATTACTATCGGAATGTATTAATTTATTGCTTTGTAGAGAATATTTCAAATCTGCTTGTTTACATTTGTTGCATAATCTAACACATGTGCTTATTTTTCGAAAACTGTTGGTTTTTGCTTACACTGAAGTTTGACTTTGTCGAAAATGTTGATATGATGGTGTAATTAAAACATATCTAATTAATTAAAAAAGATTAATTCAGCAAAAAATATTTGATGAACCTTTTTTAGCTAGGGCGATGTAACATGAGAATGCGAGGAGAAGGATACAAAGGATACTCAGGAAAGAGGCACAAACCTAATTAACCAATCTAGAATGTAGATGCTCACTGCTACCAACATACTTCACTGAACTTTCCCTTGTGTCTGTCAGACACTATACACGCCAGGGGTTAAAGGAAGCATATCCTGATAACTAAAAGCATAATTTTTGCCCAGGGTCTCAGAGAGGAATTACAAGCCCCTGTCCAAATAATTTCACGGGCCCGTTACCCCCCCCCCCCCTCCATTCCCCCACGGCGCCCGGGCCCGGGACACCTGTACCAGGCAGTCCCCCCCTATGTGGCGGCCCTGCAGAGAGAAATAAAAAGATTGTTTAGTAATTGTAAATAGATTCCAGTTAAAAAACACTACTGAGGGGGGGGGGGTGCGGCTGACCGAATCGTAAAGGCGTTTTTTTTTTTTCTTGAAAGCTGTACAAATTATAAAGTGTACAATAATCAAGTGTGTTGATACAGATATGTACATATGATCAAAATGGAAAAAAATAAAATAAAATAAGTACAAAATTTGGAAGAAGCCAACTATTGTTGGCACTTCACTAGTTATTTAACTAAATATTTCAATGATTCCAGAGGTATCAGGTAAGTAACTTATCTTGGGGCCACTGTCTCTTAAGCCGCCTGGGAGGATTGTCCAGGTGGGATTGTGAAGATAAGGATTGACCTTCAGGATTAGGATGGTGAGACAATTTGGAATGGAAAATTTGGAAACGGGTTTTAGTAAGGTCAAGGACAAATGGGATGTTAAGGTCATTATGTAGGGTTTTGTTGGATACGTAGAAAGGTGCGTTGACAATTTTGCGGAGAACTTTTGACTGGAATGCCTGTACTCTGTTGATGTTGGATGTTTTTGCAGATCTCCAGAGTTCAAGTCCGTATGTCCAAATGGGTCGAATGATTGTTTTGTATATCGTAAGTTTGTCCTGTATCGATAATTTAGATGAAGGTCCAAAGAGTCGTCTCAGTAGTCCATATCTTTTTTCTTTTGTTCAGTTCTTGTCTTTTCAGTCTTGTGTGAGGGTTCCATGTCAGACGGCTGTCAAGGTGTAGCCCTAGGTGACGAACCTCTTTAGATACTGGAAGTGGAGTATTTTTGGGGTAGACAAAAGGGAATGTTCTCCGGTTGAGGGTGAATATTACCTGTTTGCATTTTTCTGGATTGGTTTTTATATACCACATTTCACTCCAATGTTGTATGGCGGAGAGATGTTCCTGCAGGTGTTGGGTTGCAACTGAAGGATCAGGGGAAGTTGATAGGATGGCAGTATCATCTGCGTAGGTTGTTAGTAGGGTTTGAGGGAATATCCGCAGTGCAAAGAAGGAAAAGGAGAGGACCAATAATACTCCCTTGGGGGACTCCAGCATTTATGGGGCATGTCGGGGAAAGAGTTGTGGCTTGTTTTTCTTGGAAGGATCTATTTGAAAGGTAGGATTTGAGGATTAGGAAATAGGTGTGTGGCAGTATTAGCTTTACTTTGTAAAGTAATCCCGGGTAAAGGCAAGGTAACGCTATAGTATCGTTATACCAACGTAAAGGTATAAGGGAGTCACAATTTCAAAAGAGAGCTTCTGAAATCCATAAGGAGTTTATTGTCGAACTATTGGTCTTTACCAGGGCTGCCACATGGGGGGCACTGCCGGGTACAGATGAAGTGGGGGCCCGGCTCTGGTCTTTACACGATTGAGTGGCGGGTTAATTCATTGCATTTTCTGGTTAAACGTAATTTGACGCAGCCATGCTTTAACAAAGATGCTTTTATTCGACAGGGTCTTTTCAAAGACAATCTTAAGCCCTTCCATGGCCACCATGAATAATTTAAATATTTTTTAACCTGGTAAAGAACAAAACACTTTTTTAAGTATTTCCTGAGCACCTTTAAATCCAAAAAGAACATGCTTGCATATATATCTACCACTAAAAATAAAAAAACAAAAAAAAAATCCGACTCGCAGAAACTGTGTTATCTTAGTGTGTTTCCGTTTATATCCTTAGTAAAGGAATAGAAGCAGTTGTTGGCCTTTAATTAAAAATATAAAATAAAATCTCAAAGAGAAGGAAGATTGAAGGTGCCACAACAGGATACTGACTATCTTAAGCGAAACTGACTGCCCCCTCCTTCTCAACGTTCTCCCTCGGAAAACACTATTACCAATACATTTCTCATTTTCTTACCTAGTTTTACTAAAATACTCATTTTACTGCTAAATACATTTTAACCAAACAAAAAACAAAAACAACCATGTAAAAAGTGAGTTAAACAGAGGCAAAACCCCCGTTCAAAAGAACAAAACTAAGACTTCTGAACTTATTTCTCCCAATGACAGCACCCTATCGGAAATGTCTTCAGAACCTTTTTTGTAAAGAATTTAGTAAGCTTTTGAATGGTTACCTTCCACTTGCCACAATTCCCTAATGGATTTTGAGATATTTACAAAAATATACGAAGATCCCAAAATTGTTAATGTATATTAATACAATAATTGTTTTCGAATACTTCCTTAAATCCAAATTTAACCAAAATTTAAACTTCCTAGTTTAGATGAGTTACAAACATACGTAGAAAATATTTCAATTGAATCCAACAATTCTAAGTATCCAAACCGAAAATATATTTTTATGCACTTTTCTCGAATACGAAAAATGGTTTAATTAGTTTTCCTACATTAGAAAACCTATAAGAAGCAAGAAAACGTAAGTGTTACAATTTTTTCACCCCTAATACCATGTTCCGTTTAAGGATTCTGCTGGTTAACGAACATGACCCTTGAAATTAGACGAAAGAGTTTTGTACCAAAATTCATAAAAAAACGGACCATTTTTTTTCCTGTGGGAGAGCGAACAGACATATATATATATATATATATATATATATATATATATATATATATATATACGGTAAGGTGTTGTACCTTTGACCACTTTGCAAACATGAATTTTTTTCGGTTTGAATATTAAAGATAACTTCATTTTTTTTATTTCATTGTAATTAGTATTCTATCGCTTATCATATATAATTTATTTCAAGGTTCTAGGTTTACATTTAGTAATTTTTATTAATTTAAAAAAAAAAAAAATCGTTCAGTGGTCAAAGGTACAACATGTAGTTGTACCTCTGACCACCTAAAAACAACACAGCAGTGCAGAAAAAAAATTGTATTCAGTAATATTGTAATTAATTTTAAGTTCAATAAATACAGGACAAGGATGTAGGAATAATAAAAAAGCTATTATTGATATTATGTTATGCTTAATATTCTGAAAAATCCAGTCCAATCGATAAACGTTTTAACTGTCAAGCAGATCCACTAGCAATAGTAGGGTATGGAAGTTTAGCCAGAATGTCTTCGACGTCCATATCATACAAATTTTCATCTTCTCTCGTAAACTTGTCACTTAAAGTTTGTTTTTTCAAATATTGGATCTTAAACATTAGACATTTAATACCACAGATATCTTACTAAATATGTAACAGTCTTTGTACTTTTATTTTTAAAAAGGAAAAAATTTCCTTTTTCCAAATCATATATTTCAAATTGCTACTGGTCATTGACGTAACTCACAACATTTATCAGACGAATCAATGTCACTTTCTCCTGAAGAAATTTCGGAGTCAGTATCAGAATCTGAACTGTCATTAGAATAATTTTATTTTTATTTACCACTTTTTTTTTGGAAGGGGTTTATTTGTATGTGGTGTCTTAAGTTTAGGGTGGTGCTTTCGTTTTTTTTTTTCACCTTCAATAATTAGCTTTTCAGGAATATCTGTCAGGATACGAGATTTCCCTTTAGGCCGGCTCCTATTTGACATTTTCCTTGCCTCCGCATTTCGATGAGGTCTTACAACTTCAAGTGGAACGATAAGGGGCGATAGGTTCGAACTGCTACACTGAGGATTAATAAAGACAGTTTGAACTTACTTAATTTATTATTTTTTAAATTCTTTAAACAATTAAAGAAACCAATATTAATATTTTAATAAAAATTTGTAGCAGAAACCTGGTCAAAGGTACAACAACTATTCGTGGTCAGAGGTACAACACCCTGGTAGTGTAAATTAAAATGCATGCTAAAAATTTTAGGGTTAAGATAAATCAATTTCAGAAGCTACACCATGTTAGCCATGTAGGTTGATAACCCGCCCTAAAATTCGTAGTTAATAATAAATGGACGTGTAACTTTAAATAAATATACTAATAAAAGTAATTATAATAAGAAAATATGTATATATATATATAATATATATATATAATATATATATATATATAAAATATATATATATATATATATAATATATATATAAAAAATATATATATATATATAATATATATATATATAAAATATATATATATATATATATATATTATATATATATATATATATATATATATATATATATATATATATATATAATTTGTTATTAAGGCTGATAGAAGGTTAAAATCATACATTTATTCTTTATTTTTTTGTTTTTTCCTTTTCTTTTGGTGCATCTACTGCTGAGGTCATTAGCACATTTATTCTTTATTACCAAAAGATCAAATAACATTAATATTTACAAGGAATGGATAATACAAGCAAGCCATAACCAAATATAGTTTATTTTTTCTTTTTCTGCTTCTGGTGCATTTCACACATCTCAGATTCCGGTCTGGGTTTCTGCCATTGTAGCGGTTTCCTTCTGTACATTGGCCAAGGAGGAACTGTAATCTATAAAGTGAACAACATAACATAATGTTACATATGTATTTATTGCAGTAACTATTAACATTGTTTATTGAAGTCTATGATTTGTTTTAACTTATATATTCCAAAAACAATTGCAACTAAGATCAAGGAATTCATTGTTAAACTGATTTTTTTTTTTTATGGCGCATCTACATCTAGGTCATTAGCGCCGACATACAGGGTGCTGCAACAAATTTTCCCAGCGGGCCTTGAGATGAGAAAATTCCTGCCGGAGGTGGGAATCGAACCCACCATCTCCCACTTATGAATCCAAGGCGCTAGCCACTAGACCATGGGAGACCCCCTAAACTAAAGTGTTGCAAAATCTTGTAGAGAAAGGCCAACCATTGTTATTATTAATAGTATATACTTAATGAACATAAAAATTAAGTGTATGAGTACAAAGCATAATTTAAGAGAAGGCTCTTGATGTTCTTAACTTTTTGTAATAGAAATTAAAATAATAAACGAATACATGGCGCTAATAGCCTAGATGTAGATGTGCCAACAAAATAAAACAAAGAAATGTGTACCAAAATGAGAGTTCAAATAGATAGAGTTCTTAGTGACAACCAATTAATGAATGTGTGCTATTTAAATAAGTCTTGAATCAATTATTGGTCTATTCCAACTCCTTCTATTTTCATAGTAAATTAATTGAGTAACTGGCATATGGCCTATTCAAAGGGAGTTAGAAAAACTTCAACCCTCATGCTTCTTTGCCTGGCATCCAACCATAATCACAGCAGTTGAATTCATTGCAAAAGTTGATTATCCAAAATATCATAGTAAATGATTTTTATATTTACTAGTGCTCCCCCCCCCAGTGCAATTATATAATCAAATCATATAAGTTTATTTTTGCATGCATAAACCTTTGGCATAAAGTTATAAATATTTTTTTAGATACTTACTAAGGCAGCAAGAACAAAACCAGCTCCTAAAATGTACACAGTTTGAGAAAATTGTTGAATGATGTATCCCCAAATGAAACCTACTGTCTGCAAAAAATAAATAGAATATATATTAATGGATTAATATTTCAAAAAAAAAAAAAAAAAAAAAATAGTACTTTTCATTTTTGTAACAGAATATGGATTAACTTATTCATTAATCTAAATCTGTTAACAAATAATCTAAAAACCATTTAAGAATAGCCATGAAAAATTTAGGTACTTTTAGTAGCTATTTTAAAAACCATCAAAAAATCATTTATGTTTATACATTAATTATTTTTGTTATTAGTTTTCTCGTTGCAGTAGCCCTGTAAAAAGGTAATTAATTTTGTGCTACATGTTCGCATAAACAACATATATATAAAAAGTAGTAGGTGCTGGCGTAAAAACATGATAAAATGTTAATCGCCACTAAATCCTGATCCTAATCCTGTATAAAAAGTATTTTATACACTTTAATTATATAATTTTTTATATAACCCATTAATCATTTCACATTAAATTGAAAAGATATTAAATAAATTTTAAAAAATATTCAAATTTCATTCTTACTTTTTTATTGACCATCAGACAAAAACTTTGAATCTTGAATAATGTTCATTAAACAGCTATTTTTCTGTATTGGACCAATTTTTTACATTCCTTTGAATTATTATTTTTCTTTCATCTAAAATTAAGTCCAAGTTTGGTCAAACGGTGTGGATTTGTATAAGAAACAAACTTACAGACAGACAGCTGGTAGACGTTTTTGACCTAGCCTATGACACTCCCCGTATCACGACCTACCTGTGCGCTAAGTTTGGTCAAAATTGGACGAAGGGTGTGGATTTGTATAAGGAACAAACATACGGGCCATTCCATGTCAATTCAACCAATGAAAGTACTGTTTACAACCCGACCCTCTTAGATTTTTTTGAAATTTTGAATCCTAATAGCTCTAACAACTCCTTGAATGGTACAATTTTTTTAAAAAATTTATCTGTTTCCGTTTTTTTAGTATTAATTTTCAAAGTATTGAAAAACAGCCTTTTTTTGGCCAACTGGAAAATGTTAATTCCTTGATAGATTGAGTTCTATTTTAGCTAGAACAGTCAACATAGTCTCATTGTTTAGCTTATTAAATGGACTTTAATTTGATATACAACAAGACCAACTTATTACAAATTTTACATTTAAAAAAAAAGTTCGAAAACTTGTACGTAACGGTATTCGAAAAACTGTACTTTTAAAATTCTGAAAAAAAATATATTTGAATCTTCAGTTGATTGACTACATATGCTGTTAGTTTCATTATGGGATGGGAACGGGATCATTTTATAACATAATTTTGACTTTATAATTGTCACTGCGTGGTTGGTAAAAATATGGTGAGTGATGGATATTTGTATTGTAAATTCAGCAATAAGCATCCCTGATCAAAATTTGATTTTTTTTTCAGACAGAACTAAAATTAAAGGGGAGATTTGAAAAAAAAAAAAATTACCGGAACCCAGAAATTGCACCCATTCATTCCTTTAACTAAGAAAAAAAATTAAGACTCAACTTTACTCGAACTTCAATAAAAGTGAAGTTGAACTGTTAACTGATTTAGACACAGATACAGTAGCCTTTAATGAAAAAATATGTGGTAGTTTTATTGCCTCAACAAAAATGAGGAGATGGATGAAATAAAATTTAATATCCAACATGTCTCAATTATTACAAATTTTATTTTTCAAAAAATGTTTTTCATAATTTTAGACTACAAATGATGCTGGTTTTATCATGGGATGGCAATGGGGGGGGGGAACCATTTATAACATTTAATAAACGGTCATATCCATTTTTGTGCTATAGTGTGTAACTGTGTAATTTGTTGAGTATACATGCCAGCTACCACTGGTTGTCATTTTCACAGGTAATAAAACCACCACATATTTTTTCATTGAAGGCTACTGGATCAGAGTCTAAATCAGTTAAAATTATGTTGTAAAATGTTCCCATAATGAAACTAACAGCATATGTAGTCAATGAACTAAAGATTGAAATATATTCAGAATTTTAAAAGTACAGTTTTTCAATAATCGTTTTGTACAAATTTTCAAAACATTTTTTCAAAAATGAAATTTGTAATAATTGAGACATGTTGGATATTAAATTGCATTTAATCTATCTCCTCATTTTGGTTGAGTACACGTGTCAGCCACCACTGGTCGTCATATTCACAGGCAATAAAACCACTGCATATTTTTTCATTGAAGGCTACTGTATCTGTGTCTAAATCAGTTACCTACCAGTTCAATTTCACTTTTACTGAAGTTCGAGTAAAGTTTAGTCTTAATTTTTTTCTTAGTTAAAGGAATGAAAGGGTGCAAATTTCTGGGTTCCAGTATTTTTTTTTTTTTTTTTCAAATCTCCCCTTTAATTTTGTTCTGTCTGAAAAAAATTCAAATTTTGATCAGGGATGCTTATTGCTGAATTTACAATACAAATATCCATCACTCACCATATTTTTACCAACCACGCAGTGACAATTATAAAGTCAAAATTATGTTATAAAATGATCCCGTTTCCATCCCATAATGAAACTAACAGCATATGTAGTCAATGAACTGAAGATTAAAATACATTTTTTTCAGAATTTTAAAAGTACAGTTTTTTTGAAAACCGTTACGTACAAGTTTTCGAAAATGTTTTTGAAATGTAAAATTTGTAATAAGTTGGTCTTGTTGTATATCAAATTAAAGTCCATTTAATAAGCTAAACAATGAGACTATGCTGACTGTTCTAGCTAGAATAGAACTCAATCTATCAAGGAATTAACATTTTCCAGTTGACCAAAAAAAGGCGGTTTTTCAATACTTTGAAAATTAATACTAAAAAAACGGAAACAGATAAAAAAATTTAAAAAATTGTTTTTGGTTATTTTTTGTTAGAGTAACCAACCTACCAAATTTTATTAATATCCAAGAAAGTCGGGTTGTGACCCTTGTTGATTTGACATGGAATGACCCATACAGCTGGTAGACGTTTTTGACTTAGCCTACGAGACTTCCCGTATCAAGACCTACCAGTATACCAAGTTTGGTCAAAATCGGTCAAACAGTGTGGATTTGTATAAGGAACAAACAGACAGACAAGTGATTTTTATATATATGTAGACTGGCTTTGGATACTAGTTTATTAAATTAGCATGTTTTTTTTATATAGTTTTTTTTTTTTAATAATTTAGTATCTAATCAAAATGAATAATATATAGCATTGGATCTTAAAAAAAAGGCATTTTGCGGGAACAGACATCTAGTAATAAAAACATATGACAATTAGCCACCGCAACCACAAGTATTTCTTTTATTATTAAAAAAGTCAAAACTCTTGTAGCAACAAATCTGTCTATTTAAACTGTTTTGTTTAAAAAAATAAGAATTGGATAGCATTTTTAAATTTAGGGAGGATGAATTCCTGTTATCCTTGTTCCCATGCTTAAAAGAACTTTGAAGGCTTAAAAAAAAAAAAAAAAAAAAAAAAAAAAAAAAAAAAAAAAATAGTAATTATCGAGTAAAGAATTTTTTTTAATAGGAGTAATAAATGGAAATTCCAATTTTAAGATACTTACAGCGAATAATGAAATTATGATTCGTGAAAGTTTTTCAGCCTTGTATTGGCCCTCAAAATCCTAGAAAATGTAATGTTAGGATTAACTTATGTAAGAATATTAAAATGCTAATTAAGTGATAAAAATTTTACCATATGAACCGGTATTGTCTTAAAAAAATCCATATTTGAATTTTCTTAAGCTTTAAGAATTGGTAATATACCTATGCCGTAAACAACTAAGTGTTACCTCCCTGACAACTCACTAGTTGATAATATAGTATCATGTGTTTCTTGAATATGTACTGCTGTCTACATCCGAGATGTTTTTATCAATGCACCTTTTCCTTGTTATCTTATAATATTAACCGTAGTAATATTCATATAATAAATTATTTTGTATGCTCGGTTAATCTTTTTTGAATAAAAATCATTATAGTATTTTTGGGAATTCTTCATATCACCATGTTTGGGCGTTTATCTAGTGCTGCCATCTTTAGGCAATAAAAGAAAGATCGTTGAGAAAGGATAATAGAGCTTGCCATTCCATTTCTTGTGTTATCGAATTGTTTGTAGGTACCTATTTTGAGAATATTGTGAGAGCTGAGGTGAATTTCAACTCAGCGAAGAGAAATGATTGTGATTGTGGATGTGCCGATTTAGTGCTAATGTAGTTTTGAGTTTGTTGGTCTAAATAGTTTAATTATTATAAATGTTGGCAAAGGTTAGATTTTAGCCCCATTCTAAGGTAAACACAATTGATTGTATTTCATCTTTAAAACTTTCACCTAAGTAATTAGAACACCCTTCTGAAAATCATGCTCTCTTCTTAAGAAATAGTGTTTTCTAAATTATGTTTCCTCAAATAAGCTAGGCAATGGTTCACTCAGTGCCCTCTCCCCACTCCATTTCTAGTGCCCACTCAAAAGTAGAAAAGCTTATCGTCTTTTAATCTATTTCCTTCTGATTAGATTCATTTAAACTAGTCTTTTTAAGAAAAAATGTCACTATTCATTATTGATTTTCTTGATCATTGACAAAATTTAACTTCTGTTCAATTCGTTTTCTCTACATAGTAAAAATACTTGTTTTTTGTAGGGTTGTATTTTTTTAAAAGTTTATGGTTTTATTTTTGACTCCATTATGATTTTTCTGTGTAGTGCTGAAGAATTATCTTCATATCCCCAGGAAAATTCTGTGAATGTTCGCTTTGAGTTGAGTTGTTCTAGATTAATCTTCTTGACACAAACACATGATGGGAGGATGGAGTTAAATGGTGCATAAAGAAGTTCCCTAAATCACTGACAACATGCCTGCATTCCCAAGGCCTGGGAGTCTCAAAGATCCCGAGATTGCAGAACTGTTTGACAGAGAAGATCCTGAGAAGATTTTTGAAGATCTCCGAGAAATAGGCCATGGGAGCTTTGGTGCAGTGTATTATGCAAGAAACCTTGTCTCAAAAGAAATTGTGGCCATTAAGAAAATGTCCTATCAAGGAAAACAGAGCATCGAAAAATGGCAGGACATATTAAAAGAGATAAGGTTTCTACGACAACTTAACCATCCAAATACTGTGGAGTATAAAGGATGTTATCTCCGTGATAACACTGCCTGGCTTGTAATGGAATATTGCTTGGGTTCTGCATCAGATATAATTGAAGTTCATAAAAGGCCTCTGAAAGAAGATGAAATTTCAGCTATTTGCGAAGGTGTATTGCGTGGTCTGAACTATCTTCACTCTTTAGGCAGGATCCATCGTGACATTAAAGCTGGTAATATTCTGTTGACAGAAAATGGTACAGTTAAACTAGCTGACTTTGGTTCTGCTAGCATCAAATGCCCTGCGAATAGTTTTGTTGGTACTCCTTATTGGATGGCTCCTGAAGTTATTTTAGCTATGGATGAAGGACAATACGATGGTAAAGTTGATGTTTGGTCTTTAGGTATTACTTGCATAGAATTGGCAGAAAGAAAGCCCCCCTATTTTAACATGAATGCAATGAGTGCTTTGTATCATATTGCTCAAAATGATACACCTTCTCTAAGTAGTTCGGATTGGTCTGATGTCTTTAAACATTTTGTCGAATCTTGTTTGCAAAAGAATCCTTCCGATAGACCTGCTGCTAATAAATTGTTATCCCATCAGTTAGTTACAAGAAATAGGTCCCCTCATGTTCTTATTGATTTAATACAAAGAACCAAAGCAGCTGTCCGTGAACTGGATAACCAAAATTACAGAAAAATGAAAATTCTTATGATAGATTCTTGTGAAAGTGAAAGCACAGTCGGGGATGCTGATGATACTCCAGACGAACAGGCTGGTGGAGACAGTAGCAAAAGTAATAGCATTACATCTGAGCATTCTATTCATTCCATTGGTGTTAGCGCATCTTCTCAAAGTAGTTCAACTAATAGTCTCCCTCCAGTTACTGATATGAATCATGACAATAGTTACTCTCACTCGATGAGGGTGAGGCAGAAAGCAGCAAGTGGCTCAACAACTTTATTAGAGCATGGTGCTAACAACTTTGCAACTATCAAGACTACAACAATAGTTACTAAACAACAGAAAGAACATATGCAAGAAGAAATGCATGAACAGATGTCTGGATACAAACGGATGAGACGAGAACATCAAAGTGCACTGATAAAACTTGAGGAAAAATGTAAAGTTGAAATGGATAATCATAAACAACAGTTAGATAAAGAATATGAGGCTCTATTACAAAAGTTTAGCAAGGAATTAGAAGAATTGCAGCTTCGTCACCAACAGGAACTTGACAGGAAAACAAAACAAAATACAGCTGCTGAAAAGAAATTACAGAAAGAAATAGGTACTAGACAAGAACAAGATAGAAAGGTATTTGAATGCCAAATGAAAAAAGAGTATAAAGCAAATAAGGAAAGGTGGAAACATGAATTGAGCTTAGATGATACTACTCCCAAACGCCAGAGGGAACATGTTCTTCAGACTCAAAAGGAATATCTAAAACAAAGAGAAGCTCAAGAAGAACAAAAGATGGCCCAAAATCAGAAGGAATACCTAGATTTAGAAATCAGAAAATTTAGGCGAAAAAAATTGTTAGGTTATCAACATGTAGAACAAGAACTTCTCAATGAGGAGCTAAATAAAAGGCAAACACAGTTAGAACAAGCCCATAACATGCTGCTCCGCCACCATGAGAAAACAAAAGAGCTTGAATACAGGCAACAAAAGGCTGTGCATCAGTTACGTGAGGAACAGGTTCAGCGGCAGCATCAGACGGAACTACAAAACCAAAACGCTTATCTAAATAGATGTAAACGTGAATTACGGAAAAAACATGCCCTTGAAGTGAAGCAACAACCAAAGAGCTTAAAACAAAAAGAAATGCAAATAAGAAAACAATTTAGAGAAACTTGCAAAATTCAAACGAGGCAATATAAAGCACTTAAGGCAGAACTACTTAGCACTATACCAAAGGAAGAACATAAGTTAGTTATTAAAAAATTAAAAGAAGAACAAAGGAGAAAGCTAGCCCTTTTGGCAGATCAATATGAACAAAGTATAGCTGAAATGTTGCAGAAGCAGTCTATTAGATTGGATGAGTCCCAGGAATTGGAAGATCAGCATCTTCAAGAAAGATTACATTATGAGCTGGAGATATTGATGGCTTACCAGAGCAAAAATAAAATGCAGACTGAAGCTCAAAGAAATAGGGAAAGAAAAGAATTAGAGGACAGAGTCACACTTAGACGTGCTCTTCTTGAACAAAAAATGCAACTTGAAACTGAAAAAGTTGCTCAAGAGAGGGCTGAAAGAATAAGGCTATTGCAAGAAAAGCATCAAAGGGAACGAGAGCAGTTTGATGAAGAATCTGCTAGAATGGGGCTTTCAGCACTAGCCATAGCTAATTTGCCTTCCGATTACTTTCCCGATGATGACAGTATTTCTGGAAGTATGTTGAGCCTTGCAAGGCAATAGTCATATGTACATAATCTGATAACCAAATTATTATTGTTTAGTACATCCCTTTAAAGACCCAAGTGAAACATTACATATACTCAAAATATTTCAGAATACATTTGTACATATTAATATATAAATATCTTTATATAAACATATTAACGGCGCCAAACATTATGTCCACAATGCTCTGGCAAGACCATAACTTATCTCAGCTCTCAATAACAAAATAATACGTGGAATATCTTAACTGTGCAGCTTTCACCACAATCATTTTATAGTGCTGTTGTCGACTTCCATGGGTTGTTTCATTCCTTTTTCCGGTGATATAGTGAAGTGTAGTGGCTTGAGTTTGTGGACATGGTGTGCGGTGTCCAACGCTTGGATTGTGCAAGACTTAAACACATGTTCAGTTTCTAGTTATGGGTGTTACAATGGAAAGCAGCAAAGTTACTAGCAAAACAAGCAGTTTGAAAGCTCTCCTTCTTCGAGCTTGGAAAGAAAGGTGGTCAGATCTTCAATGGGGAATACATATTAAAACGGTGAGTGTTGTTTCTTTACTCATTTTTTCTTTCCTATTCTCTTATAATTATAATGTTAGTCAACAAAAATTAAATTATATATGTGTGTAATGTTATCTGCAGTGGCTACAATAAAGAATCATCTTCTGTCTTCTTTTTTTTAATAAAAATATGCTTAAAAAATGATAATTGAGAGTGATATCGATGGATATTTTTTCTCCTCATGATATCAGAGGCTGCGTCTCATTCACCCCCAATCCTCCCGGCTAGTCGCAGGGTGTGGTTGGATGGTGTAAGGTCCTTCCTAAGGAAGGTATTCAGTTAACAACTGGGGACATCTGAGGCATAGGCAAGTAACCTGTATCAAATTGCATAATACAATTGAATTGTAGATTTTAATATTCTGTATATAAAATATATATATTGAAAAAGAAAATAAAGGTTTTTCTTTACTCAAAGATACTGTTCTTCTTGTACACTTAAAATATGTGCTCTTGACTTTGAAAATGGCTTATATTTCAATAATTAATGGATATTATAATATTTAAAAAAATTATTTTCAATTTGTCTTTCATGGAGGGCCCTTTATCGGTTTAACAATTTTTCTTCATTTTGGCTGATGTTATTCAGCCAGCAGTATGGCAGAACTCTGTAACTCCCAAAGAAGAGACCTGATATTTGTATATGTGGATTTATTACTGATTTTTTTTTTGGTAAATGAATGACTTTGTACTTTCTAAGTACATATCTAAATTCATTTTAATACAAAAAAAGGTCCGACTCGCAGGAAATTTGCCATCTTCGCGCGTTTCCATAACACCCCTGGTCTCATTTCAAAATCTTGGAATAAGTATACTAAATATTTTTTAAATACGTTTAACACCTGCTCTCATGAACTCTTGAAGGAAATTGAGATTTATCTTTCCATTATGTGCTGAAAACTTACAGTAGCGGAAATTAGGTACTCTCTCTGCCTCTTCGACTTCTGCTCGGATTACAGGCAACCAAAAATTTGTCCCCATTTTAAGTATCTTGTTTTACTAGCCAATTCATTTTACTGCTAAAATCAATAATAACGAGCAAAAAAACACTGTGGAAAACAAACATAAAAAAATCATCCATCAACAATGTCTTGAGAACCGTTTTTATAGAAAATTTAGTAAACTTTTGAATGGTTACTGTCCACTTACTACGATTTCCCAACTGTTTTTGGAATATTTAAGAAAATACATAAAAATCCTACAAATGGTCATATCTGTAAACAAAATACATGTTTTCTAAAGCTTCCTTTACTCCGAACATATCCAAAATTTAAATATCTTAGTTTGTTTAAATGTTGAACATCTAGAAAACGTTTCAAATGAATCCATTGTTTCTGAGTACCAAACTGAAAATTAGTTAGGAAAACTAGTTTTATGCACTTTACTCGAAAACGGTTACAGACATTGCTTTAAATGGGTTCATTCATTTTACTACTCCAAAGAACCTATAAGAAGTGTTGTTGAATGTAAATATTATTTATATTTCTGTGTGTATCGATACTATATTGCTAGGTGTGGTCAGGAGCTCCCCACCCCTTTTTTTCTTACCTGTAAGCTCCCTACCAGTGCAGTGTCCTGAACCATACGTGATCTGTATTCATCTGCATAATAAAGTGCTTATTCCTATAAATACTTACCTTTTTTAACAAGTGTACCTACAAGCCTATGAACGTAAAAACATAAGTTTTGCAATTTCTTTTGCCAACAAACTTGACCTTTCAAATCACACAAAGTATTTTTGTACCAATTTCCTTTAAAATATATATTAGGTATACTGGTTATAAATATATATATATATATATATATATATATATATATATATATATATATATATATGTATGTATATATAATAATAATAATAATAATAATAATAATGTATGGAGCTCCCAAACTCTTCCCTCTCTTAATAATGTTTTGTTCACCTATTTATATCGCACATCATTGTTTAAGTTACAATATTTTCAAGAAGGACTTCTCGGCGTCTCCCGTGGTCTAGTGGCTAGCGCGCTAGATTCATAAACGGGAGATGGAGAGTTCGATCCCCACCGGCGCCAGAATTTTTCTCATCTCAGGGCTTGCTGGCTGCATCCTGGACGTCGGCGCTAAAAAAAAAAAAAAAAAAAAAAAAAAAAAGGGGGGCTTCTCAAAGGTAAAAAACTTATCCATGTTCTAGGTTGCAAAACTACAGGAATTCTGATTTTATATATATATATATATATATATATATATATATATATATATATATATATATATATATATATACATACATACATACATACATCTACATACACACATATGGTATGGTAAACTGATCTGAAAACTATGAGCAGGCCGGGTGGTCAGTCCACAAACCTTTATCTTATGACTGTATCGTCTGTGCATGTCAGTAGAATAAATTGCATCAAGTGTGACCAAGGTCCTACATTCTGCTGAAACTTATTCTACTCTATTACAGAGTATATATAACATAATCTACAGAAGTTTTTAAATAAAATAGATTTATGACTCTCTTACAATAACAGCACACAAAAAATACAATTTTCATCTTGTTCAAAACATGATTTCTTAATTTTGGCAAAATAAAATTTTTGTCAAAGTTTTGGGGAATTTCTTTAATTAAAATTAACATTATCACCTTCATTGTCATGTTCTCCTTCCCTTTTACAGCTGGGCTGAGTGGGAGAAGCCCTCTGTTCAGCTTGGACCAGGTGTTCCTCTCCACTGACCTCTTGTTCTAATGATAGACTGACTTAAATTTGTTCTGATGATAAGGCTTACGAGGGAATATTGCAGTTAGTGATCTTTCTGCCTGATTTTCCTTTACAGATACCCATTAAAGACTAGTTAGACCTAGGATCAGGGTGGAACCTTTTAATAGAAGGTAAAATCTTACGTGTATTAATAAATTTCAAACTCAATTCTTACTTTACACTAGCCCCCTTAAAAATATAATGAGGAAAAAGTTGTAGAAATCATGTGACCTACATTTCCCTTCTTAATATACTAAATAAGCTCCAGCTTCATTGAAACGCTATCTGTATTGCACCTGGCTTGTAATCTGTCTGAAACTAAGATTAAACAAAAAAACAAAAGGCTATTTAATTTCACTTTGCCATGTTTACGAGAAATTCAAATTTTCTAGATTATGTACTAGCTACTGTACACATGACGAGTTCCTGGATCAGATTTTAAAGTGTACATTTGTTTGTTGAATGCTTGGCTCATTCTTTAGAGCTTTATCAAAGTGATGTCTTGATGAACAAGAAATTAAATAAAAACAGAATGTCAGTAACGAGACAGAAGCCAATCGAAAAATAAGCAACATTGAATTAGTAAGATTTTAAAAAATCAGGGATGATAAAATAAAATAAAAATCACTGTTATTGATAATGGAGATCAGTGACTGCTCTTCAAGAGGGAGAAAAATTCCTCACTCTTTATCATTCTCACAAAAAAAATATTAACCAAATTCTTTAATATTGATTATAGCATACAAAGCCTTCATATGCCATTCTTTTTACCATCACTTTTTGCCATTGACTGTGTATGTGTTAACATGTAATGAAAAACTGCACCTTGATACCTAGGCAAATTGTTATCTTGTATATCTTAATTAATTGTATGTACTCTTTTATTATTGACTGTTAAATTATGTAGATTTATGTTATGCTTAAAGAGACTGTGGAACTATCAACCTTAATTATTTTTCGTCTATAAACTTATTTAAGTTTTAAACAATGGAATCCAATTGGTAAAATGTTAAGCTGAAACATTAGGACTTAAAATAAACTTTAGAATAATGAATAAGTATTTCAAAAACGTTGAGGTTGCTGGCAGAGAAGGAAGATCTTGAGGTAAATGAAAAACGTCCTGTTCCTTCACAAAAGTTAAGGAACAGGACGTTTTTCATTTACCTCAATAAGTATTTCAATTTATGACTCTTACCAATCATATCCCTTCATTTTTTACTAATTGTTTGACATCATCTTCAAAGTGTAAATGAAATTTTCCTGTATTATTCAAGCTGAATTGTAGAACCATGAGGCTTTGATTAGCTTCTTACTGGAACGTTTTCTGATTCATTAAAATGTCTTATTTAAATTTTACTACTGTTTTTAATTTAGCTTTATTGCCACTTGAATTTTCAGATACTACCTAGAGGAGTAAGCGGAGATGTATACAATCTTGCAGATTGTATTCTTCAACAGGCATTGGTTGGTCCTGGTCCAAATCAGCTCGTAATGTCTTACCTCAAACATTCACTGAGTGCCCAGGTATTTATGAACTTTTGCATGATAAGTCTTTTCTGATTTGAACTTATTTAATGCTTTCAGGGCATCTCTAATTTGCTATGTAAAACCTATATAATTATTCAGCTCTGTGAATATCTTTCACCCCTAGGAGTCCTAATGCGAAAATATACTAGTGATCAATTGCAAACTTTCTATTGAAGAAATCTATTAGTTTTTGTTTTAAGTATTAACGTAAACTTAATAAAAAAAAAGATTAAGAAAAAGAGGTTATAAAATTCAGAGTTAAAATTTTAATAATTTCTTGTTAGTATGGAAAGAATTTTTATTGTTTTATTAAATTAAATCATTTTTCATTCAGAGTTCAAATTAAAAACAAAATCTTGAATCCAACACATTTTTTAGATTTCAGACCCTATCCAATGGCTCCTAAGGAAACAAAAATTTCTGATTTCAAAGGTATTCCGCCTGTCTGCCATTGCTAAGGTAGGAAGCATTACTAAGTTGGGCTGCTCTTATCAATTCGAATAATTCAGGCCATCCAAGGGTCTTGTTGTTTACATCTATACTCCCCATACGTATAACACATAATTCTTTTATTATTATTGTTATAAATAAATAAATTTGTTCTCTCTATTTGTAGTCAGGGAGGTATATAAATACCTACAAATAATTTGTTTGTAGTAATGAAGTTACATATCATAATAAACATTTATAGCATTTCCCCTCTTTTAGCACTTTCTGAAGGAATATAGCTATTGAGGTTCCACTCTTAAAAGAATTTTTGAAAAATCAATCCCACCTAATAGATACCACACATGACCCCCTGTTAAAATTTATATACAGGGTGGCCCAGAGCGGGCCACAAGAGAAATAACTACTAAACGTTTTGAGATATCAATATTTTTCATAGGGGCAAAGTTGTAGTTCTCGTTGACCAGAGTTGGGCAAACGTTAGCGCACGCTAAAAGCTGATACCTCTCCGCTAATTTAGCGAAACTGTAGAAAGCCAGCGCTAATAATTAGCGGTTAGTGGCGGAAGTGCGCTAATCTATTTATGAAATATGGTAATTGCTGAAAGCTTAAGCTATAGTTACAACATTTTGTCATCTCAAAGCTCACTTCCGGTCTGCTCTGAGCACCCTCTCTCCTGTTCCACTTCCGCTTCAATCTACAGGATTTCCGATCACATGAATGTCAATTTCGGTTACTTCCGGTCGACTCCTGCCTATCACTGGGTAACTCCTGTTCGATCTGGCTCACTTCCGGTCACTCACAGACAATGGCACACTCTGACACTCCTTAATCTAGGTTACTTCCGGTCCTATATTCATCCCTGGGTCGTTTCCGGAAGTACCCCAGGGCCTTCCAGGCACTCATGATAGACCGGAGGTGAACCGGCAGTGACCCGGAAGTAATTGTAAGCAACCGGAAGTGGTCCGAAGTTGTCCAGATTCATCCGGAAACTGTCCAGGAGTAATTCTGGTGACCCGGAAGCCATTTTGAGAACCCGGAAGTGAAACCGGAAGTCACCAAAATTTGTCCAGATTCATCCGGAAACTGTCCAGGAGAAATTATAGTGACCCGGAAGCCATTTTGAGAACCCGGAAGTGAAACCGGAGGTGGCCAAAAACTGCTCAAATTCGCCCGGAAATGCCCCAGGGATTTTCAAAATGGCTTCGAGGTCACCTAAATTACTCCTGGACAGTTTCCGGATGAATCTGGACAACTTCGGACCACTTCCGGTTTCACTTCCGGTTGCTTCAATTACTTCCGGGTCACTGCCGGTTCACCTCCGGTCTATCATGAGTGCCTGGAAGGCCCTGGGATACTTCCGGAAATGACCCAGGGATGGATATAGGACCGGAAGTAACCTAGATTAAGGAGTGTCAGAATGTGCCATTGTCTGTGAGTGACCGGAAGTGAGCTGATCGAACAGGAGTTGCCCAGTGATAGGCATGAGTCGACCGGAAGTAACCGAAATTGACAATCATGTGATCGGAAATCCTGTAGAATGGAGCGGAAGTGGAACAGGAGAGAGGGTGCTCAGAGCAGACCGGAAGTGAGCTTTGAGATGACAAAATGTTGTAACTATAGCTTAAGCGGTTAGCGCACTGCCGCCACCAACCGCTAATTATTAGCGCTGGCCTTCTACAGTTTCGCTAAATTAGCGGAGAGGTATCAGCTTTTAGCGCGCGCTAACGTTTGCCCAACTCTATCGTTGACATCTATAAAATGGTGCCCACAGAAATGAGAAAATAATACATCTAAGGGCCCAAATAGGCCTTTGAAGGGAAGGGTTTCCTCTTTACCCATATTTTGCATTATATTTTTATAATGTACTAACAAAACAAGGAAGAACCGTGCAAACGGGGTTTCAATGCATCAAGTAGTGGAAGGGCTAATTCAGCTTAGGAGAATGTGCACAGCATTAAAAATTGTACTTATTGCACAAAAAAAAAAAAAAAAAAAAATCATTCATTTCATTGTGATCTGAAATTTTGGCAATTCTTATGCCTAAAGCTCCAATTTTTCTATATTTTCTTTTCTAGTTTACACTAATGGGAATCATTTTGTTGAGAGCTGAACACATTATCCTATGCTGAATTAGTCTTCCCTTAACAAAAATACTATTTAAATAAATTCAAGAGCCTTTTTTTGGAATTTCATTCCTTCAAGTAGTTCTCTGTAGAAATACGTTTTCATTCGCATGTATTCCTCATATGAAATTCCAAAAAAAGGCTCTTGAATTTATTTAAATAGTATTTTTGTTAAGGGAAGGCTAATTCAGCATAGGATAATGTGTTCAGCTCTCAACAAAACGATTCCCATTAGTGTAAACTAGAAAAGAAAATATAGAAAAATTGGAGCTTTAGGCATAAGAATTGCCAAAATTTCAGATCACAATGAAATGAATGATTTTTTTTTGTGCAATAAGTACAATTTTTAATGCTGAGCACATTCTCCTAAGCTGAATTAGCCCTTCCACTACTTGATGCATTGAAACCCCGTTTGCACGGTTCTTCCTTGTTTTGTTAGTACATTTTAAAAATATAATGTAAAATATGGGTAAAGAAGAAACCCTTCCCTTCAAAGGCCCATTTGAGCCCTTAGTAGTGTTATTTTCTCATTTCTGAGGGCACCATTTTATAGATCTCTATGAGAACTACAACTTTGCCTCTTTGAAAAATTTTGATATCTCAAACCGTTTAGTAGTTATTTCTCTTGTGGCCCGTTTACCTGAGCCACCCTGTATATTTGTCTGTTATCACAATACCCACCAGAGTTTTTATGCCATGAATCTTGGTATATAGCATTTCCCTAGCAAATGATTGAACCAGTTCTTTAATCACCAAAATTAGTCCACCTGGAGGGAGGGTTTATTCCGGGCCCAAATTACTAATTTGCCCATACCAGCTGTAATTTTTGTTTTTTGCAACAAAACTTGGTAAATGCCGTGGGCATCTAAAGAGAAAAATGTCTTGTAAACAAGAAAGTAAATTGGTCCATTTGAAAGGGGAGTTTACTTCGGACCAAATTGAAACTTACTCTGAGAAAATTACTCCATTTATACATCCATTTCTCCGAAAGAGATCGCACTATACAAAATCACAGAAGAACCCTGGTGACAAGCTAAAATTGATGAGTGGTTTTTGGCTACAATGTTTCTAATATCTAATGCATATTTTGAAATAAAAATTGAATAATCTTTTCTCTAAGAACATGGGGGAGGGGTCAATTTTCCTGTCTCTCATACCTCCCGCCTCCTTTCACCTTAAATTAAGGGTTCAGAAGCTCATCTGCATTATATAAATAATATATTTTTCTTTTTTCAGCTTGTTTCCTATGCAGCAGTTCTACAACGTATTGCTAAATACGATGGTTTTCACAAACCTCACTGTGTTAATTGTTTGTTAGAGTTTATTGAGGGGATACAGGTACATTTTAAGAATTATGAGGTTTTATTTTTTAACTAATCAGTTTTAATACATAAATATTTATTACTTAGAGTGGAATCACTTGTCGTGGGAAACCAGAAGAGGGCATTCTGGCGAGTGCAATTCTCAGCCTTGCTCATTGGCTTCTTCAATGTTATCATCATGCAGCTACATCTTCACCAGAATCACACAGTGAAATGCTACAGAAACCTGCATCTATTTTAAGTTACATGCTTAACTGTGATTTCTTAACTGCTATGCTTTACTTAGCCAAACATGATGACAAAAGTAAGTAAAGAAAAATAAATATTGTTTATTTCTTTTTTTTTTTAAGTGTTCTACATAATGAACTAATAATTTCTTATTTTTTTTTTCCTTTCTTAATACAGCACTGTATAGTGAAGTTGTCAGGAAATGTCATGAAGTAGAAGAGATCATTCTTCAAAATCCAACACTTGCAACTGTTGCGCCAATTCAGGAACCTTTATCGTAAGCTTCTTCTTACTCTTGGCTATATTATACCAATATAGATACGTAGATAATGTTAAAAATAAAATTTGTTGTTAATTATAACCAAATTAATGGAATAGATCTGGAGATATCTTGTACCCTACCCCAGTTAGAAAAAAAAATATATATATATATATATATATATATATATATATATGTCAAGAATGTATGTTTAAAGCATTCTTAAAGAGGCCCTCACACTGGCAAAAAATATTCTCAAAATTTTGAGCACAAATATTGAGCTTATTTTTGTACAAAACATTGAACACAGCACAAAAATATGGCACAAATTTTTATAATTGTATAACGGCCGTTATCTTTTTTAAGGCAGTTCAAGAAAATGCATTGACATGAAAATGCAGAAGAATGTATTATTTGAATCAAAATATTCAATCAAATCAATATATTTTTAATAGACAGGATAAAATAAAGATGAAAAAAGGATACAAAATACTTAAAAATGTATAAACAAGCTAAATGACACAAACAATTGCACAATATTTTTTCAGCCCCCTCACACAGCACTCTCATGCTACAAAATATTGACAGGTCCGCTAAAAATTTTCTAAACATTCAGAAAACTTTTGAACGCCCTACAAAATATTGAATACCCCCTTTTTTTGCACAAAATTTCTCCTTACACTCGCAATATATTTGCACAAAACCGACTTCTTCAACATTTTGAGCAATATTTCTACCAGTGTGAGGGCCACTTGAAAGTATAAAAATTTACCCAGCCAAAAAATTATAAATAAATATTGAGAATTTCAAGGTATTTTTAACCCCTTAAGTTTATTCAAGGAATAGTGTTTTCGGCGTGTAAGTAATACTGTTTTTAATTTCCTTAGAAAACTCTGTCATCTGGAATTAGGTACTACAAGCCTCACTAACATGAATGAAAGAGAGGTAGACGTTACAGAACCCTTGACTTATTGTGTTCAAGCACTTCTTGCAGTTCAAGTCATGCTTAATCCAAGTATTGATACTACTGTATTAGCAAACCAGCTTCGTTTATTACAGAGACTTAAGGTAATTTATTTTCATATTTAATACTATACAATACGAATCATTGAGAAGAGATCGTTGGTCGTTGAGATTGGGGGGTGTAGACAGTCATTGTTTGGTCCTGTAGTAAATAAAATTACATTTTATTCATGCCTTCTTCAGGGCTGTAAATATTTATGGACATGGTTAGTTACTCGGTTGTCGGCTCAGAGAATAAGAATCGGTAGAGCTAACTGTTAACTGCTATCCGCTACGAAAGACAAGCATAGATATTAAATTAGCAGGTTAGCAACTCGGTTGTCGGCACAGAGAATGAGAATCGGTAGAGCTTACTGTTAATTGATATCTGCTACGAAAGAGTATAGTAGATATTTAATTAGCAGGTTAGCAACTCGGTTGTCGGCACAGAGAATGAGAATCGGTAGAGCTAACTGTTAACTGCTATCTGCTACGAAAGACAAGCATAGATATTAAATTAGCAGGTTAGCAACTCGGTTGTCGGCACAGAGAATGAGAATCGGTAGAGCTTACTGTTAATTGATATCTGCTACGAAAGAGTATAGTAGATATTTAATTAGCAGATTAGCAACTCGGTTGTCAGCACAGAGAATGAGAATCGATAGAGCTAACTGTTAACTGCTATCTGCTACAAAAGAGTATAGTAGATATTTAATTAGCAGGTTAGCAACTCAGTTGTCGGCACACAGAATGAGAATCAGTAGAGCTAACTGTTAACTGCTATCTTCTACGAAAGATGAGCATAGATATTAAATTAGTAGGTTAGCAACTCGGTTGTCAACACAGAGAATGAAAATCGGCAGAGCTAACTGTTAACTGCTATCTGCTACGAAAGATGAGCATAGATATTAAATTTGTAGGTTAGCAACTCGGTTGTCGGCACAGAGAATGAGAATCAGTAGAGCTAACTGTTAACTGCTATCTTCTACGAAAGATGAGCATATATATTAAATTAGTAGGTTAGCAACTCGGTTGTCAACACAGAGAATGAAAATCGGCAGAGCTAACTGTTAACTGCTATCTGCTACGAAAGACGAGCGTATCGATAGAGCTAACTGCTATCTTCGATTGAAGCGGCTCCTAAACTGCTAATATCAGCGTCTGTTATTTCTTGTTGCTAGCAGCAACCTGCTAATGCTAATGGTGATTAACTGCTAAAAAATAACAGATCTGATAATAGCAACCCATAACTACAATAAGGAGATTCGTTGCTATAAAATGTAGTTTTATTTACCATACGACCAAACTCCAACTATCTAGACCTATGAACATGAATGTGGGTCATAGTTTTTAGGAATGATGCTTAATAGAATATGAATTAAATAATAAAACATTTTTAAAATTTAATGAAACTTTTAGGGGTATAAAATGTCACGTCTTTGTTGTGAAGTGATTCGTGCATGTTTGATGAGTTTAAATTATGTTCTTGGAACAAACAATGAAGAATCAAAATGGGGAGCATTCACATTCTTAAAATTACCACAAATTCTTCATGCTTTGACTGGTTCTAATATTATTTCCTCAAGTAAGTATTTTCTTCCATTCTTACTTAGTATTATTTCTTATAAAACACTGCTTATTTACGTTAGAATTTATTGTTCTGTAGGAATTTGATCTAACATTTTATGGTAGGATTTTGGTTAACATTTCACTAAGAAAATAAAGAGGATTTAAACATTTGGGAACTTTTATTAACCCTTTCCGTGCTATGCACGAATATATTCGTTCTCTAAAAAAATGCTCTGAGTGCGAAGCACGAATATATTCGTGCAGCCGGGACATTCCTCAGAGTGCGACGCACGAATATATTCGTTTTCATATTCTTTGTATAATCTCTGCTTCCAGAAAGCCCAGAGATCTCTTGTATCACGCTGTACAACTAGTCTAGTTACTTAGCTATCCGTTAGATAGCAGAAGAATGTCTTTACGTGTGTTTTTCCCGGTTTTATTGTGAGTGGAAGCTAACTTTACCTCGAGCGGAGTGTCCTAGACCACCTAAAGGGTCCATTACCACCAATTCAGACTGTACCAAGGCGGCTACCTGCAGGGGTTGGGTTGTTATTTCTATTGTTTGCAGACACTTTACTAAAATTCGCCAAACCGTTTCCCACCTTTAGGCTAAATTAGGGGTGGGGAAATATGACCCTAACAAATATTTCTCAGTACTAGTTTTGGTTTATTATTTATTTTTATATTTATGAGTTTATTATTATTATTTTTGTTATATACCTACTATTTATTTCTAATTCATTACTTTATTATTATATTACTATTTACTAATATACTACTTATTATAAATAAATTTGATTTAAAATAAATACAAAACACTAATTTTAATAGTGTTGTTTTTTTTTTCTCCAGCAAGTAATTATTGGACATAACCAGTTTTATGAGATGCATATAAAAATAAAATGATTAGTTTTTAGTAAAAAAAAGACCCAGTTATTTACTAAATGATTACTTATTGTACATAACTGTACAGCTTGTAAATTATCAATAAAGATCAATCAATATTTTTTTAAAAAATTACTAAATAAATTTAAGTATCATAACAATGAAATAAATCATAAAATGAGTAAAATGAAGAGAAGAGAAAGTGTTTTCATGAAAATTTTGATAAAAGGGTGCATTCATGCTAACAGGGCTAATGGTGCTAAATTTAAAACTAAAATACTTCGGTAACTATTGAAATATTATTTTAGAAACTGTATATTTATTAATTTTCTTCGCAACTTGCAGGATAAGAATAATAAGAAACTTGTTATAATAATTGAAAAGGTCACACTAAAGTACACACAATTAATGAAATTAGCATCTTATATTACAACAAAACAAGCAATTTTGCATGTCCCCTGTTATATATCTACGTAATAAGAGCGACCCAAGGCGGGAGCTCTGTCTGAGTATAGTCTTGTTCCAAACCAAAGTCGCACGCGAAGGGTGGAAAATAGGCTAGCACTGGGGGTAGCATCGGCCCTCAGAGCTCGTAGAACCCGGCGGTCGGTCCCTCCCGGATTGGCTAGCATTCTAAGGGTTAAGAAAAGCTGGGTCTTCTTTAGAATACCCTTTCTCAGTTTTTTTCTTATTTCAACAGCCATAGTTACAATTACTACATTGTAATGCAAACAAATAACAGAATGAATAGTTTACCATGTAACTATATTGACAAAGCTTTACAGAAAATAAAAATAAAAAACTTGTCAAAGATGCCCTACAAAGGAGGATATGTTTGAACTGATGTTTTATTTTTAAACAAATGAATTGCTGATTTTTTCTGAAAATGAGAATTATTTAGTATCTAACAAAGCAAAATTATCTTATCAGGTGTTTGATTTGTTAGGGAAATGTCATATTCCTTTCTTTGTTCATTATTTTAATTTTTCCATATTAATTTCAATCAGTTTTCAGTTTAAAGAGCCCAAGACTTGCAATTTGCCTTCAATCTAGGGGAAATCTGAAAAATGTTGCCAAATCTTTTCGTTTCAAATAAAATGTGTGAGATGAGCAAACATTTTAGTTTTCCTTTGCTTTCAGGTGACGGTGATTACAATGAAGATGTAGCTCAATCTATTCAACTCCTTTTGCAGTTTGTACCATTAATTGATCTTATGGATTCTCCAGCTTCTTCTAACTGTATTGAAACTCTTCTTTCTGATTTGACTAAACTCAAATTACTTAATGAGAAACATGTGGCAGCCTATAGCAAGAGGTAATGATTCAATTAGATGAATTTTTTTGTTATGAAACTAGTATAATTTGTTCATGATCAGAGCGTTTTCTGGTTATTTTGTATAATAGAAGTTTGTTTTTTTCATGTGTCTAAAAAAAACAACAACTTCATTTACTGTTTCTTTACTTGACCCTTACCGGTCTCAGTCTTTATTCCATAAACTGTCCACACGGTCCTAAGCCAAGCAGAGATGGGCATAAGCACCGGCCTCCATTAGTCCGTGTTTGTATTCTACGGAATCACACATTTTGTTTTAGTTGTCATAAAAATACAATAAATACGTATTTTCTTTCAAAATTTCATTTTTAATAACAAGAAAAAGTAATTTATACAAATATTTAGATAAATGTGTCGAAAGTTAGCTATACTTTTTGAGGGAATGACACTTTCCCAATGTAATAAGATGGATTTATTTTCGTGTAAGTCTGGCAAAATCTTTAAAATATCTTTGCACTCCATTTAAAAATACACTAGTTAATATCTGTACCATAAACTGGTAGAAGAATAGGACAGATGAGGACAAAACAACAGCCGAAATTGTTGCGATGACTAACACAAACAACTAGATGTCACTTCAAGAATCTGTGATTCACACGGCGCCTATCTCTTATTCCTTCCTCTTTGGAATTAAAATGAACTGCTGATCGTCTAGAATAGTAAGTGGTATTAAAAATATGCCTGGAAGCTCTAGGAAAAGGACTAGAGAGGGAGGAATTCTATGCCGAGCAGGGACCGGCATAGGACCTCTAGCGCTAACTACCCTTGCCGGTCCCTACTAAGGGTTAGGATTATTTCAGATTCTGCTTGTGACATAGTTGTTACTAACGATATGTTAAGGATATATTTTCTGTCACTTAGTCAACTACTTTTCTTCTAGCCGTGAGCGAGTCAGCTTTGGACTAGCTCGTATGGACAGTAATGCTACAGGAGCCCCAAGAAATAGCATGGCAATATTGAGTGCAGTTATAAGGGCTCAACCAACTCTTCAAAGGATTTTGAAAACCCTGGATGCTGATTTTGCCAAAATTCAGGTATTATATTTTTATTTATTTATGAAGTAAGTAGTTTCACTCGCTCAATTGTGTATTATAATATAAAAAAAGTCTTTGCTGTTTTGCCTTTCTGTTGAAACATTATTATTTATTTTGCCGACAAGCTCAAAATATTCCACAATTTTTTGTATGATTTTGAATCCATCTTCAAACAAACAATTTGATGCTCCTCCTATACCAGGATCTATCTTTGGATTATAAAAACTCCAAATTCATTCACCTCTCTTACAATCATTCCTTTTTTTTCCACATAGAAAATCGTATGTATTATTTATTGATGAATTGGTGTCAACTATCTCTATTAATCTGTCTCACATAATTCATTAATGAGCAAATTCCAAGTTATTATATATATATTTTTTTAAAGCTGTTTCTTACAACTTTTTAGAAGCAAATCTTTTGCTGATTGATTTGTATTTTGGTTTCAGGATGCTCTTCCAAATGTTTTGTGTCAAGTTTTAGCAGGCAAAAGTTTTGAATTAATCTTATCTGTAGCAGCAGTTGAAGGTAAATTAAAAACCTTTGTCTCAAAACTAATAAAGTTTAATCAGTGGTCCATGGGAGGAGGTACTGCACGATCGGTTCTCTTTGATGTCACTTTCCTAATGCTGTGCTTCATTGTTCAGACAAATCATTCTCAGGTATGTTAAATATGAGTTATATTACTTTGATTAATTTTATTTTCAAAATGGCTTATCAAAGTTTTTGTTTGCTGCCAAAATAATTTGTCTATTTGATTTTTGAAAGTTTTCATATTTAAATTCGCTTTGATTATTCTTGTTTAATGGCTCAGAATATTCTATTGGCCATGTGTCTGTCATTATGCTTGAACGAGTGAAAGAAAATTTAAACCTGGGAAATAACCGCCCAAAAAAAGTGAAGGAAATAATCTTAAAAAATAAGTCTTATCTTTTTTGCTCATAAAATTCCTGAATCTTCTGCATGTAATTTGGCTCTCCCAAATAAATGCTTTTTATTCTTTATTTGTTTAATTTTACTGGATTCCAGGTTGTGTTTGGAGATGAAGGGCGAGGAGGGAAGAGCTTTTTTGAAATTTGGGTTGAAGAATGCATTGTTGAAAGGACTCGCCCCAAATGTCCATCTCTTATGCTTAGCCAAGCTGACCAACCAGTGGTAGATGCTCTGCTAGCTCAACTTAATTCTGCTCAACCAGATTTTTCTGTCATGTAAGTTTTTTGTTTATATTCAATAGCATGAATTCATTAAATTGATTTTCTCTAATATTAAAATATTTTAAAAGATACATGGTTAAAAAATGGAATGTGAATCTGAAGGCTATTATTCAACATTTCATATTGAGAGCTCAAAAAAAAAAAAAGCTTCATTTAAATTAATTACTTAGAAATGTAATAAATGAAAATTAGCTGACTATAAATTTTGGCTGAAAACAATATCATATATATACACACACATACACATATATATAGGGGAAGGTGTTGTACCTTTGTCCACTTTGCAAAATTGAATTTTTTTTTGGCTTGAATATTAAAGCTAAATTCATTTTTTTTATTTCATTGTAATTAGTATTCTATTGCTTATCATATATAATTTTTTCAAGGTTCCAGCTTTACATTTAGTATTTTTTATTAATTTAAAAAAAAATAATCGTTCAGTGGTCAAAGGTACAACATGTAGTTGTACATTTGACCATGGTGTGTTGTACCTCTGACCACCTAAAAACAACACAGCAGTGTAATATTGTAATTAATTGTAAGTTCAATAAATACAAGACAAGGATGTAAGAATAATAAAAAAGCTATCATTGATATCGTCGATACAAATGCAAAGTATTGAATGTGAAAACACGCATTTTTCTTTTTCAATTTTTCTGATTGCTGTTGGGCTAATGTACGTTGTGGCAAACTCTCGAAAATTAAAGAAAAATAATTATCAATTACAGAAAATCAAACTAACGAATCTGCATTAAGTCTAATTAAAATATATCATGGGATAAAATATATATAAAGTCATCTATAAGGTACCAACCACTTTTCACATTCGATACGCTGAAAAATCCAGTCCAATCGAGAAGCAATAGTAGGGTTGGAAGTTTAGCCAGAATGTCTTCGATATCCATATCATACAAATTTTCATCTTCTCTCCTAAACTTGTCACTTAAAGTTTGTTTTTTCAAATATTGGATCCTAAACAGTGGACATTTAATACCACAGATATCTTACTAAATATGTAATACTATTTGTTAGGAAAAAATTTCCTTTTTCCAAATCATATTTTTCAAATTGCTACTGGTCATTGACGTAACTCACAACATTTATCAGACGAATCAATGTCACTTTGTCCTGAAGAAATTTTGGAGTCAGTATCACAATCTGAACTGTCATTAGAATAATTTTATTTTTATTTATCACTTTTTTTTTGGAAGGGGTTTATTTGTATGTGGTGTCTTAAGTTTAGGGTGGTGCTTTCGTTTTTGGATATGGATAAGTATGTTTTGCAAGAATCCTCTTTGACTTGAATAATCCAAAGTATGTTACCCTCTAGTGAAAGAGCTAAATACTAATTACACCGAAATTTATGAAAAGTTGCTACATGCCGCCACAGCCTCGGTGGTCAAAGGTACAATATGGTCAGAGGTATAACACCTTCTCCTATGTATATATATGTATATATATATATATATATATATATATATATTATAATGATTTTATTTGTTATAACTTGATTCGCCACGTTGGGCGTCATTAAATGTAATGATTAATTTTTTATAAAAAGATGATTGCGCCACGTTGGGTCGCCAATAAATGTAATGATTATTTTTTACAATAAGAAATAAAGAAATTATAATTAGTTATATTATATTAATTTAAATTAATCTCATGGATCAAGGTTCCGAGTGAATGACTGGTATTACATTTATCTCCAGACAATTCTGAGATACAAACAATATTAAATTACATGCAAACAATAATAAAATAATTGAAAACTACAACAAAAACAATTCTTACCTCTAAATCAATCCGCTTTCAACGAAATCTCAATATATTCGGTATTCCTTGGAGGAGAGCTCTGACTTCGGCCAACGCTAAGAACCAAAAAGACTTCTTCTTCAAGACAAGGCTGAGACTAGAGTAGACTGAACCTCTCTTTATCGATGCTGGAACTAGAATGCGAGAGACGCTCCGTTCGAGCGGGAAAGTTTGGCTTCTTTGCTTCTTAACTTCCGCAGTTTGCCGGATTATATATATAAAGATAACAATTGTTTTTTGTAATACAAAATAATTAATTTATTGTTATCTGAATGTACATTTAATATGGATATATTGTACATCAGTATTGTCCAAAAATATTATTAATTTTGATCGTATATAATACGATGATATTTGTACATATGGTTTGTGATTTGCGCGGGCTTTTCAAAGTATCGATGGTTATTTGAATTTAAAAATATTTTCAAGAATGTAATATATCATTACATTTGCACTCCTGTCTAAAAAAAAAAATTTAAAAAAAAATGTTTTTAGTCCGGTATAAAAAATAAATTTAAAATTAAATTTTTTTAATTTGAAGTTTCGGGATACAGAAATATTAACTAGATTGGTAAGCCTGTTTTTTATTCAAATTTTCAATAACTTATTTCGTTACATAATTTTTATTCATTTTGATTATATGAATATAGTATTTTATTAATATACTTATTTTAAATTATTTTTATAATTATCAAATTTCTTTTAGGCTAAACTAATGATCTTTATTGAAATAAGTTTATTTTAATATACAAAAAACATTATTATTAAATTTATTAATTTCACATAATATCAAAATTTTCTTATCCTAAACTAATGTGATTTCAACATTTATATTAATTTTTAATTATATTTTTTATCAGTTTGATTTAATACTAAAATAAATCTTATTTTATTCAAAAATGCTAAACTAATACTTATTTTATACAAACACACTAATCTAAAACTAAGTTTAACAATTGCCTTGAATTTATGCCTGGTCCTTAATACTTTATTTTGCAGTTGTCCAATTTCTTTCTATAAAAGTGTTTTATTCTTTTCCTTGGAGGCCGATTTAGCTTTGAAATTTTTTCTATTCCAAGTTGTCTTTTATATTTATAAAGAATTTTTATTTTATTTCCAAATTTGACATTCAAAATCTTTAAATTATTATTATTATTAATAGTTCTATTCAGTTTCTTCATTGGTATATTTCCACTTCTTTTATTATAACTCTTTTCATTTATTTTGAATTTATAGTTATCAGATAATTTTTCAATTTTCTTTTGTTTCATCATTTTGTTTATAAATTTTGTACTTATTTTATTTTTGAAATTATCATTTATTAGCTTATTATTAATTATTTCATTTGTACCCTCATTATCATTATTTAATTCAGTTAATATTTTTTCTTGAATTGTATTATCTTCATTTATTAAACAATTATAGTCATTTTTATCTTCAATCAATATTTTATCTTCTAATATTTGGTCATTACTACTATCATTAATATTTAAATTGTCCTTAATTGTTTCATCCAAATCGTCATTATGTATTAATGTATCGTCATTTTCGGCATTTTTAACTAAATTTTCATTATTATTTTCATTTATCTCAATAATTTCTTTACAACTTCTATTATTTTTATTAAAAAGGTTATTATTCGATTTTTCCAATTCTATCGTCTCTTTATTTTGACTTTCACCCATATTATTTAAATACGCACCTAAATCGTCCAATTTTTTATTTTGTTCTATTCTCTTTGCATCTATTTTATTTTCCAATATTTTATTATTTTTATTTATCTCAACCATATTTTGATTTAGTTCTTGTCTTTGTTCGTATAATAGCCTCATCAATTGTAATAGGCCTTGAGAATGCATCTCATTAGTTTTAGTTAAATTGTCATTACTTTTCTCATTTTGTATATTTTCCTCCATTTTGTTATTAAATTCTGATATAAACTTATATTTTCCTATACACGCGGATGTATCTCATTATCCATTTCCTGAGTTCAATTCCCGTTATCTAATACGATATCCTAGTGACGCGGTAGCAGATCCTGGAACGAGCTGCCGCCATTTCTATATAATCGATTTTCAATTGCATCATTATTTACTTTTTATTATTTTATTTAAAATTTATTGTTATTAAGATATTTATTTAACGTTTTTAACTTCAATTCACTCGGCCGTCTACGTTGGGCGCCATTAAATATAATGATTTTATTTGTTATAACTTGATTCGCCACGTTGGGCGTCATTAAATGTAATGATTAATTTTTTATAAAAAGATGATTGCGCCACGTTGGGTCGCCAATAAATGTAATGATTATTTTTTACAATAAGAAATAAAGAAATTATAATTAGTTATATTATATTAATTTAAATTAATCTCATGGATCAAGGTTCCGAGTGAATGACTGGTATTACATTTATCTCCAGACAATTCTGAGATACAAACAATATTAAATTACATGCAAACAATAATAAAATAATTGAAAACTACAACAAAAACAATTCTTACCTCTAAATCAATCCGCTTTCAACGAAATCTCAATATATTCGGTATTCCTTGGAGGAGAGCTCTGACTTCGGCCAACGCTAAGAACCAAAAAGACTTCTTCTTCAAGACAAGGCTGAGACTAGAGTAGACTGAACCTCTCTTTATCGATGCTGGAACTAGAATGCGAGAGACGCTCCGTTCGAGCGGGAAAGTTTGGCTTCTTTGCTTCTTAACTTCCGCAGTTTGCCGGATTATATATATAAAGATAACAATTGTTTTTTGTAATACAAAATAATTAATTTATTGTTATCTGAATGTACATTTAATATGGATATATTGTACATCAGTATTGTCCAAAAATATTATTAATTTTGATCGTATATAATACGATGATATTTGTACATATGGTTTGTGATTTGCGCGGGCTTTTCAAAGTATCGATGGTTATTTGAATTTAAAAATATTTTCAAGAATGTAATATATCATTACAATATATAATATGTTATCAGGGGTAATTTTTTCTTTAATGTTGCTGAAACAATAATAAAGTATTACTTCGCAGAGGTGTCAGCTGGGACCGGATCTGTATGAGTATACCAGCTGTTACTAAAGAAGTTGTTCTTGCTTGGGAATCAGGAGTCTTGTCACCTACAGATGTCAAACGGATTTTAGAAAATATGAGGCAAAGCATGTGTTGCTTACCAGTGTGTGCCTCAGCTTGGCTGTGTAGCTATATGCAGGTAATATGCCCAGTTTATCATTTTTCCTTATTGATATTTTGCTAAAATTTACAATGTTTCCTTCTTTCAGAATGTTCTCCCTTTCCCCCAATCACGTGAGATGAATAGTTATGGTACATCAGGTAGAATGGCTTTCTCAAAGGGATGAGAACATGCTATCTTGAGGCGTATTTATAGCCAGTTCAATTAGATAGACGGCGCTAATGGCCTAGATGCAGATGCTCCATTATATAAAAAAATAAATAAAATTAGATAGAGTAGTTGGAGGGGGAAATGAAGGGAATGGGCGGGGCTTATATTCCCTATTATAACCTTATCAGTTTTCAACCGTCGCCCCAGTTGCCTCCCTTGTGGAATCTGCAATGTTATAGTTTAAATTGTTTTCAGTCTTAACTTATTATTGATTTAAATTAAACACTATCTCCCTTGTCTGGCCTCTTAGTGCCTTTCCAGCTCCTAAACAAGATATAATCAGTTTTAATAGTGATTCGCTTTAAATGTTTAATCATTAAAAGGCTTTGGAAATGACAGAGCAGAAGGGAGAGTGCAGGAAGAAATTCCCGCCCAGATGTAACGTTCATGCGTAATTGAACTCCTGGGTTAATCTGAACTGACTATACTTTTAGTTTTTGCTCTGCCCCCCTCTTGCTTCTCTGGCTCTTTGCTAACATCGTTCAGAACTGCCCTTAAAACTACAGGTTCAGATCCTTGTAAGATCACATCCTGGAGCAATAGTTTTCTCATGTTCAGTAATCAGAATAGTGGTCCTCGATTTTCATGTCTTCTTCTTGCTTGTTTGCCAAATTTACATCACTATTTAGCTGCAAATTAGTGGAATTCAAAGCCTATGCTACCACATAATGAAAATAATTTCCTTCTACATGTCTCATTTGTTTGGCTTACAGGCAAACCTACCTTATTTCCTGCCTACAAGCCTTGAAAGAAAGACTTAAATAAGACAACTATTACCCATGAACAATAATAGACATTAAAATGTCAGAAATCCATAATCTATTTGATAGATATAGATTTAAAATAAAAATAATATTAGTTAACTTTTTCTTTATGTTTTAGATATTGCCTCAAGATTCCCTTTTAAAGCCAATGAATATGGTGCAGCAGTTTCTTTCTGCTGTTGGTAATGAGGATGTTCCCCAGCAAGAAAATTTCAAAGAACGGTTTTCTCTTATGGGCCAGATTATACGAAAAATACAGCATGATATGCATATAGCCACTTCTTCCAAACTGAAAGTTAGCACAGTTTCTCACAGGTAATTGTTCCTAAATTGGTATTTTACCAATTCAATGTTTACAAATGTTCATAATTATTTGTTAAGGAATGACAAAATTATTAATTTCCATTCCAAACTATAAATAGTGGGCAGTTCTTTGAAATGTATCACTTGTGATTGAACTGAAGAAGAAAATACTATTATCTGTTTTCTTTGTGAATGAAAAAAAAAAAAAAAAAAAAACATTGGTTAAAGATAGCAATATTTTTAGTTCTGTTTTAACCTGAAAATGGAGATTCGTTTGAATCAAATCAACATTTATACCTAAAACTTTTTTACTATTTCCTTTCTAAACAAAGAAAAAATGTACACATATTTTACATTTGTTTTGTCATATCCTCTTAGTATTTTCAAGAAAATTTAAATAAAATATTTTCTAGCATTGTTTCCCGAGAACCGATGAGTGATGAATTGTGTGAAATTTGGTCTGGAGTTCAGGAGAAGGGGTGGCTGAATGTATCTGCTACTCATACACTTGAAAGTCTGTTTATCACTGCTGGACCTCAGTGGTTTGTCATGTCACTAGTAAAGGTACTAGAATTGTTTCTTCAAATTACTTATTTCAATGATTGTATTATCTGTAAGTGCTTCATTTGTGTAGAAAATTCTAAAAAAAAAAAATGATAAAAGTTATAATGATGGCAGAGAGAGGGTATATTTAAATAAGATGGGTAGAACCTTCCAAATTTTATATTTAATTTCTACTGCGACATTATGGACTTCATTGTCCTTCTTCAGACATAATTCTTCAAGCAGTTATAAGTATATCTATGAACCTGATAGTATTTGTATACAATAGACATTTAAATTTTTTACATAATGAGTCATGCTTTATGCCAAATAAGGGCCACCTTGATCTATAAATGTGGTAGATAACCTTAGCGTAACCCTTTGTTGCATTGTGATGCCTGCAGGCATCATATTATATTTTACACTCCCAGAGCACTACGTCAAATTTTTTTAAGTTATATTTCTTTTTCTGTAAGGATCAACAAGTGTCAAAGGGACTGGAAGATTTTGAACATTGTACTTTGTTCCCAAGAAGGAACAAACAAGTTAATGTTGACAAAACCAGGAGTCTCGTTTCTCACCCTGAGGGGATCTGTTTCGCAAGGCCACAGTACTATTAAAAACGTCCATTCTGACCTAAAAAAAATCGTACTCCTTAGTACTAGTGGTGTATTTTTCAAAGTGAAAGTTTGTTTTATTGAAGTTTTATTTTTTGTGCCAATTTTTGTGGTTGTTCATTTGTTTCCTGTGGGCACCATTGTGCATCTGGTACTGAGGTCTGAGCGATGGATCCCATTATCTGATCGATAATGGGGAGAGGAGAAACAGATTTTTCATATAAGCACAGCACCAGATGATAGTGAGGATGATGAAGATGTCGATGACAATGTTCTTTCTGAAGCTTCGCGTATTTTCAACCAATATTTTAGAGGTAAATGGCGACGATTTGAAAGGTCCCTTCTCAGATTTGAATGATTTGTTTGAGGATGTACTGCCTGATGTATCTCAGAAGATGAGATGCAGGATGGAAAACTGCAAGAACCAAACTTGTGTTTACTGTGATAAATTTGAACTTTATTTGTGTTTAACTAAAGGCAAATCATGTTTCAAGGATTACCATTTGTGATTTTGATGAAAAGAGAAGAGAGTTCTTTTTAACTTAAACTCATAAATTCTTTATATGTTTCAATAAATGTAAATGCTTACACATGTTCATTCACAAAAACATTCCTCCTCTTACGCACAATGATGCCTACAGGCATCTTTCAGTTTTTCATAAATTTCTTGAAAAAAAAAACTATGAATTTTTTCCCGTATTTTCCCCGTTATCCTGAGGCCTATTTCTACCTCTCACATTTTTTTTTATGAGAAAAGAAGAAATCATGCATCAAAGGGTTAAGCTTGTCTACAAGGAAAAAAGTGTTTGCATATAATTTTGGTATACATGCCTCTTCTCTGGCCTAACCTGGAGATTATTTTTCCCCCAAAGCCCTCCAAAGGTTGGCAAATGTTCAGGCATTTTCTCCTCTCTCATGTTTGTTTCATCAGATATTGTTCAGGGTGCCAAGGATCCTTAAAACATTCCTCCAATGAACTTTTAAAGCGTCATAAGTAACTTAAATTAAAACTTAACCAATGAAAAACTTAAAAGACAAAATAGATGAAAAAAAAAAGCAATTGCTTAAGAAATAATAATGTTTCGAACAAAAATATTGTTATTTTCTTTTCAGGAGATCATGAAACTCCGTTACAAAGAAGAACTGGAGAAGGCAGTGGATCTAGTTTTGGCTGTATTTCATTTGGATATTGAAACTTGTACTGAAGTTCTTCTTACTTCAGTATTACCCCATTATCTTCATAATATAATACTGTAAGAACTATTTTTTCTCTTTCTAATGATTTATGTCTTAAATAAATAATTAATTGTGTAATATAATAATAATTATTTTCAATTTTCTTTATTTATTTTTTTATTTATTAATGGATAACATTATATTTTGAAGAACAAAACCTACTTTTTTATTAGGACATCTATAAAAAAGTATTTGATATCTTGATACGATAAAAGATTCTGGGGGCCATTGATAGAATGTCAAACAAGCCTATGATAATATCAACAGAGAAAATATGTTTATGCTCTACAGTATTAGATATCCCTAACAAACTGATTAGGGTAGTGCGACGAGACCTCTTGCAGAGTGAAAGTTAGTAGAAGATTTTCTAAAAGGTTCAGAGTGGAAATTTGATTAGAAATGGGAGATCCTCATGCAGTAATAACTTTTAATCTGGTGCTAGAAAATTAACACTAACTGTAGGAACAATATTTAACCGTCTGACCAGCACCTTGCTTTTGCCGATGATGTCATCCTGACATCAAGTACATTAGTAGAACTACCGTGAGCCATGGATGAAGTTGTAAGAGAGATCAAAGAGTTCAGCCTGAATATTAGTCTCCAAAAGACAATGTAATGTATTTGGAGAAACTTATGATAAGACAAAAACAGGAACAAATCATCCAGATTGGAGATGCTCAATTACAGTGCTAAGTTGAATTTAGATATTTGTGTTGTATAATGACATTCGACTATGAAGTCATCAAGGATATTAAGGCAAGAATAGATGCAGGCAACACATGTCTCTTTGGTATTCAGAGAGCATTGAGGTTACTAAGACTCTCCGGAAAGGTCAAAATAATGATTTATAAACCAGTAATCAGAACGATTGTGACATATGGAAGTGAAAGACCTCTATGGTGAAGCCAACATTGTGGGGTTTATAAAACTTGGCTGATTAAGGTGGTTAGGACACATTGATAGAATGGGCCCAGGGAGAATTCTTATAAAGCTTCTATGGCAAACCAGGTGGAACCAAGAAAAGAGGGGAGACCCTGACTCCGATGGCGAGATGATTTGTTGCTGCCTCTGATGAATGGAGAAATTCTTGGGGAAGGCCCATGTACTTCACGGACTGTAGCGCCCATCTTTAAGGAAGTATATATTTATACATAAGTAAATATTCAATACATTCATAGACACTGTGAAGCATTAAAATACAGTAATGCCCGACTTCAGATAAGTATAATGCATCGAAGCTACTTGAAACTTGGCTCGATTTAATGACTTGCTTGCCAAGCTTTGGTATGATGCCCACAATTACCTTGCAAGTTAATTTTTCACTAGTTTAGGGTTTAAAATAAATTGGCTAATGTTACCTTTATATTTTTGTGTTTTATAGAAATAATAAACTCATGGAACCTCAGTGTTCAGCATTGGCAAAACTCACAGCTTACTGCATTTATGCTGCATGGCAGTCTCAAGGTATTCCCAGCCGCAAACGACAATATCATACTGAAGTAAGAATTTAATCATCTACTTTATATATTACACATTTATATTTTTTATTAAAAAAAAAAAAAAATCAGCCCCGTAACAGGCCACGAGGGCCCTGAGGGGCAGATAATATAGAGGTATCTGATTCATGACCATACGGCTCACTAGGGAGATAGTGTGGTCAGTACTATGCTTCGGCCGCCTGATTTTCCCCTTGGCCGCTTCGACTGCTAGAGTCATTAGCACCCAAGGTATCCATTATTAAATTAATTAAAGTCTGGGTCGGCCTAGGGAGGCCGAATTCAACCCATGAACGAAGACACTAGAAGAAAAAATCTTTAGTGCTTGCTCGGGATTTGAACTCAGGCCTCCAGCTTATTAGTCCAGTGCTCTACCACTGAGCTAACCTCGCCCTATATTTTATTTCAACTAAGTAATAATAGTACAGTAATAGTATGAGGGCAGAATCGCCAGTTTCTTTTTAGGACTAAGGTAAAGAAGTGTCGATTTATTTTTTTTATGGTAAATCGAGTTCTTAGCCCCATTATAATTATTAGGCCATTTTATTATTAGGGGGGCGAGGTTAGCTCAGTGGTAGAGCACTGGACTAATAAGCTGGAGGCCTGAGTTCAAATCCCGAGCAAGCACTAAAGATTTTTTCTTCTAGTGTCTTAGTAGTTCATGGGTTGAATTCGGCCTCCCTGACCGTCCCTAGGCCAACCCAGCCTTTAATTAATTTAATTAATAATGGGTATCTTGGGTGCTATTGACTCTAGGAGTCGAAGCGGCCAAGGGGAAAATCAGGCGGTCGGAGCATAGTGCTCACCACACTATCTCCCTAGTGTGTCGTATGGTCATGAATCAGATACCTCTATAGTATCTGCCCCTCAGGGCCTTCCTGGCCTGTTACGGGACTGATTTTTTTTTTTTTTTTTTTTTTTTTTTTTTTTTTTTTTTTTTTTTATTATTATTAGAGTTATAATAACAAAAATCAAAGAAGTATTCATTTTTTTTTAAAGGCTGCTGACCTTTTCTAACAGCTTATTCATTCGCACTCCATAGAGGCTGTTGAAACAAAAATTGTTTCACATTTTTTTTAGCTAGTCAGCACCTTATTATTACATTTGAATAACTCCTGCTTTAAGGAAAAACCGTTATTCAAAGAAAACTAATATTGGTAAAAAAAGTGATATAAATTTGAAGCTTATACCTAGGAGGATAGCAATTTCAATGATGATTAATACAACACTGTCTAATTTATCATATTATGTTTTTGCTTACAGATAGATGAAATAGAAGATCTTGTACCAGGAAAATTGCTTCATCTTGAGGATGGAGTTGGAGGAAGTGGAGTTGTATCTAGCGTTTCAGGATTAGGGCAGAGTAAAGCAGATTCCCCCCAACCACGTCCACCATTGTTAAATTCATTGAAATTTCTATTTAATTTTTTCTCTTTTATAACTGAACATTCACCTTACATTTCACAGCAAACCCACTTTGTCTTCAAACTTATTCAGTTAATTGTAATTTGTGGACAGGACCAAGCAAGACCATTGCTGCAGCACATGCCGATTACTCTGGTAAGTTATTTGTTTGAAAATGTCATATATTTAAAACATTTCAACTTCTCACTAATATCATTTAGTGAGAGTGGTCTATATAATAAGACATCTCTTCAGGGGCATATTCTTGGTATACATATTTCTTTAGCATAACCCTAGGATTTTGGCCTCCAGAAGCAGATAATTTGTTTGTGTTGATAATGGTAGAGCTTTAGATAAACCTTGGATTGGGTTGTAAAATAAGCGTTTTTCAATATTTCAATTTAATTCCCTCTGTGTTTATAAAATCATGTTTATTTAGTCAATAATGCTTACATATTCTAAAAGAGGATTAGTTAATTTGCTTTTATGCCTCAGTCTCAACCGAGATTCTTTATCTTTAAGTGGTATTTTTCTTGCACAAAATGGAAGAGAAAAAAAAATCATTTTTGTCATTTAGTGATTTTTTATTTCCGAAACGGAAAATCCGCTGCACAGATGGTTAACAAAATTTGCAGTGTGTATGGCTATGATGCCTTAGGATAAAGATCCGTCTGTAAGTGGTTTGCTCGGTTCAGAACCGGAAATTTTCACTTAGAAAGCACTCGGGTCGTCCTTCAACTGTTGATGATGACCAAATTCAAACATGGTGACCCTCACTCTACGTCGCATTTCCATTTGCGATTCCCTCCTGAAATGCAGACTCGGTAGAAATTATTAGAGTTTGGCTGGGATGTGATCCCCCACCCACCCTCTTATCCAGACCTTGCCCTAACTAATTTTCACTTATTTTGGGCCCTTCAAAACTCTCTTAATGAGAAACTCTTGAAATCGCTCGAGGACTGCAAAACGACAGAGGAGTTCATCGCACAAAAATCTGAGAAGTTTTGGGAGGACGAAATTAAAAAATTATGTTAAAGATGGCAACATGTAATATATCAAAATGGGTCATATATTACACAGGCACACACAATAAAAAAAGTGGTATTTTCTAAAGACACCATAAATATATTCTCATATATTTCGACACGCTGAATCTGAATCCGGAGTCAGTTTCACTCAGGCACGTCAGATTTAAGGGCATTTGAAGGTTAAGTTTCGTATGAAGTCATTTAAGAAGAAATAACTAGAGCTTCCATGGTTTGGAGGGTCGCTGAATTCGAATCCGGGGTCTGTTTCACCCCATCAGCGCAAAATCAAGATCATTTCATGATTATAAATATTTGTAAGGGTCTGAAGTTTTTATCGAAATCACCAGTAAAAAATGCTACGAACTTACTGTACAAACCAATATCAATTGTCCTCGTTATCATACATATCTCTTAATAATTATGTTGAGATGTTACATTGAAATTCAACAAGCAAGCAATCACTGCAAGAAAACAAACTTTTAACACATTTACTTCCCCCTAATAATTACAAAATCTGACCCCAGTGCCCCTGCCTCTTAAGGCAAGGGGGCTTGGACACACCAGGCACGTTGGGGCACTTTACATGTTAAGGCTGTCTGGTGCTAATAATGTCAAAAGTTTAATTAGTTCCTTCCAATATTTTCTTCCCAACTTCTTTACCTTTAATAATTTATGATAAGAATAATTAAATATCTACTTGAGAATCTTACTTTCATTTATTTATTAGTGGTAAATTAAAAATAAAAGATAAAACCAAAGTTAACATTGTACATGCATAAAGGAATAGCTTCCAATGTTGCTGGTCTTACTCATGTCTTATGTTTCAGGTTCCAAGCCTTGTACGTGCTCTCCCTGATCTTTTTACTACAGACTTAGTACTTCGTTTATATGATTTGAATACTGCTAGTGGAAGAAAGGCTACTGCTAGTGATCTTTGTCTTTTACGTAATCTCTCTTTGAAACCAACTGTGTAAATGTCTTATGTCGTCAGCTTTTATATATGCTTTTAAATAAAATAACTATCTGGAATGTTTGTCCTATTGTACTTTTGTAGATTTAATTTATTTACTGCTTTCAATATCTTCTAGTATTATTATTGCTATTACTAATTACTACTCTATATGTAAATTTTGAGGTTGAACATGTATTAAATTAGTCATTTAAATATTTACTGGATAAAATATTCAAGACCAAAGTGGAAATTCTTATATATTCCTTGAAAATAGAATTAAAGCTTAAAAAGCTTGTCAAATGCCTAGGGTAATTCCCTATGCTAGGTGTTGTGGTTTTAGCTATTGGAGTGATAACTATAGTCATTTCATATAGTTATTTGGAAGGGCTTACATGACACGTTGTTGGCGCTGTGATTTAACAACATTAAACATTTTTTATAATAATTAATTTATTAGTTCCTTAAAATATAAATTATATTTACTATACTATTGTGATTTTATTGGGTCTTGAAGGGATGCTGTATATCATGTAATACTAAACATCTCTTATATGTGGTTAGATTTGCTAGGATATATTCATTCCTAATAGGAAATCATTTTGCAGTGAAACTCAAGTAAGAATAATAAATGTCTGAAAAAAAAAATAATTAGTTGCATTATTGCGAAAATGCTTTTGACGAATAAATGCTATTTGGAATATTTTATTTGTAAGTATTCTTTCCCTCTCTTATTCTAAGTCTTTATAAATATGAACTAGTATTACAAAATAATGACTGGAAGTATATTAAAATTAATAAGCTGTATATGTTAAAATTAATATATTTTTATTTTGTACATTTTATCAGTTATTGATATTTATTAAACTATTTCAGTTAACAAATGTACAATATGATATTCTATTATACAAGTTTTAACAAATAATACCTGTTATTTATAAGATTGTTTTCTTTTATTTATTTTATTTATGTTCAATAAAGCCCTTTTTACCATATAAAAAATTTACACTTATTACATAAATATTTACAAAATTTACACAAAATATGCGAAGCTTATAAAGGAATTGTTTTGTGATTCTCAAAGTTTTTAAGAAATATTGCATCAGCACAGAAAATATGGACAATTATGATAATAAATTGAATTATTCATTTGATCTCAAAAGCCAGCCATCTTCAGCAGACACACAATTAGGTTGATACCACTACCAAAATGGACACCTGAAAAAAATAGTAAAAAAGGGATAAATGCTGAATACAAAAACAAAAATAAGTAATTTTATTGTAAATGGACCTGTCATATAAAAAGTCCTGCTCTCTAGGATTTCAGAATAGATTCTAGTAAACATCTAATTTTTTCCATGAATACTTTCTTTTCTTTCACTAAATTAATTTCATTAATGTGCATTTTAATTATGTAAATAATTCCCTGATCAGCTAAATTACTCCTTGATACACTAGGAACAAACCAGATATACTAAACCATCTTTAAGAACACAAAGATTTTGCAACCTTGATAATTAAAGCAAAAACATTAATTAATGAAGTCTTAATATTTCTCAACAAGTAAAATAAATATAAATAGGTTTACTCTTTTTTTTCTCATTACTATAACTTACCAAGGAAAACAAAAAAAAAAAACCTTTCGGGAAATATTTACTTCCACTGATTTCTTTCTGATTTTAGCTGGAATGAGGTAGCTAGGATTTATTCATAATAGTTGAATGAAATAAAAATGAGTTTTTATAATAAAATTTAATTGAATAAAAAAATGAGTTTTTATATGTCAACGTTTTAGCTAGATTTACAATTCTTCATCGGGGCTATAAGAAGGGGAAGAACTGATCTGTTTGATCAGGTATATTTAGGCTCCCAGACTTAGTGTTTCATTCTTTCAAAATTTTGATATTTTCATCATTGTTTCTAATTAAAAAATGTATTACAAAACACAAGAAAAATTAAAAACTATTATCATACAATCTAAAGTCTTTTAGATTAATCCGGATGTGCCGTATGTATTTATTAAAGTAGCCTCCAAATATTCGTTTTTTCTTAAGAGTAAAGAACTCAATAAAATAAATCTCACTATGCCAACAAGAGAAAACTAAATAAATTAATGACATTGATATATGATCTGTATAAGAATGTACTTACCACCCTATGTAACACTGACAAAGGTTCTCATTTGAGGTTGCTTGCTGAATAAGAAGGTCTACCTGTCTTTCAACTGTTAAATTTTCTTCATGTGCAAAGTCTCTACAAGTTAATTTTTCTTTTACTCTGGTTACAATTGCTAAAGCCTTTTTATTTGTTGTTTCTGTTTGTGATGAATCTCCTGTAATAAGTGACTTTTATTTGTGAAATGAAATAAAATTATTTAAAGGAATGTACCAATTAATGTGGTAATTGTGCGCCTAAGCCTTTGGGCTCAATTTCCACTAAGGGCGGTGGCTTTCAAAAAAGGAATATGCATCATATATTCTACAGAGTTGATAGAATATTTATTAAAAGTATTTTGTAAGAAAAGGTTAGAATAGACATTTTTCAAAGGGAGGAATACCAGCTACTCCTAGGTTTTCTCTCTCCGTTGTACAACTCCAAAAGGCAGAAGGGGGCTACAAACTGAAATATTATCAACAAATGTACTTACCAGTGTTTTCTAAACTGGAAGGTTTGTTTGTGACTAGACTCGGTACACTCTCTGGAAGATCCACGCCTGGCTCCTGTCCTGAACCAGCCTGAGCTCTTTTAGCTTTACTCAAAGGTGTATTTGTTTCCATTAACCTCCAGTTTAGGAGTGGATCGTAGACAAAAGCTTCTAAAACAGCCATCAAACTGTCTTTGTTCCTATGAAGTACTGTCATCACACTTTCACTTGTTCTTCTGTACGTTCCTTCAATTCCAGTTACCTGGGAGAGGATAAAAAAGGATGAGTTTTTTTTTTTTATAAAACATTTTGCTTAGTTTATTAAGTATATTTTTACTTCTGGAGACTGCCCTTGTGAGGGATTGTAAGTTTGTAGGCCACAAGTGTGAGAAAACCCTATTTGACCTTGACCCCTTCCGAACATGGGCGTATATAGGAAATAATTTCGGGAGGGGCTGGGAACATTTTGGGGGGGTGGGGGGGGGGGGTGGCTGAGACCATTTCTGGGATATAGAATAATAACAATTTAGAACTTGGAATAGTTTTAGGCTACTAAAACGCTATTACGCCTAAAATAAACTGTTTTTATGAACTAAGTGATGTTATTTAATTAATTTTTAAGGGTTTTATGATACATTTTTACATGAAAATTTCGGGGGGGGGGGCCTGCAGCCCCCCCCCCTTATGTACGCCCATGCTTCCGAATCAAGATCATTTGATTGGTTATAGACAAAATTAATTATTGAATCTATTTAGAAGTTATAAATGCCAAGATTTTGATTATATTTGACTATACAGGGTGTCCCGTAAATGTCTAGTCATATTGAGAGGGGTGATAGAGGACCCTTAGGGGAACAAAAAATGTTCTATGACGATTTCCCAAATTCTCGCCCATAAGGGAGAAAACGTCGTTTTATTGTTTTATCGAGACAAACGTGGTTTTTAGAAACATAATCGTTGTAGCTCCGTCCCAGGTGGTACTACTAGAAAGGAAGTGAAACCAATCGAAAGCTGAGTAAATTTACTATAAGACTAGTTGGGAGTAAACGTAAAAATGAATGAATGTAAGTATGTATATCTTACAAAAAGAAGGCAATTCTAAATTTCCTGACATTTTATTGATATTTCTTTCCAGCGTTACTCCTCAATGGGCAGGATCTGAGATTTCTGGGTTTCAGAAAAACTTCCTCATTTAACCAGCTTTCCATTCATGTATCACAACCCTGTGTTATTAAAGTATTTGAACGGTTTAAGTACAAAAGTTTAAAAAAAAACATGGATCTGTGAAAAGAAAATTATATTTTTTTCTTCATTTTATTCAAAAAGCTGAAGGGAAATATTTATTTTTATAAATGTTTACATAAATATTAAGTAAATATTTACTTAAAACAATAAAAAAAAATTGCTTCCACGAATATAAAAAAAAATCCTAAAACAGTAAATAAATAAAATACACATTTATTTTGAATTTGTTAATTCAGGTAACTAATACTGGGTCCAGGAGGCGGCCATTAAGGAACCCCAACCATACATTAACCTAAAAAATTATTATTTTTACCTAGATCACGCATTTGAAAACATTTTTACAGGTACTTATATTTAGAAAACAAATGCTTTACCTTAAATTAATACTGATGGCTACGCTTGTGAAACTCACTGGGATTCTGAGCCCATGCGTTTTTGTTGTAATTAAAAATTCGATCCCTCATAAATAATATGTACATAGCCCTGTAAAAATGTGTTCAAATGCGTGATATAGGTAAAAATAGTAATTGTTGAGGGTAATGTATGGTTGGGGTTCCTTAATGGCCGCCTCCTGGACCCAGTATTAGTTACCTGAATTAATAAATTCAAAATAAATGTGTATTTTATTTATTTACTGTTTTAAGATTTTTTTTTATATCCGTGGAAGTAATTTTTTTTATTCTTTTAAGTAAATATTTACTTAATATTTATGTAAACATTTATAACAAAAAATATTTCCCTTCAGCTTTTTGAATAAATTGAAGAAAAAAATATAATTTTCTTTTCACAGATCCATGTTTTTTTAAAAACTTTTGTTCTTAAATCATTCAAATACTTCAATAACACAGGGTTGTGATACATGAATGGAAAGCTGGTTAAATGAGCAAGTTTTTCTGAAACCCGGAAATCTCAGATCCTGCTTATTGAGGAGTAACGCTGGGAAGAAATATCAATAAAATGTCAGGAAATTTAGAATTGCCTTCTTTTGGTATGATATACATACTTACATTCATTCATTTTTACGTTTACTCTCAACTAGTCTTATAGTAAATTTACTCAGCTTTCGATTGGTTTCACACCCTTTTTAGTAGTACCACCTGGGATGGAGCTACAACGATTATTCTTCTAAAAACTACGTTCGTCTTGAAAAAACAATAAAACGACGTTTTCTCCCTTATGGGCGAGAATTCGGGAAATCGTCATAGAACATTTTTTGTTCCCCTAAGGGTCCTCTATCACCCCTCACAATATGACTAGACATTTACGGGACACCCTGTATATTAAGTAATATAAAAATTAACAAGGGATTTGATAAACACAATATATTTTCAAATTAATTGAAACAAACTTCCTAATTTGGAAGTTATAAATAAGGTAAAAAAGTTAAAATCTTTGCCACAAAAAAAAAAAAAAAAAAAAAAAAAAAAAAAAAAAAAAAAAAAATTAAAGGGAAGCTTAATCCTGAACAATGGCTTTATATTATAATCCATTAAGAATATAAGTTTAGTTTTTAATTAAAAACTCTAAAATGTAAATAAAAAATAATTAAAAAGTTAAATAGAAATATTTAAATTACCTCCATTGCATTAACAAGCATTCTAGTTAACCGGAAAGGAATCTTTTCAGGAAATTTTTCTCTATTCATTGCCACTTCAAAGCAATCACCAAAGTCAATATGTAGTATTTTTCCACTAAGTCGATCTAACATGAGGTTTGAAGGATGCCTAAGAAAAAAAAGGAGTAAATATATTTCTTGCCATTCAAATTCATCTAAGGGTAAGCACACAGAACAAGAGATATGACTTGGGATTGACATGGGTACACACATAGAGGATAGCTCATAGAGGCTCAGTTGGCTCTTCCTCTTTATTACCTCCCTACTTCCATAGAAAGATTAAAAATGGTTTTAACCCTTAGGCTGCTATGGACTGATATATTAGTCCGGAGGGAGCAGTGCCCCGGGTGCTACGCACTATTATATTAGTCCGGCTTCTTTTGCGCTTGGCTGCTACGAGCTATTATATCAGTCCTTGTACTATTGCCATCTGTAGGCTGTTTATAGAAGCTGCAGTGTCCTTCAAAGCCAATGGGTAGCATAGGATTTCACTTTTATCACTTTAGCTTCTAACTACTATCCCGCACCACAGTACCATCTAGCCCTATGTGTATAACGCAGCCTAAAGGTTAAACAATTCTCAATTTGAAAACCTAAACAAACTTGGTTTTGTTTTTCTTTTGAATCTGTCCCAGATTAACCGCATAAATGTATGCAGTAATTTGTTATATTAAAAAAGAGCTGATAGACGCGAGCATTGAAGTAGAATATCCATATTCGTAGCATCAGTAAATAAGACAAGTAATCTCCAACATTATCTGTAGAACAGTATTCAGACAATAATTATTGGACCAGAGTAGGAATTTTAAGGGTCAAGAATTTATTTGGGTGCTGTGATATGAATCCCAGTAGCATAAAAACAAAATAAATAAAACGGGAGATTATGCTACAAATCCCAGGCTAAAGAGTTATGTTCTAAAAATTAAAGAAGTGATTTTTTTTTTTTTTTTTTTTTTTTTTTTTTTTTTTTACGGCGCATCTACTTCTAGGTCATTAGCGCCGACATCCAGGGTGCAGCGAGGAATTTTCCCAGCGAGCCATGAGATGAGAAAATTCCTGCCGGAGGTGGGAATCCAATGCGCTAACCATTAGACCACGGGAGACCCCCTTTATACAGTAGTTTAATCTATTTAAATTCTTGACCCTTATAATGGCTTCTCAGAGCCTTATGTGACAACATTTTCTGGCTCCAAATCAATATGACATTGCATTGTCTGTCTGAAGCTTTGGCATCTTATGATAAATCATCTTGTAAAGTCTTATGTTATGACTGGTTTTGAAAAGCCCAAGCATAAAAAGGGCAATTCTGGGCTCAAATCCAACCCTGGTGAGTTAATGTTTCTAAAAAATAAAGATTTGAAAACAAAAATTAAATTACCAATCAAACAATCACAAAAATATAAAATTCTAACTGAAATTATTCTGATAATAATTACTCACCTATCACCTAATCCTAGAATGTAGCCAACCATAGACATAACTGCAAGGGATCTGGTGTAATTTGTTCTTCTATCAAACCATACTTCAGATGAAGGTGATTTCAACCATAACAAACGAGCTAAGTCATCCCCCTGTGTATGCTCGAGTGCGTGTTCAAAAACTTCTACCTTCTGCATCAAAGTTAGGTGATCATAATCAGGGGCCATCTGAAATAACAATAACATTTCTGAATAGATTTTCAGCATGTGTTTAAAAAACATAACTAGTCAAAAATAGTACTTTTAAAATAGCTAATTTTCTTTCGTTAAAGATGAACAATTATGAATACTCTTTCTCAGAGTAATAAATAAATGAATACAAATTAATTTACAAATATATTGACAGGAGGTTATTAATATTTTAATTATTATAATCACATAATAATATAATTTCTCCTAAGAGCTATTAAAGTTTATGAACTTTAAGCTAACTTAGACAGAAAGTGAGTTTTGTTGCAAGAAAACAACTATTACAGCAGCAAGAAGCACACGAATAACTTCACCAAGAGCGAGAGTTTCCGGTAAATTCCCACAACTAACTAATGGTCAGATTTTGCTTATTTTCATAATCATTAATTTTACTGCGGGGTATATTATTAATTTGGGCCAGTAAACTCCCAAACCTAGCAGACTGATTTTACATATTTTCAGAAAACATTGTTATAATTAATTTCTGGTGTTGCATTGTGATTTTTATTGCAATAAATTAAGTTAACTCATTTTCATAAGACACTTCAGTCAGAAGTCTCTAGAATTACATAGCTTATTACTTTGCAATATATCTACAGTCTCAAACAGTAGTAAAATAAAATTCTAGGCAGTTTCCAGTAGTAGACCCATCACTTTCCAGTAGAGGCTTACATATATTCCAGTAGAAATTGCTGTATATATATTGCATGAACTAATAGTTTTTTTATAAACTATTAATAACTAACATAAAATAATAATAATAAAAATAAGTAAATCCAATGGTGAATTTTACTCACTCTTGTCATAATTCTATGTTCGATATTGAGCAAAATTTTCTTCTTTTCTCTATAATCACGAATAAGAGTATGAAGAGTATCACAGTGAGGGACCCAGCCGATGAGACCAGAATTGGTTGAAAGTGGTATAACTGCATACCTCTGGAACAAATAATTATCATCATTTTTCCATATTGGTACATTTTTTTTTTTTTTAATAGAGAATGAATTTCTTCGAATTTTTATTACACAAGAAAGATTATTAATTTCATTACACGACTAAAGACAAATACCATATTCTATAAATAAATAAAAACGTTCCGTGGTCTGGACATCATCAAAAACATACATTCATTTTCACATTATTAAAAGAGAAACATTCTAAATATAGAAAGTTTATTATTTTGAAGTGTGCACACATTACAAATTACAGCGGCAAACAAGTTTACTTTCCTTGAAAGTATAGATCTCATAAACAAACCTGAATTGTGAGATTTCTACGTGAAGTGTCTGGATCATTAAGAAGAAGAGTATTTACAAGTCCAAATAATTGCATAACTCTTTCATCCTGCCTTAAATCCTCATGACCTTTCAAAAGAAACATGTAATCATTCCCGTTACTACCTGAAAACACATACTTTTATATTAGGAAGGCAAAAAAAGTAATGAACTAAAGTATTTGTAATAAGGAAATTATATTAAAAACAACAATATTGGACTACTATGCTAATGGCCTGTTCGATGCGCTTAAAAAAAAATATTAGAGGAGTCTCCCCATTGTCTAGTGGTTAGCACGCTGGATTCTCATGCAGGAGGGGAGTTCAAGAACTTCCTCTGAGAGTGGAGAGTAAGCGGGCGAGAGTCATACTCACCCTCACACACTTACCCTCAGTGTGAATATGTCTTGTCCACTCAACCAATTATGAAGATGCTTATCCTGATTTTACGTTTACTCTCAAAATTTATGGACCTTATATGAAATTATAATAGACCTTAACACGACTCAACCTAATGACATGATGAACCTAAACAGGTTCAAAATGTGGGGAGCAATTCCTGTCAGTTACTTCAAGAATAATTTATAATATTATAAAGAGATATAATAATTATCACACTTAGCACTCCGTGCCAAAGGGTCGTGGGTTCGATTCCCACTAGGAGTGGTGGCTTTTCTTTAGAAAAAAAGAAAAGGCATCAGCCCTATCCTGGCTAGAAAAGGGTGGTAACCTATAGATAACCCGTCCTAAAATTCTTAGTTAATAATAAATGGACGTTAAAATTTAATAAATAAATATAAAGAGATATTCAATAATTTATAATTAACAAAATACATCTTATAAAGTTATTTATGTTTAATTGTAATACATACATATTCTTATACAAACAAAATATGTATATAAAGATACGTATCATACAAAGAAAAATAAAATCTCATAAGCTGGGAAGAGAATACAACCTAAAATATATACAACCTAAAATAATAAGTTAATGAAAGAATATTCACCTCGGATACAAAGCTTTCGAGGCCTTTGCTTTGATGTAATAACTTGGAGAGAGCTTTGAATATAAGCTATCCTTACAATAGGCTGATTAGGAACGTATGATCCAGGTACTGCAAGTTCCAAATCTCTGCAGACAAGGAGCTTAGGGCTAACATAGTGGAGTTCAAGAGAAGTGAGCTGAGGTAGCTGGCGTGTTATTCGTCTAAACACGTGGTAATATAAATCCCAAGCTTGGTTCAGATCTCTTACATTCCCAGAAACCTTGTACTGATGGCACCATTCCATTGCTTCTTTCAAGTCTGTTCCATAAGCCTAAAAAAAGAAGTATTTAATAAATTTAAAATCAATGCACATATATTTATGTTTAATTAACAATATATTAGCCAATAATATTTCATTGACTGCCCATCTGCATTAGCGCCAGGCGCCATTTTCTTAGTGAGCCTGTCGTTGAAGAAAACCGTTCATGGGCGGGACTCAAACCCACATCTCCCGCATGAGAATCAAGGGTGCTTGCCACTAGCCCATAGAGACTTGTTAATGTTTAACAAAATAGAAATATAATAGATCATCAGTATAATTAACATATAAAAATACCATGTAACATCAAAAAATATGTTTTTCAAATTTTAATGTTGTTGGACAGATGTATGGTGGCCATGCAATATTGCAAAACCTTGTTAAAAAAAATATTGCTAAATATTAGAAGAAAAAAAAATATCCCTAGTGCCATTATTAAAGGAATAGAAGCAGTTATTGGTAAGTATTGCTCATTCGTGAAAAATATAAAATAAAATCTCAGAGAGAAATAATATAAGAATTTAAGCGCCACAACTGGAAACTGATTGTATCCTAAGCGGAAATTAATTCATTCTCTTTCTCAATGTTCGCTCTTGGAAACATTGTAATAATGTTTCTCATTTGCTTACTTTTTTTTTACTAAAATACTCAATTTACTGTTAAATGCAATTAAAACCAAACAATAACCACTTAAAAAGTTAGGTAAACAGAGACAGAAACACGTTCAAAGGAACAAAACTAACAATTTTGAAGTTTTAAGCACTTATTTCTCCAATTGACATGGCCCCACCAAAAATGATATCAGAATCTTTTTTGTAGGGAATTTAGTAAGCCTTAGTAAGTTACCTTCCACTTATCACGATTTCCCAAACTTTTTTGAGATAGATTAGAACATATACCAAGATTTGAAAACTTTTCGTGTCTATTATTACATTTTTTTTTTCTAATACTTCCTACCTCCAAAAACAACCAAAATATAAATATAAACTTTTTTGAGATAGATTAGAACATATACCAAGATTTGAAAACTTTTCGTGTCTATTATTACATTTTTTTTTCTAATACTTCCTACCTCCAAAAACAACCAAAATATAAATATAAACTTTTTTGAGATAGATTAGAACATATACCAAGATTTGAAAACTTTTCGTGTCTATTATTACATTTTTTTTTTTCTAATACTTCCTACCTCCAAAAACAACCAAAATATAAATATAAACTTTTTTGAGATAGATTAGAACATATACCAAGATTTGAAAACTTTTCGTGTCTATTATTACATTTTTTTTTCTAATACTTCCTACCTCCAAAAACAACCAAAATATAAATATAAACTTTTTTGAGATAGATTAGAACATATACCAAGATTTGAAAACTTTTCGTGTCTATTATTACATTTTTTTTTTTCTAATACTTCCTACCTCCAAAAACAACCAAAATATAAATATAAACTTTTTTGAGATAGATTAGAACATATACCAAGATTTGAAAACTTTTCGTGTCTATTATTACATTTTTTTTTTTCTAATACTTCCTACCTCCAAAAACAACCAAAATATAAATATAAACTTTTTTGAGATAGATTAGAACATATACCAAGATTTGAAAACTTTTCGTGTCTATTATTACATTTTTTTTTCTAATACTTCCTACCTCCAAAAACAACCAAAATATAAATATAAACTTTTTTGAGATAGATTAGAACATATGCCAAGATTTGAAAACTTTTCGTGTCTATTATTACATTTTTTTTTCTAATACTTCCTACCTCCAAAAACAACCAAAATATAAATATCTTTGATTAGATGAATGTCAAACATCTGGAACAAGTTTCAACTGAATCAATCGTATCAATGTCTCTTGTAAAGGGTTACAGATATCGCTTTAAAAATTGTGTCATTCATTTTCCTACATTAAGGAACCTATAAAAATAGTACCTACAAGCATATGAAAAAGATAATTTAGACACAACCATTCCTCCCCCCCCCCCGAATTTCCCCCCCAAAACCATGAAACCAGTGAACGAATTCTGCTGGTTAACAAATAAGAACAAAGTAAAGTTCAATTCATAATTTAACTATTGATCGCCCTAAACAACCTATAATTAATTTTAACATAATCATCATTGCTACAAGGAGGCTTTTAAACAGACAGAAAAAATGTAAAATATTCTAGACACCTGATTGAAAGATGTTTCTTTCAATGTTTGAGGCCCTCGTTCCAACATTTGATGTAAAGGTTCTAATGTTTCAAACATGCCTTTCACATTTCTTTCTCCAAAATATAATCTACTGGCTTCTTCTAAACCCTCATGCCACAGCTCATGCCAGAGGATAGCAACCCTTATAAGCTCTTCACTTACCTAAAAAAATAAAACATATGATAAAATCAAAACAAATAATTCATAATAAATTAATGATCTAATAACAGTAATAACAATAGGAACCAAAATGTTTTGTATTTTTGCCCCAAAACTTGTTACACAGCGTCTCCATAACAAAAACTTAGATGAATTTTTTAACCAGCAAAATAAAACTTAGTTTATTTTTAGAACATAAGTTTTTCTTTAGATACTCTCGGTGTACAAAAAGTTTCAATGCAATACAACAAAAATTTCAACTATTGGGGGGCCATATTAGTACTCTGTATCCAGAGTAAACGCCCCTTTCAGCTGGACCAATTTTGATTGTTAATAAACTCATCCAATTGTTTGGTCCAATTGGATATGGCTATATACCAAGTTTTGAGGCGATAAACAAAATATTGTGGCTTCTTGTGCTATCGCCAGACCGGAATTTAAGACAACTGATTTTTCAGATATGTCTCTAGAGCTATCTATAGCCTGTTCAGATAGATCATGCTGTTTGAAGGGAAAAGTTTCTCATTCATAACCTTATTACTGGGACGTTTTCTCTTCAGTTTAAATTGTTTTCAGCCTTAGCTTTGGCTAAGTATTGATCAACATTAAACTCTATCTCTTGGCCACCGAAAGCCTTCCCTTGTCTTAAGTGAGACAATCAGTTTTTATCGATTGAAATTACAATTTGCAAATGGTGGAACCATAGGGAATATTCTCTTCCCAGAAATTTGCGCCTGCACAATTGAACTAAATGATTGATCTGAACAGGATATAATTTAAATAGTTTTCAGTCTTAGCTTTGGATAAGTATTGATTGAAATATTTAACAATATCGCCTTACTTTACCACCCAAAGCCTTCCTCTTATCCTAAACGACACATAAACAGATTTTAGTATTTCACGTAGAATGTCTTCATTGAAATGGTGGGACCGCAGGGAATATTTTTTTAACAGAAGTTTGCACATGTGCAATTGAACTGAACAGGCTATAATTGTATGCCAACAATTGGTACATAATAAGAGTTAACTTAGAATGCAAAAAAAAAGTTTATTCATTTTGCATTATAAGTTTTGATTCGTAGAATATAATATTAAATAATTCAATGCCGAGAATAATAAAAATAATGCTAAGAATATACATATAAACTGAATATATTTTACTAAAGTATGTAGGGAAATAACTCACTGTGACGACTTCAAGAACAAGATTATTGCTATGTTCAGAAATACTTTTTAATATTTTTTTAGCAGCATTTCTCCTTGTAGTGCTTGCTGATTTACTAGCGACAGTTAAGGGATATACTAAAGCTTGAGGGTGCTGCTTACCAATATCTATAAGTAATCTATGTACAAGCCTTCCAACTAAATTTTTCACTGTGTCTATGCGAGCAATTAGTTGAGGAATAACCTGAAATATACAATAATAGAATAAGAATTTTATTTATTGAGTTTAAACAATTTTTAATTTTCTTTAATAAGAGTGTCCATTATTTGAAAAAAATACTTTCAAGAAGAAAGAACAATTCCATCATGGAGGATTAATTTTCAATTCTCAACTAATAGGGGTGATAAAATTAATTCAAAACCGAGAGTACATATTTTGAGGACAAATATAAATTTAGCTGAGCTAACTTTAACATTACTTAACTGATTCATTTCTCTAAACAAGATTTACTAAAATATGTGAAAAGTGAATGGGAGAAACATTAGTGAATATAAAAGTAAGATTCTAATTTCAATAATAATATTTCTAATCCATAATGTTAATTCGATGATTTTTTATAATTAATAATTTTGTTTATGGCTGAAAGTATGAGCTCAGTTGTTTCTAATTAAAAAACAAAACAAACAACCAAACAATATAATAATAAGAAGAGGCTCACCTGGAGCCAAGTATCAATTTCGATTGTTCTTATGCCTTCAACTATAGCTTCATAAACTTGTGACCACTGACCATAGTCAAACCACAGCGTCAGGAGCCTGAGAGTATCTTGAAGAGAACTACCATGTGACAAGGATATTGATTTAAAGAATCCTTCTACAGCTGGCACAGTAAATGGAGATATTTGCTAAAAATTAAGTACAAATATTTAGTGTGTACTCATACAAACATACAAGAAAAAACAAAAAACAAAATTAAATTGAAATCTTGCTGAATCACTCCCTAAACTTTGTTGCATTGGGCATTCTATTGTGAAATCTAACAACCATTTAGAGTTATTGTATATGTGTAAAGGAAATCTGGAGAAAATGGCATTAGGAAAAAAATAATGTAGAAGAATCAGCTTGTGAATAGAAATGTTTAAGAAAATATTGGAAAAAGTAAATATATTTATATTTAATAGAAGATAAGAACTCAAATCCTAAGAATCTTAATGCAGCAAATTTGTTGAAGGGACTTTAAAATAATTTGATAAAAAAAAAAAATTCAAATATTGAATCTTAGTGATTAGTTACAGGTTCTGCTATATACATATGGTAAAGACTGGTTAATTATTGCAATTATTTTTCATTAATATATTTTTTTTTAATTTTTAACGTCCATTATAGTTAACTCAGAATTTTAGGACGTGTTATCTATAGGTCACCACCCTTTTCTAGCCAGGATAAGGCTGATATATTTTCTTTTTTTAAAAGAAAAGCCACCACCCCTACTGGGAATCGAACCTATGACCCTTGGCACGGAGTGTTAAGTGCTCAAACCTTAACACTCACGGCCACCGGGTCTCCTTTTTCATTAATATGATTCAGATAGCTTGTAAAGCTTTTGATGCAACTACCTTCGTGAAAAAAAAAAAAAAAAAAAAAAAAAAAAAAAAAAAAAAAAACACTAGAGACCTACCGTAATGTAAAATATCTTGACAATTATGATAATAAATTGTTTCTAAAAACCCATTCAAGAGTTGATAAACATAGAGAAATAATGTCTACAAATTTATAAAAACCTCCAGTCATAGCGATAACAAGATGCAAATAGGGATATATTTTGCTTAATATTTTGTTAAATTTTAAATAGTTGTAGATTAAATCTGGCTGCTCTATCTAAAAGGAAAATGACATAAAAAACCTTGAACAAGTTCAAAGATTGAAGACAATATAGACAGTGAAGTAATATAGACTGAAACTTATGAAGCAACCTCTGTCTTCAAGCACAGCAATATAACACTTCTGGGGAGAGAATAAAGAAAAAAATCCCAAAAAATAAATGAATACCTGTGCCTTTTGTTCTTCAGTCATGGTGGGAGATTGCTGGTTTTTGTAAAAAAGCACTGTCTGGAAATTCATATACGCCCAGGCGTGCCAGGCTTTATACCAGGTATTGTCATGTTCTGTTGCTGTTAGGTAACACTGAAGGATCACAGGAATAGACTCCTCATTAATGCCTTTCAACTGTTCTTGCCATGAACCTAATTTCATGAAACATCTGAAAAGAAAACAAACAAACCAAACTTTTTATTTTATAATTTAAAGTAGGTACACTACTGTTCAGAGTTACAACACAATTACAACAAGGAACTACGTTTTGACTACACATTCTCTTTATTCAGATTAAAGAACTTAAACTTTAGAGGCCACTATTATGGTGACACTAAAGCATACATACTAAAGCTGATAAGGCAGCTCTGGGAGCAAATCTGTAGACTGAAAAATCAGGGATGTCTGCTATTGGAGCAATATGATCTCCGACCATTCCGAAGGAGGTTATATTGTATATCGTTCCCCTTGACCTTTATCTTGAACAAATGACTACGAATGTAGCTCATAAATTGGTCAAGCTTGGCGAGGTTTTGATGCTAAATTCAAGCTATGGATATCTCAAAATCTTCAGAAAGTTTAGTAGAATGTTGGAATTAATAAAGTTCTCAGACTCACTAGTACCAGAGATTAATCTGGGAACAAATATACGGGCATTACAGGTTCTGCAAACAGAAGGGGTGAGTAGATAACAGCACAGATCCCCGGGACTTGTATACTTTTCCTTTTATCCTCTTCTTTATTCAAATCAGGCAACTGGAGATCTTTCCATGAATGACTAGCTTTACCAATAACAAAGGTATTGCAATTATATTCAAATTCAGTACCAGAAGACTTCTCCAAGAGAATCATCCTTCAAATTCATGGGCGCAAAGCTAGCTTGAAAAACAGAGGTTTCTATTTATTGAAGAATTTAATATATATTCAATGTATTTAAGTATATTCTATGTAAAAAGTTAACTGAATCGTAATTTAACATGTTCATTGCCCAGAACCCGCCTGGCGGGTGCACCCGTCCTTTCCCATGAGGCCGGGCGGGTCCCCAGCTTATGTAAAAGAAACGATTGGGCTTCTTGCAATTATACCGGTCACCTAATGGGCAAAGAATGTGTAAAAGCTTAAAGAATAGATAAACAAAGTAGTGGGGGCAGATAAATAAAAAATGGTGATTTCTATTAAATAGAAATTAAACAATAAATTTTATTATTCACAAATATTAATATCTTACCTGGCTAGTAACCTTCTTTTGAGCTCTTGCTGCTTAGGTCCTTCCATAATTGTTCCCATGAACTGACTTGGCTTCTGTTGGGCCAACTGAACAAACCTATTTAGTTGACTGAAAAATAAGATTTACTTTTAAAAATTGAAGCAAATCTTTGAGTCACTATGAATGGAGCCTGGAAAATCAACAAGCTTCCAGCATTATCAGAAGTGCAAAAACAAATTTCATAAATCATAAGTAAGACAGTTAATCGATTTTTATTGCATTGAGCTGTATAATATATTTTTTGTTACATAGACCAAACCTTAGTATTTAAAAATGAAATGTAATTAAGATTGCTGAATTTTTAGGTAGCAGGGTGATTAATGCACAGGTCTGCTATAGAGTAGATGCTTTAACCAGCATCACAGAAAAAAACATCTGAGTGTTTCCAAACATTCTTGAAGACAATTAAAAGGTAGGAATATCAAAAATTGCATAAAATGTCAGAATATATTATTGAAGAATTTAAGAGATCATCTTATACAGCCTTCTGTTTTGTAAAGCATGTAACAGGTGAGTCTCTTCTCTTTTGACCAATAATCACACGAGATCTTTTGAGATCTCACAGAGGGTTGCGGAATAAGAAGATGCATTTTTGATTTCGATTGTCATCTGAGACAGAATGTGGGTCTAACACTACACTCCCAAATCCACAAAAGCCAGTAACGCTGAAGGAAAAACGGAAGCTACCTCAGTGAAAGACAAAACTCAGTTCAGAGACAAAAATAAGTTGTTTTGGGCAAATATTTAGTTAAACTAATGTTATAGTCGTTTTTTTAGTCTCCTGTGACAATCAACCAACTCTGAAATGAAACAAAATTTTTTTTATTCTTATTCTGGGACACATGTCCCTAAGGAATAATTTTGAATTTGCAGGATAGTGAAAACAATTTAATATATAAAAATAAATACTACAGCTTGTATATAAACTAGGGGTTTGGTAAAACTTGCAGGGATAAAAACGTGGTGGAAGAGTTGGGATTTAAAGGTTTCTAGGTTGGTGAATGGCGGACAGACAGAGGTAAGGAATTCCATAGTGAGGTGACAAATGATTTTTCGAATAATGCAGTACGGTAGGAAGGAATATAAAGATTGGAATGACAAGATCGGGTGTTACAGGAGGGAACGGAGGATTTAAATGTAAGGAGTTGAAAAATATAAGAAGGTCTTCGGGATTGAATTACTTGGTAAAACTCTGGTCCAAACTCTTTTGATAATGCTAGACGTAAGGAAGATTCCTACAGAAAAAAAGAGTCTACTTACTTATAAGCATTCAGCTTATCACCAGCAGTCCATAAGTGTTTAGTATAAGCGTACGTAACTTGAGGATTTGTTATAGGCAAGGGATTATATAATGGGTCTGTTCCAAGGAGCATGACTAGAGTTTTATGAGATAATTTCTGGAATAAAAATAATCATTGTATTTTGCATATATAATGCTTTTAAGAATAATGTTTTAGAGGTAAAAATATGCATACCAGTCTTCCAGATTTCCTGCAAAGAGATGCATACTTGAGCCATGTGTACATATCCTCTTGTGGGCTCAAAACAAGAGTTCGCACCTGAATTATTTTTTGCCAGTCTTCAACAATTCTTTGACATCCCTAAAAAGCAAGTTTTTTTAATACATACAAGTAAGTTATATATACAAATATATTAATCATTTGTCTTTGGTGTGATTGGTAAGGATAACAAAATGAAATAAACTCTGTCTAAACAAAGGTACTTACTTGTTTTCATAAATAGCAGAATGAGTGAAGTCCGAAGCCAGACTTAAGAAGATTTAAATACTTTGACGGAACCAGATATTTGGGAGATTACAAGGTATTCAAACTTGGAAAGGATTGAAATATGACGGTGAACAGTAGGTGTAGTCAGGTTCGAGATTTTGGTCAAAGTATGAGCAATGGATTTTTTCCAGGTAGAGAAAACTGGTCATTAACTTATACATTTTTTTATAAAATATTTTTTTAAAATATTATTATTTATATGAAAACGTCCACTAATAAATGAAAACAATTTTTGGGACAGGTCACCACTCTTTCCTAGCCAGGGTAGGGCTGCTTCCTTTTATTTATTTTTTTTCGTAAGAAAAACCGTCAACCCTAATGGGATAGATATTTAATGCAATGTTAACAAAAGAAAAAAAAAACACTTTTTGTTACTAAACAAATTACTCCAATCTAACCTGAAGTCTTTGCCACCAGATGTTTCTAATAGTATACTGACGATGTGGCATTTCCTCGTATTGTATAACTTCTTCTAGCTCAGCCAACATTTGAACAGAAACCATTGCTGGATAGGCACGTTGATAGCTTTCACTCGCCATTGAAGTTAATTCCGTATCCAAAAGATCTCTTGCCGAATCAATAAGCTATAACATGTCATACATAAAATTTAATGGTGTATGCAATGCTAAGATCCAATTTTAAAACTTGTTTCATTTTGATGTTTATATTCTCTAGTAATAAAATATAATCACAAGTTAGTAAAGCTTTATCTAATTTCCTAAGGAAAATAAATAAATAACTTTCAATTTGAAAGTTTCAAAACAGCCAGAAAGTGAAATGAAGTTTTCAAACACTGACTCTTTTTTTTAGGAAATATATCTACCATTTCCAAGGGGTCAATAAATTGTATGAGTTCTAATAAAATTTTCAATTTAAAACACAGCTAATCAGTAGTATTGGCCTTGGTAAAGATTTCAGAGAAATTGAATGGCTTTTTGCAGAAAAGAAATAGTAGTATAGTTTTATCATACAACAAAACTCCTTATATACAGTAGACCAAAAAAGTATTTTATCACAAATCTTAATAGGCTCAAGAAAGTTTCCAGGAATAATAATTAATTTAAAAGGCTCTTGGAAATTATATTTTAGAAACAATGAATATTTGCAATTCAAAAGGTGAGCTTAAAGTAAATCTAACAGAGTAATTTTGAGGGCCAACCAATTATTATTATTATCAATTCTGAAGTTCCAATGGCCTAAGTTGCTGGAGATTATTCAATTTTGTATTTTTTAACAGAAAATACACAACAAAGAGGCACTTGTATTTTTTTGGTTTGTTTGTAGTTCAAATGTATATTATTTTAAATGAATTGCTAATATGTCCAATAAATATAAATATTAATCAATAAACACATTTTTTAATATTTTATTTAAGGCATAAATGTTAACTCACCTGTTGAGCTAATGTAAATTGCCGATTGTGAATAGCGAGGACTGCTCTATAGAAAGAGCCATCCATTGTGTCTTTAGGTATGCATGATACATACCTCTCCATACTCTCCCATTGCTCGAGACCCCATGAGGCTGCTGAGGCCATTCGAGACATCCTCTCTCTACCTACATCACCCACTTGGCTCCAATGAGCATGGGCGACTTTCTGTAGTTCCTCCCTACCGAGAAAAAAGTATATATTTTAAATCCAATAATTTATGAATTATATTATTTTATTATAACTTTTCTTTTTACATGTAATAAGTCAGTGTTTCCCAGTGTTTTATACCTGTACTGGTATCAAACTGGCCCGCAAGTTGCGTTGGTGGTACACAAAAAATAATCAATAATGGCAGATATAAAAAATAAAACACATTTTAAATAATAAAAATATCATATAAATATTTCCTTTAATTGATATAATATAATTTTAATTAATATTATGATGCAGGAAAGTTGTTATTGTATATTATCAATGATTGAAAATCCGGCAACCGATATAATTTTTTTTGATACACTGTTCAATACAATATTTTCTGGGTTGTCCTCCTCAGAGGGAGCACAGCCGTGCGACCTATTGTGCCACCCATTGCTATCTCACCTCAGAGTATTACCTTCCAATAATCCAGAAGTCTCCTTATCGATATTTCGCTTGGGTCAAGATTGGTATCCTTTGTGTCACGAAAGTACCTAAAATGTGTATGATCTAGCCGTTCACAATCACGGATGATGTGTATCGGCGTCTCTTCTTCTGCTCCACACCATCTGCAGATGGGGGAGTTGACTAGCTTCATCCTATGAAGGTGCTTGTTTAGTTTGCAGTGTCCTGTAATTATTCCAATCGCTTCCTGAAGTTCTGCTCTGTTAAGGAGCTTCAGCTCCTTCCAGGATTCTCCAGAAGGCTTTTGAATAAAGCATTTGGTGTGCCTTAAAGTCTGGTTTTCCCACAGGTTTTGTTGCTTCGTATGTAGCCATTGGTAAATTGTCCGTTTGAACAATGACGTTGGTGCCCCGCAAAAGGAAGCAGGGCCTATTGGCGCTGTAGGGGCACCTCTTACTGCAAGTAGGTCCGACCTTTCATTGCCAGGGATATTGTGTTTTGAACTTTAAAAGAATGAAATTCTGTGAGCAAAATATTAATTGTATTTTAACTGTTTAAAAGGAAAGTATTACATTTTAATTTCATATGGCTTAATCAATTCACTTTTTATAGACAGGTGACAAAAACAAATAAATAAATAAAAACATCTTGATAAATCTTTCAATGAATTCCTACACTCCCCCTCATTGAATAGATATTTAACACACAAAAATTAACAAAATTAACACAAGTCCAATCTGGTTAATTAAGATGTTCAAATGTGCCTTCATAAATAGGTCTGCCAACTGATCTTCTGAGGAGATTGATTTTATCTTGTGTAGATTGATTTTATGATGGCAGCTTTGTTATCGGCGAAAAGTGTAGGAACACTCCTTAAGCCATCAGGAAGCAACTCTTCAAACATCCTTTGTAGCCAACTCATTTCACGAGCAGATTCACTGGCAGCCATACTAGTTAAATTTTCAACAGTGCAATCCCCTTTGGCCATCAATCGCCAGCTTGATTTAAATGCAAAATAATTCGAAGGCAGGGTGTCTGGAATTTTACATACTAATAAAATATCAGGTAGATTAGAGGTTTCATCACCTTCCCTCATCTCTCGATTTAAGTTATTCCAAATATTCTTTCATTTAGATAAATGACTGGCCATGTCATCATCATCATTATATGAGTAAGTAAAAAATTGCATGGCTAAATCAAAGGATTTATCCTCCTCAATACCTTCATATAGTCTATTTAACTCTAGCCATACGTCCCTAGCAGAATTTAATCTCATTTCTTTAGTGAGAGTTTCCTCTGACATATTAGTTGTTAAATAAAGAAGAGCTTTAGTATCAGCAGTATTCTGTAACTCCTTATCATAATCTGATACCTGTATATCAGAAGCACCTGCTGCTGGCCTGTCTGGAGCAATCAATTTTCCTTGAACCACATCTTCTCCTCCAGGAAAACTCCTCAGAAGGATAAGCATTTTAAACTTCCAAGTTGCCCAATTAACTTTCCCTACTAAATGTCCAATATTAATCCTTAAACTGTCCATGGTTTCGAAAAACTTTGACAATAACTCACAGAACAAAAAAAAAGTTCACTTTTAGCGCGTTTTTAAGCTGCTGTACCCATAACCTATTGTGTTTTGAACTTTAAAAGAATGAAATTCTGTGAGTAAAAATATTAATTGTATTTTTAACTGTTAGGCCCAGCGCACACGGTGAGACTATTCTGCAACTCAAGTTGCAAACTAGTTGCGTCTGAAACCAGTTTGCAACTTTTTTCAGCAAAAGGCGCGACTGTTCTGCAACTCGAGTTGCAAACCAGTTGCGTATAAAATGATTTATTAACTAAAACAAAACACGCGAGTATATTGGCTTGTTGTAAATCAATTGCCCAACAGTTTCGCAAGTGGTTTGTTTATTTAGTGAGTTACGTGTTTCTTTGTAAGAACTTGCTATGTCAGACTCACAAGGGGAGTATACAGCGATGGGGGTCACCAATATGAACTATTTTTATTCTGGTGATTCTACACAGAAAAATAGTCGACGTGTCCGAGCGTTCCGTCCAATACGCCTTGGAGCCGAGAAATAAAATAAAATAAGTTGAAAGTGCTTTTTTCATCGAGTTTAAAAAATTATATCGACATGATTCTTTCACCAATTCATTTGTTTTATAGAGTTCCTAGATTAAAAGAAAAATATAATCGTTAAACAATAATTTATATTACGTCAAATAAATTCAAAAATATGTTTATGTTTTCAAGTAAACTAGCATTATACATTTTTTTAGACCAAAAATAATAGCAGAAATAAGCACCCCAAAAAACTTAATTGTGGTGAATATCTTTGAAAACAAAAACTAATGATTTTTCCCAGTCTGAAGGAGACTACAAATTTGTAAGCGAAAAAGTAACGTGACGTTTTGAAATTCAATATCTCCTCTTGAGATAATCCCATTTTTAATTCATTGAAATCCTTAAAAAGAAGAAAGACTCCTTGTTCTAACCAATAAATGACAATCATCATATAAATGACTATTGTATTATATCAAAATGTACTTGCAAAAAATGGTTCTCAAAATAAAAATAAAATGTTAATTTTTTTGCATATAACGTCAATCCCAGAACACGTAGAAACACCCTCATTGGAAGGAAATGTGTCAGATTATCGACCCTCCAAGTTTGGTTTGAATCGGGTAAATATTCTTTGAAATATGGCTGGATTCTTGAATCTTTAACAAACTTATAAGGGCCCTCCCCCTTAGTGAAATTTAAAATACCCTCTTTTTTTTAATTTTTGTAATATTCACAAAATTTGAATTTAGGGTTTTTTTTATGTGCTAAAAACGAATCTGACATCCGTTTTTAAATCAAAAATTGCTTCACGTTAAGTTCTTGATGGCACATATTGTTATTGGCTACATGGCTCTAATACACTTTACTTAAAACTGCCTTTACATACAGTCCAGGCAACGAACAGTTATAGATGGAAATTTTTGGAACACAATTTTTGACTTCGTAACTTTGTTTGGCCTAGATAGGAGGTGAACATATCAAATGTCCTCGCCCCTAGCCTTTAAGCCAGGGGGGAGGGGGGTTTAGAAGGTCCCATTTTTCGACTTTTCACTTATATCTCGGAAACCCTGCGTCCTAGCGACATGACTACTCTATAACAAATGAAAGCTGATTAAATTTCCTACAAGTTCTATTTAATAAAGTTTTTCGAGGTATCTTAGTTTTCGAAATATCCGCTCTTGAAAGTCTGTCATTTTGGGAAAAAACACACTTTTTTCTATTCTCGACCGGATATCTCTTCACCAATGCACCCGAAAAATGCTACCGACATATGCCTCACATATGCGGGATCATTTCTTTATTGAGAAATGATCCCGCATTTGTGAGGAATAGTTCTCTATCTTCCCATCGCCCTGGTGAAGGCTTGAAGATCAAGCCGAAACGTCGGCACAATAAAACCATTTTTATGATAAAATGTAGTTTTATTAAGTAGCAGTGACCGAACCCTGACAATCCCTACCTTAAATACAAATTTATTTATAGATGTGTTTACAAAGAAGTGACGTAAGAATAAATTTGTATTCATATATATAATTAGAACTATGCCGGACCCTGCTCACGACCTGTTACAGAACTGATTCATTGATTTTCTTTATTATTAAATGAGTTTTATGATTACTTAGAGTTTTATAATTTATGCTAAGTTGTTTCTTAATTAATTTGCATATATTTTAACAAATTAATATAAAAATATTAAATTAACATTCAGTTTGTATGTGCATTAGAGTTTTCCAGAAAAAAACAAGTTTCAAAAATAAAAGTATTTTTACCAGTCACCAAGTGCCTCCATGCATCGCATTTGGCCAAGAGCTAATTCAATATCGTGAGGGTTTTCAGTGAGCTTTTCTGTATAAGCCTCTAATGCTTTTTCCCAATTGTGTAGTTTTTCATACCAACGTTCTTTGACTGTCAACTGTTCACATTCATGGCTCATTACATATTCCAATAGGCCTGGAGATGTAGTATAAATATTATTAAAACACATAGAACAAACCATAAATATACCATAACAAAAAAACTAAGAGCATGGAATATATATGAAACTACAAACCCATTGCTGCTTCTTTCTGCTGGAGTTTATTATTAATTGATATCAGAGCTTCTAGTACTTGTGAAGATGGACCTTTGTGAAACTCTTCCTCTTTGTAGTGTAATGCTTTTGCATAAGCTCGGCATTGCATTGCTTTTTCTCCGAGAAGTTGAGTGTCAAGAGGGAGAGGCCCCTAATTGAATGCAAAATTAAGTAAATACTTGAGTATACATTAGAGAGGAATGCATAGGAGCATCACACAGGACCTGTGTACTCTAAGCACACCCCCCAAAAAAGTAGTTAGTTTACTCCACATTGCGGAGGAATGTGCTAAAACAAAGCAATATCAAAAGATTAAATATAAAAACCTTTTATAAATATTTTTTAATTAGCTGACTCATTAATCTAATTACTTATTATTACTTATTAGCATAGAATGCTACATAGCTAGTATCAGTTAATTAATAAAAACAATTACATCCCATAGGTGCGAAATTATATTTTAGCTGGGAGTGTGTTTCAGGTAACCCCCACCACTTAAGTTCACAACACAATTTTCTCATTAGATGGCACAACGTATACTGAGTTTTGTTAAAAGGAAGAAAACATGATAACCAGTATGGGCAAATTAATAATATCCCCAAAAAAACATAAATGTGAAATAGAGGCCAAGTTCCTGCCCCCACAAAGAAACACTCCCTTCCTCAAAAAAATCCCCTCCTAAAACCCCCACAAAACGCCTTACCATTCTTCACTCCAAAAAAGTAGTATGAGTTGGTGTATTAATTCAACCAAAAATATTTGCCGATACAAGAGATGATACAAGAAAGAAATGTCCAAGTTCATTACTTGGAAGACCTCATAGTTACTTACTAAGAACAGTAAAGACACTTCAACTGACCTTTAAAAACAACAATAACAATACTTATATCCAGTTACTAAAATATCACTTTCCTCAACCAGGTAAATTCTTAAACTTGGCAATGTTTAGTTTTTCTCTAAAGGTATTTTCGGCACAAAAAAAACATTGCCAAGTTTAAGAATATACCTGGTTGAGGAAAGTGATATTTTAGTAACTGGATATAAGTATTGTTATTGTTGTTTTTAAAGGTCAGTTGAAGTGTCTTTACTGTTCTTAGTAAGTAACTATGAGGTCTTCCAAGTAATGAACTTGGACATTTCTTTCTTGTATCATCTCTTGTATCGGCAAATATTTTTGGTTGAATTAATACACCAACTCATACTACTCTTTTGGAGTGAAGAATGGTAAGGCGTTTTGTGGGGGTTTTAGGAGGGGATTTTTTTGAGGAAGGGAGTGCTTCTTTGTGGGGGCAGGAACTTGGCCTCTATTTCACATTTATGTTTTTTTGGGGATCTCATTACTTTTTTCTAAGTATTAAATAGAATTTAGTTGCCGCATACCTACTGGCTTTTGTACTTCATATAAAACCAGGGTCTTTGGATTCTGCTTAAAGTTCTCCTTACTGCTTGATATTTGATACCAATAAGTAGCATACCTATCTACGTCTAATCACTAGACTAGAAAAGTTAGAAGCTCTTCCAGATGACATTACTCTAGAGGAAAAATTGATTGCTCTCTTAACTAAACTATTATACTGTAAAACCTTATCCCGAGGATAAAGATCACAATAGGGAAAGTGCAGAAGGCCTTCAAGAAAAAGATAAGAACAAAGACGATACATTTTGGGTTTGTGATCCTAAACTTAGTAATTTAGATGGCTCGACTTTGAAAAACTTTATTTACTACATTTAAGAAAGAAGCCACAACTGTTTTTGTTAAGATGCGTCGAAATGTTTTTTAAAACATCAAATATAGGTTCTCCTTACCAAGACGATTCATTTGATACCCCACATGATGGGTTTTCAGAAGGAATGATGCCAGTTCGATGGAACAAAAAGTAGAAAACGTCATAGGTAATATGACACTCCCGTATCAAGACCTACCTGCGCCCCAAGTTTGGTCAAAATAGGCCAAACGGTGTGAATTTGTATGAGGAACAAACATACAGACAGACAGCTGAAAGACCTTTTTTACCTAGCCTAGTGCATTACCCAGACCAAGGCCTACTTGTGTGCCAAGTTTGGTCTAAATCGGTCAAATGGTGTGAATTTGTGTAAGGTACAAACATGCAGACAGACAGCTGATAGACAATTTTGACTAGCCTATGACACTACCCGGATAAAGACCGACATATGTGTCAAATTTTGTCAAAATCGGTCAAAAGGTGTGTATTTGTGTACGGAACAAACAGACAGACAGACAGCTGATAGACAATTTAACCTAGCCTATGATTCTCCCCGTATCAAGACCCATCTGTGTCCCAAGTTTGGCCAAAATCGGTCAAACGGTACGGATTTGTAAGAGGAACAAACATACAGAGAGACAGCTGGTATAAGATTTTTACCGAGCCTATATGCGTCTAATTGTTTCTTAAAACATCAAATATACGTTCTTCATACCGAGACAATTCATTTGATACACCACATCATGGGTTTCGGACGGAATGATGGGTTTCCGAAGGAAGTACAAAACTGGCACGCCCCCGCCCCGGAAGCGGAGTCAAACACAACTTTTCGCGATTTTTCGATTTTTTCCTTTAATAATGTCTTCACATCTATCTTCATGCAAAATTTCAAGTCTCTAGCATCATGGGAAGTGCCTAATAATTTTGATGAGTCAGTGAGTGAGTGAGTGAGTGAGTCCTAGAAATCCCGATTTTCGATCGCTTATATCTCAGAAACTATTCGATGTAGAATTATGAAAATTTCCAGTTTTACTCACATCTAGTAGTATAATACCTGTGTAAAATTTCATAACTTTATCTTTACCTGGTTGAAAGTTATGAGAGGGTAAAAATCGGCTCTAAGACCGCCTGTAATATACACACAGTATGCTTAGGCCGGAACTTGGCCTGGCGCACTACCGTGCGCCTAGATGTCTCAGGAGGAAACCCGTACCCCTAATGGACCAATTTTGTTTAGTTTAACACCAGTTTTTTCTTAGTTGAGCATGATTTATACTGACTTTTGTTGCAAGGAATCACTAATGGCTGGTGCAAGCAAATAAATAATTTTGTTACAAAGTAAGCTCTTACTTCTAAATTTAACAAGTTTTGTTGCGAGAAAACAAAAAACTACGCCCCCTAGAGTCCATGAAAACTTTGGTATGGACTGGAGGGTTTCAGGAAAACCACCATTTCTAGTGAACTGATTTTGCTGATTAATAGATTCATCCAAACTATCAAACATGTTTCATTAGTGAAAACTGGTATGACTCAAGTTACACTTCTAATTTTTTTTTTTTTTTTTTTTTTCTGGTTATTGAGTTCTATCAAAACCTTGTTACCCTAGGCACGTCTTTTCCTTTCAAATAAAGTAGGTGATATCATGAGATTTATGGTGTGAATATGCCTAAACAAAAGTGAATTTCAATTTCTAAGGAATCATGAATGGCGAAGATAACTAACCTAACAGTAGATATTGGAACTACCGTGGAACCTGCCAATATTGAGCTCTTACAGACTCTAAATGACAACACAAAGTGATATGATTTTATGTGCTTTTAATGTTTTATTTTGATAAATTAAGACTTACACATTTTTGGTGCACAAAAGTAAAGTAGAATTAAATGATTTAAACATGATTTTTTTATATAAACAATCAACATAACTCGAGGCAGCATACCATAAGGTATACTTATATTTACTTTAATATAATAAGATAAAATATAAAAAAAACTTAAACTTATTTTATTTAAGAACTAAATAATTTCATGTGTTATCTAACATTTCATTTGTTATGGGCCTTTTTCTCTATTTATTGTATTTTTTATTTTCTTTATATTTTTTAAAATTATTATTTGTACTTGTAACTATTAATATAGTGTACTTCACTGGTGTAGGACAATAAAATATCTATAATCAGGTCTTAACCATAAAGTGACTCGATGGAAGTCACCTCAAAGGGGTGCATCATTAAATGAAATAAATAACATAATACTTTAATAGAAAATGTGTTCTACACAAGAGGTAGACTGAACAATTTGTGAATAGAAGGGATTCAAGCTCGAGCCAATCATATTTTATTACAATTGAACTAAGTAAATCAAAAGTAGATAAATCATACTATCATTACCTTATCACAATGTTCCATGAACTCAGCCAAATTCAAAATAGTCTGTGTGATTTCAGGTAGATCAGGAACTCTTAATGCTTGCTCCAGTATTCTAATTAATTCTTGTTGTAATGATTCTGTCAATTCAGTCCAACAGGAAACAAATGATGCATTAAACAAATCTCGAGGCAACTGAGTGTACGTCTCTGCTAATGCGCCACATGAGCTGCAAAATGTATTATGATAAATAATTCTGAAATCCAAGAAGATGTGAGTTTAAGTGTAATGTGTGAATTACATATGGCAATAATGCAAACCTTTTCAAACCTATTTTTTATGGTGTTTTCTCCTTCCTTATGATGCTGAAGCAATGACACAACCAGGAGGAACTGACCAGAAAACATTTTGACATAAAAGTCCCCAAAATGTAAATCGTTCAAATTTATATATATTATTTTTTTTCACGGTGCATCGACAACTGGGCCATTAGCACTGATATATATTAATAAATAAATTATTGGGAATAAGTCACTATTTAATTTTGTAAATACTACAACTTGCTCAAATAATTAAATACACTGTTGAAATCTGATTCTCCGAATTGTGGCTTTTATATCCCGACTTACATAAAAATCAAGTATGTAATAATAATCTTGATTCCTTCATCAATTTATTTATTTTAACTACATTCACTTTACCACATTCGTAACTGTTGTTCTTAGATAATAATAAGAATGTAAACAAATAATTATATATATATATATATATATATATATATATATATATATATATATATATATATATATATATATAATTATCCGCACATATAACGAATATTTAAGAAGTATTGGACAATTCTCACTACATCCAACAGGACATCACGCTGTTCCTAGAGGCCGCTTTTAGTAGCCAGGTAATAACATTGAGGTACTGCAATATCCATTTCTCTAGTCAATATAAAGTATTTCTTGGCCAGGAGTGCAAAAAAGATCACTCATCTTTAGGCAAAACTCTTGATTCTATATATTCTCTCTTGCTTGATTCTATACTTCTTATAATATCCTACATTTTATAGGCTTACAAATACTCAATACTCGCACTGCTGTTGATGTCAAGAGCTGCCAATTAATTCTCTCAGGAGCAGCCCTTTCGCCAGATTTGCATCAAGCTTAATGATTTGCTTGTTGAATTTGTATGGGTAGTGCACTTTAATAATACAGCACCCAAGTAATCATGGGATGGGAACTGTACAATATAACTCCTTTATTTTACAATACTATTCATCTAGGTTTTTAGAATTAAAATGTTCTGAAAGAGAAATGTTATATTTAAAAGGAAGAGTTATATTAAAAAATGTGACTTTGAAAAAATAAAAGAATTTGGAAATTTCTGAAATCCAATTATAGGCAGAAAGCTAAAAGTATACCAAATTTCATGTTGCTGCACTAATGATTTTAAAAATTGATGCACAATAATAAAAGTTATAATCATAAAATTATTTTAGGTCAATTGGAAGATAGTAATAGTAATGAGTGAGCCAAGTGGCTTTGGGTTTATTTTAGAAATGATTTGTTTAAATTATATAATATTACCGTAGTGCTGGAGATGAGGAAACTTTGAGGAACTCTATGCTCAGGCCTTTCAACCATTCCAGCCAATCGTCTTTGGATACTCGTCTGCTGGCAGCCCAGGCAAGTTGGAGTTCAGGGGCTGAAGTGTGCATCTTCGGAAAAGTACAGGTAGTAAAAAATCACCTCTTTTTATAAAGAAAAAAATCAAACAAATACCATTTTGTACAACTCAACCTACTTTCTTTATAGTAGTACTGTCTATTGCAACAGCAATATCCCTTGTTTTATTTCTTAAAAGACGATGTCTAAGATTCAAAAAATCTTCGTCTGGTGTTACATTAATTCCCTGAAAAATATATATGAAGTGAACAATTTTACAATGGCTCAAAGGTCTAAAAAATTATTTGGTAATTAGCAGTGACAATTTTTAGTCTCAAATAACTTACCGACACTATGTTTGTCACTAGAACTTCGTATCGATGACAGCTTATACGGTGCTTCATTACTACTTTGTTTACAAGTTGAATAAAAATTTCATATTTTTTACCGAGTTGCATAACAAGAGCACATAACGTATCCATAGCTGTAGGCCTTAATTCTTGAGTCTGATCCATACTTCTGACCTTAATATAAAATTATGATTAGTTTAAAAATATTATAATTTCACAGCATTTCTCAAATTAAAAATGAGCTTAAAATGAAAAGTCAGGCAGTTCATTTTCTACTGCAACCTGGTGCGTCAACCTAGGTGAATCTTCTGCTTCTCCATCCATCCCTGACCACTCATAAATTATATTGCCTACCTTCTGAGGATGACTACGGCTGTATCAGCATCCTGCAAACCAGGCACATACATCGGCACCCAACACCCATCAAAGACAATAAAGTTAAAACAAACAAAATGTACAAAACTCAGAACTTCAAAACTTTTTTTTTTTTTTGCTTTAAGGTCTAATTAAAATGAGCTAAACATGAATATTGATTATTTTCTCACAAAATTTAAAGTATAACTTACTAAAGCGTGAATTATTCTTGAAGCATACTCCTGGAAATCAAGGGAGTCTGATAGATGATCAATAGTTTCCATTGCCTCTTTACTACAGGCCAAGGGAAATTCATTCGCATTGAAAAGTTTTACTATTGGAGGTAAAACCAAATGTAAATACTCATCAAGGTTGTTTCCAAATTTTTGCAATGCATTCAGAAGCTAAAATAACAAATATATTATATTAATTTATGAATGCTTATATACTTTTACAAAAATACTTTTTTAACCAAAAAAATAAAAGTCTAACCTTAATTGTAACAGTTCTTTCTTTAGAAGAATCATGGGAAAGAACTTTTAATATTTGAGGTAACAGAAGAGGAAGATAAACCTTAAATTCTGCTCCTAAGGCAACTGCAATATTTTCTACAAGCAGTATTAATGTTCCTTGAAGAGGACTCGACACAGTCCAAAATTCCTTGAAAAAAAATGTCATCGTTATAATAATTTTATTGAAGTTTTATCATATTGTTAAATACATTAATTTTGAAAAATACTAACTGTAACAAGTTTAAAAATATCATCAAGGTAATTTCTGATGTGTTGTTTTACAATAACAATAAGTTTTCCAAGCTGTTGGAATAGAAAGTCTCTGAAACTTGCTTCTGCGGTCCGTATTACATTAATAAAACTGGGAATAACTTGTGGAATATAAGGCACACATTTGATCCCAAGAGATGTAAATATAAAAGTCACAGCCTAATAACAAATAAAATACCTTTAATACTTGACGAAATAGAAATTGTCAAATCAATGAAACTTTTACTTGTTTAGCTCACCTGCACAACCATATAGTAGTGCCTCGTTAAAGCAGGATCTCTTATAATTCTCATGAGCGTAGCTATGGCAATTGCTGGGTAGTATTCATCTAATGTTGATGAACTCATGTTAACAAGCATCTCACTAGTTGTTAGCTCTAAAAATGTAAAAATATAAAGAAAAAAGTCATTATAAAATTATATTGTGGTTAGATAATATTACATTATATTAAAGAGTATACTTAATGGATTATGGTTAGGTGATAAATATCATCTATCTGTCAGTAGTAGGAAAGAGTTGTACAGATGTATTTATTAAAATTTCAATTCCATTTATTCAACTTTTAAAATTGTATTTTATTTATTCTTAAATTTAACGCCAATATTCCATTTTAAAAAGTTGTAGGCAAAACTCTACAATGGAAATCGTAGCAGATAGCAGTCAGCAGTTAGCTCTATCGATGCTCATTCTCTGAGCTGACATCCTTTTACTCCGAGCTGGTAACCTGCTAATTTAATCTCTATGCTCCTCTTTGTAGCAGATAGCAGTTAGCACTACTGCTTCTCTAACTCTGTGCCGACAACCTTGTCCTCCGAGCTGTTAACCTGCTAATTTAATCTCTACGCTTGTCTTCATAGCAGATAGCAGTTAGCTCTACTGCTTCTCTAAGTCTGTACCTACAACCTTGTCCTCCGAGCTACCGTAAAAGGTTTGGAATAATCTATCCCAACCTCTGAAAGATGACATTCAAAACTGGAGTTTTCCAGATGAGTGCTCTATCACCATGTTAAAAAGAATAGTAGGTTTAAAAATTGTGATTAAATAATTATAAACAATATTGATTTTAATCCTACCATGACATAATTCTGGTTCGTTTTTGCCATCAGACATAGCCAAAAGTGCAGTAGAATTCACTTGAGTATCAATCTGGCCTAAATACATTTTGTGCTTGAATGTATCGAGAGCTCCAAGAAGTCCTAAAACCCTTATTGTTTCACGCCTACAAACATTAGAATGATATCATCAAAAAAAATATACAAAAAAAGTAAATAAAAATGAAATGAAGGGAAAGAATAAATGTGGAATAGACTCAGTACTTTGAGCGAATAAAAAACAAGTAATTACAATGATATATTTTAGGCATGAATAATGGCTATCAATCATTTTGTCAGTAAAAAAAAATGAAAACCGATCACTGAAATTCTTCATTCTTTGCCTCATCAAATTAAAAGTACATCCTAAATATAATAATATTGTTTAGAGGCAAATTAGATTGGAGGATAGGTTAACCGTCAGTAACAGCAGGTGGCATTGTACATGTCTGAGGATGTGTTGTGTCCAGGTCCTGGGTGCTAAGTTTATTCGGAGGATGGGGTAACTGTCAGTAACAGCAGATGGCACTGTACGTGACTGAGGATGTGTTGTGTCCAGGTCCTGGGTGTTAACTATAATTGGAGGATGGGGTAACCGTCAGTAACAGCAGGTGGCACTGTACGTGACTGAGGATGTGTTGTGTCCAGGTCCTGGGCGTTAACTATAATCGGAGGATGGGGTAACCGTCAGTAACAGCAGGTGGCACTGTACGAGACTGAGGATGTTTTGTGTCCAGGTCCTGGGTGCTAACTATAATCGGAGGATGGGGTAACCGTCAGTAATAGCAGGTGGGGCTGCCAGGCCCTGGGTAATAACACAATCCTGAGTATGGAGTAGAAGTTAAATTGGGTGGGGCTATGCATGTGCTGAGGGTGAAGTGCTGATCAGGTTAAGCCAGGCTAGGTGTGTCTTTTCAATTGCATTTCCTACCTCCTTCCATAGAGAGGAAACCCATTTATGCGGTTCATTCAGAAAGTGTGGACTAGAAAATCTTATGTTTCAGAACCCATTGGATTTAAGGAAGTATTAGAAAAAAATATTTTATTAACAGGCATGAAAAGTTTTGGGGTTTTTATGTATTTTCTTAAATATCTAGAAAAGGGTAGTAAATTCATGTTAAGTGGAAAATTATCATTCGAAAGCTTACTAAATTTTCTACAAAAAAGGTCTTGAATTAATCTCCGAATGAGAAATAAGTGCTTAAAATTTTCAAAGGATTAGTTTTGTTCTTTTGAATGGGGTTTTGTCTCTGTTTAACTCACTTCTTAATTGGTTGTTGTTTTTTATTTTAACAGTAAAATGAGTATTTTAGTAAAATGAGGTAAGAAAATGAGAAACTTGTTGGTAATAGTCTTTTCCTAGAACGAAAGCTGAGAAAGAGGGTGAAGTAAATTCTGCTTAGGATACTGTCAGTTTCCAGTTGTGGCACTTAAAATCTTCCTTCTCTTTAACATTTCATTTTATATTTTTCATGAAAGATCACAGTTTACTAATAACTTCTTCTATTCCATTACCATTGGCAAGGGATAAGAACGGAAACAAGCTAAGATGATGTGTTCCTGCAAGTCAGAATTTTTCAAAAGAAAAGCCATTAGGACTACTGGAAAAATTGTTTCCTGAAATAACTTCTAATTGTACATATTTTTAAATAAAGAAAAAAAAAGGTCATACCTATAAGCTGGTTGTTGCTCAGTTTTGAGAAAATTAATTAGAGTATCAAGGAGAGTAGGATACTTCCTATATGGCTCCACAACGTATCCTGTTGCTCCAACTATTTGCCCAAATGTCCATAACGCGACACCTCTTTTATCAGGCGAACTGACATCACTCATCAATTCAAGTAGTGTACTTGCAAGCCCATCCCTCCAAGAAATCATTTCATTGCCGTCAACCTTCAACAATTAAATCATAAGGTTTCATATTGTGTTTATTAAGGGCTCTGTTTATAATTTAGATAATTTGCCATCTTAACCGTAGCCAAAATAATCAAATTTCAATGTTATTTTAATCTTCATTAGTAAAAGCATTTTGAGCTGGAAATAACTAGAGAAAGAACAGGAAGGTTGGCAAAATATGATTAATACAAATTCCAGGCACTGCTGGAGGGAAAAATAGTTTCCGAATGAAATACTCCTCAAGAATACTCAAAAAATATAATGACCAAATATTGGACCTTGTATATTTTTTTCAATTTTCAGCAGATCTATAAAGCCAGTCCTTAATGAGGGTACCATTTTTTGGCTTAAAGCTAGCAAAAACCATTGTGTACATCAAACTACTTGAGCAGTAGTTTCAGGATTAATTTACACTTGAAACATGCTGGATATCATTGCTTGATGTCCAGCAAGGAACACGAAGAAATCTACAAAAATGCATAATAAACATAAGAAAATTCATCGAACAAACATCACCACTGCTGACAATATCGTCGATACAAATGCAAAGTATCGAATGTGAAAAGTGGTTTGGTACCTTAGAGATGACTATATAAATTTTACATTATAATATATCCTAATAAGACTTAATACAAATTCGTTAGTTTGATTTTCTGTAATTGATAATTATTTTCTTTAATTTTCAAGAGTTTGCCACAACGTACATCAGTCCAACAGCAATCAGTAAAGATAGAAAATGAAAAATGCGTTTTTTCACATTCGATACTTTGCATTTTTATCGACAATATAATCAAAAATAGCAATGACATTTACTTGATTCTATCATTATTATAAGGTAGTCAGTGTTCACTCCTACAAGTAACTAAAAGTAAATAATTAAATTAATAATTGCATAAAATTATAATTGAGAACTGAAATAATATTACCTCAGCTAAATCTCCAATTACTGTCAAAATATTAGTAATCACAGCTGGATTTGGTTCTGATTCTTTTAACTTTGGAACAAGAACTCTTAAAATAGGCTGAATGTAGGGCTGAATAAGTCTAGGTGCACTCAAAACAAGATGGTCTAACATTCGAGCACTTTGTTCTTTATTTCTGCTCATGCCACTATGCTCGAGTTCTGTGATCAACTATAACACAAGCAAGATTTAATAAAAAATTAATATTATAAATTTAAAAAAAAAACAAAAACCTTACTGTTCATTTTCAAAAAGTCCTTAGTAGTAACAAATATATGCCATTGTTATATTTGAAGCACACAAATATCAAGAACTGTTCTTAGATATCTTAAGGGGTAATACTACCTTGAGTTTTTTTTATTGGCTTTGATGCTTTCTTACCCATTCAAAAATGATTTTTACAGAAAATTATAAGAAAAGAAGAAAACTGAGCAGAGCAAAATCAATTATTAAGTGGTCAAGAAATATGCCTACTTTTACTATAGTTGTATGTAAATATGCCATTAATTAAGAATGTGTTTTACCTGGATAAGAGTTTTTCTAAGAGAGGGCATTGCATATGCTGGATTAACTAAACTAAGGCGACCAATAGTACAAACAGCCAATTCTCGGATAGCAAACACCTCATCATTCATTGCAATGAAGAGCGATGATAAATTTTCTGCTTGCCCAAGATGTTCATCAAATGTTCTATCCAACAAAGCAAGAACCCAATATCTGACTTCAGCGTCTGTAATTGAATAAATATAATTAGAATACTCTTTCAAAAGTTTAGCAATTAAAATGGCAAAATTAGTTTCTATCAATAACCTGCATCTGTAATTGCAACCACTAACAATTTAGATAGAACATCAGAAACTAATTCTGTCACAGTAGGTGAAGTCATGCTGGAAGTTCCTTCAATGGCCAATTTCAGTAATTTTATACATGTACGCACAGCTTCCAGTCTAATTTCTTGCTGTTCACTGTAAAGCAAATCTTTTGAGCATCGCTTCACGAACTGTAATAGAGATCTTCCTGAAAAAGTAGGAAAGGTTCCTTTATAACATTTCAGAAACAGTATTAATTAACCTTTTAAACAGAATAGTTGATTAGAAATGGATAAAATTAGCTTTAACACATCTCTTTTTGCCTCACTGAATACTTTTTACCATAAAGTGTACACAAAATGCATGATATTTTGCAAACTGATTAATCAAAAACTATGAAATATGGAATTTAAAAAAATATATATATGTGAATTGACAGCATTAAAGATTATAATTAAAAAAAAAAAAAAAAAATCAGTCCTGTAACAGGCCATGAAGGCCCTGAGGGGCAGATACTCTAGAGGTATCTGATTCATGTCCATACGGCACACTAGGGAGATAGTGTGGTCAGTACTATGCTCCGGCCGCCTGATTTTCCCCTTGGGCGCTTCGACTGCTGGAGTCATTAGCACCCAAGGTACTCATTATTAAATTAATTAAAGGCTGGGTCGGCCTAGGGACGGTCAGGGAGGCCGAATTCAACCCATGAACGAAGACACTAGAAGAAAAAATCTTTAGTGCTTGCTCGGGATTTGAACTCAGGCCTCCAGCTTATTAGTCCAGTGCTCTACCACTGAGCTAACCTCGCCCCCAAAGAGTATAATTGAACAGTTTTAACAACGTCAAAGTCCTAACCCTTTTGGGTTTCATGATCAGTAATCTAAGAACTAAATTAAATTTCTCACCATCAAAATTGAAATTTCCAAGAGTTCTAAGCGCTAGAACAGTACTAGAAACTTCGTAAACAACAGGCTGCACAGATGCAGTGGGTAAAATAGAATGTGGTTGACCAGGATGTCTTAGATCTGTATTCATGACAATGTGAGACAGCATTCCCAAGAGCCCTGGAAATCATTATTTATTTCAGGCCAGGAGGGATATAAAAAAAATATTTTATTTAAAATATTATTTTAATAACATAAAATATATAATTCAAGAAAATGTCTTTAAAGTTTTTACATAAGCGATGTACAATGGTTTCTTCAAAAAATTCAACTGCAGGTTTACCACACATCACACGTAAAAAGTTTGTTTTTAGTTGCAACATGAGTGAACTTACGAGAGGCAGATTTATAAGCTTCAGTTCTAGTACCAGGTCAAAATTCCTAAAAGGCCCTAAAATTATAATTTTTCCTATCTTAGTTCACAAGTATTAATAAAAAAAAATGCATTCATGCATATATTATGATGCCTTAATAATCTGGCATAATTAGTTTTGAATTGAAATTAGGTAATAATTGAATAGAACTGAATATTTCATCTTTTTGTATATTTATCATTTATGTAAAATTGATATATCTTAGTTTTGACGAAACTCAATTTTGGAGGACAAGGAAGTTTTGAAAAAGAGAGATATTTGCTTTAACCATTTCTCTACCTTTGACTGCTCTAGCAGTCGAGGAGCGGCTGGGCCCACTGTACCGTTGACTTGTGTGGAAGTGGGAGGAAAGACGACAACACGTACCAATGACTAGGCCAGCAGCCGAGAGCAGGAACATGACAGGTTAGTGGTACAAATTTACTTGGGTTGAGCTTAAAATGGTGGAGCTGATGGTTGTTGGACTCACATAATTGGGTTTGAAAACTGTACAGTTTGTTGCTGGCCGGCCCTCTCTCCTTCCTCCCTTGCCAGGATAGTTTCTTCTCCCACTCACTCATGATGAAAACACTGAACGAACGTAGAAAGAAATCAATTGCCTTTGCGTGATGCCTGCACTTTTTTCTTATGTATTCTCGCTCTCTTGTCTTTTTTCACACACCAGGGGAAGCCAACGAGCCGAGTGATTCAGCATATGGCCACCAGGAGGCACCAGTTCTCAGGGGTAGCATCCACGACCTTTCCTTCATATGATTGAGATCGGAAATATTGTTCAGGTTGATGAGTGATCCCTGAACAGGAAGCCTAATAAGGCAAAAACGTAAGCTCTACGATTTCATTGTGGGAATTTTGCAGTGGGAGGATTTTAGTGGGCACTTCCGGATAGCAGTATTGGTTGGACATCATAAAAGAGCTTTCTCTCTACTAATCCATTCTCCTTTAGCATGAGGAACAGGAAAAGGAACTTGTATAACTCTAGCACAGATGGAGAAGTAATTTTTTTTTTTTTTTTTTTTTTTTTTTTTTTTACGCACATCAACATCTAGGCCATTAGCGCCGACATCCAGGGTGCAGCGAGGAATTTTCCCAACGAGCCATGAGATGAGAAAATTCCTGCCGCCGGTGGGAATCGAATCCATCATCTCCCGCTTATGAATCTAAGGCACTGGCCACTAGACCATGGGGGACCTGAAGAAGTAATAATTCATAATGATGTAGAAAGAATTAATATTAAAATGTCGCATTACAACAATGATGCAAACCTTCAGATATTTCTCTCTTCAATTGTGGAATAGTTTTAGCCAATTCCCGAAGTGCTGTTGTAAGTGCTGGACTCAATCCAGAGGAAAACATTGACGGGAGTAACTGCTTTATATCGTCTTTAATAAGAGAATTCACTGCATGAGCCAAGAGTGTAATACACCCAAATATTGCAGGTTCTAACCTTTTCTTCCCACTACCGGTGTCCTGAGGAATCATATAATTTTATAAAATAAATTATAACATAAGAATAGTAATGTTGATTAATGGGAATTACTTATTACCCTACTAGGCAATGAGTTTTTTATTACTTCCATTATTTTTGATAAATAAGGCTGTATTTTCCCCTTTATAGCAATGGCAATAAAACCAATTGTAAGGAATGCCCCAGATCTATCCCTTTCTCTTGAGCGAACAGTTGTTAGCAGGTAGAGCATTACCCCAGAAAGGTGGCTGAAATTAAATGAAAAATACTTTAATTTGTAATATTGTTAATGACAAATAAACTTTAATCTCATAATATTCTTTTATCCTCTACATAGTATCCCTATGAACAGTGCAGTTATTTTGAGCACATGTTCCATTGCCTTATCTGGCATATTACATGTTGTGATTTATTTAAATGCATATATTATATTAGACAGGAATGTTCATCATAATAATTATACAAAACAAAAATGCTCTAATCTTGAAATTATAATGTTGTCAAGAACTTTTGACAGTATGCTAATGGGTCTGTATTGGGTTACTGTCTGGTTTAGAGACAGGAATGAGTAATGCTTTCTTCCATTGTTTAAGGATATAGCATTTTTAAAATATTATTTTATATAATTTAGAAAATAATACAGGAAAAAATTCTGCATTTTTTTAATAATATGTGATCATATAATATTAGGGAAACTTTTTTTGTCTATTCACAATTTTGTATGATAACTCAGTATTTTTTTTTAGATTAATGCCAGCTTCAATGTTTATGCGAGAGATTTCTGATGAAAGATTGATACAAAATAAAGTAAATACTTGTTTAAAATACATTAAATTTTACTGAAAATAAAAACGCATATTTTAATACAAATTATACTTACACCTCAACAAACTTTTCTTTGTTAAAAGCCGCCAGTCTGGGCAATATGGCAAGCAGAGTGTTATGAATATGAGGACTTCTGGAAGAAACCCTTTGAGTCAACACAGCAGCACAAATTGCATCGAAATTTTCTGAGATAATGCTTCTGCAAGCACAGCTTTCATAAAGTGGTTCTGAAGGAGTCATGGGTTTTACAACAAGCTCTGCAGGGGACATAGCTCTCGATTTACTACTGGAGAATAGAGGCAGCTTTTGTGAGAAGTTAAAGAATCTTGAATTAACGTTAAGATATTCCTGAAACTGAAATTAAATTTTAAGCAAAATCAGAAAATGGAATGGATACGATAACTTCAAGTTATATGATATACACGTTATGTCTGGGATCCACTTGACCCCAAAGGGGAGAATCAGAAAGTTGATAAATTAATGATTAACCTATTTCCTGTTTTAATTTAAGGGGTAATACTACCTTATAAATTTTGTTTTACCATTTTCTTTTTTGTGGGCCTTAATGCTTCCTTAACTAATCAGAAATGATATACAAGAGTGTTTATTTGCCGGACAGTTTTTAAATGTAAAAATTTGACTTTTGAACTAAAATTCCGATACATTTCAAAATTAAAAACAATTTTTTTTAATCTTTATTACAAGAAATTATGAAAAAAATTTAAAAAGAAAAAAAAATGAACTATTCGGTGCATTAAATTTTAAAGCCGATTTTCTCAAAACTATGTTTTTCACATTGCGCGATATGGTAGCGCTTTCATTTTTTACCCGGTCAACTTCAAATTTTAACTGCAGATTCCTAATGATATTTGCTAGTAATGTAAGCAGGGATTTTTCCATTCATTGAATTATTAGGATTTTATGACCGATTTTCGGCGTTTTTTTTTTTTCATAGAAAATGAAGAATTGTTCACCATTTTCGAAAAAAATTAATATTTCTTAAAAATCTTACTACTTTACTTTTTTTGTACTTTACTAGATTTAAAACCATCTTCTGTCAAATTAATTTTAGTTTTTTGTTCTAGATTAGAAATTTCCGCCTGCAGATTATCGCCTGAGAAAGAAGAGGGTTTTCGTTCGTCAGACACAGCACCACCAATTTGTTTTCGAATAATTAAAACTTCTTTTTTTTGGTTACTTTAATATTCCATATAAAACTTATGACATAAAGAATTGAAAAATAGATAGATTTATTTGCTATCCATAAATTGAAGAAAATTACCCCTTAACTGAACAAAACATTTTATACTAAAGATAAGCAATTAACAATGAAGTTAATTGTTACCGGAGACCCGGTAGCCGTGAGGGTTAAGGCGTGAGTACTTAACACTCCGTGCCAAAGGTCGTGGGTTCGATTCTCACTAGGGGCGGTGGCTTTTCTTTCCAAAAAAGAAAAGGCATCACCCCTATCCTGGCTAGAAAAGGGTGGTAACCTATAGATAACCCGTCCTAAAATTCGTAGTTAATAATAAATGGACGTTAAAATTTAAATAAATAAATAAAAAAACAATGAAGTTGCTCAAACAGGAGACACCTGAGCATGCATCATTTTTCTGTTTTAGTGTGGTTCCTCCCTACCTCCATAGAGAGAACCCGCTTATGAGGTTGGCCTCACGACGCAATCCAGAAGTGCCGACTAGAAACTTTCTCACTTCAGACCCCATAGATCACGAAAATATAGATGGTTCATATTTGTGTGTGTGTGTGTGTGTGTGTGTGTGTGTGTATATATATATATATATATATATATATATATATATATATATATATATATATGTGTGTTTGTCTGTTCGCTCTCTGGCAAGCTCAAAAATGGCCCGATTTTTATGAAATTTGGTACAAAAATCTGTCGTCTAATTTGAAAGGTCAAGTTCTTTAACCAGCAGAATCCGCCCACTGGAAGATGGTGTTTGGGGCGAAATTCACGCAAAAAAAATCGTAACGCTTACGTTCATATGCTTGCAGGTACTTGTTTTATAGATTTCTTAAATAGGAAAACAAATGAAACCATTTTTAAGGCGATATCTTTAACCGTTTTTGAAAAAAGCATTGATTTGAAAAAAAAACAAAGAGAATATTACAATTTTAAGAGAGATTAAATAACAATATAAATATTGATTTCATACTTGCTGTTGAGGAGGTGATTGGATTAATGAGTTCATTTCATTAAATGTATACTCCCATTCAGAATTACTACATCGTAAAAGTTCATTGAGAACTAGAAGTGAACCATGTATTCTATCATCCCTATTAACTCCTTTTTCCCTCAAATATATTTCTTCAAAACCACTCATGGCTTCCTCAAAACACTGCTTATACCTGAAAAGCAAAAATATAGACTATTTTTCTTAACAAGAACTTCATTCGATTTCATTGTCTTTGAAAGAAAAAAAATATTGAATTATTTTGTTCTTAACAACAATTTACTTTGTAATGCTGATGAGAAATTTTCATAAATATTCAGTATTAAAAATTTGTCTCAAACTCCATGCCAATTTTGCAGGAATATATTTATAAGTTCATTTTAAGGCGACAAATTTAAATACCTGCAGGAACGAAATCTAAAAAAAAATTGAACTAATGAGTCTATTTATGAAAATCGAAAGTTCTGTTTATCAACTTTCGCTAGATCTTGAGGAATGGGGAATAACAAATACTTAACAAAATAAAACTCTGGAAAAGCAATTAACTTGTTCAACACATTAGAAACTTTAAGAACAATGTTCACTGGCTGAGACCAACCTATCAAAGTTAGCGTAATTAAGGTTTTCTTAAAAAATTGATAAAACTTTTAAATATTCCACGCAGCATTTAAAACTGTTTTCAAGATATTTAAAAAAATATACAAAAAGTCCAAAACTGCTAATGTCTGTCGATAAAATATTTTGATTGTAGAACTTCCTTCATTACAAATGTTCCAAAATTTCATTTTGACATTGATTTCAACTCATTATGTCTTTTTGGAATAACCTTAACTAAAATTCTACTTTTATTTTACTTTTCTTGAAAATTTATCACATTAAAAGTGTGGTTTAATTCGATCCCCTCGGTCAAAATACCTTTAAGAAGTGAGTCTGGAACCTATTAACACAAAACCTAATGTGCTATGATTTGGCGCGGAAAAAGTATATTTATATAGGCATGGAAAAATATATATTTATATATGTAGATAGTTAAAATTGAATAATAATTAATGAAAATAACCATTGAGGTTTCTGCATCTGCTTAGTAGTTTCCCTCTGTGCTGTAATTACTAAGGCAGCTCTTAAAGCTTCAACAGCATTTTCTCGTATTATTGGCTTTGGATCTCGGACTGTACGTAAAATAGGTTCAAAAAATGATTGAACTTGCTGGAAGAAATATGTTGAGGCACAAACGGCTAGTTCTCTTAAAATTAACACCTGCAATTCAGAAATAAAAAGTAAACAATTTATGAATATTTATTTATGAATATTTATATAATTTAAAAACAAAAATAAGTTTACATCCTTTAAAATGAAGTCGCTTGTACACAATGTAGTACTATAAATGATCGTTGGCCAAATTAATTTACAAAGATTCTTAAAGTAATAATTCTTGATGAAATGAATGAAAGAATTAATAATCACATAAGGTCAGTGAATCCTTTATTATTCCACAAAACATGTTAAAATTAAACATTTTGAACATCTTTTTTCAAATAAATAATAACCTCAACAGCAGTATCAGTGTTGAACCCCCACTGCAGTGCTGGCATCGAATGATTGCCCTAAAGTTCATTATTAAAGCAAAAGCTCTAGGAACACCTTGTGTAAGAGAATTTCTTAATACTTTATATTCTGAAAAATATAATCGAATAAACCCTAAAAATAAACCTTTAACAATTGTTAAAGTTTTCTTTTTAGGGTCTAATTATAATTAGAACACATAAATACAACAGAGTTGGGCATAACCTTAATCATAATTATGATTACGATTATAATTATAGGCTTTCGAGATATGATTAGAATTATAATCACAGAACCTGAAGATGTGATTATGATTATAATCGTAATTACAAGAGTGATTATGATTACACTTGTAATCACCTTTGGTTATAATTACCATCGTAACCACAACATTTTTTCGTAATTACACTTGTAATCACAACATTTTTCTGTAATTACACTCGTAATCACAACATTTTTCTTTAATTACAAATGTTTCTATGATTATGCCTGTAATTACAACTATTTTTCCTGTGATTACGACTGTAATCATAACCTTTTTGTGATTAAAAACGTAATCACATCTTATTCTGTAATTATTTTTTTATTTTTTTTTTTTTTACGGCGCATTGACGTAAAAAAAAAAAAATAAACATCTTGGCCATTAGTGCCGACATCCAGGGTGCAGCCAGGAATTTTCTCAGAGAGCCCTGAGATGAGAAAATTCCTGCCGCCGGTGGGGATCGAACCCACCATCTCCCGCTTATGAATCTAGCAGGCTAGCCACTAGACCACAGGAGACCCTCTTATTCTGTAATTACGACTGAAAAACACAACATACATCTAGGCAGGAAAATTGGAAAACTATTCGCATCAAGATAATGACAATCATAGATATAAAGAGTTGAGACCTTGTCATCTGTTGGTATTTTATGGTAATTACCGGTAATAATCTGGTAACAGAATTCCTATTTATAAAAATAAAAGACGTTGGGATTACAGGGGTAATTTAAAAAAAAATTACGATTACGTTCGGAATCACAGAAAGGTTATGATTACGTTTGTAAACACAGAAACAGCTGTAATTAAAGAAACATGTTGTAAATACGAGTGTAATTAAAGAAAAAGTGTTGATTATGAGTGTAAATATAATCAATTGCGTGATACAAGTTTAATCATAATCACTCTTGTGATTATGATTATAAACATAGTCAAATCTCCAGGGTCCGTGATTATAATCAGAATCATATCTTGAAAGCGTGTGATTATAATCGTAATCGTAATTATGATTATGTTCAACAGGTCAACACAAAATATAAAAGCATAGAAAAATGTGAACATAAATGAAATAAAATAAATGAAAAAAATAAAAAACAAATAAAATAAGACTTTTGAACGAATGTAAATATATATAAATATCCTGGTCCAGGAATATAACAGTGGTGGCAGATAATTAGAGAGCATCTTCCTGGGAGGATAGACGAAAAGCGATGAGGTTGGATTTAAATACATGTAAAGATTAGAAATGTCTATAAAATATAGAATATTTACAGCTGCATGACGTTTTCCTTCTTGCCTTTCATTGAGCCATTCAATAGCTTTTTGAATCTCAAATTTAACATAAACTTCTGAACGTGCACCAGAGACAACAGCCAATTTACCAATTGCTTTTGCTGTTAATTCCATGACACCAATATCTGGAGAAGGAAGTAGGTTACGAAGGTAGTTTGAATACATACTATTTCTGCTGTTGCGGCTATTAAGATTTTCAGTTTCCGCATCAGTCCCAATAAGGCAACCTAAAATAATATTATAAATTACTATTTGCTAAAATAACATAATACAAAAAAGTGTATTTAAGGTATACAAATAAATTAAGAAAATAATTTAAAACATATATTATAATTTATTTTATGAGGCAAAAGGTCAAATTTTATTAACTAAACACCATCTTCATTAATCCTTTATTTTGCTCTCGATGTTTCACGTCTCTTTGATGCCCCTTCAGGAGCATTTAAAATATAAATCACAGCCTCAAACTTAGAGAACCTTCCCCAGGCAGGTCCAAGTTCTCTAAGGTTGAAGCTATGATTTGTATTATAAGTGCTCCTGAAGAGGAGCCAAAAAGACGTGAAACATGTTGAGCAAAGTAAAGTATGGAAGTAAAAGTACTCAAGTTGACCTGACAACATATTTAAAAAACTTTTGAGGAACTCTTCAAGAAGGAATGAGAATAAAAATCTTACTAATGGCAATGATTCCGCCCTTGTTTTCATTAATGTCGGAGCTTGAAACCATCTCATATATGTGTTTATTAAATTCATCCATAAATGCTGATAGCTCCTCAGCCGACAACTCTCGAAGCTCTGTATTAACCTAAAAAATAAAATGTATTTAATTTGTTAATTAATGAAAACTAATTTCAACTTATATTAAATATATAAAATAAAAGCAAAGAAATTGTAATAAATTTAGCTATAAAAAGATCTTCGAGCAAAATTAGGTGGTCAACTTGTGGGTATTTATCTTTTTTCATTAACTACTTAATTTCATTCAAATAGCTAAACACACTTCCATCCTTTTGAAAAAAAATCAAACTCATAACCGACCTCAATGTTCAAAAAGGGCAATAATATATCATTATTTTATTTTCATCCTTACTTTTTTATTTTATTTTTTTTTAACGGCGCATCGACAAATCTGGGCCATTAGCACCGACATCCAGGGTGCAGCGAGGAATTTTCTCTACAAGCCCTGAGATGAGAAAATTCCTGCCGCCGGTGGGGATCGAACCAACTATCTCCCGCTTATGAATCTATGACGCTAGCCACTAGACCAAGGGAGACCCCTTTCATCTTTATTATAAAAGAAAATATTAAACCGTAAGTTTACAGAGATATGATCCATCTGCCTGATATACCCGTTCAAGTTAAAATTAAGCGTAAATCGGGGACCCATAGGCAATGAACAATTCCATCCGACTATCTGGATTGGTCCTCTCAATGAACGAGTATACTTCAGAAACTCAATACTCAAAACTATAAATTGGGCCATGTTGGTTCCATGTATAAATTAAAACATTTGGAAGTTAGAGAAAAAAATAAACATATATAAGTTCAGATCACATTAATATTTCTCTAACACTCTTTATTTAATTTAAGTTGTTTCAGTGTGTTCAAGTATCTATATAATCAATTGCTTGGTGTCCTGATTTAATAGGCAAACACATACATAAAAAAAAAGGGAACAAATATCAGCTCAGAATAATTTATTATTATAATTCTTTTGCAAAAGTTCGAAGCATTCATGTGGGGTGATTTCCTGCGCAATGTACTAACTCAACGCAGATGATGGTACCTATATCCTCTCCTTAATTTTTAAAGCATTTCGGTCCTACTATATATATTCTTTATATATTATTAGACTACCTCCTACACTTTATTTGACTACTTGTTTTTATGTATATTTGGTATTCAATTGGATGATAAATTCCCCCCTTTTTTATATGCAACTTTTTGCGCCCCCCTCATTTCTCATGGCTATCTAATTTCATAAATACATGCTAATTTACTCATAATTACTTACATAATATATTTGTAAGATTTGGATCTTACAAAGTCCAAACAAAAAAAAAAAAAAAAACAGGATAAAAAATGTACACCAACAATTTCATTTACCAGAAGAGAAGGAAAAATTTAAAAAAAAAAAATTGGAGACATTCCTAAGACATTTACGTGATAAGTGGCAAACAGCAAACCGTACAAGAAGTGTTATTGAGAAACGTTTTGGTGAATGGCTTGATGCAATTTTGGATTACGTTACACAATCAGATGGAGAAGAAGATTTAAGTGCATCTGCCAGTAGTGGGGGGGGGGGGGCTATCGAATATTGAAGATGTATTTCATTGTTTACTATACTCGAGCGATCAGTATATTTCTAGTAGGAGTGCGGAAATTCGACGACATAATGAAGAATTTCATTCCTTTCCAGGTGAAATAATTAATTTGTTGAATGAAACGTTACTTTACCAAGAATGATTTATTAGTTCGATAACTTAATTTTGATTATATTTTTTGTTGTATTGTTGTGTTTTCAATTATTATTTTTGACATATTTTTTTCAATTATTATTCGGTAAAAAAAACCATACCTTTCCCGTTTCCGTGTTCTCTCCTCGCCGGCGCTTGTCTGCTCACAACGCAGTTGTCTGTGAAAACTCCTGCGCCCCCCTTGCAAAAGTCTTGCGCCCCCCTAGGGGGGCGCGCCCCACAGTTTGGAAACCGCTGAATTAGCCTCTTGAGCGGAAACTTTACAAGATGTGTGCATGGGAGATTCTTTCTTCTGGTTTAAGAGGAATTGTTATCTTTCATCACTTAGGTAGTTTTTGCAGATTGAACTATGAAGCAAGTTGTTATTGGTGTTATTTTTGCTAAAGCCAAACAAAATAGTTCTCGACCCCTTAGGAGAACTAGTGAGGTCGATCTTTGCATCAAAGAATGAAACTCATTTAGTTTTCATTAAATTGTATTTATGTAAACTCGCTTTCCCAACATTTATATATGATGGTAATGGTAATATTGTTTTTATGAATAAAGTATAAAGTAATTCACTAATAAATAAAGGGCAAATGGATGCAGATGTGGCTTAAAGGGAAAAACGAATAAAAAAGTTAATGAATTTATTACTTTTTTCTGTAATTTTAGACCAGATTAGTTAGGAATCAAATCACTAATAAATATCATAGAGAAAATGTAATCAAAAATATTCTCTCTTCAAAGGAAATGGCAACTTTGTTTTTTAAAAATTAAAATATACTTTATCATAAGTTGAACATTATTCTATTACTAGTATTGTCTTGTTTATTGTTTGAGAAGAGATAGTCAGTCGGCCATTGAGATTAAGAAGGCGTAAATAATCAGGGTCCAGTCATGTGTTGAATAAAACTACATTTTAAAACTAAAATTAGTAGCGGCTTGCTTTACGCGCAAGCATTAGGGAGAACTGTTCCGTTTTGTGGAGGCTACAGTTCTCCCCCTCCTCCATAGCCGTGAAAAAGGCTTGTATGTCAAGCCAAAATGTTTGCAGAAATATAAATAATTTTAGTTATAAAATGTACTTTTATTCAACATATGACCGAACCTTGATTATATACTCCTTCCTGTTTGTTGTTTGAATATTTTCTGTGATATTAAGGCTTTTCTTTATTAATAATAAAGTTCAAAAGTTATGTTAAGTGCACATTTTCTTTGATGTACACAGTATCTCTCCCAGTTTTAGTTATTAGTACTGATGACAGTTGTATATATGTATGTCTTTATATAAATGTACAACAATTTTACACTCATTCTATAAAAACAAGTGACATCTATCTCAAAGAGGGGGAAAAGTATGTACTTATATATAAGAAGATGTGCAAACAACGACACATTTAGGGCTTTAAAGGCTGTTGTTATTTATTTCTTGTAAGTCAATAATTTTAATATTCAATGGATATTTGTTTGTAATGTCTTAAGCAATTTTGTTCTTTTGACTGTAAAAAATGTTAACTTTTTAGAGGCTTGAGCATAAATTATATATATATCATATAAATTAATTTTATATTCAAAGAATAAGAAAACTAACCGTGGCAATGAATGTTGCTTCAAAATAAAAATATAAGTTTTATAATGACTGGATAGTATGAGCTAGATTTTTTGAAGTCAGCAAGTTTTATTTCCTTGAAAGTAAGTCGTTTTGAAGTTGAAATAACACTTTTTAATATTAAATTCTATGTTGTAATTTAAGCCAAAGAATACTTAATTTTCTTACAAAACTTTCTAAATGTCCAACATTTTTATTATTTACTGTGTCTCTTTCATAAATTTCTCTCTTAGAGAAATGAAATGTTTTAAATTACAGATCATATTTAAATCCCAATTGATAAGTCAATAATTCATTCATTCCCAATGTTAACAAGTTATTATACTTGCATATTACAATAATATTTATGATTTATTCAATGATTTTTACCAGCAAATTCTTTCTATGATTACCAGAAAATATTAAATATGAATAATCAAGGTAGTAATTGTCAGTTCATTGAAAATTATTAATAAACTTGAACATTTCCATTAAATGGTAATTTTTTTTGCCACAATTACAACTACCTATAAAGTATAACGTTGCTTACATAGTAAAATAAGTCAGTTGCAGCCTTCGATCTTATTTCAGCATTTCTGGACTTAAGCCCAGTCACAAATTGAAGAGGTTTAGACATAGACATGGCTGTTCATTAAACGAGAACAATTAAAAAAGTTAATTTAATTGTCTTATAGTAATCATATAAAATATCAAATCATTGTTTTTGTGAACCAATATGAACCAAAACTGCCGAAAGCTCATCACGAGTTCAAACTTTAATTGCAAACTAGGAACTTAATATTCAAAACAAACATGTTTTGGGGGAAGGTTATTCGGTATGTTCCAAGTAGGTTATAATTTAAGAATGCACTGAAAGTGAGAGGTATTTTGACGCCATTTCTTAATAGATGAGTTAATATTTGAAGGTTTTTGGGGGCAATTCCCGATTAGGGATAATTTTCTTGATAGATAAGAATAATTTTAAATTGTAATAAAGATCAGCTATTTTCTTTTAGACGATAGTGGATATAGCAGAAAAGTTTCGAAAAGTGGAAAAAATAAAAGTTTGAAGTGGATGATCAAATAAATATTTTTTTTCAAAATTAAAAATAATTCTAATTAAAAATGTGCAGCGATTTTGGCGTATTATCGCAGTACGCAGACATTTCTTTAACTAACTGAGCTCTGTGTTGGGTGTTATATGAGTAAACATTTAATGAAATATTTTCAAATACAGTAGAACGCGGATTTTCCGAACGCCAATTATCCGCATCGACTTTCTAAAGCGCGAACGGGCTTTTCAGTTTAAGTTTGTAGGTATTTGATTTTTTTTTATTGTGGTTTATTTTGGTCTATGTCGTAATGACATTTTCGCTGTTGAACTAAGATAAAACACGTACCAATAGTTCGTTTTTATAACTGATCTAGAGGTAAAGATACGTCATTTTTTAGTTTGCATAGATGTTTTCAGTAATTTATTTGTGTTGAAAGTACTTTAAAACATTCATAAACAATATTTTACTACGTGTTATTATCGTTTCTTTTTTAATTAAAAATACATGTAAAATTATCCGAAGGATCCTCGGTCCCAGTTAATTCGGATAATCGGCGTTCTACTGTATAGCGAAAAGTTATTTAAATATAATACGTAATGTTTTAATAGGTTGATACAATTGAATTTTTATTCGTATGCATTTTTATTCTAAGGCTAATTATGACGTTCTGATCAGAATGACTATACGAATAAAAATTAAATCATAGACATTTAACTAAATAAAAAAATAAAATTACATTGAAAATTGACTTACTTGTCATAAATCCTGGAATAGGGCTACCATGAAGTTCCGCAAAAGACCTGTTCTTTGAGACAGGACGACCTCCGGACAGCTCTTCTCATCTTTCAGGGTTTGGTTCGAAGTCTCTCATGCCAGTCCCCTCTTTCGCTGGCCTTGGGGGTTTCATTATAGTTGTCATACTTGTTGGTGAAGACCGTCGTCACTGGCAGCGGTGCGAGTACTGTGGGCGAGCGCCTTCGATGTAAGTACGTCATAATCAAGTTATACCTACAAGTTTCATTATATGATTTTTATACTGGAGTGATCCTTGCTGAGAGTGTCCCCTAACACACACTATTAGGGTTTTGCTTAGTTAATTTCAACAGCTCGACGTTGGAGACAGCTTTCTGCCAACACAACCTTAATATACGAGTATTTCGGAGAGTCTATTTGATAAACGTTAATAACTTTAACTTAACCTTTAATCCAGCATATCCTTATCCGGGCAGGGTCCGGTCGACCTGACCATGTCTATATCTACCTTCGTGAACCTAAATATTAATCCTGAACCAGAGTCTTAAATGTTGATGAGTAAACAACATCTTTTAGCGAGTTTCCTCCCTCTCTCTACAAGGTGGAAACCCGCTTAAGAGATTGACCTCATGATGCAATCCGGATGTGCTGCGTAGAACATTTCACGTTTCAGAACCCATAAAAATAAATTGGAAATAATGGTGGTTCACATTATATATATATATATATATATATATATATATATATATATATATATATATATATATATATATATATATTTGAGTGTGTGTCATATGTCTCACTGGCTCAAAAATGGTCCGGTTTTATGACATTTTCGTATATTTTCTTAGATATCTCTAAGATGGTTGGGAAATCGTGGTAAATTGTCAGAAGCCATTCGAAAGCCAGCCACATTCAGAGAAATAAGTGCTTAACATTTTGAAGTTGCTGGTTTCGTGCATTTGAACATTTTTTTCAGTTTCCCTTAGATATTGATTGTTTCTTATTTTTGCAATTGATTATAGTACGAAAATGTATTTGTCAGTAAAATACGATCCGTAAAATGAGAAACATTTTTTTTTTTTGTTAGAAATAGAGCTTTCCATGCAGAATTCCAAGATCCCGCGTGAGCATTTTCTTCTACTGTACTGCTGTTGGGTTCGTTCTATAGAAGGCATTTAAAGAAAAAAATATTATTCCAGTAAAGAAAAGGTAAGAAAATGAGGAACACATTTGTAAATTTTAACGAAAGATCAAAACAAACTAATAAATTAGAAACATTATAGCCTTCTGATATTGACCGTGTCACAAACTTCTTTGTGAACGGTTCGTCGAACCGTGTCGACGTTTCACTAGTCATACTGCCAGCTTCCTCAGGGGCCTGGGAACAACGATGTTCTTCTGGTTTACCGGTATAAATATCTGTCTTTGTATGCTTCCGCGGGCGTAGTCTGCTCTTCCATGTCCCTGATTGAAACGACCAGTCGGCTGGTTTATTTGTCGGTTCAAGTCCTGCAGGACTGGACTCGACCTATCGGGGACATCCTAGAGCAGACTATGCCCGCGGAAGCATACAAAGACCGGTGAACCAGAAGGACATCCTCATTCTCAGACTAAGCCGTGAGGAAGCTGGCAGTATGACTAGCGAAATGTCGGCAAAGAAGTTTGTGGCACGGTCAATACCAGAAGACTATAATGTTTGTAATGACTTGGACCGTGGAAGTCTACGATTTAAACTAATAAAAGTTCCTATTCATTTAAAAATTCCACTAGGCATAAGAAAGAAACGCGCTAAGAAGAGAATTTTTTAATCATAAACTTTTTTTTTATAAAAATTTATTTTTTAAAAACTATTACGACGGAACCCGGACAATCTCTTCCTTGCTTAATCTCCACTGTTAACGTGGTATTCTGAATAGTAATTTTTGGACTTTGCTAAGCCCCCTGAAGGGTTATTAAATAAGAAAGATGGTCTTGAGTTTGACCATTTCAAGATTTATTCGAAAATGCGAAAATCAGTAGTAAACGCATTAATACAATTAGGCTGCAAGTTTTAGTTTATTAAGTTTTTTAGCTCCTGAAGAAGCACCTAAAGTCTGAAATATGTAGAGCAAGAACAAATAAAATGAATTTACTTTGTTAATTCTCTTTTATTGACCTTCCGCCTGAAAAATATTGGATTGAAGAAGATTGGGTCACTATAAAATATAAAAATACGGCCATTAACAATCAGCGTTTTAAAATGGAAAGTTGCATGGTTGTCAATAGATTTACTAGATTTGATCTATTATGTTGAAAAATATATTTTACTTTATTTTATACTTTATTTCCCGTATATTTTTTTTAATATTATGTAAAACTTCAGGCTTAAAATTAATACATGGAAAGCATGTAATAAAAACATTAATGAGTAGATAAAGAGAATGTAATGACCTTAAGCCATTTTAAAAAAAATTCCACATTATCTAAATGTAACATCTTTGCTGAATATATACGTACGAGTATATAGTTTTCCTTAAGCCTGACGCAGGAAAATACAGTTTCAACGGAAGGATTCCTTTCATTAATAAGCATTAATTAAATATTATAAATTTTGGTTTCCAGGAAAATGTAAAAATTTAGATTGTTGGTCTACTGAGTCTGTTTAAAAATAGCCGGGAGGCGGTGGTCTATTATTTGTGCGACTGACCGCCCACACCTGTTTCTCTAGCTTGCTCTTTGCATTTCTTGTGAAGGACCCGGAGAACACAGAACCTCGCCACAGCTGTCAAGATTTACACGTGAGTTGTGGCTAATGCTTAATTTCAATTATTAATAACACTGGTCTCTTACACTGATTTTTCATAAATATTCTACGCTCTGCAGTGAATCTTTTCTCAAAACAAATGGAAACTTTATGGAATAGGCTTATTGTATACCGTAATATTTCAATAAGTTTTATGTTGATGGTGTTTCTCGTCTTATACACAGGTACCTATTAACTTAATTATGTTTATCATCTGTTAGAACCTATTATTTCCTTTTTGAAAGAAGACTTTGTTGTCCACAATAAGAATAAATTTTAATTTTATTGATAAAACAGAAATTTCTAAAATTTTATATTCTATTTAATTTTTATCAATTTTAGTACCAGGAATCATCAAATTTCATACCTCATAATTCAAACATGTTCACAAATGTTGTTAAGAAGTAGGATTTTTTCTCATCCTTTTTTTTATTTGTATTGAATCGCATTAGTATTCCTAAAGTGACACAACTCAAAATAAAACTCAACTGAAAATGTGTCACTCTTGCCTTTGTAGGGGCTTTAGGATTAAGACTGGAAGGGTGACACAAGTGCCCTCGGCTTACAATCTCTGAAACTAGGTACATACAGTTTTAATGGTTAATAAAGATAAATTCACCATGTATTTCATAGTCATAACTAGAGCCCGAAAGTTAGGCATTTATTTTTGGTTAAAATAGGCAGGCAAAAAGGCACTTGAAATACATAAAAGTACTTTAATTAAAATAGGTATTTACAAGGAGTGACGGCAAAGAGGAATCTCATTCCTAATTATCAATTAATAGGTGCATTTTAAATACTGTACTTACTCTTACTTTCCCTGATTACAAGCTACAACAAGATGCTTTTTAGCGCGGTTCCTCCCTCCCCCATAGGGAGGAACCCCCCTTATAAGGTTGATACAATGAAACAATCCGGAAGTGCCGACAAGAAAATTTCGCGTTTCAGAACCCCTAGAAACCGAAAATAACGGTGGTTCAAATTTGTATATATATATATATATATATATATATATATATATATATATTTGTCTGTTCGCTCATTTCTGGCTTCCCTGATGGTCCGATTTTGATGAAATTTGGTACAAAAATCTGTCGTCCAATTTGAAAGGTCAAGTTCGTTAACCAGCAAAATCCGCCCACTGGAAGATGGCGTTTGGGGCGAAATTCGCGCAAAAAAAAATCGTAACGCTTACGTTTTTGAGTTCATAAGCTTGTAAGTACTCTTTTTATAGGCTTCTTGGGCTAGGGAAACGAATGGAACCATTTTCAAGGCGATAGCTTTAACCGTTTTCGAGAAAACTGAAAAAATAATTTTTGAATTCCGTTTTTGGTTTGGGTACTTAGAGTCATGGGATTCAGTTGAGACATTTACTGCATGTTCTACTTTCATTAAAACTAATATGTTGAAATTTTGGTTGCGTTTGGAGTTAAGGAAGGGTTAGAATAAAATATGTTATTAACAGACTTAAAAAAGTTTTGGTAACTTTGTATACTTTCCTTAATATCTCAAAAAAGTATGAGAATTTGGGAAACGGAAGAATACCATTAGAAAGCTTCCTAAATGCTCTACAAAAAAGGTTCTAATGAAAGTTTTGATTAGGCGATGTTAATCGGAGAAATAAGTGCTTAAAACTTTAAAGTAATTGATTTCGCTTATTCGAACTGTTCTTTTTGTCTTTGATTTTGATACTTAAAATTATGGGATTCAGTTGAAACATTTTCTGCATCTTTGAATTTCATCACCACTAATATGTTAAAATTTTGGTTACGTTTGGAGCTAACGAAGGATTAGAATAAAATATTTTATTAGCAGACATGAAATGTTTTGGGAACTTCGTATACATTCCCTAATATCTCGAAGACGGTTAGTAATATTGGTAAACGGAGGGTTACCATGCGAAAGCTTACTAAATGTTCTACAAAAAAGATTCTGAAACAATTTTTGATTAGGCTATGTCAATCGGAGAAATAAGTGCTTAAACTTTGAAGTAATTGATTTCGTTTATTCGAACGGTTCTTTTTGTTTGTTTTTATTCCTTGTTATTTTTTAATTGCCGAAAGTTGGATAATGTATTTGACAATAAAACAGATTAATTAAAATAAGAAAAACAATTCATTGTTAAAAATATATCAGGCTGTACCGTATGAAATGTCAGTTTTGGATTTGTCGATTTCCTTCAAATGACTTGAAACTGTCGAGGGTCCTACTCCGAGTTCTTTGGCATATTCCCTAGTGTTTTTAATTGCTTATTGTAGTCAAATGTATTTGTCAATAAAACAGGATACGTATAATTAGAATCAATATTTTGTTTGTTAGAATTCGAAGATGCCGTATGAATATCTAGATTACAGTACTGGTGTTGATTTCGTTCTTTAGAATTATTCTTGGTATTCCCTATTTTCATCTGTTACCCATAGTTTTTTATTGTTAGTAGGTTTTTCTTATTGATTATAGAATATAAATCTATTTGGCTATAAAACAGGATACGTAAAATTAGTGACAATATTTCGGAGATTTCTGAGCGAAATACTTTTACAATTTTCTACCACCACGAACGGCTTTTTTCCTCTATTTTTATCCACTAGATAGGCTTTATTTTGCATATTATTCTATATAAGTTTTATTCAGCAGGGGATTCTGATGAAATGTCGTGTTTTTGCTGTGGATTTTAAATACGATGTATCTAAGATTGGATAACATTAGCGAGTCTACATAGTTAACAACCGACGACGGAGGATTACTTCTTGCTATGATTTAGTCTACATATGTATATTAAGTCCTAAATCCAAAAAATAAACTTCACAACGGTTAGATACTATGAGCGAATATGGCGGTTCAATGCCCGTAGAAACAAGGGGGCCGCAGGAAATTTACCTGCTAAGAGTTAATCCTCAAGAGCTGTAAATATACCCCAGGTATCTGCCGACACAAATACAAAGCCTACTATATATATACAGAGCACCCCAAAAACTCAGATCCAAACATAAGGTTATATACTAAATATTCATAAAGACTACTTAGTTGTAAACCGATTCATCAATTAGCAATCAATAGTTTTCAACAAAGGTTATATACTAAATATTGATAAAAAGTATTCAATTAGAAAAAAAAACAATATTCCACAAGACTTGTTTTTGGTCCATTTGTGTCTACTCCATAGACTTAATTAGGTATATTATTCTATTGTAGTTGGGCAACTAAACTTTGTTTTATTTTGTTAAATAAAGTTTTTTTTCTTGGCTTGTTATTCGTCAAGACTTTTATTTGTCCTTGTGTATTTACTAGATAGGTTTTATTCGGCATATTATTCTATATAGGCTATATTAGGCAGGGTATTCTACTCAATCTTGTGTACTTCTTCTTGATCCTTCTGTACATGGGCGTATATAAAAACAATTTCGGGGGGGGGCTGAGACCATTTCCAGGGTATGGAATACTAAATATTTAGAGCTTGGAATAGTTTTAGGCAACTAAAACGCTATTACACGTAAAATAAAATATGTTTTATGAACTAAGTGATCTTATTTAATTTATTTTTAAGGGTTTTACGAGAAGTTTTTATCATCAATTCAAAATTTCGGGAGGGGCTGCAGCCCCCTCAGCCCCCCCCTCATATACGCCCATGCTTCTGTATCCTCTAGAAAGGCTTTATTAGGCATATTTTGTATGGATTTATAGAGCTTTGCTTTAGAATGAGAGCCAGATTCTGTAATTTCCGCATCTGTGTAAAAGTTAGCTACTTTCGGTGTCCTGACGCCTTAATATCACTTTTATTCGAGATGTTCGAGAGGATTTTGACAATTTTCACGAGATATATAAAAAAAATAAGTTTATTTCTTTTCTAAGCTTATCAAATGGCACTAGGGACATGAACGGAACCGCGCTAAGATGCTGCAGTTCCTGCGAGTCGGACTTTTTTTAAAGTATCAACTGTCATAGACAGACGCTTGTCAGAAAGAATGTTTTTCATCATGGAAAAGGAACGTTCTACTTCCACTGAAGTGATAGGCGCAAATTTGAAACAAGCTACATCGAAAGGACACATGCCAGTTAAAACAGAATTTTTGCCTTTCAGAACATTACGAATGTTCTTAATTTTTTCGATGTCCACATTAGCACTCAGAACACGTTTAACTTTTTCACTGACACGCTTTCCTTTTTCTCCTGGTGCTTGGAGCAGTTGATTTACAGCATCTTCGAAGATCCCCATAGATGATACCTGCGAATCACCTCTTTTCTCTAACTTCAAGATTGCTTCCGGCATCACTCTATAATGTGCTTTTATAAATGCCAGATCATTGCTAAGCTCTTCTTGGACCAGCAACTTTTTTACCTCGCGAACTGAACTAACTTCGTCTACTGATACTGCCTCACGTATCTTGTCCAAGTTGTTGCAGTAATATATTACTGCTGAGATCCAGGTTCCCCATCTGGTAAGAACTGGCTGAGGAGGTAAAGCCAGCTCTGGTGCTATGTCCTTAAAAACCCGGATTCGAGAGGGTGATTTTAGGAAGATTTTCTTGGCGTTAGAAACTAATTTATCCACGTGAGGATACAAACTTCTTATCTCTTCAGCGATTCTGTGGAGGCCATGTGCTAGACAAGTGAGGTGGAGCATTTTAGGAAAGAGAACTCGTAAGTCTTTAGCTGCTTTTAGCGCGGTTCCTCCCTCCCCCATAGGGAGGAACCCCGCTTATAGGGTTGATACAATGAAACAATCCGGAAGTGCCGACTAGAAAATTTCGCGTTTCAGAACCCCTAGAGACCGAAAATAACGGTGGTTCAAATTTGTATATATATATATATTTGTCTGTTCGCTCTCTAGATAGAAGACGAATGGTCCGATTTTGATGAAATTTGGTACAAAAATCCTTCGTCCAATTTGAAAGGTCAAGTTCGTTAACCAGCAAAATCCGCCTACTGGAAGATGGCGTTTGGGGCGAAATTCGCGCAAAAAAAATCGTAACGCTTACGTTTTTGAGTTCATAAGCTTTTAAGTACTCGTTTTATATGATTCCTGGGCTAGGAAAACGAATGAAACCATTTTCAAGGCGATAGCATTAACCGTTTTCGAGAAAATTGGAAAAATATTTTTTGAATACCGTTTTTGGTTTGGGTACTTAGAATCATGGGATTCAGTTGAAACATTTTCTGCATGTTCTACTTTCATTAAAACTATTATGTTGAAATTTTGGTTACGTTTGGAGTTAAGGAAGGGTTAGAATAAAATATTTTATTAACAGACATAAAAAGTTTTAGTAACTTTGTTTACTTTCCTTAATATCTCGAAAAAGGTTGAAAATCTTGGTAAACGGAAGAATTCCATTAGAAAGCTTATTAAATGCTCTAAAAAAAAGGTTCTAATGAAAGTTTTGATTAGGCGATGTCAATCGGAGAAATAAGAGCTTAAAACTTTAAAGTAATTGATTTCGCTTATTCGAACTGTTCTTTTTGTCTGTTTTTTATTCCTTGTTATTTTTTAATTGCTTATTGTTGGATAATGTATTTGAAAATAAAACTTGTTAAGTAAAATAACAAAAACAATTTATTGTTAGAAATATAGATTTCCAAGATTCCAAGACCTTGTCACTAGCGGGTCTGTTTCTAGTGTAGCGGACCCTTCCAGGTAAGATTGTAAATCATGACCTTTCAAGACTTTACTACTCTCAGGAATGGCGTTAGTGACCTTAAGGGTTGACACGCCATTATAATAATTAATTTAAAAAAAAAAGACTGGTGGAACCAAAATAATAACTGCTTCTATTTTAATCTTTCCAAATTAGACTAGGGATATGAACGGAACCGCGCTAAGATGAAGCAGTCCTGCGAGACGGACCTCGCATCGTCTCTTCAAAGGTGATATTTAAATACGTTTTTCTTAACGTGGATTCTGATGGAACCTCTTCTTTAGTGTACTTTTGCAGAAATGTCCTCAGGGATTGATTTTCCAGTTTCCAGAACGGAATTCCTGAGTCCAAGAAAGCTTTGCATAGATCCAGGGAAAACTGAGATTGCCTGCTGGATGTTGTAACTGCTGTTGCAATTAAATTAATCTTAGGACCAACAGTATTTATCCTAGATTTATGTTTCGTTGTTGCGAAATGTTGAGTAATAAAATACTTTTTATCGATTTTGATAGATTTTTCACAGACTTTGCAGAAGAGTATAGCTCCATCAGTAGAAAGTAAATCCGAACCGAATTCGCGAACATAGCTATGTAATTTACCACGCAACGATGAAACTTTCGGCATGATAAATAAGTGAGAACGAACACACGAGCTGTCTTTAAGAAGTTCAACAGTAGACTAACAGCTTATTTTATAATTGTCCTGTTAGAGGGAAGTTATTTCCTCCCTTCCTCTGCAATATCTTAATATTTCGAAATCCGGAGTACCAGTTAACTAACCATCGTCACAGCAAAAGGGGTGTGAGGAAGAAGAAGTGACGTACTTCTCTCATTCTGGTTCTATCCTGGTATTCATTATGCTTCATCATTCCTTCTACTAAGGAAGGATCTGTTATTTATAGAGGTTAAATCCATGGGTTGGGAAAATGAGCTCTCGAATAGATATTTGTGACGGATATATGTAATTTAACTTGTGCAAACTTTTTTGTGTTCGATGAACGGTGCTTTTTAAAATGTTTAAATCCCAGAAAAAAATAGGCAAAAAAGGCAAAATAAAATTGTCTTTACACTTCCTAAATGCACTGAAACATATTTATTTCTATCTGATTCTTCAATATATCCATTCAGATAAAAAAAGGCATTTTGCTTAACTTCCGGGCTCTAGTCATAACTATGATGGTGTGAATAAAACCGATTTTTCAGTTGTGTCACTTTAGAAATACTAGTGCGATATATATATTAATTTAGTTGTTTAGTTGGTAGGAAGAAATACATGATGTGAAAGTGTATAATATTGATTTTTTTACCTCTCGACTATAATGAGAATTTCTTTATTTGGGCAAAGAGTCAGTTGATTATTTAATTATGATTGTTATTAGTAAAGATATTTTGTTACGCTTACAATGGAAATTAAGTGAAATTTAAAAGAAGGAAGCGATATTCATTAGAGAGTTTTTGTCAAGTACAAATAGAGATTGTTTAATATAAGATATGTTGAGAATGAGAGTTGATAATTAGTTCACATTGAATACAAGTCGGTAAGGGTGGTTTGGTTATGTGAGGCTGGAAGATAAGAATGGCCAACTTTCTAGAGCTGCTCAATATTCATCCAACAATGGCCATATTCAAATTCCACAGTAATTTTAGCTTTTGATTACGGCCAGAAAGCATTGAATACGACTATTTTAATGTTTAAAAATTTTACTTACATGGCCTAAACATTTTTATTTTTGACTCATATAAATTATATTGTATTATCGTTATCAATAAATAAAATTGTGCTAGGAAAATGATTTGAGGACAACAGGACAGAATCCTGTACCAGAATATATAGATCGATAAGGAAAATAATAATGTGTTGCTGATTCTTCCCAAACAATTATGTTTTCACCATATTTTATTCTTCTAAATTTATAATTTCTTCATGGTCATAAAACATGAAATAGCGCAGTTTTAACTTAATGAATTTAATATATTTGTTTTGAATGTATTTTTCAGTACGTTTCCTTCCTCCGCATAGGTAGGATGACACAATCCGCAGTGCATGTAGACAATAAGAATTTCAGGACCAGGCGTTTAAAAAAGACAATACATTTTAAAGATAATTCTTATTTTTTTTTTTTTTTTTACCAACAGTTTCAAATAATTTTACATGATCCCTCAGGAGGCATCTTATTTGGGCCATATTTTCAAATGACGCGGGAGAAGTCAATTGTTGTTCTAAAAATCAGTTAGTAATCATAGTGAAAGAATACTATTAAGCAATTTCCTACAAAAATATCCGTGAAGCGTATATCTAAGCACGGCGGGAACTGTACGGTGCATACCTGTTGTGTATAAAATAACGTATACAAATACAAAATAATTTGTTATATTTAAATTTATACGTAATACGGATTGTAAAGGTGCTAATGGCCGAAATTTGTCGATGCACCGCTAAAAAAAAAAAAATAAAAAAAAAATAAAAAAAAAAAAAATAAAAAAATACGGGTTGTTGAGACGCCAGCCCTGGTTATCGTCTCCACACCCTTAGGGAAGGAGTGAAAAATAAAAAATAAACATTAATAGCTTACAGCCAACGGCATTAGCCAGGTTGAATGCACCGGTTTCCGTAGATCATCGAAGTTAAGCAATGTCGGGCATGGCCAGTACCTGAATGGACGTGACCGACCACGTGCTGCTGGTATTAGAAAAGGGTGGCAACCTGTATATAGTCTATACGCCGTTAATCACGAAAAAAAATATTAATAGTTTAGATATTTTATCCTTGTAATGAATAATTGGCTTAATTAATATTTTTTTGTTTACTTTTGTTCTGGAGCTAGCACGCATTCCTAAAGTACCGATTTAGATTATTTTTACAAAACATCTTTCTTTTTAGTTAAGAACTGTATATATGTATGAGTATATATATTCACTATCTAGTAGGAAGGATCGATGAAAATTTGAAGACATTTTTCAAAAATTCATCCATGAGTGCAACCTCAATAGCTAAAATCCTTCAAAACAATGCTACAAGGCGTTTGACAAAATTTCGACATAATGATTACAGAGAAAGAAAACACATCTTAGAAATGTCGGAAAAAGAGATCTTGGTAAAAATGAAGTTTCACGCCCTCAAAACCGATTTCTTTTAAATTTTGAACAATAACGTATTTTGATGCACTAAACACGAATAAGTTTAAAAAAAACCTTGGCATTTAACAACCAAAGAAGTAATAAGCACTAAAGTTCACTGTTATACGGGTTATGAGAGCTAATGTTAACAACTAAATTTGTGACGACTTTAAGGCATACATGCTATGCGTTTCCGCTCGCTACGCTCGCCCAAGAAGATGAGAAAACCCCAGTCAATCCAACTCGCTAAAATTAATAGAATTCTAATAGAATATAATATTAAGCACTAAAGTTCACTATTAGGAAGGTTATAAAACTAGGCGTCAACAGCGTATTTGTAAACACGCGCATGCACAGATATGTAACATTGGGAAACAGAGGGGCATCCTCATCCGTCGTCACCTGTCGCTTCAGGGCATACGTGCTATGCGTTTCCGCTCGCCACGCTCGCTCAAGAAGATAACAAAACCCCAGTCAATCCAACTCGCTAAAATGAATAGAATTCTATTAATTATTCTATTGACTTAAGTGCTTAATAACTTCTTTCCTAGTTAAATGCGAAGGTTTTTTTTAACGTATTCGTGTTTAGTGCATCAAAATACGTTATTGTACAAAATTTGAAAGAAATCGGTTTTGTGGGCGTGAAACTTCATTTTTACCGAAATCGGTTTTGAGGGCGTGAAACTTCATTTTTACCGAGATCTTAAAGAACTTGTTTCATCCTGTTTATTATTAATCTGCCTTGGTTTTTGAAAGTTACTTAGCAATGAAATGCGCTTGTACCTACTTACAGATCTATTAGAGAAGATCTTTACAATAGTAAGGTTTCAGTAAGCTTGTCATCTACTTTTTCCAAGGTAAGATGAGTTTAAAGATAATTTTGTTTTTCTTGGCCTAACAATTCCTTGTTAATCAGTAAAGAATGAGTTTTGTACAGAAGTCTGTCTTTTAGAGTATTTCATTCTTCAGCAGTATTTGTTTAATAATAGAAATAAGCAAACCAAGGGTTATTAATTATTTAATTAAAGAATGGTTCAGCTTGAGAAGTACAGGGTGTCTCAAAAATAATGGTCATCCATTGGCCAGACGATTCTCCAATGCGAGATCGGAATAAATAACCCCGCAGAATTGACCTTGAAATGTTATTCAAGGTCAATTTTTTTATTGCATATTTTGAATCTACGAGTCATTAGGAAGAAAAAAGTCAACGGCACCATAGGTCATAAATGACTCCTTATGGTCAAAATGACCAGTTACAGCGTATACGTGGGCCATGCCATTCCAATCGACAAATGGTGGCCGATTTTGATAATAATTATTTTTACATGTTCTACTAACACTGCCTTACACAAAATACCTCCTTTGATTTTTTTAAAAAAAGCATCTTCCAGTATAAAAAAAATATAAGTATATTGAAAAACAGCCCTCTCAGCGGAATTCATGATGTTATTCTCGAAGCTTATTATTCGCTAGTGATCATGTGAATTTTGCCCATATTTTTCTTTCTACCCCATTTGGTATATTTAGAGGTCTAAGTTGGGTATTTTCGATGATTTCACTAATGCACCATTTTTGTTTATGGTGAAGGATGTCTTCAATCATGGTGATTATTACTCCTCATCTACTACCTCTTAGTATGCCCTCACTAAAAAAAAAAAACAAGTCCAGGGAAAGGAGAAACCTCTTTCACATTGAAAACAAATCGAGAATAATGGAAAGATTTGCTGGTTCATGAAAATCTTACATGACCTGTGAAATCGCTAATGAGTAATTTCTGCGATTGATTGAAAACTTATGGCAAAGAGCTCTTGATAAGCTTCGAGAATAACCTCATGAAGGCATTCCTGTCAATAATTGACTGGAATGCCTTCATGAGGTCCAAAACTCGTATTATACAATTATTGTATAATACGAGTTTTGGTCCTCCAATGAATTCCGCTGTGAGGCTCGTTTTTCAATATACCTATATTTTTGTATACTGGAAGATCCTTTTTTTAAAAAAATCAAAGTATTTTCGTGTAAGGCAGTGTTAGTAGAACATGTAAAAAAAAAAAAAAAAAAAAATGCATATATATATATATATATATATATATATTAAAATCGGCCACCATTTGTCGATTGGAATAGAATGGCCTACGTATACGCCTACGTATTGGTCATTTTGACCATAAGGAGTCATTTCTGACCTACAGTGCCGTTGACTTTTTTCTTCCTCATGAAGCGTAGATTCTAAATATGCAATAAAAAAAATTGACCTTGAATAACTTTTCAATGTCAATTCCGCGGGGGTTAATATGGGGGTTATTTTTTCCGATCTCGCATTTGAGAATCATCTGGCCAGCGGATGACCATTATTTTTGGGACACCCTGTACCATATGTTTCATATACTCTAACGTTTAAAAATAGAAAGAGATTCCTTAAACATGTTTAGAACAAGGAAAGTTCTTTGTAAGAAGAGAGATAACAGTTTCGAGAATTATTACAACATTCAATTTATGAATGAAACTCCAGCTAAATATCCCTTGGAATGCCTAATCCAAACTGTCATTCCGTTTACAGAATGCTCTCCATACGCTAGATTACCAGAAAATGGCATTGTTGTCGAAAGGAGACTTGAAGACTTTTGAAGTATATTCAGATTTCGTCTATTTTAAATAGAACATTCAACAATCTCCAGAAAATGCTAAGAAATCAGTAGCAAAATATTATTGAACCACTCATAAGTGCCTAACTCGCGAGGTATAAGTACGTGGGGTGATCAAAAAGTTCCGGGACTGATTTTTTATTAATTTATTTAAAAAATCTACAGGCTATTGGACGTCGTCCCCTTCAAAGTACTCTCCTTGGGAAGCTATACATTTTTCCCAACGATGTTTCCACTGCGTGAAGGACTTTGAGAAATCATCTTGTGAAATGGTGTTTAGCTGCTCCAGCGATTTTTCTTGAATGTCATCTACGGACTCAAATCTCTTTCCCTTCATGGGTCTTTTGAGTTTTGGAAACAAGAAAAAGTCTGCAGGGGCAAGGTCAGGTGAATATGGAGGTTGGGGAATGATCGTCATTCCATTTTTGGTGCAGTAGTCGCGAATGAGCAGTGCGGAATGAACAGGCGCATTGTCATGATGCAGGAACCACTCACCGCTCCGCCACAACTCTGGTCTCTTCCTCCTTATTGCCTCGCGCAAATTTCTCAGGGTTTGAAGATAACGAAAGCGGTTAATGGTCTCACCTCGTGGAAGAAATTCATGGTAAACAACACCCTTCCAGTCGAAAAAAACAGTAAGCATGACCTTGACGTTTGATTTGACCTGACGTGCTTTTTTGGGGGTTGGGGAGGATTTTGTCTTCCATTGTGATGACTGGACCTTCGTTTCGACGTCGTAGCCATAAACCCACGTTTCATCTCCAGTAATGACTTGTTTTAACAAGTTTTCATTGTCATTTGCCATTTCAAGAAGTTCCTGACAAACTTGAACTCTGTGTTGTTTCTGCTCCTCAGTCAACAGTCTCGGAACAAACTTTGCAGCCACCCTTCTCATCTGCAAATTTTCTGTTAAAATTTGTTGACACGAACCAAATGAAATGTTCAATTCTTCAGCCATCTCACGAATGGTTAGTCGACGATTAGAACGCACGAGACTGTTCAATCTTGCAACATGATCGTCATCAGTCGAAGTTGATGGGCGCCCTGAACGAGAATCATCTTCAAACGATGTCCGGCCTTCCTTGAACCTTTTGTACCACTCATGACACCTTGACCGACTCAGACATTAATCACCGAAAGCCACTTGCAACATTTGAAAAGTTTCAGTAAACGTTTTACCCAACTTCACACAAAACTTTACGCAAACGCGTTGCTCTTCCTTTTCATTCATTTCAAGAAATCGCCGAACACAAAAAACTTTTTTTACGAACACAGCAGTAACTTTACAATGAAGAAGGTTATCAACAATCTGAATAAACAGCTGAGTTCAGGAAGAGTCACGATAAACAATGCTGCCAACCGCACTGCTCTATGACACTCCATTGCCGCGCAATCTAAACAGTCCTGCAACTTTTTGATCACCCCACGTAGAACAAAGAAAAACGTTTTTGAGCCTTAATGTGTCTGTGAGCCATCAATTGGTTTGAAGATTCCTCCTTGAGCTACCAAATAAATATAGTCCAAACGAAGTCGACCATTTTCATTAATTGAGGTCACTTAGTTGAGGGTGACACAAGTGTCCAATGGTGTACAAGCTCTGAAGCTATCTATGTACATAAACTTTTAATGGTTGATAAAGAGATATTCACTATGTCTTTCATAGTCATATATATGTTTAATTTCGGTGCTTATGTTGACCGTTGTTTCCTATTCTTAATTATATGCATATTTTCCTTTCTTTTTTCGTTTAATGGGGTTCCTGTAATTAAGTAATATTGTAACTGTGTCAAAATTGAAAGTGTGATTATATTTTATAGCATGATCCACCAGAGCAGTTTATTGTTTGTCTCGTCAAGGTTTTTAGCGTTATATATATATATATATATATATATATATATATATATATATATATATATATATATGTATATATACATTCATATATTCTCGCACATTGCACAATCAATTTGATATACCGTTATATTTGGTTTCCTTTTCTTTTAGTTTGTGAAACATTTGGCTGCAGCTATTTCTATTTTTTTCTCGATACACCCAAGAAGTTCTTCCTAGATCTTTACACGTTTGTCATACAAAATTAGCGAATAAAAAAATAATTAAATTTAATAGAAGGTCAAATTTAATTATTTTTTTATGAAATACATTGTGAAATATAAGGTCACCATCATACAATAATAGTAATTAATTAAGTAATTAGGTGTGTTCAAGAAATATAAGTGGCATGCCTAAAGTGTTGAAAGAATCTGAGTCTAATCCAGGCAGAGTTATTTATGTTTCTCTCTGCCTAACGATGAAACGATAAGAGCCAACTACAAACAGAATTCCATTCAAGAAGAAATGATACCTTCCAGCAGGTGTCAGGGTTACTGGGTTGGCAAATCCAAGGAACCGCTTTCCACATCCATATCAGTTTGACGCTTTATAATAACCTTTTGATTTCATAGTAATTATGAATGAATACTTGCATTCGAATTGCCGTGGAAATCAATTAAGAAACGTTTAAATCAGTATTTTGACGTTATACAGGGTGTCCCGCATTGAGATGTCATAACTTTAGGGGCTTATTCTACACCTCATTTGTAGTTCAGGGACGTAGAAATGAGCGTCCTATCTCAACATGTAGCAGAGCTATTAAAAATTTAGTCTATTTTCAAAACTTTTTTTTTTTTTTAATGAAAAAGTGTGTTTTTCGGATTTCTGGTTAATTTATCGTAAATAACGACCACATTTTTTAAATCTACATTAAATTTGCAATAAGAAACACTTGTTATTGAAATGTTGTTATGTAAATTAAGAGCTACACTAAGAGCCATATAGGTGTGAACTATTGTTATTAGTGTTTTCTTAACTTATTCAATACTTTCTTAATCAGCTATTTGAAGACTTAGAGGTTTGCCTCCGTCTCCAAAGTTGCTTTATTTAATAAGCTTTAAAGTGGCATCTCGTTGTTTAAGAAAGAAAAAATATGGCGTGAAGGAGCCATTCTGAACACATTCTTTAATTTAACACAGTAATGGTGATGTCCCATCCTTCTCACACTTGGTACACACACTTTTTGCTCTGATTAAGGGTTGGACCCGACAAACGTTGTTTTGCCTTATAAATTATGTCTACTGATTATTTTGGCAATCAAATACTAATACTGTACCTGTTACGGGATGTCCTTGTTTAATATTTATGCAATATCCGTCTTGTTCCTTCAAAAACATTAGCATATATTGGATAGAGTCGTAGGAATCGCGTGTACCATCAATGTACTCTAGATTCTTATGTCTTCTACGATTATGTATTCTTCGAATCAGGATTTCTTGCGAAGCTGTAAGGTCGCCAACCACGATTCCAGCAACGTCGTTGTTGATAGCGTGATTGCCTCTTAGTAATTTGTGCATGTGTGATTTAAATAATTTCAACAATTCATTCTGCCCATTCAATAGCTCGTCCAGCTCACTGACGATGCGCCTGGGAAACCATGAATTGACGTTACCACGTGATTGGCGAGTGCGCTTTCGGAGTCCTCACCTCCCATAAAGTAAATTTGTAAAAAATGTTGTGGTTCGTTTGGCATTGGCAGCAATGATCCGCTTTGTGATAAACTTGGCCTTTGATTTTGAATCTTGAATTAAATTGTTGACCATTTGCAGCGTTATCACGACCTACCTGTGTGCCAAGTTTGGTCAAAATCGGTCAAACGGTGTGGATTTGTATAAGGAACAAACATACAGACAGACAGCTGGTAGACGTGTTTGACTTAGCCTTAGAGATTTCCCGTATCAAGACCTAACAGTATTCCAAGTTTGGTCAAAATCGGCGTAACGGTGTGGATTTGTATATGGAACAAACAGACAAACGGACAAACAGAGAGACACGTGATTTTTATATATATATAGATAGAGTATTGTATATATTTATATATGTATATATATATTTATATGTATATATATATATATATATATATATATATATATATATATATAACGTATAAATAAAAATTAATTTTTACTATATGTGTTTAAGATAAGAACTATTAACTAGTATATGATTCTATAGAAAAGTAGCACTTTTGCTGAAAACGTTTTTCTTTTTTTTTTCATTTTCTTTGTTTGATTTTTATCTCAGAGATTATAAAGCACGTCTAACTTAATATTATCAAAGCATTGGTCAATTAGTTTTATTGGCCTAAGTTGCCAAAAAGCAGCCATTTTGTTTTTGGGTTGCAAGGGAGTGAGAATAAGAGTAAAAAAACAATATTTCTTATCAATATATGTTTCTAACGGCCATTCCGAAGATACAGCATGGTATATTAAACCGGGGAAATGGCAAAAGCCGCGACAAAAACACTTCTTGGGAAAATATAATTAAACAATATTTTTCTTAATGACAGGAAAGTGAAAACAATTTAATCCTCACTTCCCTGTTGAGAAAACGTGAATGAAAAGCACATTTGTGTCAATTATTTTTATTTAATGAATTAACACTACTAGGCCAAAGGTTTTAGTATAAATTGCCAAACTAAGTCTTGTTTTTAAATATCAACTTCGTCGTGTGCCTCAATGTTTTACTATAATTGACAGGGGAGTGAGAAACAGGGCAGGGATAATTTTGAAGTTTGGATCACCTGTAGCACACCCTGTTTACAATGAAAACCTTTTAAATTAAGTGTTTTGGGGTACTTATCAAACAATGTTATCAAATCACAAGAATAAAAATCAACTGATTTTTTATGAAGAGCAGGGGAGTGATAAACAATTTTTACAACTCGTCATTTTACTTGAAAAAAACTTTCAAAGCAGATCCTCTCTTTCCAGAAGTCAAAATCAAGCTGAAATCATTTGTTTTTGTGTACATTGAGATTCTAAATTAGCTGACTGAAAAATAAAAAAGCCACGTTTACGCTTCACAAATGTTGTGTTTTCATTGTGACAGGGGAGTGATAAAATTTTGTGCAACAGACAGTGAAGCTTTTGTCATCCTTTGGGATAACATTTTTTAGTATTTTCTCTTTCAGCTACATTCGTGAGGGCATAATGAAAAAAATACTCTAACAAAAAACTTCCTGCTATTTACTGTAGGCCTAAGAAAATCAACGAAAGTTACAATCCAGTGTACAGGCCAGGGGAGTGAGAATTAGGACTTTGCAAAGCTCCAGCTCCAGATCAAAGGTTGTTACAGATCATCTAGTGCTAGGTATGATTCAAAATAGTTTTGTATCATCTTACTAAAAAGGAAAAATATTAATATTTTCAATACGGACTGAATAATTGACAAATACCAAAAAGTGCTACTTTTCTGTAGAATCGCCCATATAATAAAAATTGTGTAATGCAAGGTGTGAAATTACAGTTTATGTATTTGCGATAGCATGTGACAAATGTCAGTCCGTCAGTAAAGTTTTAGGGTCTTTTCTTGAAGAGAGCCACCACAAATTGTTTAGCTTAAGGTTAAGGTTTAGTTTGATTAATTATATATATATACTCACGGTTAACTTTAACAACTAGATTTATTTTTATTTTTTATAATTGTAAAAATTCTCGCGATTGCGAGATGCACTTTTTCATCAAGAATCGAATAAAATAAATTGCAAATCACAAAATTTAGTTCTTTTTTTTATAGGGCGATTTCCCAAAGCATTAAAAATATATTTGAGATAATATTAAAATCTCATATTTTATTAGGTACTGTCGTCCAACTACCAGATTTGATATCGTGGTTGGGATAGGAGAGGCATACGAGAAAACACAACGAGATAAATTTAGCGGAATTTGAACCAGGTATTTGCGGGTCTAAGGTCCAAATTCTTGGTACTGAGCTAAACTGATTCACACATTTTTTGTTATTCTACATCGGAAGAGACCAACGACGATTCGATTGACCAGTGAAAGATATTGATCGTTTTGCCCATTTGGCCCCACTGTTCGCTACACAATAAGATAACAAAATATGAGATAAGCTTGTCCGATACCTGAGTTTTCGAAAGTATTGAAGCTCGATACGTTTATCATTTTATAACAGCAATGAAAATAACGGACATTTTCTGAGTGGTGACCCTCTTCTATAAAATACACAATTCTTATAACAGTGCGAGTATAACTTAAATTTTAGTCAAACAAACAACTTCTTTGTGGAAATTATATGTGCTATAATTTGTCTCGTACGTTTGTTTTGTTTTGTTAACGCCACATTGGCTCCCATCATCGAACTGCTCGATCATAGGAGCAATGTATGGTAAGTCATTCTGTGAGTATACGCTTTATACAATCATTATAGAAATTTCAGCCTTTCCGATCTCGAGATGAATGTAATTGTGTCATTGGCAAATTCCTGTGCGACATAGTACAACTTCTCATCTATTGCACATTTTCCCATAATGCAACGCCTTTTTTTTTTAACGGCGCACCGATTTCTGGATTTTTTTTCCATTATACCACCCAACAACGTATATTTTCTAAAAATAAACATAACTAGTTTAGGTACTCTAAAACATTTAAATTTTTTGTTGATATTTTAAAAAACTTTTTTAAATCGTTTTATCGCTCAAAACAATAAGTTAATTAAATTTAGATTATAAAAAAATAATTATTAAGCATTAATAAATATTGATTCCTAGTATTGAGGGAATCTATTTCTATATTTGACTTGCGATGACTCGCCTGGCATCGTTTTGCAACCAGGTGTTCAAACTTTGTTTTTAGATTTGACTCAGCAGACCGTTTTAAATGAACTGTGAGTGACGTTTGTTGCCTTTATTTCTTTGCGATAAGTCCCGAAATGCACTCAGCACTACGGAGTGTATGGTTTACATCCCTTGCGTTTGCTTAAAACATTTCTCCACGATGTGTTTTGTTATTTTTCAACTGACTTCAATTCAGTTGGAGCCCCGGTGGAATGGCATGACCACTCCATGCATAGAGTAGTGGGTTCGATTCGCACAATTTAAATTAAAAAAATATCTTACATAACAATCATACTAATTCTTATAATACAAGAATAATTTTAATATTATAAATTTGAATATTCTTTCAGTTAATTTATTTATTTTTTTAACCTCTAATTTTTACTCTCGTTTTAAGGTATGTTTTTGATAATGGATTTTAAAAACTCTATCCATGATTTCTTTTTGCTAGATCTTATAGTATATTGTACCTTGGTATTTCTGCAAGAAAGCCTGGCAGGGGTTATTAGTTAATTCGCGAAGGGATTTTCTACGTTTATAGACTACCATTTTGCATTTATCATTCCAAGAAGGAACTGGATTTTTCTTGTAAGTGCTTGGAGCATTTTGTTTTGACGCGTCTGCTGTTCGAATTAAAGACGAAAATTAATCAATGTCATAAACACACATTAAAACTGATAAATAATTGTAGGTAGTGCTGGATTGTGAAAAAAAAAAAACAACCACTAGACATTTTCAGTCTGGTTTATTTACAGCAAAACGTTTTCGGGGACTTAATTCTAATTGAAATGCTCATGCAAAGTACACGGTCCCAATTCAGTGGAGCTTTGGCCCTGGATTTCTTAGTAACAAAGCTCGATTTAATAAGGAAGAATTCATGTGCATTCAAAAAAGTCCGACTCGCAGGAACTGCATCATCTTAGCGCGGTTCCGTTCTTATCTCTAGACTCATTTAGAATGATTAAAATAGAAGCTGCTATTATTTTGGGTCCACATTTCTAGAAAACATGAAGATTAGATAGTTAGCCGTCGAGGTGATAAGTAAAGCTGGAATGGTTGGGATTCGGCTAAACCTCAATAGGAGTTTTGTTAAAAAATCTATATTTAGGACGTTTCGGCAACTCATTGGTAGCCTTCGTCAGCAATGAAAGTGCCGGGAGGCAGAGGAGGACCAAAGTTGACAGTTCCATCTTTACTTTCAAGAAAGGTCTTATTTACGATCTTACCTGGATGGTTCCCGCCCTAGGAAGGACCCCGCTAGGCAGTTGAAAAGCTATATCTTGGAAATCCATATCTCTAAGATTAAATTGTATTTCTTATTTTTCTTAACCTGATTTATTATCAAATACATTATCCAACTATAAGCAATTAAAAAATAACAAGGAATAAAAAACAGTCAAAAAGAACAGTTCGAATAAGCGAAATCAATTACTTTAAAGATTTAAGCTCTTATTTCTCCGAATGACATCGCCTAATCAAAACTTTTATCAGAACCTTTTTTTTAGAGCATTTAATAAGCTTTCTAATGGTATTCTTCCGTTTACCAAGATTCTCAACCTTTTTCGAGATATTAAGGAAAGTAAACAAAGTTACCAAAACTTTTTATGTCTGTTAATAAAACATTTTATTCTAACCCTTCCTTAACTCCAAACGTAACCAAAATTTCAACATATTAGTTTTAATGATAGTAGAACATGCAGAAAATGTTTCAACTGAATGCCATGATTCTAAGTACCCAAACCAAAAACGGTATTCAAAAACTATTTTTCCAATTTTCTCGAAAACGGTTAAAGCTATCGCCTTGAAAATGGTTTCATTCGTTTTCCTAGCCCAAGAAGCCTATAAAACGAGTGCCTACAAGCTTATGAACTCAAAAACGTAAGCGTTACGATTTTTTTTGCGCGAATTTCGCCCCAAATGCCTTCTTTCAGTGGACGGATTTTGTTGGTTAACGAACTTGACCTTTCAAATTGGACGACGGATTTTTGTACCAAATTTCATCAAAATCGGACCATTCGTCTAGAGAGCGAACAGACATATATATATATATATATATTTATATATATATATATATATATATATATATATATATATATATATATATATATAAATTTGAACCACCATCATTTTCGGTCTCTAGGGGTTCTGAAACGCAAAATTTTCTTGTCGGCACTTCTGGATTGCATCATGAGATCAACCTTATAAGCGGGGTTCCTCCCTATGGGAGAGGGAGGAACCGCGCTAATAGGTGCGCGGAAATCTTTTGATGAAAATAAATAAGTGCGGAATTTTTGAGCGATTGTTGTCTTATTATTAAATTTTAACGTCCATTTATTATTAACTACGAAATTGTAGTTAATAATAAATTGTTGTCTTATACTAGAATAAAAGATCATTGTGGCTACTAGGCAACGTTCAAGAAGGTAGACTTCTTTCCAAGTATATTTCTTTAGTAGCTATAGCTACGTACGTATATTAGTATATTACGTACGCATATTAGTATATTAGTAGCTATAGCTAAGTACGTATACGTACTTTCAAGACTCAATTTTCAAAGAAGTGATTGGCTCAGTGACAAATACTGAACAAGTTTTTTTTACGATCAACTTATTTCTGATAATTTAAACACTTTTTTTTAAATCCATTGGAGACAAAATTAGTTATCTTCCTTCGTGCTACAAGCATATGCTACTTACTTCATCTCCATTGGAGTTCGTTATTCGGCTACATCTGTTCATCTGGAGGTACGGTTTACTTAGCTCAAAAATTTTTAATATGCATCTAACGGTTGAAATTTAATTATATTACAACCAAAGTCGGTATACATACGTGCCAATCTAAAGAGAAAGCTGGGGTCATAAAAATAAACTAAATCGGTCCGTTGGAAATAGAGATTTCCTTCATAACTGCATTATTAATTTGACCATACGTCCCGTTTCTTGCGACGAATGAATATATATATATATATATTTATATATTTATATCAGATTCAAGTAATGAGGAACATAGAATTAAAAAAAAAAAAAAAACACCCAAAAACTTGGCCCATTAGAAGTTGGGGTTTATCCTCAGAAAAAAAGAAAAAGTTAATTATTTGTTTCTCTCTTCATTAGAAATATAAATTTTTAATGCATATTTATTTATATAGGAAATTTGAGCATATTCTTCAGTTTAGCGGCTTAAACTACCGCCTTCTTGAGAAATGCACTTGGTTATCCAGCTTATGTACGGCGGACTTGCTATTACAGCCCGGCTTACAATAATAATGCATTTCACGACATAAGCTTTTTTCCTAATTATGGAAACCAGATTGATGCACTATAGGGTTGGGATCCTAGGAAGCTAAATTCCTAGGAAGTCACTAAATGTATCGAAAAGCATGGGTTTCTCCGACCATCATCAATCTCTTAAAATTTTCTGTCACGTTTTTTGAAGGAAATTTATTTCCCCTTCCATGTTATTCCCTTTCATTTTTTCTGCAAAGTTTCCCATTATTGCGCAAAGTTTACCCATTTAAAACATAAACACTCTCTTCAAAATAATTGAGACGGCAACCTGCACTCGGTGATCCGTACTTTGCAAGTTGCATGGGGCGAAAGAGAAAGTACTAAATGCGATTGGAAATACGATGGCGTAGTAGGTTTTCTTTGTTGCTTAACAGATTTCGCTAATTGTAGACTCCTGACTGTAATGACCTATCGAAATTAGGGTTAATGTCTTAGTGAAAGGCCTCAAATGAGTGTGATTGACAACTGCTAACATGAAGACAGCGATTATTCACTTGTGCTTCGAGCATTAATTTCTTAACGACGAAAGAACCATTAGTATGCTAAGCTGTCTTTTCTCCATGATAATAGGAATAATAATCAAAATAACACCCATAATTCCAATTTGTATCTTCTTTATCAAAGTTAGAACCTTCACGTTTTGAGGTGAAGGCATTGTTCCTTGTAAAAGGTTTAAAACATCCTAGTTCTTTAGAATGTTTCTCTGGATTAACAAGATTCTACGTCTCAGTTATGAAATCCCAGATATAATCTCGTAAGTAAGGAGGACTTAAGTGTTCAATAAATAACTTGAATGTGCCGCTTTTATTGGTCCTTATTGAAAGTAACCATTTGTTTAGTCTTTCAGATTATTCTTGCTTTGGAATGACAAACAATTTTGCTATTCTGATATAATAAATCACTAACTGACCCTTTGCTCGTAGATAATTTCCAGGTTAGCTGTAAAATACTAAATTTTCGAACAAGGATCATCATGAAACATTTCCCTTGTTACGAACGAACATCTTCTAATCGTAGTACGAAATAATCCTCAGCAAGTGCTATCTTCGAAGCACTCATTGGCTGAGCGACTAAGTCAGAGGATGAACCTTTTAAGATGTACTGTCTAGTGGATTAGGCACTCATAACCGTTGCTGGTCGGTTCACTAGAGTAAGTAGGGATCCTGAAGGAAGCATGTAGGAGTATATCCTTCGGACGTTTCTGTTTTTGTGAACGAACACCTACTGCTAAATAAGCACCAGTAGTGAATGTTCACGTTGAAGTTCAACCACATTCGGTGTTGGTATGCCATCAGCTAATATGAAACAAATATGTCACGTTCAAACAAGAGCACATACAAAGAGTACCGAAGTTGCGATATCCCTCATGTACCGGTCGAGAGGTGCTGTGGACCAGGCTGAAGATAGCAAGAAATGCTGACGTCACAAGAAGTGGTGAGTCACGGAGGTATTTGAACGAGACTGGGTATTTTTAGGGGTTTTGGCAGGGGCATCTGCCTGCTTTTACTCCCCGCGACCCTTCACAGTTATCTCCAGCCTAGATCTTGTAGAGTTAGGCTTAACACTACATTTCGAGCAATCCCTTTAAAAAGAATATACCAAATTTAGATAAAAAGAGCCAAATGTTATACAAAGATGTGCAGTGAATTTTGTGACCTATAAGGCCTTTACAACAAGAAAAATATATATAGAAGAGGTCAATTCACGACACTAAATATATATGTTGATTCGCAAAAAAAGGGGTCCGCCGTGGTCCAGCCACGGGTACAAATGCGGTGCTCTGTGCGGTCAAGTCTCGCTGGTAACAGATTGATGTTTTTCACAGAGGGGCTTCCTGAAAAAATATCCATGCTATACTATGAGTGTATAGAGTGACCTGTAAACAGCCTTGAGCTATTGGACTAACATAACAAAAAAATCGCAACAAAATTCTGAAAAAGAAAATAAAGGACGAGTTCACTTACAGCGAAATTGGTCTATAGGAGTTTACCCTTTAGGGGGCCCTTTAGGCTTTGAACACTTTCCGAAGCAATGTACTTTAGGTTGCACTAATCAAAGAATTCTTTTAAAATGTCTTTAACTATTCCTCGATCCTACTTACTAGATATACATTTATATTTGGGGGCGAGTTCCCTCTGATAAACGGCTGTGTATTTTGGAAGAAAGGTGATGCGCAATGTGCTTTGGATACGGTTCCTTTCATTTTTCTTCTGAATTATTCTGGCAGCAACCCAAAATTGTTCGGACGACTAATTATTATTTTTAGGCAAAGTCAGATTTAATTACGAAGAGCAGAGAATAATATACATTCTTGAGCAATATAAACTATTTTAATGAAGAAGACCGTCACATCGGAGTTGTGTAAGCCGAGCACTTGTTATTTTTGTTATAGACACATTGCTGCATTTTTAAAAAGAGAAGTTAATGTTTATTTTATTTTAATCTTAAAATCCCTTCATTAGTAACTAAGATGTTTTGGGAAAGGTTAATTACAGGTTTCGACGCCCTTCGAGACAGAATAGACTTGGTGCCTTTTCGTTTTACAAAATAATAGCGACAATGTTTTTTATTTATTTGCCTTAAGCCTAAGCACCTTAGGCGATAAGCTCATGGTAGTTTATCTGTTGGTTCAATGTAAGACACAAACGATGAATACTGTGAGTTAGTGACGTCATTACAATGTCCATGAGTATTAGTAAATAATTATGGTGCACTTAACTCATTTTGACCATTTTTCGACTTACATACCAACTTGTTCTCTGTGACTATCAATATATGTGTGCTTACTCTCTCTCTCTCACACACACACACACACACACACACACACACACACACACACACATATATATATATATATATATATATATATATATATATATATATATATATACATACGTACCTACGCAAAGAGTGCCGCCCTAATACTCGTGGTCAGAGGGAGTCCAGAAAATAAATAAATACTTACTTCCACTTCAGCCGATTTCTTGTAAGAAACTGTAAACAGTTTAAGTAAACATGATTCTCATTCGAATGTTATATAATTAGTTTCGTGTAAATGTGTTTGTTTTAGTGTTCGTAAACTAGATAGTAACCACAATTATTGTTCATTCGCCATCAAACGCGGTACATAACCGCACATTTAATGACGAATTACAGATCGAGTTCGTTAACCAGCAAAATCGCTCCCTCTGACTTGAAATTGTTATATTCTCCTAGTGGTCGTAATTTTGTTATATTTCAACGAAAACACCACTAAATATGAAGACGTAACACTAAATTATTAATGCCCTACTAACGGTTGTAATTTTTGTTACCCAGTAACGAAACCATCTACACGATTCCCTGAACGAATAATGCATGGGCGTATATAAGGTGGGCTGCAGCCCCCCCCTCCCCGAAATTTTGTTTTGATGGTAAAAATGTGAACCCCTTAAAAATAAATTAAATAAGATCACTTAGTTCATAAAAAATATTTTATTTTAGGTGTAATAACGTTTTAATTGCCTAAAACTATTCCAAGTTCTAAATTTTTAGTATTCCATACACCGGAAATGGTCCCAGCCCCCTCCCCCGAAATTATTTCCTATATACGCCCATGGAATGATGGGGTGGGGTCACAACGGTTACTTCCTCTACAATATCTGCCCCTTTGGGCCCTCGTGACCTGTTGCGGGACTGATTTTTTTTCTGACTTCTACCACTGTCGCCGCTGTATCCCGCCGTCCCTGCGTTATGGTAGGCTTTTATTATTCATCAAGATCAAAAAACGAATATGTGAAGTTTTAATGAATTTATTAAGTAGTGTAGTACCACGCATACAAAAAACTCTGGAAGGAAATAAATTACAAAATTAATAATTGAAACTGTTGCTCATTACAAATGTAAAAGAGCGGAACTATTCATGTTTTTTATTTTATTTATATAGGTTATTTTAAGCAAATTATTCAGGAATGCTGCCTACACTAGCCAAATACTGAGGAAAGAGCTTAGTTATGCAGCTCCTGCGTGACGGAGCACCTGTATCTAGGTCATCAGCGCCAAAAGGATGATTTGTTATTATTTTTCCTTTAATATGAAGGAGAAGAATTTGGCTCAGTGGCATGACACTTGACTAATATTCTGAAGGATTTCAGTTCGCAACTCGGGTGACCACTGAAAGATTATCTTCGGCCGCCGTTCGAGGGTCGGATTCCGAGTCCCACTCTGGGAGAAATCACGCGCCCTGTTCATAGTACTGACTACAGTATCTTCTTAGTGTGCAATATGATCAAGAATCACATACTTCTAAAGTATCTATCTCTGGGCCCTCTTAGCCTGTTACAAGTCTGATTTGTCAGTTTATTTTAAACCGAATGATAATAAAATTAGCTTAACCGTGTCAACATTTTAAATGTAGGTTTTTTTTTTTCTCCAAATCGACATATTTCTAAAGTGACACAACTCAAAAATCGGTGTTTTTCAGTTACGACTATAAACGTAGCTTGTACACCAGGGGACACTTGTATCACTCTTCCTGTCTTAATACTAAGCCCCCTCATCGGCAAGAGTGACACATTTTCAGTTGAGTTTTATTTTGAGTTGTGTCCCTTTAGAAATACTAGTGCGATATGTACTTCATGTTATCGGTAGTTCCTTGATTAATTCGCCCAGCATGTTGGATCCTTTAGTCGGGGTCGGAGGAAGGTTATATGCCCATGGGCAGGTCCTAATTTTTAATACTTTGATCAGGGAAATTTATAGTTACAAGCTCCTCATGTAGAGCCCGACAGGGCTTGAAACATTTAGAGCCACAATAAACTTTTTGTAGAATATATAATTAATTTTGTTTACCATTTAGCCTGTTTTGATTTTTATTATTCAATTAATTTTGATTGCAGATAGAGATGGCGCTCCGAGGTAACCTTGTCAACAAGCAGTACAACTCCCCGCTCAATCTCTACTCGCAGGACAATGTTTCCGAGGCCTTGCACAACCAAAAACGAGTTCTCGCTAACGGAGCTGTTGGGTGAGTCAAATACTCTTCACCAATCAAAATGAAGGTTCTATGCGTCCAATAAATGTAAATTATTATTTAATTTAAATGCTGTCTTAAATCTTCTAATGCATGGATGATGATGCATCATGATATACTTTTCTTTATGTCCGAATAAATGTAGCAATGGAGGTTGTGTTTAAGAATTTTGGAAAAAAAAAGAAAGTTTGTAAGTTATAAGATATTCACTTTTTAATATGCGTTAACAAGTTTTTTGTTTACCAAAAACATTAATAGGTTGAGAATAACGGACCTTATATCTTAGTTTGCTTTGAAATTTCATATTACATTTTTACATGTGTTTACACTTTTCAAGAAAGATTAACAGAAAACGTTAACTTTTTCTATTCTAACCTTTCCAAATAACACTTGGGATAAGAACGTAAACGGGCTAAGATGATACAGCTCTTACGAATTAGACTTAAAATTACATTATATTTCACCCCAGAATATTTCTGACGTTTTTGAATGACCGAAGAATCATGTTGGTCAATTATTTTTAATAATGTAGTTTAGAAATTGCAAAATATATTATCAATGTGCCATTTTCACAGCCTATAAAAAAAAAAAAAAAAAAAAAAAAAAAAAAAAAATCAGTCCCGTAACAGGCCAATAAGGGCCTAGAGGGGCAGATACTGCAGAGGAATCTGATTCTTGACCATTTGGCACACTAGGGAGAGAGTGTGGTTAGTACTATGCTGCGGCCGCCTGATTTTTCCCTTTGCAAGAACACATTAATTAAATTAATTAATTAATTAATTGAAAGGCTGGGTGAGCCTTGAGGCGATCGGGGACCCCAAATCTAACCCCCGAACGATGACACTAGAAGAATAAATCTTTACTGCACGCTCGGGTTTTGAGCCTGGGTTCTCCAGTTCATTAGTCGAGTGCTATAAGCTCACCTCGCCCCCTAACAGCCTAATAAGAAGCTTAATCATACATTAAGAAGTTAACTTTTAGTTTCTCATAGCTTTGAATTTTGAAAAGTAAGCAAAAGTTGTAGCTTTGAGAATTGATATCGTTATTAAGGACAAGCTATTTTTAAACATTTTATTGAGGGTATAAGTTGTAAAATAGAAGGAGGACGAGTTCTAAAGAAATATACGGCAGTGTCTATAATAAGCTCTATGGTGTTTTGACTAGTCACATTAAGGTCATGACTTGACCTTAGTCACCCCTCAAACGAGGCCTAACAAGTTAATTATAAATTCAATAAATTGAAACCAGTCAATCACATTCTTAAAAGAAGTTCTATTAAAACTACTGATATACTTATGTAATATCAAAATGTTACACTCTCTAAAATAAAGAGATAACGATTTTCTAGAGCAGAGGTCTCCAAACTACGGCCCTAGGGCCACATCCGGCCCGCGGACAGATTTTGTCCGGCCCGCGGAGAGCTAGCATACTTGAAAACTCCTTTTACAGAACATATTTTTTATAGCAAATTAAATTTAGTTCACTGAAGTATTCTAATTTTATGTTGAATAATTATTAATATGACATCTACATTGATATGGTCATGGGCTAACTACTCATAACATTGTTGTAGGCTTATTGTTATTGTTTTTGTGATAAGTTGGATAAAGAAACACAGAATTGTAATGAGTAAAGACATGTATAATATGCAGAAAATTTAACTTCATTATATAATAACTAACAAATTATTGAAATGAATCCAAATAACATTTTATACATTTTAAATAAAAACATAACTTATAACAAGCATAATGACATATGAAATACTAATGAGATTTATGTAATTGAGATTTTCCACTGACAATAGTTTGTAGTTGTGGACTAATTTTACTTGTACCAATTATTAAAAGAGATTTAAGATGCTCATCAGTTAATTTAGATCTGTAAACATTTTTTGTGTACTTCATTTTGGAGAAGGTCTTCTCACACAAATAAGTAGTACCAAAAACAGCCCACGAGCAAATTTATGCAAATTATCAAATTGTGTCAGTGGAAGACTCTTATAAAATTCCAACAAAGATGAGTTTTGATATTTGTTCTTAATTATATCACTGCACTGTAGATCAATCATTACCATTTGAAGTTCCGGGGCTAGGAATTCAATGTCAGTATCAAAAGGATTCTGAAAAATCTTAATTTGATTCGCAATGGCATCAAAGTCCGAGAAACGAGTATCAAAATTTAATTTCAAAGCACTCAAATTTTCGATTGCAAAATCGATAGGAAACTCAGTCTCAGTGGTGTGGCTGAATATTTCACATGTTTTAAAATTTGAAAAACATTTACTTCGTAGTTGTGATTGAAACAGTATCAATTTCTTCCGGAATGATTTGATATTAGTGTATAAATCAGGAAGATGCTGGTTTTCTCCTTGCAATCTCAAATTCAGTTCGTTCACACGTTTTGTCAAATCAACATAGAATGCTAACTTCCACAGCCATGCGTTGTTTTGTAATTCAGTAAGAGGGCGATGCTTTTCATTCAATAAAATTTCGATCACTGCTCGAAGTTCAAAAAGCGCTGAAGGACTTTCCCACAACTAAGCCAACGTACGGCAGTATGATAAGGTAAGTCATTTTCTCCAATCTTTTCAATAAATTGTCGGAATTGTCGGTGATTCGGCCCAAAAGATCTGATAAAATTAACAGTTGATATGACTGGTTTCAGAACTTCAGACATATCCAAACATTTTCCGCACAAAGACTGTTGATTAATGATACAATGTAAGACTAATGGTTTTGAACCACCGTCATTTTCTATAGCCTTTGACACAAGAGCGACCACTCCTTTATCTTTCCCACTCATGTTTTTGCCCCCATCAGTTGTAATACATTTCAAGTTTTTCCATCGAAGGTCCTTTTGATTAATGGCCATTTCAACTCCTTTAAAAATATCTCTACCAGTAGTTGTGCCATGAATACTATACATATCAAGAAGTTCTTCATGCACTTCATAGCTGTTATCTACTCCTCGAATATAAATCAACACCTGAGCAGTATCTGACACATCCGTTAGCTCATCCAAGGCCAAAGAAAACCACTCAACATGTCCATTTTTGTCGAACAGTTGAGAGGATATATTTTCAGGGATGTTTTCTACCCTTCGAGCCACAGTGTTTGCTGACATACTGACAGTTTATAATAAATTTACCTATTCAGGGCACATTTCTTCGGCTACTGCAATTATGCATTCTTTGATCATTTCTTCATCGGTGAATGGTTTTCCACGTTTTGCAATTTCAAGAGCCACACGAAAGCTGGCACGAGTTGCAGCCTCTTGTTCAGTTTTCAGTTTTGTAAATGAAGATTGCTGCGATTTCAATCCGCGCTTCATAGCTTCGAATTTTTCTGTCCGCAAACTTCCTGTATATTTTGAGTAATTTTGAAAATGTTTTGTTTCATAATGACGTTTAATGTTATATTCCTTGAGAACGGCTATGCTTTCATTGCAAATCAAACATAGCACCTTGTTATTGGACTCAATTACGAAATACTGAATGTTCCACTGATCTTTGAATTTTCAGCATTCACTCTCAATTTTCGCTTCTTTTCCATACTACTAAATCACACACAAAAGCAACAATTCAAATCAAAATACTGTTACAAAGATGTCTTAAACTCACACGCACAAACACGTTTTAAGGAGGTACGCACTATTTTATTTCACAACAGTGTCATAGGAACTGACTTGTGGTTGCGCCACTAGCCTTCTTATATATTGCAATTACTGCCATCTAGAAGTGAGTGGAAGACACCAGAACTTTCTCGAACCAACGAGATTATTCTGTACGTGCTATTAGCGCCATCTGTTAGCGATAGAAGGTACTACCTATTTCCGCTTGTGTCCACCAGATGTCGTGTCACATTACTCCTCATGGCTCGTACTCTACGACTAATCTAGAAATTACAGATAATGACAGGAAAATTAATAATATGCAGTGTTGCCGTTTTGCGGACTTTAGTCCGATTGGCAGACTTTTTTAAACGTTGCGTACTTTTTCGGACTTTTTTTTTCATCAATGGACTATTTCACTTTTTACCACCGGCAACAATGATAATATGGTTTTGGCCCTCGGAACCTACTGGAGTAATCAGTATGGCCCTAAGCCTGGAAAGTTTGCAGACCCCTATTCTAGAGGATTATTAAAATAACATTACGAATGTTAAGGATGATTAGGGAAGAATAATAATAAGATTATTTCATATTAGTTTTTCACCATCGGTGCTTTTAAACTATATCATTGTTCCCCAGTCCATTTGGAATTTAATTTAGGATCGTTCCATAATTAATTGTCATTTGTTACGAAAAAAGAAATGTTATCTTTTGATTTGTGTTAGCGTAGAATTTTCTGTTACATTAATCTAACAAAACTAGTGTTATTTTATTGGATGGCGCTAATGACCAAGAATTGTCGATGCGCCGTAAAAAAAAAAAAAAAAAAAAGAAAAAGAAAAAGTACTGGTTGCCATCGGAAAGAAAGACGTTCAAATTGTAGGGTATATTAACATAGTCCTGAGTCTACACTCTGCCAGTATCAGCCTTGTGGATTAGTCTGTAGTGCAGTAGTTCCATGTAGGTCTAAACTGTCTTGACAAATGTAGGAGTGTGTCAATCGTGAGTGGCCAATCCTGAGACGGCATAAAATGACGTCTTCCCATCTACATAAGTGATCTTTTACTGGTTGATCATTCCTGCATAGTGTGCTTTATTTTCTCGAAGCTTGTTGTCAGTCACGTTGTGTCAGGATTGTTGTCATTTATCTGTTATGTATGTCTTAGATAGGGCCTGGGCATCCTGGTATGCATATATTGTCCGTCGGGTTCTGGACGTCGAGTTGCTAGTTTAGCTTGTTCGACTACTACTTCGTCTGATGTCTTCGTGTCCGGTTAACCAGTACATTGTAATGTGTTTATTTGTGTGATAATGTCAAAATAAGTGTTTACATTTAAAGCAAGTCATTAAATATTTCTGTTCCAAGCTTCTCAAATGACACTAGGGATAAGAAGGAAAACGCGTTATAATGGCGCAACTTCTGCGAGTCAGACTTGCGTGTTGTTTATACCGGAATAAAACGAGCCTTACCAGCAAGAAATGTATTTCTTAATTAGCGAAAACGATATGCAATATATTTTGTACTAGGGAAACTGTAAGGAACAAGTTCATGTTATTCTACCTCGTCTCACTCGTGGAGAATGTTTTGATCTGTACAGATAGTGAATGTCCTTCGTGTCAACTCCCTGACCTGTATTCCGTGCGGGTCAAGTCCGACCGCTGTATAATTAGCATTTCCGAACTTTACTTTCTATTCATTGCTATATAATAAATATTACACTCTACATGGCAGAGTTACCAGAAGATCGACTTTCTCTATTTCCTCAATATAGTATAAACTATGGGGAGGACGTTTATTCTGCATCTTCCACGCTTTGCATGTAAAATACATTTTTGCGCCCTATTACATAATTATTTACATTGGTTTAACAATACAATATCAGTTAAGACACATAAAAACGTTCTCTAGTTTCTAATGTCAATCTAGTAAAAATATAAAATTTACAAAATTCTTAGAAAAATCAAAATTTGAAAAAATGGACTGGTTCCACTTACCAAGATTTCCCTATATATATATATATATATATATATATATATATATATATATATATATATACCTATATATACAAAGATTCCTAAACTTTCCATGCCTTTTAATGGAATTTTTTTTCTAGTACTTCCTTAACTCAAAAAAGCAACTAAAATTTAAATATATTCGTTTAAATGAATATCAGAACAATTTTGTACTGAATCATTCGATGATGAATGTCCAAACTAAAATTTGTTAGAAAAACTAGTTTTATGCACTTTTCTCAAAAACGGTTATAGATTTCGCCTTGAAAATGGTTTCATTCGTTTCCCTACGTTTATAGAACCTTTAAAAAGTGTTTCTGGAAATCTACAAAAAAAAAAAAAAAATCCGTAAGCGCCACGATTTTCCGTGCGATTTCACCAGTGAAACAGTGTTCCTGTAGTCGGATTCTCCTGGCTAAGGAACTTGACCTTTAAAATTAGACAAAGTATTTTTGTACCAAATTTCATCAAAAACGGCCCATTTTTCAGCTTGGATTGGAAAATAAAATTATCCGCTCTTAACACTCTTTTTGACGAGCACTTACACTATTAAAATCTCTATTAGTTTAACGGTGGCTCTAGCTCGTCTAATATGGAATAATTGCAAATTATGAGAAAGCGATTAAGAAGGCGCGTTGATGGCTCCTCCATCTTTCCCTCAATCATCTCCAGCGATTAGCGGGATGCTTTCTCTTCTCATATATGCGAAAGGTACGTTAAATAAATCAAACTCAAGATGGCCAATTAATTTTTGCATATGGAGAAGTATTTTATAGCCCCTTAAACTCTTCATCGTTGGAAGTCTCGTTATTTTGGAGACCTAATTAATTATTTTTGCGAGCCGAACTATCAACAACAATAACAAAATAGGCACACGGGCAATTTTTAAAGAGTTCAACTCGCAGGAACGACTATCTCAGCGCGTTTCCGTCCTTATCCCTAGGTTCATTTGGAATGCTCAGAATAGAAAGAGTCTATGGTTTATCCTAATCTTTCGTGAAAAATTTAAGCTCAAGTAGAAATGTATTACGCAATATCGAAGCGAAGCAACATCTTAGGCGCCACAACAGGAAACTTACAATTACAGACATTACCCCTTTCAAGCACCGAATTCTATGAAGAAGACCGCTCTCTCAAAAAATACATTGAACCGTATTTGTAGTGCATTTAATAATATTTCGAATAGACGCATTACATTTACCTTAACATCGTCGATACAAATGCAAAGTATCGAATGTGAAAAAACGCATTTTTCATTTTAAATCATTACTGATTGCTGTTAGCCTGATGGATGGCAAACTATCGAATCTAAGTTCACACAGTGGAAGGAGGATGTTACCACTGTCAAAAGGTCGAATCTGCCTACTATTTGACTGCCCAAAAGCAAGGCAATAAATAAAAGTATTTTCACTCTCCGCTTGTAGATACTTGTACTTATAAGAACCTTCTGCACCTCAGGACACTTCTAGACTGTGCCTTCTTGTCATATATGGGCAGATCCGTAAAATTAAAATTATTGAGTAATTAATGGTTGAGTATTTTATGTCCCATTAAATTCTCCATGATTGGAAATTGTGGAATTATGGCGTGCTAAAATCTGCAGAAATAAAAACTAAGAGTACTAATAAAATTATATGACAAAAAAAGGCATTTCTACCGATAAAAAAAAAAACAAAAAACAAATTGCCAATCGCAGGAGCTGCGTTATTTTAGCGTCTTTGCATAAAGTGTCTATAATTGGTATAATTTTGAAAGCAGCTCCTTAAATTTCACCTTCATTGAAACGAAACCAATACTCTTGAAACTACGATTTAAATGCTTATGAAAAGTTGTGGAATTCGTGGATTTTGTTACATGATAGTATATAGAAGATCGTGGATACCAAGGCTGCAATTAAATAAAACAGATATGATATGGAATAAATTATTACATTAATAAAGTTTCCGATCAGTTGCATACGTAACGATTTATAAATAAACGGAATCCAGTAAATCATTATGATTTTATTTATAATAAATATAATAACCTATCTTCGAGCCCTTCATATGAGGTTGTATGATCTTGTAGTTAGTATAATCTTGTTATACATGTTATTTTTCTGTCTATATACTCGCTACCCTAGCGAGACGTTCAGACATAGATAGCTGGATGAAATTAGATACAAAAAAGGCACCGGTGCAAACGCCGATAATAGCACCACTAATATTAATCGGAGAAAATGGTACTTGTTGTTTCGAAAGGGCTGGTTTCATTACATTGAAATATTTAGTGTTTTTATTCTCACATTTTCAAGTTTTCAAGATCACATTTCGAATGAGCATTATACGCCAAGATGAAGCATTTCTTGAGGTTGGAGTTTTTCTAAAACCACCTCCCAGATTTCGGATAGGTACACATTAAAACCCTGCGGATCTATCTTCTGGTTCTATGACAACCTAAAAGAAGATCTCTCGTAATATTCCACTATAAATGACATGACCGTGGTTATGGGGCTATAGCCGAATTTTCTGGTGAAATTAATAAAATACGTTTCGAATAATAAATCCTGAGGATGTCGGCAGAATTGCCAGCGAAACGTAGGTTATCAATTCATCGAGACAGTCTTATCCAGAAGTTCTTAAAATATTAAAGTGAATATTTGGCATTCACATTCTTCTTTATATTACACGATTTTGGCCCTTGTTCTCAATTATGTCGTTTAAAAGGGCAGAAGGTCATATATTATAACTTCAACTTTTCAATAATTTCTTTTTGTTTTGTGCTCTACAAGGTTGCATCGCTAGACGCATCATTAGGAGCAACTAAATTTAACGTACTTTTCATTTCAGGTCATAGGAAGACCTTAATAAGGTAAAATGGCTGGGTTTTACTCGTCTGCCCTTAATAAGGTCAGCTAGGTAACAGCTTTAAAATCGATATTGTCATTTCGATTTTTTTAAACAGCTGTTTTGCCAACGACCATTTTACCTTATTAGTTTAAACGTGGTCCTTCCTGCAGTAGGTCTTCCTAAAGTAGACTAGACACGGTTCAGACAGGCCTGTCAGATTGGCCAGAACAGTCGTCTCAACGTGTATTTATACCGGCCGCCTGAACAGTCTTAACTGACAGACCTGCCGGAATATATGCACGTTCAGGCGACCGGCTTTCAGGCGGGCTGTTCAGGTCTAACTGACAGGCCTGCCTGACCTTCTGTAGCCTGCTTAAGTTGAGGCTAAAATTACATATACTTAAGTTGATCCTGAAGAGGCGTCTAGTAACATGTAAACATGTATACAGTTCAAAATAAAAAGAAATTTATGAAAAGTTGAGGTTTTTTTTTATAATACATGACCTTCTGCCATTTTAAACATAATTGAGAACAAGTGCCAAAATCGTATAATATAAAGAAAAGTGTAGATTTCAAATATTCTTTTCAATGTTTTAAGAACTTCTGTATAAGACTGTCTCGTTGAGGTGCTAATCGACGTTTCGCTGGCAATTCTGCAGGTTTCCTCAGAATTTCTTCTCAGAAACGTATATTCTTAATTTCGGCAGAAATGTCGGTTATAGCCTCATCTACACGGTCACATTATTTATTGTGGAAGTTAATGAGAAATCTTTTATTAGGTTGTCATAGAACCACAATAAGATTCTGCAAGATTTTAATTTATATTCGAAATCTGAGAGACGTCATTAGAAAAAGGCCAACTCTCAGGAACTGCATCATTTCAGCATATATAGGTTATCATCCTTTTCTACACACGACACGGCTGAAGCCTTTTCTTCTTTACAATGAAAAGCCACCAGGCATAGTGGAAATCGATCCCACGACTTTAGGCGCCGGGAACTCGCGGCCACCGGGTCTCCCGCAGAACTTTTCACTGTGAATATTGAAAGGTTTTCTCTAAGCACAATCATCCCAGAAGTCCGAGCAGATCATCCCGCCTAACGGGGCATTCCCAAGGCTCCCCATATATGTGCAGGGGAGAAAGTGAGGGAGAAGGAAAGGGAGATAAAGAGAGAGAGAAAAAGGAGAGAGGTTGTTGCGATTCCCAGGCCAGTCATTGTGAGGCTGTCGGCTTCAGAGGTCCAGTCCTCTCAGAACCATGGAATACGAAACCAGGTAACGCTAGATTCCTTAGGACTATTTATAGACTTACTTTATATCCTTCTAAAACCTCTTCTTCTACATTTTTGTATACACACATTCCATTCTCGCTTCCTCCTCTCTTATCGCTTATCTCTCCCACAGATTACACAAGAAAACTAAACACTTAAACTTTATTTCTTTGATTAATTGAATCTATCCTCCGTCAATTTTGTTACTATTAAAAACCAGAAATATTTATTCAGAATATAGGAAGAATTCCAATATCTTTAATGAAAATAAATAAAATTTTTGACGAAACTGGAATGACACAAGTTTCTGGTTGAGCAATTTGTTTGGATTAAACCAAAGTATCTTATAAAATAATTCATATAAAATAATACGCATTCTTGGTACCGCTTATTCCAGGAAATATATGGAAAATTATAGAAGGAAAGTACAGTACTACTATATGCTTAGTAAATATATCAATTTTTCCCCATAATACAGTAACCTGCAACGGTGGCATTTATTGCTTACACGTTCCAGTTTTGAAATAGTACTGGTATTTATGTTAAATGGAAAGTTAAATATTGGCATAAGTTTAAACATAATGTCCAATAAGAGAGGTTAAAGATGGAAAAAAATAATAATATTAAATAAATTATACTTAACTAATTTACTCTCCAAACGTAAAGATGTTAAATAAAGGTATTACTAAAAATAAAAAAAATAAATAATACTAAAACTTAATAAATTTAGTAGAGGAAATATAATTTTGCGAAAAAATAATAGGATAATGCAAATGAATCGAAAATCCAACAAAACTGTGGGGTTAAAATAAAAAGTATAAAGTAATGAAAAATTGCAGCTTACACTTAAAGTTCTTCATAGTCTATTGTATCAATAAATGCATCAAAGTATTTCATAAGAATATATATATATATATATATATTTATTAATCCATCAAAAAAGGTTGATTGAATAAAAAAAAAAATATCAAATCTTAATTTTTTTTAAAACAAACCAGCTAAAGAGGGTTGCTATGAAGCATAGCATAATACCTCTGGATTCGTTCCAGAAAGCAATTATTCTTGGGTTCACTTAACTCTTAAATGTATGTTGTTAACTTATTTATTTACTTAATTAATTGGTGGTTATTCTTAATGAGGGCTTAGATCTCTCAATCCTTTGCATCCCTTTTTTCAGTATTTGATTTTAAATAACCGTGTCAAAAACAAAATATCACTGACACATTCATTCATCGAAAAAACTCCCTAAGAAAGTATTTAAACTTCGGCCAAACAGAAGTTAGTTCAGTCTTGGCATTTTCCAGGCATGAAATTCACTGGGAAAGAATTTACTGAAGATTTAGACATCAATGAAGATGAAGATGTTTCACTAGGGAAGCTTTAAAATATAACAAGATGGGATTAGTTTATTATAATTAAAAATAGAACTGTACCGACGTTTCGACTTGTTTGAAACCTTCGTCAGTGGTATATGAAATCAATGAATATCGTATCGGGTCATCAGCTATGCCCACTTAGTCCTTACCCACCTGACAATCAATATTTTTGATCAACTTTCTTTAATTGTGCTTATTAAACAAATTTTAACTAAAAATAGAGGATCAATAATATATCCTATAAAATATATGTACTTTCTTTTTGTTTGAAAACACACCACAGAATAATTATTAAGTTACCTGGCAAATAAACGTTTGAAAATGTATGTATCATTTCTTGTGTTACATGTTTTTAGAAAAAAGTGATCACAGTATTAAAATATTTTTGTGAAACATAAAAAATTTATGTACAGGTACCCTGGTTTATTAATTTAATTTGCAGAATTAAATAGGGGTCTCCCCGTGGTCTAGTGGCTAACACCTTGGATTCTCGTGTGGGAGATGAAATTTGGATATTTTAAATCATATTGTATTATTTATTATTAATTCGTCAAATTCATTTCTCTATATAAAGCAATAATTTCAGGTTAAACTGTTTTTAACATAAATATTGATAATATTTTTTTAAATAATAAATTAATTTAATTTTAATATTAACACTAGTAAAAGTCACAAATTAACAACGAATATCACAAAATGAAGAGTGAAAATAATATACTAAACATGTGCTTTGAAATATAACATCAAATAATTAAGCTTATCTTCAGATTGTAAATAAGGTAATATATGAGCATATTTTTTAATTGAATGTAATTTATGTTTCATTTTTCACAATTAAATACGATAATGTTGATAGACATAAGTAAAGATTAATAGAGATAACGAAACTGAGAAGGTTAGGTCCAACAGAATTACAAATCAATTATTAATAATTTGAACCTTTTTCAAGCTATCCCATTGTTAAGTATACGGTTTAAACGTTTTTTACACATATTTTGATTTTCTGTTAACTATTTTTGAAAGAAGCATCACGAAATAGCAATTACATTTGGTTGGAGCAAATGAGCAAAAACTACAATTTCACTTCTATATATTATTGAAGGATTTTTGTATCGAATCCACAGGTACTATTTATTTACATTTGAAGTAAACGGCAACAGAAATTCGTCTATTTAGGATATTTCTTTGTGTATCCATTCAGAGCCCGCAAATGCGCATTCTCCCATCCCGCCAATGTGCACACAAATCAAGGGAACTTCTTCGGACTTTCAGAATCCAAGGCTTCAAAAATAAACGAAAGCAATGTAAAGGAAATAAAAAACATGAAGCTCAATTTTAAAAATATCTAAGTCTGTTTTATTTAATAAGTGCCCTAATAAAAGGAGAATAAGAAGCTCTAGTCAAAGAATAAATTTGAATTTGTGTACCATGAAGCAAGTAGGTAAAACTAGATATAAATGGTGCTAATGACCAGCGTTGACAACCCGGAGAGCGTAACTCTTTTGAAGACTGTATATGTAGGTAGTACCTACAGAAACACAGAAACAGTACCTAATAGGTACTGTTTCTCTGGAGTTCTATTTTTTATATAAAGACATCAACGTATTTACTTTTATTTTAGGTGCAGCCTGTTTAACGAGGTCCTGCCAATGTAAAAACTAATTCGGCTTGCAGGAACTGCGCCATCTTTCGGCTTTCTATGTATTTCGGCTATTTATTATATTTATTTTACTATACTATACTTTTACGCGGAACTTCAAGCACCGTTTCCTCCGAATGAAATTCACGCCTGAATCGTTTTCATAAGAAATGCATTAGGCTTTCGAATGGTCAACTTCTATTTACCAAAATTCTTAACTTTTTTTTAAGACATTTAAAGATAGTATACAGAAAAAGATATGTGGAAGGTGCCAATTCGAAAGCCTAAAAATGATTCACGCGTAAATTTCAAACTGAAGAAACGGTGCTTGAAGCATCTGTGTGTGTGTGTGTGTGTGTGTGTGTGTGTGTACGTATATGTATACACACACACACACACACACACGCACACATGATTTTTCTCTGTAAGGAGGCGCTTTTTTATTTACTTAGTGTCTGCTATTCTACTCATTGCCTTGTCAAGTTTGTTTTAGAATTAATGTCGAGGTTACATTTAGACTCAAGCGTTATATAAACTAAGGTGGGCCAACTTCATCAACCAAAAAACGAGAAAATCAGAAATTAGATGAAGGCGATACAGTTTTCTCACTTACATCTGAGCCTTACGAAGAAAGTAAATCATATGTATTTGATCTAATAGCTATAATATCACAATCCTAAAATTTGGAGAAGATATTAATCCAGGGAGCATCTGTAGAAATTTAGCTATAATGGGACGTTGAGAGGAGAAAAGATAATTTTTGGTAGAATATATTCAGAACAGCTAAAATAACAATAATTCTTTTATTTCTTCAAATAACAATAATTGTTATATTTCTTTTTTTCGGAAGTCCGAAAGTATTCACGCTAGAGACCTTCCCAAATAGTCAAAAAATTCCTAATGATAATTCCTATGTTCTCCCTTTTTTTTCCGAAAACATCAATATCATTTTTTTTGTCAGCTTAAAGTGCATTTAGGGTGTTCCAGGAGGAAAATGATGATTATATAGTAAAACAGCCTACCAAATTTCGTTCAAATCGGTTTGACAGTTTTTGCGTAATTAAAATTACGATATCAGTTTTTGAGAGTTTTCAAAATTAAAATCTGAGGTATTAATGAAGAAAGTAAAATTTTTCCAAGTTTAGCGAAATCCAAACGAAATGCTTTACACATTTCAAATATTTTTTAAAAATAAAAGACTAAGGCTTATTTATGGCTGTTCAGCAAACCAGTGAATACATTTTAATATTTAAAATATAATAGGACATTATAGAAAATTCGATTACGAATCTTTTGACGCCTTGGGAAAATTTTTCGTTCACAGTTATGAGTGAAATAAGTACAAAAAAACTTTGTTTTTTGGATTTTGTTTTTACTTAAATATATGTTCCAGGTATTTTTCTATTTACGCATACATCAATTATTGTTATTTAATTTTTTCCAAACATATTCCCGCAATAATTCCGCAAACATATTCCCCTCTCACAACATTAACTCAAACAGATGTGCCCTGAACTATATCCCAATATTTAGGAAGGGGCTTAATTGTTTGAAAGTTATTTCTTGTCGAGTAATTCTGACAGACCTAGTTTAAACAACTGGTCAAAAATTACTGAGTCAATTGTCTTTAGTTATTCTATTTTAATAAATTTCCTGAACTAATATATTTCTTTTTAACTGGTTATTTATTGTTATAATGTTTTTTGTTATGACTTAATAATTTAGTGTTTTTTTGTTTGTTTTCAGCATTGACTTTCACCATCTGGCGAAGCCGGGAAATCTGGCTAACTCGGCAGTACTGCGAATGCTAGAAGAAGAAGAAAGGTCGGGAAGAAAAGGTAATACAATAGATAACCTCAATTTGTATTACATTTTTTTCAGGATTACTATTACATTAGACAGAATAGTCTATACTTAACAGGATGCAATAGACGTTCTCGTGTTAAGTCTTAGCAAGGACACTCGTAAAACTCAAGTCTTTTTTATAATTAAGTATCCTTCACAAATTTATGAATGATACACAAGCTCCAATACCAAATATAAGGTTTATACCCACTCATTATGCTACTTCAGATAGTTATGTACTCGGAGTATTTATCTATGGATCTCAGGTTGTTATATGCAAGTTAAGGGAATATATATATATATATATATATATATATATATATATATATATATATTTATATATATATGTATGTATGTAAATATATATCCCGGAACAGGCCACGAGGGCCCTGAGGGGCAGACACTATAGAGGTATCTGATTCATGACCATACGGCACGCTAGGGAGATAGTGTGGTCAGAACTATTCTCCGGCCGCTTGATTTTCACCTTGGCTGCGTCAACTGCTTGAGTCATTTGCACCCAAGGTACCCATTGATAAATTTATTAAAGGCTGGGTTGGCCTAGGGACGGTCAGGGAGGCCGAATTCAACCCAAGAACGAAGACACTAGAAGAAAAAATCTTTAGTGCTTCCAACTTATTAGTACAGTGCTCTACCACTGAGCTAACCTCGCCCCCATATATATATAACAATAATCTTTTTTCATCGTATTTGTTATTATAAATTTTAGGATAATCAATTATGGCCAAGTATACCCTATGGAAAGGCTTCAGAGTTATTGTAGTACCTGCAAATAGCTATTTTGAACCAATCGATCGCAATTAATAGCTAGTGGTATGAATTATGAATTTTCACACAATCATAAACGTAAAGATAAAAATGGCAAATATTAGAGTACCGGGGGCTCGAATCCTGAAACTTAAATTGTAGTTTTTCCCACTGTTTTCAAAGACTTTGGTTCGATTTAAATTCCCTACCTATAAAAAGGGTACCTATAAGCCTATATAAGGAAAACAGTAACCACGACGATTTATTTCGTGCGAATTTCACCGACAAAACAGTGTTCCGGTAAGCGGATTCTGTTGGTTAAAGGACTTGTATTGTTATACGAAAAGTCATCAAAGTTGGACCATAGGTGTGCCTACTCGAACGGGAAGAGACAAATATCTATAGACTTAAAAATAAATAAATAAATATATATATATATATATATATATATATATATATATATATATTATTATGCGTATAGCGTATATAAGAGTATAAATATATACCTACACAGACACACATATATATTTATATATATATATATATATATATATATATATATATATATATGTATCAAACTAATTTTGCGGCCAAACGGTTGATCTGAGAAAAAAATGCTAGAGGTAAACGTTGACGGGATTGACCTAAGTTTTCTAAATATGTCGTCTATTTAACATATTTACCGCGCATGTGCGCTTGGCGCTAGATGAAATGTTGGGGTTTGCAAATTACAACTATTTTGTTATGCACATTTTTTAAAATAAAATGAGTTTCATGCGATTCAAATTTTATTGTTGTAAATTAAAAAGATATTTTGTAGGCCCTTAAAGAGATCGGTTATGAATGGGTTATACATGACTTTGAGGTATTTTTTCTTCAAATTTCTAAAACAAGAAGAAACATTTTTTCTAATAACTTTAATAAAATTGAAAATAAGGCATCTTTTAGCACTTTCCTCCGAAGGAAAGTAGCTATTGACTCATGACGGAATTTTTGAAAAATTTCTTCAAATTTTTATCGATCCTACCTAGTAGACACCGAAAATGACCCCCGTTAAAATGTATATATATATATATATCTATATCTATATATATATATGTATATATGTATATATATATATATATATATATATATATATATATATATATATATATATATATATATATATGTCTGTTAACACGATAGCGGCCAGAGTTTTTGTTTTTTTCGTCACGAAACTTGGTATATAGCATTCAATTAGCAAACGATTGAACGAGTTCGTTAACCACCAAAGTCGGTCCACCGGAAGTGAGGGTTTACCCCGAACCCAAAACACTAATTTGACTATGTCAGCCGTAATATTTGTTATATTTCAACGAAACTTGGTATTCATAGTGGTAATATAGAGAGAAAAGTGAGATATAAAAATGAACTAAATCGGTTCATTAGAAGGGGGGTTTACTTCGGACCCACAATACCAATTCGCCACTACCAGCCGTGATTTTTGGTATATTTCGACGAAACTCGGTATTCTTAGTGGAAATCCACAGGTAAATATGTGTTGTAAAAATAAACTAAATCGGTTCATTAGGAGGGGGGGTTTACTCCGGACCCACAATACCAATTCGCCACTACCAGCCGTGATTTTTGGTATATTTCGACGAAACTCGGTATTCGTGGTGGTAATCTACAGGTAAATATGTGTTGTAAAAATAAACTACATCGGTTCATTAGAAGGGGGGGTTTACTCCGGACCCAAATTCCTAATATACTCATACCGGTCGTAATTTCTTCTGTATTGTGACGAAACGCGGTATACGTCGTGGGTAACTCATGAGAAAGAAGTGTTGTAAAAATGAGCTGAATCGGTCAATCGGAAAGCGGGGGTTTAATTTGTAATATATTTCAATAGAAAAGCCCGCCAGACGTAGGTTCACAAAGCCCACCAGACGTAGGTTCACAAAGCCGCCGCGAGGAGCGCTATCTACCACTAGAGTGACTGAATCCTGTTCCTGCGTTAGATCAAAATACGATAATTTGAGGTTTTTTGTATTTATTAAGTAGTGTAGTAGGGACCATGTGTAAACATAACTCTGGAAGCAAATTAATAATTGATCAGTTACTCATTACAAATTTAAAAGAGAACTGTTCATGTTTTTATTTTATTTATGTAGGATATTTTAAGCAAATTGTTCTGGAAAGCAGTCTACACTACCCAAATTCTGAGGAAAGTGCTTAGTTATGCAGCTCCTGCGTGACGGACTTTTTTTTTATGTATTTAGTCTGATTTTTCATTTGAGAAGATCTATTTAAGTGATAAGCCTATTTCATTGATAGATTAAATAATAAATTGTGAAGAAAGGTCTTACTTTGCAGTTTCAAAGCTTCCATTATACTGTATTTTTATTCCTACAAAAAAGGAATAGTGTTTTCAATAATGCCACCTTTAACATTCAGACATCTTTGAAGTCCGAAACGTATGCTGTCAACTACTCTCAATACTTCTTCCACCAATATGCTTCTGCAATCCTTCTTCGCATTTGGGCTTGTGTACTATGCGGGTTAGAGTAGACCATATTTTTTAGTGCACCCCATAGGAAGAAGTCGAGCGGAGTGAGGTCAGGTGATCTAGGTGGCCAAGAAATAGGGCCACCCCTGCCAATCCAACGGTTTCCGAATATGGAGGTTACAGCATTCCTAGCTTCTCGGGAATAATTGGTTAGACCACCATAATGCTGGAACCATAATGGTGTACGTCTCTAGTGGTAAGTTTTCCATGAGCTCTGGCAATCGATCCAAGATGAATGTCCTGTAACCATTCCCTGATACGGGACCTTCCAAAAAATATGAGCCAATAATTTTACTCACAGAATCCCCCACGATATTCGCCGTCAGTGGAAATTTTAAAATGTGTTGCCATGCTGTGTTAGGCCGCTCGTCCACTGGATCCGAAAAGCTGCGAACTGCGAGCCAACGAATTCGAACGCCGATCGTCCGAATTCGTGCGAATGCCTTCGTGGCTCAGTGTTCGTCCGAATTCGCAGTAGACTTGATGGCTCGTACTCACAGTCAATGTTTAACCATGACTATTCGCACCTTTTCGCATCTATAAATCCCAGCAGGATGGGATCGGTTCGCACTTCGGACCATTTCGGACGAACGATACGGGCCCAATGGACTCGGTCCATGATGGAGCCTCGTGTTTGGATTGTTCGAGCGTATTCGCCCGAATTCGGACGAATTCATTTCGCAGCTTTTCGGTTCCAGTGGACGAGAGGCCTTAAGACCGGTGGCTTGCGTACACCGCTTCGAAGCTGTCGAAAGCTAAGAAGACCGCTTCGGAGCGTACACGAAAGAATCTTGGTTCGAATCCTGAGCTGGCGAGTTAATTTTTCTAAGCACATCAAGACTTAAAATTGTGACACTGAGGGCATACACAATCCTATGTTGTTGTTTTTTCAGTGGTTTAATAGATTTATGCTTAGTAATATCGCACCAAAATGCAGCATCCTATTGGAAGCGGTGCCTATCTTACTGGCAAAGGCACCTTCTCCTATCTCTTCTTCATAACACTATCTTATGTAATCTACCGGTTCTTATTGCCTGACACATTCCTGGACTTCAATGTGAGTAGATGTCCTCCAACTTACAGAGGATTTAAATCTATCCTCTATTTTATTGAGAATGACAGGTTTTGTTTTATTTGGGGGGGGGGGGTCTTAATTAAGAAGAAAAAGGAATGGATCAAGAAACTCTTTACAATATTTTACAGGATTCTTTTAGTTTATGATGTCAGCGAGCCTTTGACAAAATATTTTTTTCTTTATTCTAAATTTAACATAATTTTTTTGGAATAAAGTAAAATATTGTTTTGTATGTGCCAAACGCATTCACAATGCCACTGTATTATTTGGCAGCGCATATGTCAGCGCGGCAAGGACAGTGTTACAACTGTGCAACAACAATTTATGAACTTTTGTAAAACGCAATTTTTAGATTCAGAATGATGGTGATGATCATCATTTGTGATAACTGTTATAAGCTCATTTAGTTATGAAGAATCTCGCTAAAATTCCATTCTTATTTATATACAACTTTATTATTTAAGAAATACTTATTGATTTACAATCGTATTCGTATTGATTTCAGACAGGATTGTAAGAACCTTCAATTAATTAAGCTTAAATTCGAGCTTCTTGCTGCCGCGCAATATCTATAAATATATCAAAAAATGTAATACCCATTTAATTAATTATTTCACAATGAAAGTTGCACTTCTTTTTTTCATTTTCTTATAATCTATTTCTCAGTGGCTTATCTAATATCGAAATATTGTTATTGATCTCCTAATAGGTTCATTGCATAATTATTTTTCTTTACCATTACCGCCGAGCTATCTATAGGTTCCTATACCCTTCCTAAACGTTCATATGGTAGTAATGCAGAATATATATTTCTTCGGGTATTGTTTGTTAGATTCAGATGTTATATAGGTACTTTCGTTGCAATAAAACAAAAATTATGGCGGTGATATGTATCTGAATAATTTATTCTGTAGAGGGAGGGGGAGTTTCAGGTAAACCCCTACTCCTTATAGGCTGATTTCACTTATTCTCATAGAACACTTTTATGATTAGTTTCATGTGCTATTCAGTCTGCGAAAAATTACTTTCTTTATAGGACCATGGATCAGGAATTAACTCTTGCAGGACCAATTTTTCTAGAAATGAACTAAAACAGTTGTTTGTTATCGATATGCATTTATTTATTTATTTATTTTATGGCGCATCAACATCTGGGCCATTAGCGCCATCTGTTTATTATGCACCAAATATTGTGGCAAAAGTACAAAGGAGTAGGATTAATCAGGGGCTAGGAAATCATCATAATACCTTTCATAGTGCTAATGACTCTAGCAGTCGATGCACAAAAAAAAAATTATATCTTTCATGAGTACAATCTCACTTATTTCTTCAGAATGAGCTAAAATCTGTCATAACATGTTCACTGGGTATCCTAACATTTTAGTGACATTACAAAACCTTTCCTTCTTTCACGCGGTGTTGGCTTATCGAAGTTATTCGTTCAATACATGAAGACATGCAAGATCTCATGCTAGTTCACTCACTTTCACTCAAGAGGTCATGCGCCTATGTTAATTATTATAATTGTAACCTTCCTTTGTCGGCTTAATGTACACCTTGGTCATATTCTTAATCCCAAGGAAACACGGTCCATTCTTTTGTTTGGATTCGAGTGGAGTTTCCCTTTATGAACCGAATAAGTCATTAAAACGAGAGCTTGAGAAAATTCGATACAAAAGCCTTTCAAAGTGAATGTGCATCTTCAAGAATGTGTAGTACACAATTCATTTTTGATTATGATGTTCTCTATAAAATGTAATTTATGCTCTAAGAAATCTTCCCTTGTTTTTAGCAAGGTTCCTCCCTCCCTCCATAGAGAAATCTCTAAGAAATTTCCCTCGTTTTTTTGCAAGTATTGACCGTTCCTTTTTTAGGGGAAACTTCTAAGTATTTAGTCTGGGTTTTTTTTTGGGGGGGGGGAGTAACTAAGCTAAACCTATCAAATCTCATCATTCATGTTGTCTATCTAATCCTTTGGATCTGATATTCCTTATTGGATTATAGTTCATTATTTTGCTTTTGTTCATTATTAGTGTAATATTCGCTTTCAACCATGAAGTTCACAAGTAGTGAGATTGTGGATATGATTATTGTTTTCGGGGAGTGTAGCCGTAATGCTCGGATGGCTGCTCGACTTTATGCGCAGTTTAACCCAAACAGAGTTCATCCGTCTTACAAGTGATGGGCCCGTGAACAGGCATAGCTCACATTATTTGTCCATGAATAACCCTCAGTGGATAAGGCACATGAACCACCAGCATCGGTGGTCGGTAAACGTCTGGTGGGGGATTCAGCCCTACAAGTGACTATGCTAGCCAAGGTTCTTTCGACAAAGCCAAAATATCTTATATTAAGGCGGTAGGGAACGATTGGAGTTGGCTGAAGGAGATAGAGTTGACTTGAGTAAGTCCGGCCTGTTCATCTCTACGGCATTAACGAAGAACATGGAATACTTTGGTTTTGCAGAACGGACATCGCGTCGCGAGTCGTGTATTAATTGTCCAACAAGGAATGGTATATTGGCCCCAGAAGTATTTTGATATATATACATATATATATATATATATAAAACAACAGCATTTATTGGCCTCTTTTACAAGAAAAAAGCTTCCACGCGAGAAGGAAAACGATAGTTAACTGGTTTATGTAAAAAGAAACAATATTATGAACGCATTTTTAATGCGATATCTATAACCTTTTCGATAAAACCGCCTAGAACTACATTAGTAACTCGAATATGAAAACTTTTTCAAGACGTTTGACTTTCATCCAACGGAGTTCTATTAATTTTGTTTGATTTTGGACTTACATGTTGGAAAAGAATATTTCATTAACCCACCAAAGCAGTTTTGATATGTTAGTATATTTTATTCAATTTTTCTAAAGTTTACTAAAGTACCTATAAAACATATTCTTATGTAATTTTAGACGAGGCGATGTCGGAGAATTCGGTAATTTTAAGTTCAAAAGTGTTGTTTTTTTTTCTATAATGTCATCTTTTTTTTTTTTTTTTATAGGTTGTCGTTTTTCGCAATGAAGTAACAATAACGGCAAGCACATCAAATTTAACAATTTGGTTATTGAGTAAGCTTCCAATCTTTATGAACCGAATTTGCATTTATTAATCATACATTGGGTCATCTGTGGTCTAGTGGTTAAAGCCTTGGATTCTCATGAGGGAGATGGTGGGTTCGATTCCCAACGGCAGCAGGGAATTTTCAGGACCCGTTGAAAAATTCCCGGGTGCACCATGGATGTCGCTGCTAATGAACCAGATGTCGGTACGCCGTAAAAAAAACATTAATCATACATCTCTCTCACTAGCTGATTATATTGTATAGCAAGTTTCGTTGCAACAAAACAAAAAATACAACCATTAGAAACAAATGAATAAGTTGTTGGTTTAGTACATTCGTGACATGAAAATTAGTTGATAGGTAATTGACCGATCTGCTTTTAAATTCCTTTTCAATAGATGTCAAGGAAATGAGCATTATTTTGGCACTTAGTGGACCTGTCATTGCTCGAGTCATTATCGGTCACTACTTCTTGCCAAAGACGTTCACATCATTATTTCTACGCTTAGTATATTTAGTCTGGTGTTTACATTTTTTTTTTTTTAAGTAGCCTTCCAACGCATTAGTAGTTCTTTCAATTATCAAAGAATGTGTTTAGTCTGTATCCATTAGGAGGATTTAGGTTTAAGTTATTTTATCGTTTCACTTAAAATAATAGTAAAAGAAAAGTCCTTTTAAACCCAAAACAATGATTGTTAGAATTGTTGTCTGTTTTTCTGTGCGTTTATGCACGCTAATCACAGAAACCGATTTAGATGTGGGGGACGTCTCGGGCACAGTAAATAATAATAATATTAATTAAAATAAGAATATTATTTATTTAATGAGCTGCGTTTCCTATACGATAAACATACTCACAGAAACTGCGCCACTTTAGCGCGTTTCTGTTATTTTCCGAACTGTCATTTTGAAAGCTTACAATTGAAACAGTTTTTGTTCTGTATCGATGTTTTTTGAAAAATGTAAACACGTGTAAAATGTAAAGTAGAATCTCAAGGAAACTGCCTATATCCGAACTGGAAATTAATCATTCTGCTTTTTCGACTTTCGCTGTAGGAAAACTATTAAAAAAACGTTTCTCATTTTCTTATCTTGTTTTACTAAAATACTTATTTTATACATTAATGCAATTAAAAAAAATAACCAACAATTACAAACGGAGGTAAACGGAATCAAAAATAAAAATGTTAACTATTATTTCTGTCGCATAGAAAATTACGCCAGAAACATTTTTGTAGGAGTCAATAAAGCAAGTATTCCAAACTAATTTTCAGTTCGGGTACATAGGAAGAATGGATTTATTTGGAACATTTCTTAGATGTTTGATATTCATACAAACTAAGTTATTTAATTTTTTAACGTTCGGAGCTAAGGAAGTTTTAGAAAAAAAGATTTTCTTAACAAGATTAAGCATTTTTGGGATTTTCGAATATTTTCTAAAATATCATGAAAACATTTGGGAAATCCTGGTAAGTGAAACATTTGAACGCTTACTAAATTCTCTACTTAAAACGTTCTGAAGAGATTTTCGCTGGGACGATACCAATCAGAGAAATAAGTGCTTAAAACTTCGAAAGTGTCTGTTTCGTTGCTTTAAACGGCGGCTCTTCGTGATGCTTTCCCCAGATTTTTATTCCTTGGGTTTTTTTTTTTTTTTTTTTTTTTTTTTTTTTTTTTTTTTTTTTTTTTTATAATTGATTTTAGCAGTTATCTAAATTTTCCAGTAGAACGAGATAAGTAAAATGAGACACAGCTTTCCGCTACTGTACGTTACTGGCGCCTAAAATTTAACTTTTCTTCAAATTTTTCACAAAATATTAAATACATTTATTCCAGACTTTCCTGATGAAACGAGGGACAGACTTTCCAAATCGCCCTAAGATGATGCAGTTCCTGCGAGTCGGACTTTTTAAAAAAAATATACCCTATATATACAGTGCTATGAATAAATTGCGCATTTATTTACATATACAGTTTATTCTTTGAGTATTTGTTTTAGTAAATAGGAAGCAAGGAAATTGTGAAATCATATGATTTATTTAGTTTAAAATGAGACATTCCACTTTACAGAGAATAAATAAAGATCGTCCTTGGTCGAGATAAGAGGGTGTTGAATTAGGGCCAGAAGTTTCCATCTTACACTATTTCTGTTGGGATGATGCTCCTCTTTAGGATTTACCGGCTGTAGGGATTATCTCGGCTTTATAGAATTACATGCAGTCAGGGGGGAATAGAAGCAGTAATATGAGATAATAATGCTGAATTTGGCATTTGGTCAGGATTTTCACAATGTTATCACAGAATCAAATATAATAATGATGTATTTATTTACATATAAGACATGTATTTATTTATACATGATTTTTTTTTATAACAATAAGTAATTCAACTGAGTCGGGGTTCGGTCAGAATAGTTGAAAAAAACAACAACATTTCTTAATAAAAAAAATCCTTCTTCAGGGCTATAACAACAAAATTATTAGATAGAATGAATAAACTATTGTTACTTATTTTATATTTATTATTTGTTCTTTCAATAATTTTTGTTAAAAAGAAATTTAATATTTTCTTAAAAAAATTTAGTTTAATTTTACCATTATGACACCGATTATCTCTATCTAAGAACAGTGACACACCACTGACTATAAAGCAAATACTGACTGAATGTTTCCAGTGACAATACTACGATTTCACCTAACAATATGAAAACAAATATACCCGTTAATAAAAGCAAATATTTAGATAACATATTCAACTATTCCAAAAAGTCCCATTCACTGAACAAACTATAACATAAATACTAAAAACAAAAAATAATATCTTCCCTACTCTAATTCATTTTTATTATTCAAACATTATTAAACACTTTAACAATCAATGAAATATTACTCTATTATTGAGTATATATATACATATATGTGTGTGCGTGTGACAAAATAGAGATGTTGTTATTTATACCATTTAAGGCTAAAAATATTAAAACTATACATTCCTACTTTAATAACAAAAATACTCATAAATAAAATAATGAAGAAAAAAAAAAAGTTAGCGATATCTTTTCAAAGAAATTTAAACGATTGATATATTTTTATTGGTTATGATACCGTTGAGAAAAGGTTTACCAATAAGAGTATAATTCAGATCAATTTCCACGCACGAAAAAAAAAAATCAGAATCGCCAATACTATCCCCTGGCAGTCAAAAAAACGCTCAGAAAATAAACATTTAACATGGATTTCTTTCGCCTTGAAAACCGTGTTCTGGTGGGGCGGATTCTGTTGGTTAACTTAAAGAAACCTGTCGCATTAAACCAAGTAATTTTGTTACAAATTGAATCACAATTGTACCATTTTTGTTTTGTTGTAGCTATATAATACAAATGACGGAAACAAAAGGTTGATGCTACATTCCTAGAGAAAATACTTATGTCAGTATACTCCCCCTTCAGATGGACCGATTTTGCTGGTTAAAGAACTCGTCCAATTTTTTGTTTGTTGTTGAAAAAAAAAAAAAAAATCTTGTGGCCGCCAGTTAACAGGCACACACACCTATACATTATTATTATTTCATTTCTGCGATGATCCACATCATTGATGAATAGCATCCAATCACTCTTTTGCTGTTAATTGATGCTCATAGTGATATTTGTAATACCAAGTCAGTAAAATATAGTCCTAAGTAAAATATTGAATACCAAAACTAAGTAAACAAAATAAATAAATAAATGAATTAATGATAAAAAAAAAGAATCTATAAAAAATACATAAAATAAACTAGATAAAAATGCATTTAACAGGGACGTATATAGGAAATAATTTCGGGGGGCATTTTGGAGTACGGGTGGGTTTACACTTGCTAGTTATTACAGGATATTTCTATCAGAGAGAAATTGCGACTATTGAAACCCATGTAAAATGTATGTCTGCAGTAAATTCTACCATGAGCAATTTACTGCAGACATACATTTTACATGGGTTTTCAGTAGTCGCAATTTCTCTCTGATATAAATATCCTGCAATAACTAGCAAGTGTATACCCACCCTAAGGAATACTAACAATCTAGAACTATCTTTTCTGAACTAAGTGATCTTATTTAATTTATTTTTATGGTTTTTATGACGCATCTTTACCTACTAAATCAAATTTTCAGGGGGGCTGCAGCTACCTCAGCCCCCCCTTATATAAGCCCGTCGCATTAAATTTTTTAAAAAAAGGAGTAGTGGATGCTCTCATATTGTGTCATATATGTTTATATTTTTGAGTGTGTAATACTAGTGCCAATATGGTGGCTGCTGTCAGTAAGTAGGTCAGCAAAGTCCCGTTCTATGTGTAAATTCGTCATAAGAAGGCGTAGGTTAGTATATGTTTGACTGTTAGTTCTTTATTGCTGGTCCGACATGTTGTTCATTCGAAGTCTTGCAAGAACTATTTCCTCTCTCCAGGAACATGTGTATGCGCTTGGCCAGTCAGTGATTATATATTTGCTTGGTCTTAGTTTGTTGTCTGTGATATTACTCCATTCTAGTTACCATTTTTTATTTATTTATTTTTTACGGCGCATCAACTTCTAGCCCATTAGCGCTGACATCCAGGGTGCAGCGAGGAATTTTCCCAACGAGCCGTGAGATGAGAAAATTCTTGCCGCTGATTGGAATCGAACCCACCATCTCCCTCTTATGAATCGAAGGCGCTAGCTACAAGACCACGGGGAGACCACCATTTTTGTTGTATGGTATTTCGATGCATTTTAGTTACATCTCTGGAGGACAGTAGCTATATATACATACATATATATATATATATATATATATATATATATATATATATATATATGTGTGTGTGTGTGTGTATACAGGCATATAGAAATTTTAATAGGGGCTCGATGTAGACAGAATAAATTTTTTAAACATTTTTCCATGGATGAAACCTGAAAGCTTCATTAATTCGGAAAGTGCTAAAAGAAGAAAGAAATCTAATATAAATTAATAGTTCGTCTCTGAATATGTGAGATGAGACCTTGGCCTAAAAGAAAGGTGATCCTGCACCTTGAGTCCTCTAGGAGTGCTATATGGAGCGTGGCACCTCACACACACTGGCTCACATTGTCTATTCTCGTTAACCGTGATTCAATGTGTTTCTAATTGTGTCAGTGGTAAATATAAATCTGGGATGGGCACATGTGTGGCGGCGACCGCCTATTGAAAATAAATAAACAAGCATGACCTATCAGGAGTCTTTTCGATTATTGGGGCTGTCATCTGACTAATCGGAGCAAATGAGTTAGCCCTCTTGGCAATGTATCCCTGTTAATATTAGCCGAATGGGGAACCGATTAATAGTAAGACAAATGGAGATTTATGTTGATAAAAAGGGTGCTATGCCTGAACTCACAACCTTTGGTATTTCATGTAAGCCAACAGGAAGTAATGGATCGGCCAGAAAGTCCGAGCGATTTTTTGGAAACATCTTAAATAAGTAACCAGGTTTAATCTTTAAGACCAGGTGGTTTCATCCAAAGAGCCGGTTACTTCTGGGAAATCTGAGGTTGTAATAATGATCAATTTGTATGCGTGATTCTGCTCCTTATTGATTGTGATATTTTCTTATGGGTTCTTCATTGTTTATAACCGTAAATATGATGGTTGATGATCCCAAGGGAGTCTACCAATATTTGTTCGGTTAAGAGCGGGAGGCTACTTACATCTAGGCCGAGTTCCTGTAAGAAAGTCCGTCACGCAGGAGCTCCATAACTAAGCACTTTCCTCAGAATTTTTCTAGTCTAGACAACATTACTGAATAATTTGCCATAAATAGCCTATATAAATAAAATAAAAACGTGAATAGTTCTGCTCATTTACATTTCTTATGAGAACTGTTCAATTATTAATTTTGAGAATATTTTGCTTCCAGCGTTATGTTAATAAATGATATTGTACTACCTTATAAACACATAAAAACTTCATTTTCCGTCTTTTGATCTGACGCAGGAACAGGATACATTCCCCCTAGTGGGAGATAGCGCTCCTCGCGGCGCCTTTGTGAGCCTACGTCTGGCGGTTCACATTTCTAATGAAACAGAGTTTAAAGTAAACCCACCTTTCCAATTGATCGATTTACTTTATTTTTACAACACTTCTTTCTCATGAGATACCCACGACGTATACGCGTTTCGTTATAATACAGCAGAAATTACGACCGGTACAAGTATATTAGTACTTTAGGTCCGGAGTAACCCCCCCCCCCTCCAAATAGCCCGAATTAGTTTCTTTTTACAACCCATTTTTCTCTGTTGATTACCACCACGAATATCGAGTTTCGTTGAAATGTAACAAAAATTACGGCTGGTAGTGGCAAATTAATAATGTGGGTCCGGAGTAAACCCCCCTCCTAATGAACCGATTTAGTTTATTTTTACAATGTATTTCTGTCTTTAGATCAACGCAACGAATACCGAGTTTCGTTGAAATATAACGAAAACTACGGCTGGCATGGTCAAATTAGTGTTTTGGGTCCGGGGTAAACCCCCCCTCCCGATGGACCGATTTTGGTGGTTAACGAACTCGTTCAATCGTTTGCTAATTGAACCCTATATACCAAGTTTCGTGAAGAAAAAACAAAAACTCTGGCCGCTATCGTGCTAACAGACAAATATATATATATATATATATATATATATATATATATATATATATATATATATATATATATATATATATAGATATATATAAATTTTAACGGGGGTCATTTTCGGTGTCTACTCGGTAGGATCGATAAAGATTTGAAGAAATTTTTCAAAAATTCCGTCATGAGTGCAACCTCAATAGCTACTTTCCTTCGGAGGAAAGTCCTAAAAGCACTTTTCTCCTTTGGAATGGTTCCTCGAGCTCCGAACCATAGTCCTTTAATGGTGAATTTCCTTTTGCCGAATTGTTCTTTGAACGTTTCAGAAAAGAACGTTAGGCATTTATCGCAAATCGACCTATTTCTCGATCGATTGAATTAGCTTGTCCGCTGTCGTTCATTTTGAGCCGTAGAGTGGGGTCAATCGTATAAGCGAGTCCGCTTTTTGTTTTGAATGCGACAATATCGGCAAACCTAGATGATCCTTCATCGTCGATACAATACACCTCTTCGAAGATGTGGTAGTTCTTTTCCTCAAGGAGCTTTTTTGTGCTTCACATTATGATAGCGACGAGTGACGAGAAGAATGGGTGTTTTCCCAACACATGTGCTGGTGTTTCGGGCTCTTCACCACATTTGCCGCAAATTAAAAATTAAAATTAACTAGGTTTTATCATAAACGGGGTTCCTCCAACGTTAAATTTGGTAAACCATTTCTGGGTATTCCTTAGACTAATAGTATGCTTGTAGTAAACTATCAATTCTATCGCTAAAGATCTGGCAGATTCGCCACTCGAATATAAACCAGCACGTTTGTATTGATGTACTAATAAGTAATAGAGTTACTATTCTAAAAGAACAACAAAATATTTATGCACCAATTGCGATAAGATGATCTTAAAGGGGGAAAACTGCCCACTATATTTTGATAAAACATAATACATTTCGTTCCATTGAACGAGTTTAACATTTTTATCTCGTATTTCGTTTTTTTTTTTTTTTTAACATTCCGTTTTATTCGATATAAATGGAGCAGATCTTTAAAAACATAGTAATTATTTTCTTTTTTGTACCACTCTATTTTATAATTGCCCTACTTGTTTCTTGGCCTCCAGGCCACCTCCTCAGGGGCCATTAAAACCTAACCAATATTAAACCGGCTTGCGCGGTCAACTTGCCACCACCACATAATTTCTCATGTCATGGAGATTTCAATCGATTACGAATTTAAATGCGTTGTTAAAGAAAAATGAGTATTTAATTTAGGGTAATTATAAGAGCAAGAAGTTAGCAAACAAAATATTGAAATATTGTATTGTATATTCTCCACGTGGCACTTGGGATAAATACTGGGTGGTCCTAGGGACGGTCTGGGAGCCCGAATACTAATCTTGGTTAGATTGATTGTTGACGCGATCCATCCAAAAATAAATAAATTAATTAATTAAAAAAAAATTGTCTATCGGATAGCATTGTAAATCTAAACCATTCTCCAATCAACTTAATTACATACACAAAATGTCATCAAAATCGATTCAGCCGTTTATTAGGACTTCACAAGCACAGATGAATTTTATATATATACACAGACTCTTTCAAGGATTTCCGGGATCTATTAAGTACCTAGGATCGATGCACATTTTCAATAATTCATTCATGAGTGCAACCTCCATGCACGAACAGAATTTTTCCAGTTATATTCCTGTTTTCATTGTAAGATTTATTTTTATATTGGACGCCTACTTTATTAATAGATCCCTCCGATGCTGAATTAAGGAACGTATCCATGTGTCTTCCTATATCAAATTCCCGAGGAACTGAGAATTAATGTCACTGTCAATGTCACGGCTTGTTTTAAATTTCTGAATTTAAAATTGAACGAACGAAGAGGTTCTCATGGTCGCAAATCCCTTCTTTCTAATCGCCTGCCTAATAATAGATTTTTAAATTTGAATAGTCTGACGCATGCTTTTCTGGGATGAATTAATGATTGTTGAACGGGAATGTCCTTCTAAAGTGGGTGTTTAAACATTTTTGGCCACCGGTCAGGGTATTTTAAATATATTTATTGCTTCCCAGGAGGAGTTCTCAAACATTGTTATAACGCTTCTGCGCAAATGGTGTTCATTTACACCAAAATATGAAATGCGTTTTCAAAGGTCTTCATGATACCGGATATGCCAAGCGATGCGCTAGTACCACCAATTAAAATATCCATGTAAATCTAAATTTTGAATAAAATACATGATGGTGTTTGAATTTATCCACTACCCACTCCAACTTTTCATTGGACGTATTTCCCAGAAGTCCAATTATTGGAAAAATGGAGCGGTACAAAATTCTGTTTGTGTCTCTTGGTGGTAAGATGGTTAGAGCATCAGAGGGTATGCTGGATGGAATTCCCCCAGATCCGGGGTCTGTTCTTAGGGATGAGGGTCTACTTCAACAAGTACATTAGAAAACGGAGCAACAGGCCCACGCAAAAATGGAAATGGGCCGTAAAAAGGAAACCCCAAACAAACGTTTTTCCCCCCAAATTTCATCAAAATAAAACATTCGTTCAATGTATCTATATATATGTATATTGAACGACCGTTTTTTCCGAGACCTATGGTCTAAGAATGACAGTTTTTATACGAGTAGCATCATCGCATTGACTAACTAAAACTACCACTAGGTGCTATTCTAAAACTTTCTACAATGGACATCATCCTCATTTTACCTACTGATCGAAGAAGGCAGATATTTAGCACGAGAGGAGCTATTGCATCCCCTATTTTTAGCTGTTTCCGAAGACAAACAGCATGGACAACATGCCTCTACAATAATTTTACTAGGCAGATAGTACTTGCTATTGTACATTGTTCTAGCCGTTTTCGTTTAGTCGGAACTCCCAGTTCGTGCTTGTCCAATGTATGTTTATTACTCACAATTGAGCCATAAGCTGATCTGAAATCAATAATTAGCATAAAGTAGTCAGCCAAAATTCTTTGATGATGGAGACTTTTTATTTTTCTCCAGATATCTTCAATGCCAAGAAGGGTAGGCACTGAATAAGCCAGGAATGCGAGAAATGTCCTTAATCATGTTGTTGTAGAAGGTCAAATGTCATTTTATATATATATATATATATATATATATATATATATATATATATATTTAATTCCACGATTTCTGACCTTTATTTATTTATTATTTATATAAATATACCTGTGCCATATTTATATAATATATATATATATATATATATATATATATATATATATATACATACACACACATTATTATTTAATAATCCTTTATTTCACTCCACATGTTTTACGTCCCTTTGTCGCCTCTTCGAAAGTATTTAAACTACAAATCAAAGCCTCAAACCCAGAGGAACTTCCAGAAGTAGGGCCACGTCTAGACGAATACAAATTTGACCGTCTGCCACATAAAATACATTGTAAAATATAGGGTCAACATCTTTTAATAATAATCTTAAATCTTTTAAATATAATGAATTTATTAATTTGTTACTTAATCTTCATTTCATTAAGAAAATGCAGAATAAATAACGGTTCTGTTAATTGGAGGTAGTTTCTATATTTCCAGATTAAAGTGCATAACATATACATCAGATCCTTTAAAAAATAACCATTATTATCGCACATAGTCTTTTTATAGGGCTCTTCTCTCTTTTGCATCTTAAACCACTTGTTGGTATAAATATTTGCTTAGCCCCACATAAACTTCTATTTAGTAAACAATGGTTTGGATGATTCAGTGAGCGTCTATTCCCGTCCTGAGCACCCCTGAAGACCCCTGAAAAAGAAACGAGCAGACATCGGGTGGGGATGAAGGGAGGGGAACTATCCCCCACTACTTTACATTATCCGTACCTCAACGAAAATTAGCAACAATTTTCCTGGCGGATCGCCTCGATTTGTAGTGTGCCCAGAGCCCTCATCGAAGTAGGACACTTTTAGGTCAGTCTGACTCTAGATCTAACATTTATTTTATTGCAATGGATAGTTTATTTAGTTTTCCCTCTTGCCTCATTGTTTAACGAATTTTGCTTGAGGAGCATTTAAACATTAGTGAATAAGATTCGTTGAATATTATTAAGAGATCCGTCAGCAACAAGATTTCTACAAAATGTATAGGAACATTTCTTATGTGAGGGGCTGAGAATGTAAGTGATGTAAACCAGTTCGAACTAAATGGTAGCTATTTCATTTTGGTTCTTCAATATTGGTTGACTTTACATTAATTCATTCCGCCGTTTTTGTTTTTTTCAAACGTTGACTTATATCATTGCATTTCTGAGAAAATAGATCAACAATTCTAAGTTGTAATATGGGGAAAGTAAAAATCAATAAAATCTTGACTTACACTTCTTGCATTCTCAAGACCTAATTTTTAATAAGTAGATTTGCTTGAGTTCATTCCTAAATCATGATGTTAACTATGATTGTGTAATATGATGACTGTCAATTCCTCCTTTTGATACAATTGTCATATTTTTACAAAAAATCGTTTTGACTGAGAACAAATGACGATATTTTTGTCTATATCTTCTTATGCTTGGCATTAATAGCCCGGCTCGTTAGAGTTTTCTTCTCCTAGTCAGCTGAAGACTAGGAGAAGAAAATCTAAAAGTAAGAAAAGCTCCCGCTATTCTTACTTTTAGATGGGTACCTGTAGTAGATAACGAATTTCAAATAATTGATATTGATATTTATTTATTAAGAGTTTCGCAACTTTTGGCGACTTGCTCTTTAACATACATCAAGATATTACAAAATACTTTTTGCCCATTGTATATATAACAAGTCAGTACATTTTATGAGGATAGCTAGTACATTAGTGAGCTAATTAATAATAACAATAACATGTTTTATATAATATATTTCACAATAACAATACGGTAATATGATAGATATTAAATAGAGTGTGAAGAGGGGGGGGGGGGGGGGGGAAAAAAAAGTGGGGGGGAGGGTAGAAGAGGTAAGATTATATTGGAGATAGGGCTTTATATTTAAATGTAGGTTAATTAATTAATTTCTTAAAAATGTAAATGATTTTATAAAGGCTATTTCGTTCATTATTTTAAATTAACATTAGGAGGTAAATTGGAGATAAGGCTAGATTTTTGAATATAGGTTAATTGTCTTTAAGTGAGTTAGTATGGTGTTAATATGTGGACTATTTTCGGCAAGTAAGTCGTGTAAGTCATGAGGAATTGTTAGGTAGTCTCGTAATCTGCAGTCAGTAAGTATGTGTTTAACTGTTAATGTCTCGTTACAACATGCGCATACAGGTCTGTCTTGTCGTTCCATTAGATAGGAGTGCGTTAGTAAACTGTGTCCTAAGCGAAGTCTTGTAATAATAACTTGGTCTCGTCTTGTTAGGTTTTCTCTTGACCAGGGTATTATTGTATTTTTTATTTCCCGCAGTTTGCTTTGAGAGTTAGTCCATTCTGTCTGCCAGTCGTTTACTGTCTTATTTTCAGCTAGTTTGCATAGGTCAGTTGCTGTCATTTTGTTCAGGTCAGGTGTAGGTCTTTGAGTTGCAGTTTTCGCTAGTAAGTCTACTGTAGTGCTCTGTGAAATCCCTTCATGTCCAGGTAACCAAAACATAGTGATATGTCTGTTCTTTGTTTGTAGTTGGAATAATTGTGTAAAAATCTCTATGACAATAGGGTGTGTGCTGTAAATGTTTGTCATTGAGTGTAAGGAGCTTAATGAGTCAGTGCATATTGTTATGTCGTTCGTGTCTGTATCTTCAATGTTTTTGAGTGCTAAAAGGATTGCGTGTAGTTCTGCTGTGTAAACATTTCAAATAAGAAGCTAGAAGGATTAGCCACCGGCCATAGCCATGTTGAATGCACCGGTACCCTTTGATCAGCGAGTTAAGAAACGGCGGGCGTGGTCAGTACCTGAATGGGTGACCGACCACGTTCTGTTCTCATTATAAAAGGGGTGGCAACCTGTTGACAGCCCGGCGTTAATAGCCAAATCACCGTGCCGTAAAACACACACACAAAAAACTAGAACGTTTTCTTGTGGTAGGGAGGATAGCATGCCAGATTGTAAAGTAGGAGATGAAGTTGCCCAGCGAATTTCATATATTAACATTGAAAGGGTCTACCCGTGGTCTATTGGCTAACGCCTCATGATGCGTTAGATTATGGTTCGAGTCCCGCTTACAGTAGGTTGAGTTCTTTCGTCTATGGGCCCACTGAAAGGATTCTGAACCCCAACATGGATGTTTAGGAAGGGTGGAAACCTATAGATAGACCGACACTGAGAGCCTAGATACAGATGCGGCGTAAACATTAAAAAATTGAATTTGTTTCAAAACAAATTTAAAAGTTTTAGGCGCACAATGGTTCCAATGTATATTTGAGTTGCAAAAAATGTTTACTAATTTCTAATCAGTATAAAACTTCGTCTTATTTCGTTAGGAGGTAGACATTTCTACATGTTCTAAAAAAAAGGATGGCATCATTTTTTATGTTTCTAAGTATCATTCGCGAATTTTTTAATCTAAATTTTACCTGCCCGTAAAACGTTTGGGCTGTTTTTCATCTGATTGAAATTGGTCGATTCAAAGAAAATTTGTTAAAAATACAACTAAAATTCTTGAACCGCTACAAAGAGTTACAAGATATTAGTTTCGAAAAGGTTCTTTAAGGTTGCTAGAATAAAGCAGTTTCTCCTGAGATTTATATGTGAAGGATTGCATCTCCCTCAAAAAATGACAAAGAACCATATTTACAACTTTACCATTTGGTAATAAATTTTATTAAGTACTGTTTCGTAATAGTCAGGATCCCCTTTTAACTTGTTTTGCTCTCGTTATTTTTTTATTTTACGGCGGATCGACATCTAGGCCATTAGCACCGACATCCAAGGGGCAGCCAGGAATTTTCTCAACGAGCCGTGAGAAGAGGGTGGGAACCGAACCCACCATCTCCCGCATGAGAAACTAGGCGTTAGCCACTAGACCAGGGGGAGATCCCTGCATTCGTTATTATACACAAATTAAATTTTCATCTTTAGGAGAAAAATATAATGAAATTATGCTACTATAATAAACGTTACATATCGTAATACTGGCTATGAACTATTTATGATAAAAAAAAACATTGTGATTTGGCATTTTGGGCATGCTAGAGATTTTAAGTTTTAAGATAGAGCAGTGGAAAATTGTAGAAAATGCTAAGAGTGATTTTTTAAGTGTGAAAAATAATGCAAATAAAGAAAAATGTCTTTAGGAATCCGAAAAATTTGGCAATATTTTTTCACTTTAAACAGAATATATTAATTTTTTTCCCTTGAGTGGGTCGATTACAGCTATATTAATTGGCGAATGGTATTCACCCATTAGTATATTGTCAGTTGGTAATCAAAATGATATTTTACTCCCCTCAAATAGATTGAAGATAGAACAGAAATAGTTTTCTCCTACAAAACTGCATCACAATCTGAAAAAAAGAAGAACCTTCTAGTTGTTTAATAAAACGTTTTTAGCCAGTTACAAATGGAGTCCTGACATCAGTACGAGCCTCTAGTCAAAAATCTTAATATCCCAAGGAATATCTCGGAAGCCTAGCCAACGATAAAGGCCCCCATTTTTTTTTAATTGCAGCTAGGCCATTCCTAAACATCCAGCAGTAGGAAAATTCTTCAACGGGCCATAAATGTTGAAGAAACTCAACCTCCTACAGGTAGGACTTGAGACCCGTACCCGTATAGTCATGATAGACTGAATTTTGATATTCATTAAAGAAACTGAGCTCTCAGATGAAATAAAGCCGGGTTTTATTTATATTTTTTGTACTATGTATGTATATACAGGATGTCCCAAGTTCGCGTGCCACCCCCCTTTAAATCTGCAATTGTTTTAATGCAGGGCTTAGACTTGGTGTGCCCTAATTGTGACCCCCGAATAATCTTTTCAGTCCATATTCAACCTCATAACTAACCTCTTCCAGTACTTCTCTAGCTACCATAACTTTGGAATTTCCAATAGAATGCCCTACTTATTATGACGAATTCTTGTAGAAGCCACGGCTCACTCGCTCTTCTGAAAGGACCGGCACAGTAGTGAGCAAGCCATCTCTAGGTCATATCAGAAAATAAATATTAATTATTCTTCCGTCATTTCGTAGAAATCAAAACATTTAGTACAAACATGTATGAAGTTTGTGGCAGAAGAGTAGATGCAATCATGCCTTCCTAATCCGTTTTGACGAAATGAAAGAAATTCCAGTACAAATACCTTAACTATATATATTTTTCTAATATTTGCTTAGGATAAATTAGACAATATAATACATATTGGGAAAATATGATAAAGACATGGATAGACAAATTTAAGAATTATTCTTTGTTGGTAGGAAATATATTATTAGTGTGTTTTTACATTAGTATTAATTTCTAAAAACAAATTTTACGTTTGCTTTGCACAGCCTTCAAGGGAAGGTGTGTTTTTTTCGAGGTCTTTACTATTTGTCATTTGCGATTTTCTTGTTTATCTTAAAAATTGTACGTTTATTCTTAGAAGCATTGGCTTTCCTCCTGGGTTTGGGCAGGATAAGACATTCTAAATACGTTTAGGGTGTTTTATTGGTTTGGGTGTTTTTCGGATTTTTACAAGACTTCTTCAACCTTAGACTCTCAATAAGCATAAGGGAAGGACTCCCACGGAGAAGTAGTTCTGGAGACTTATAAAAATTCGATAGCCAGAAAAATTAAACACTTAACACTTATTACTCTAAAATAAACCAATAAAAGACCGACTCGCGGGAACTGCATCATCTATTGTCTGCGTTCTTATCCCTAGCGTCATTTAGAAAGCAGATTGCCTCCCTATGGAGGAAACGCGCTAAAAGGGAAAGACAGTGAGCCTAACACTGAAAAAGTCTTGCAAAACTCCGAAAGACAGCCAAACAAATAAAACACTCAAAACGAATTCGGAATCTCTTATCCTCCCCAAACCCAATAATAAAGTGTTATTAACTAATGTTTGTAAGAATAAATTAACAATTTCGAATAAATAAATAAAAAAAGTCCTGAATGAAAAATAGAAAAGACGCTATAGACCTCCCTCGAAAGCTGTGTAAACGAAACGTAGATTTTTTTTTTTTTTTTTTTTTTTTACACTAATAATATATTTCATATCAAGGAAGAATAATAGAAAGCCTTAAGTAACCCCATGAAAATGTAATAATATTAGATGTAATTTGTATACATTTAATTTCAAAAGACCTTCCAGGGACCATAACGTCCTTGAGTTCCCGATTTCAGAAATAACTTCTAAAGATTCACGGACACCGATTCTTTTTATCCACCTCAGCAGTGTATTTGTGAATCATCTTTGATAAAATTAACCGAATTACGGAAATATCTCCTCATCCATGTTGGTTCCCACCCAAGTTTCTTCGATAAATCTAGCAGATAATATTTCATAAAATAAAACTATTTATAACTTGTTTTAATGCTAGTTGATTTATTTATTTAGGCAAATTTAGGGATTCGCCTTGTAACAAAATGATCTTGAAATGGCAACTCGTGTACACACTAAAATAGCTAATCCATTAAAAATGTAGGGTGCGTCTGGGTATAATAAAAATAAGGAAATCATGATATGGATAAAACTTCAGACTCGCAGGAACTGCGCCATCTTAGCGCGTTTTATTCTTATCCCTAGTGGCATTTGGAAGACTTAGAATAGAAACAGTTAATACTTTGTCATGAGATTTCAAGAAAAAAATTAACAGAAAAGCGAAATTTACGCACCACAATGCAAGAGGAGTATACAGTGGTGGGGTCACCGATCGGCCCAATTTTTTCTGATATAAAAAAAAAATGTGATTCTACATAGAAAAATAGTTGACACATGTCCGTGCGTTTCGTCCAATAGGCGTAAACGATTGCATTTTTCCTTTAATCTACTCTCTAAAGCAAAAGAACTGGCTAAAGATTCATAAAGATAATAGTAAGATTAGAGATTCACTCTAGTTTTCCAAACTAGAGAAATAAAATGAAGCATTTTCAACACATTTTATTTTATTTCTCAGCTCCTAAGGCCCATTGGATGAAAGGCCCGGACGAGTGTCGACTATCTTTCGATGCAGAATCACTTTAAAAAAATGGGCCAAATCGGCGATCCCACCCCCACTCGATTTCCGATACTCCAAGCAACAAGTAATACAAAAATTCTTCTCATTTTCGTATGGTGTTTTACTGAAAAAATTGCATTTTAAGAAACAACCAATTAAAAAACTGAGGAAAACAAGGGAAAAACATTGTTCAAAAGAATGAAATCGACACTTTCGAAATTTAAGCTAGAATTCTCAGAATGAGATCAAAACTTGCATAAAGAACCATTTTTGCAAGAATTACAGTAATTTCCTAAACAAATGCCTTACACTTACCACGATTTCACAACCGGCTTCGTGATATTTAATAAATGGAAATTATTATTCGACAACGGTGGAGCCTTGAAAATATGTTCATTCGATTTCCCTTGTTAGTACCATTAAAGCGTGTGCCTTGATGCTAATGAAGGCAAAACCGTAAAATGTACGATTTATTCGTGCGAATCTCGCCGAACAAATAATGTTCCGGTTGACCCATTCGGATGGTGTACGAATTGGAACTCTCACAAAGTATTTTTCTATAAAATTTAGTCGAAATCGGATCATTTCCAATATATACGCGCTAAAATGAAGCAGCTCCTTCGATTGGTAATTTGATTTTTAATAAAATTGGTAGAAATGCCTTTTTTTTTTGTCATGTAATTTCATTAGCACTCTTAGGTTTTATTTCTGCAGATTTTACTACTCCATAATTCGACAATTTCCAATGATGGAGAATTTGGATATAAAATACCCAAACATTAATTACTCGATAATATAAATTTTACGGATCTGCCCATATACAAGAAGGCACAGTCAAGAGGTGTCCTGAGGAGCAGAAGGTTCTTATAAGTACAAGATTCTACAAGTGGCCTGTAAACATTTAGATTTTGCTCCTGAAGAGGCATCTAATGCACTTGTAGATTCATATTTAGCGTGTTTCCTCCCTCTCTCCATATTGAGGATACCCGCTTATGAGGTTATGACACAATCCGGAAGACCCATCTAGAACATTTCAATTTTCAAGACCCGCTGATCATGAAAATAATGGTGGATATATACAGGGTGGTTCAGGTCTAAGTAGCCAAACTCTAGGAGGTGATTTTACACATAATTTCCAACAAAAAAGTTCATTTCAAGTATGCTATCATAAAATAGACAAAATTTCCTTTAAAAAGACCGTAATTTAATTTACTAAAATCATTATTAAAAGATACTTTCTGGACGTCCAATAACGCACTTCTGTTTTTAGCGCGGTTCCTCCCTCCCCCATAGGGAGGAACCCCGCTTATAAGGTTGATACAATGAAACAATCCGGAAGTGCCGACTAGAAAATTTTGCGTTTCAGAACCCCTAGAAACCGAAAATAACGGTGGTTCAAATTTGTGTATATATATATATATATGTATATATTTATATATATATATATATATATATATATATATATATATATATATATATTTGTCTGTTCGCTCTCTAAATAGAAGACGAATGGTCCGATTTTGATGAAATTTGGTACAAAAATCTGTCGTCCAATTTGAAAGGTCAAGTTCGTTAACCAGCAAAATCCGCCCACTGGAAGATGGCGTTTGGGGCGAAATTCGCGCAAAAAAAATCGTAACGCTTACGTTTTTGAGTTCATAAGCTTGTAAGGACTCTTTTTATATGCCTCTTGGGCTAGGAAAACGAATGAAACCATTTTCAAGGCGATAGCTTTAACCGTTTTCGAGAAAATTGGAAAAATAGTTTTTGAATACCGTTTTTGGTTTGGGTACTTAGAATCACGGGATTCAGTTGAAACATTATCTGCATGTTCTTCTTTCATTAAAACTAATATGTTGAAAGTTTTGTTACGTTTGGAGTTAAGGAAGGGTTAGAATAAAATATTTTATGAACAGACATGAAAAGTTTTGGGAACTTTGTATACTTTCATTAATATCTCGAACACGGTTGGGAAATCGTGGTAAGTAGATAGAAACTATTTGAAAGCTTACTAAAGTTTCTACAAAAAAGATTCTAAAACTATTTTTGATTAGGTTATGTCAATCGGAGAAATAAGAGCTTAAATCTTCAAATACGTCTGTTTTTTTCTTATGAACGGGTTTTTGTCGTTCTTTTTGTAATTTTTGTCTCTTTCCCTAGGTTTTTTATTGCTTTTTATTTTTGTAATTTCTTATGTTGGGAAAATGTATTTGTATGTAAAACAGGATAGGAAAAATGAGACCAATTTTCTGTTGCTAGAAATAATGCAAATTTTGGGAACTTCGTATACTTCCATTAATATCTTGAAAACGATTGAAAATCTTGGGAAGCGAAAGGTTACCATTCGAAAGCTTACTAAATGGTCTACAAAAAAGGTTTTGAGGAAAGTTTTGAATAAGCGATGTCAATCGGATGAAATAAGTGCTTAAACTTTGAAGTAATTGATTTCGTTTATTTCATACGGTTCTTTTGGTCTGTTTTTATTCCTATTTTTTCATTTCTTATGGTTGGATAATGTATTTGACAATAAAACAGATTAATTAAAATAAGAAAAACAATTCATTGTTAGAAATATATCAGGCTGTACCGTATGAAATGTCAGTTTTGGATTTGCCGATTTCCTTCAAATGTCTTGAAACTGTCGAGGCTCCTAATCCGAGTTCTTTGGCATATTCCCTATTGTTTGCTATTGCTTATAGTAGTCAAATGTATTTGCCAATAACACAGGATACGGGCGCTAATGACCCAGAAGTAGATGCGCCGTAAAAAAAAGAAAAAAAAACAGGATACGTAAAATTAGAATTTTATTTTTGCGGAATCTTGGGATTCTCAGATCCCGTATGAATATCTATTAGGCCCTCTTCGTATATTTTCATTAATATCTCAAAAAGGGTTAGGAAATCGTGGAAAAATGTTTTGAAGAAATGTTTGATGGGGTCGTCACATTAGGAGAAATAAGTGCTTAAAACTTAGTTAGATAGTTTCGTTTATTTAAACGGATCTATTTGTGTGTTTCCCGCAGTTTTTTCACTGCTCGTCATTTTTGTAATTTCTTATAGTAGTCAAATGTATTTGTCAGTAAACAGGATACGTATAATTAGAAGCAATATTTTGTTTGTTAGAATTCGAAGATGCCGTACGAATATCTAGATATTACCTGTGGGTTAATATGTTTTTTGAGTTGAAGCTTTAAAGCCTCAACAGGAATATTTGTGTAATCACCCTTCACAGTTAATTTATGAGAATCATGAGTGACCGTTTTTGTGTTACAACTAACAATCTTTGAAAACGAAGTTTAACTATCCTTGTTATTGTTATTTTCCTTCTGTTTGGCCGAAATTTTCTATTCGTGGTGTAATTCTCCTTGAATTTTTTGACTAGATCAAGAACCTATTTTAAGCACTCTTAAATTCCTTAATTTAATTCAGGAAGTTTATCAAGCTGGACATAATCACTTTTGGGTTAATACGGGTGGTCTATACCGAGTCCTTTGTTTGTAAACACAAAGAGCTTTCTGAGTAACGGTAAAGGGCAGTAAAAGTATATGACGACTACCTGGAAGTAGACCCTGCATACAGAGAATTGCAATACGAGACCTCATTCATTCTTTCACCAGCACCCGTGTAACACCTTAGATCTGTTTATATTGTTTTACTCAGTGTGAACAAGTGTTGAAAGTGCCTAAAATTTTATATTATTATTCCTTGTTATTTTTTAATTGCTTAGAGTTGGATAATGTATTTGAAAATAAAACAGGTTAAGAAAAATAAGAAATCAATTTAATGTTAGAGATATGGATTTCCAAGATTTAGCTTTTCAACTGCCTAGCGTCCTTCCTAGGGAGGGTTGTTTGTCTTTGAATTTGGTACTTAGAATTATGGGATACAGTTGAAACATTTTCTGCGTGTTCGAATTTCATCAACACTAATATGTTGAAATTTTTGTTACGTTTAGGGTAAAGGAAGAGTTAGAATAAAATATTTTATTAACAGACAAAAAAAGTTTTGGTAACTTTGTATACTTTCGTTAGTATCTCGAAAACCGTTGACAATCTTGTGAAGCGGAAGATTACCATTCGAAAGCTTACTAAATGCTCTACAAAAAAGGTTCTGTACACGGACGTATATAAAAACAATTTCGGGGGGGGGGCTGAGACCATTTCCAGGGTATGGAATACTAAATATTTAGAGCTTGGAATAGTTTTAGGCAACTAAAACGCTATTACACGTAAAATAAAATATGTTTTATGAACTAAGTGATCTTATTTAATTTATTTTTAAGGGTTTTACGAGAAGTTTTCATCATTAATTCAAAATTTCGGGACGGGGCTGCAGCCCCCTCAGCCCCCCCTCATATATGCCCATGCTTCTGTACCCTCTAGAAAGGCTTTATTAGGCATATTTTGTATTGATTTATAGAGCTTTGCTTTAGAATGAGAGCCGGATTGTGTAATTTCCGCATCTGTGTAAAAGTTAATTACTGTCGGTGTCCCTGACGCCTTAATATCACTTTTATTCGAGATATTCGAGAGGATTTTGACAATTTTCACGATATATATAAAAAAAAATAAGTTTATTTCTTTCCTAAGCTTATCAAATGGCACTAGGGACATGAACGGAACCGCGCTAAGATGCTGCAGTTCCTGCGAGTCGGACTTTTATCAATGAATCAGAGTTTTTTCGCGATTTTTTTCCACAGCCCCCTAACAGACTACAGATTCAATACTTACACGAAAATTTCTGCATTTAATAAGCATTAAATCCATGCAAATAAAGTGGAGGTTTATTCGGGGATAAATTGAAAGATTGGAATGTAGTTTTGTTACTTTCAAATACCTTGTGTGAAAAAATTAAAAATTATTCATTTTTTCGTGTCCAAACTGTGGGTATCCATTGTCCAGTCCAGAAGCAATAAAAAGTAACTGAAATAAACGATTGGAAAAGTTTTTCATTTGGGAGATCTGTTACATTTTTTAAATCCAGAGTTTAAAGAACATCTGAGTGCATTGACTAACGTAGTGAGAGGACTTGAACAGCAGGTTCACTCTATTGCACAGCCATCAAATATCGGTCAAAATACAGAAAATATTCTCTCGAAAGGCTTTGAAGAAGTGTTTCGTAGAATTGAAACTCTCTTCGTTGAAATGGAAAACAGAATACTGAAGAAGTACCCACCAGAAGCAACTCCTAGAAGCAAAGATATAGATTTATCTAAGACAGAAAATGGAAAAACTCGAAAGGGTCGGAAGAAAGGAAAGGACAATGACGACAAAATCCCAGAAATTGCTAGAGCAGGACTGGACAAGGAGCCGGGACCCAAAATCATCCCTGGACCATCAGAAGACCCGACAAGGCCGATAGATGGAACTCAACATCAAGACCCACCAAAAACACAAAGGTACCCAGAATACAGAGGCAGAAATAGGGAAAAATAATTCTTTATTCTAACTATATTTCCATAATGTTTCAAGTTCACACCCCTTCCCCAACATGTTTTTAATTAAATTAACTTCATTTTCGTTTAATTTTCTTCCTTCTCTACTTATTTCTAATATTTTTTCCATATTATTAATATCACTTTGTCTTTTTTTTAGTTTTTATTATCTCATCCCCCTACTCCTAATTTTGTTTTTCCAAGAAATTGAACTTTTTAGATTAACATTTCTTATTATCTCCTATAACTTAGCTCTTTCAAAGTTCATTATAACCAGCAAAAAAATCTTACATTTGGTATTGATTACGGCCATACCGACGCTGAAGAATATTCAGGCTACTTATTTGCATCTTTTACATGTATTTTCTACTTTTATATATAGCTTTCCAATATTTCTTTGTATATTAAACAGTGATCCGCCATTTATCACTAATATACGATTATTTACACCTGAATTTATATATGGTATTTTACTCGAATTTTCGGGTAGATTAAATCTCAAGTTGACTAATATTTTATTAATATTTTTGTTAATTATTTACATTTTAAATGATCCTTATTTGCCAATGGAATCTCAATGGTATACTAAGGCATAAAGCTGATTTATCATACCTGTTACAACAAAAGTATATCCATATTTTTGCATTACAAGAAACCCATACCCATCCTAATGAAAGTATCGACATAAATGGTTTCAATGTTTACAGTAAGAGCTATTCTCTAGGAGGTAGAGCATCCGGTGGAGTCGCTGTATATGTTAGGCATAGCATCTACAGCGAACCCGTGCGGCTCTTCACAACATTACAAGCTGTTGCTGCGTCTGTATTTATACCCTTTAGAATTACTGTCTGTTCTCTATATCTCCCTCCTGGGCAATCCCTGGATTTAAATTCACTCAAAGATCTATTTCTTCAACTGCCACCCCCAATTCTGTTGCTTGGAGATGTTAACTCTCAAAACAACATTTGGGGGTCAGTGGGAAATAATTCCAGAGGCCTCTTGATTCAAAGACTACTCGAAATTCATGATCTTATTCCACTAAATACCCATTCTCCAACACACCTTTGCCCTAAAAATAGAACGTATTCTAATATTGATTTGTCCGCTTCCTCAAGCTCAGTTTACACACGGTTCTCTTGGGAAACTTATAGTGATCTTCTAGGTAGTGATCACTTCCCAATTTTAATTTCTACCGACTCTCCCTCCCCTCGATTCTCCTCCACTCCAAAGTATAACACAAAAAAAGCTAAATGGAATGAATTTCAAAATTATTTGTCAAACCACTCTGTGCTGGAAAGCATTAAAAATCTCGAAATGTTTCATCAAGCACTTATTGATGCTGCCAACCTTAATATCCCGAAAACTCCTCACCAATATAAAAAAAGTCCAGTACCATGGTGGACCCAAGAATGTAGCGATGCCGTCCGAGAGAGACGTAAAGCTCTTCATAAATTTAATAGATGTCCATCACATAATTTTTATTTAAAATACAAAGAACAAAAAGCCAAAACTCAATGGATAATAAGAACGTCTAAGAAACAGGCATGGATTACATTTTTAGAATCTATTAATAGGCATACGCCCATAAAATTAATTTGGAATACTATTGATAAAATTCAAAAAAGGTCTTACAGAAAACCAATAGCTGCAATTAGACACAGTAACTCTATTGTAACTGATCCATTCCAAATTTCCAATTTACTCGGAGAACATTTCGAAAATATTCATAGGGCTCAGCAAAACTCTCCTGAATCTAATCATTATAGATCAATAATTGGGAATATTCCACTTAACCTTAATTATAGTAATTTAAACCCCCTGAATGAACCGTTTTCATTAACTGAGTTAAATTACGCACTTAATAGGTTAAAAAATACATCTCCTGGAGCCGATGGAATAAGCAATGAAATCATTAAGAACATTCCCTATCCGATGATCAGGAAACTGTTACAAGTGTTTAACAGCGCTTTTGATTCCGGGGTATATCCTGTCTCGTGGAAGGAATCACTGATAGTTCCTGTGTTGAAGGCAAACAAGGAAAGTCTTTTACCCACAAGCTATAGACCAATTTCCTTGACCAGCTGTGTTTGTAAGCTTTTTGAGAGAATGGTCAATAGAAGGCTAACGTGGTTTCTTGAAAAAAATAAACTGCTATCAGATTTCCAGTGTGGATTCCGAACTAATCATTCGACTTCAGACCACATTGTGTGCCTAGAAAACAACATTTTAAATGCTTTTATCCATAAAAAATCTACATTAGCAGTCTCTTTTGACATTGAAAAAGCCTACGACACAGTCTGGTCTGGAACTTTGGTCTATAAACTTAATGAATGGAATGTTGGTGGAAAGATGTTAATGTTTATCAAACACTTTTTGACCAACAGGACATTCAAAGTTAAAGTGGGATCAACCATCTCTGACTCATTTAACCAGGATCTTGGGGTCCCTCAGGGAGGGGTTCTAAGCACTACTTTATTTAAGGTGGGGATGGACAGTATAAAGTACAGCTTACCTCCAGGTGTAGAATACTGCCAGTATGTCGATGACTTATTGGTTTATTCATCATCTAAAGATATTAGTGCCCTGGAAGAAACCATGCAGAATGCTCTTCGATTATTAGAAAGATGGACCAATTGGAATGGTCTGAAGTTTTCAATAGAAAAAACAAAACTTATACTTTTCACAAAAAAGAAAAGGGCTCCTAACATTAATTTATTTATTTACAATAGAAAATTAAGGGAAGAAAAAGTTATAAACTTTTTGGGTATATTATTTGACAGCAAACTAACTTGGGTACCCCATGTCAAAGAACTCTGTAAGAGATCAAAGAAATCACTTAATCTCTTGAGAGTTCTGGGAAATACGAAATGGGGTGCTGACAGGAGTCTAATGCTAACGTTCTATCGAGCATTTACTCGTTCGATACTAGATTATGGATGTGTAGCATATTCCTCTGCCAAGCCCAATCTTCTAAAGTTGCTAGATTCTGTCCATTACACGGGACTAAGGTTAGCTACCGGTGCCTTTAGAACCAGCCCGACCAATAGCCTTTGTGCCGAGTCTGGAGAGTATCCGCTAGAATACAGGCGAAAGATGCTAATAAGTAAGTTTGTACTTAAGAGTATATCTTTAAATAGTCCATGCCTTAAGTACATCCACAATCCATACGCCGAAACATATAACATGAACCCTACATTACAAAAGCCACTTTACATTAGATTTCGCGAAATTACCAACCACTACTTTGACCCAACAAAAATTATACAAAAAACAACTCACATTTTCCCTCCTTGGACAACCCATAATCTAACAATAAATTTAACTTTGACTAAACACAGAAAGCATGACCCAACATCTGGCATTATATATAAAAACAAATTTAACGCTTACCTTAAAGATCATTTAGAGTCATTATTTGTATACACAGACGCATCTAAAACACAACACGGTACAGGAATAGCTGTAGTAATAGGAGAAACAATAATAGTTAATAAACTGCCTGACATTACGACAACATACACAGCTGAATTACGAGCAATACTTCTAGCACTGACCAACATCAATACACGACAAGAAAACGACATTATCATTTGTACAGACTCTCTCAGTTCCCTTATAGCCATACAAGACATCTTTAGTACACATCCAATTGTAACACAAATACACGATACAATACATTCATTGAAGAAACGAATAACTATTTATTGGCTTCCCGGTCATGAAGATATACCACAAAGTACGAATGTAGACAGACAAGCAAAATTCTCCACAACACGAAACCAATACGACGTCACAGACATAACATACGAAGACGTTTTCACTGACATACAGAAACACATTGAAAACCAGTGGTACGATGTATGGTACAGGACAAGAGACAACAAACTACGTGAAATTAAATCTACAATTACTGACTGGCCATCGAGCAACAGAAGTACAAGAAGAGAAGAAGTAGTACTGACACGTTTACGGATTGGACACACTAGACTTACACACTCATTCCTAATAACTAGAGAACAAGCACCGATTTGCCCAATATGTAACACCTTTTTAACGATTAAACACTTACTAACGGACTGTTTAAGACTTAACTCATTTCCCCTCCCAGCTATAAATCTACCAGAGTTGTTAGCAGAAGGAAGCCAATTTATAGATTTTGTTTTTAGATACTTAAGGAAAATTGGACTATTTGAAGAAATATGACGTATACTTATATGGCTTTCTATGTTTGTATACGAGCTTATCTGTTTGTGTATGTGTATATGTGTATGTATATATATTTTTCTCTTTACGACCTCCTATCATTAATACGTATGAACTATGATTTCAAATTCATAAAGATCTAAGTCTATAATTCTATTTACAGACTGCCCTATCTGCCTCTGTATTGTTCGTACCATTTTATAGTCTATGCAAATTGTATTCGTAATTTTTATTTTTTTTATTTTTCCATTTTTTTTTAATTATTTCATTTTCAAATTTGTTAACAATTGTTTACTATTGTTTATTCTTATGTATGTATTTTAAGTGATGAATTGCCCTTGTCGCGGTCTCACTAATAAACAAATAAATAAATAAATAAATGTTACATTTTTTTAAACAAATTTTCATTGATTTATCTTTTACGTGATGTTGTTGGCACTAAGATATTTGCTAATATATTTCAAAATTTGCTAAATTTGCAATTGGACCTTTATGAACTTGGGCAGTGGACCAATCCACTGTCTAACAGCAATGCTGCTATGTGCAGGACAGCAATCCATCAGGAACCATGAATCTATGTGCAAGCGGAACGTCTTCCAATGCAATAGGTTGGTCATATTTAAATCGTGTGGAGGATTAAAAATATGTTGAATCAAACCTGTCAGGAATCAGGATTGGCTGAAGAAGGTATTCGTCCTGAATTCCGCACCACATGTTAACTTGGAGCTGATACTGATTGTGTGATCTACACAGGGCATAAGGATTAACATGAGACCAAGTATGCGAATTGGGACTTTTAAATATCCCATTCCGTGTGAATGTGGCTTTGTCTGTCCACAAAATGTTGCAGCCGAACTGAGGATTAACATTTTTCCTCCCGCAATGTTTTACACAATTTTAAGTTTTATTTCAGATTTTATTTGAAAACATTTCAAATTATGTGTAAAGTCTGGATTACAATTATTCAACTACCCCGAAATATTTTTGAATTCTCCGCTCAAAATGTCTAGTCAAAACTGGGTGCCAAATACAGCATGTAAAACATAAATCAATGAAAAATTAAAAAACATGAAATTTAACATATTTCTCAAATGAAAAACTTTTCCAATCATTTATTTCAGTTACTTTTTATTAGCGCGGTTCCTCCCTCCCCCATAGGGAGGAACCCCGCTTATAAGGTTGATACAATGAAACAATCCGGAAGTGCCGACAAGAAAATTTCGCGTTTCAGAACCCCTAGAGACCGAAAATAACGGTGGTTCAAATTTGTATATATATATATATATATGTATATATTTATATATATATATATATATATATATATATATATATATATATATATATTTGTCTGTTCGCTCTCTAGCTCGAAGACGAATGGTCCGATTTTGATGAAATTTGGTACAAAAATCAGTCGTCCAATATGAAAGGTCAAGTTCGTTAACCAGCAAAATTCGCCCACTGGAAGATGGAGTTTGGGGCGAAATTCGCGCAGAAAAAATCGTAACGCTTACGTTTTTGAGTTCATAAGCTTGTAAGTACTCTTTTTATAGGCTTCTTGGGCTAGGAAAACGAATGAAACCATTTTCAAGGCGATAGCTTTAACCGTTTTCGAGAAAATTGGAAAAATAGTTTTTGAATACCGTTTTTGGTTTGGGTACTTAGAATCATGGGATTCAGTTGAAACATTTTCTGCATGTTCTACTTTCATTAAAACTAATATGTTGAAATTTTGGTTACGTTTGGAGTTAAGGAAGGGTTAGAATAAAATATTTTATTAACAGACATAAAAAGTTTTGGTAACTTTGTATATTTTCCTTAATATCTCGAAAAAGGTTATGAATTTGGTAAACAAAAGAATACCATTAGAAAGCTTACTAAATGCTCTACAAAAAAGGTTCTGATGAAAGTTTTGATTAGGCGATGTCAATCGGAGAAATAAGTGCTTAAAACATTAAAGTAATTGATTTTGCTTATTTGAACTGTTCTTTTTGTCTGTTTTTATTCCTTGTTATTTTTTAATTGCTTATAGTTGGATAATGTATTTTACAATAAAACAGATTAGGCAAAATAAGAAAAACAATTCATTGTTAGAAATATAGCTTGCCAAGAGAAAAAGATTCGTTGACGTCTTTTGAATATTTTCAATTGCCTTTATGCTGTTGGTTTTTTTATTTTATTTTTTAATTGATTTTATCTGTAGAATTATTACTATAGTAAAAGAACAGAGGAATGTGTGAAAATATTTGATATTTTCCAATTCATTGAAACGTATGAAATGAAGTATCGGTAGAAGAGGATTCTATGGTCTTGCGGACCTGACCCCAGGTATAGCCAGCCATAAAACCCTTTGAACAAAGGCCGAGGAAAATATTATCTGTTTCTATTCTATGCTTTTCAAATGAGAATAGGGATATGAACAGGAACCGGGGTCTCCCGTGGTCTAATGGCTAGCGCCTTGGATTCATAAGCGGGAGATGGTGGGTTCGATTCCCAACCTCCGGCAGGAATTTTATCATCCCACGGCTCGCTGGTGAAATTCCTCGCTACACCCTGGATGTCGGCGCTAATGACCTAGATATAGATGTGCCGTAAAAAAAAAAAAAAAAAAAAAAAAAAAAAAAAAAAAAAAAAAAAAAAAAAAAACTGGAACCGCGCTAAGATGACGCAGTTCCTGCGAGTCGGACTTTTTATTGCTTCTGGACTGGACAATGGATACCCAAAGTTTGGACATGAAAAAATGAATAATTTTTAATTTTTTCACACAAGGTATTTGAAAGTAACAAAACTACATTCCACATTTTTTTGACAAAAGGAAGCCAATCTTTCAGTTTATCCCCGAATAAACCTCCACTTTATTTGCATGGATTTAATGCTTATTAAATGTAGAAGTTTTCATGTTTTAGTGGGCTGAGGAAAAAAATCGCGAAAAAACTCTGATTTATTGATAAAAACAGAAGTGCATTATTGGACGTCCAGAAAGTATCTTTTAATAATGATTTTAGTAAATTAAATTACTGTCTTTTTAAATGAAATTTTGTCTATTTTATGATAGCATAATTAAAATTTAATTATCTTGAAAAGTTTTTGAGAAATCCTTTCTTATTCATTAAAACACATGACTACGTTAAAATAACAGAAAATTAGACATAGCTCCTTTTCCTTTCGGAATCGGACCATACTTGAAATGAACTTTTTTGTTGGAAATTATGTCTACAATCACCTCCTGAAGTTTGGCTACTTAGACCTGAATCATCCTGTATATATTGAACCAACATTATTCTCGTAATCTATATTTTGAGCTCTGAAACATGAAATGGTCAACATCATAAGCGGGTTTCTTCCCTGTAGGAGGAGAGGAAAGCACGCTAAAAAAAGTCAGACTCGCAACTGCGTCATTCTGTTGATACCTCTAGTGCCATTAGTAAAGGAATAGAAGCCGTTATTGGTGGGTTTTGATTTCTCGTAAAAAATATAAAATAAAATCTCGAAGAGATTTAAGGCGCAACAACAGGAAACTGAGAGGATCATGGCGACCTCCCCCACCTCCTCAACATTCGCTCTTGGACACACTATAAAATTTTTTCACATTTTCTTACCTTGTTTTAGTCAAATACTCGTTTTACTGTTAAATGCAATTAAAATGGGAAACAACCAGTTATAACATTAGGTAAACAAATACAAAACCCCCTCAAAAAAGCATAAGTAACAATTGCAAATTTTTAAGTCCTTATTTTTCCGATGACCACCCCATCGAAATTTTATCAGAACCTTTTTTTTGTAGAGAATTCAGTAAGCTTTCGAATGACCACCTTCCACTTACCACGATTTCCCAACAGTTTTCCAGATTTTTTAGAAAATATACGAAAATCCCAAAACATTTCATACCTGTTAATGAAATATTTGATCTCCAGTACTTCTTTAACTCCAAACCTAAATTTACCTATCATAGATTAGATGAATATCAAACGTCTGGAACAAGTTCCAACCGAATTAATCGTTTCTGAGTACCCAAAATGAAAATTAGTTTGGAAAAGTAGGGAGTTTCTCCAAAATAGTTACAGATATTGCTTTAAAAATGGTTGCATTCGTTTTTCTACGTTAAGAAACTTATAAAACGAGTACTTGCAAGCGTATGAACTCGAAAACGTAAGAGTTACGAATTTCGCTCCAAAAAGCATCTTCTGGTGGACGGATTATGCTGGTTAACGAACTTGACCTTTCAAATCAGACGAAAGATTTTTGTACCATATGTCATCAAAATCAGGCCATTTGTCTGGCAGCTAGAGAGCGAACAGACAAATATATATATATATATATATATATATATATATATATATATATATATATATATAACCACCGTTATATTATTGATCTATGGGATCTGAAACATGAAATTTTTGTGTCGGCACTTCCAGATTGCGTCATGAGGTCAACCTCATATGCGGGTTTCCTCCCTATGGAGAGAGGGAGGAACCGCGCTAAAATCATAAACGTAAATAACAAAAGAAACGTAAAATGCATATTAATTAAGTACTTTATTTAATTAAACTCAGGGTGTAAACAAATAAAAAAAAATCGGATTTATTTGATTTAAATCAGATTTTTTTTATTTAAATCGGATTTTTTTTTTATTTAAATTGAATTTCAAAAAGAAATCAGACTTTTTAAATGTATCTAGTCTATATAGAGAGCTGGTTATTAGCTAGTTGTTCATAATATAAACCTGTAACTAAAATATTTGTTTATTTACAATGGAAATAATGAAATAACTATTCTAAAGTGTTTTGTCTGTAGTGGATAATTTTGGGAGCATAGTAGAATTGACAGATCATCTATACAGGGGTTGAAGTTGTCCTATATTTTGAGACCGGAATTTCTGTAAAGTTAAAGACTTAAATATACGAAAATCATTAATTTTCGGCGATTAAAGACATTAAATTTAAATGTACAGAAATTCTGGTCTCAAAATGTAGGACAATTTCGACCCCTTTATATATAATGACTTAATTTTCAAATTTTAAAACAAAGATTTTAGAAATGAAGCTTTACAGAAATATTATCCACTAGGGAACGGATGCTATTATATTTACATATTTTTTTCTGATTCGTAAATCGTAAGTATTGATGTAATTCTGCTTGTTTTAAGTGATTTTAATGTATTTAAATAGTTTTTTTATTTTACATATTTTGTCAAAACTCCCTATTCTACCATAAATAAATATGTTTGCTACATATTTTAATATTCTTTTTATTTTGTAATTGAAGAAATAAAGGATAACCGAGAAAGACCCACAAAACTTCACCCATTGAGTCTAGGTGACTGTGTCTTTTAGCACTTTCCTCCGAAGGAAAGTAGCTTTTGAGGTTGCACTCATGACGGAATTTTTGAAAAATTTCTTCAAATCTTTATCGATCCTACCTAGTAGACACCGAAAATGACCCCCGTTAAAATTTATATATATATATATATATATATATGTCTGTTAACACGATAGCGGCCAGAGTTTTTGTTTTTTCGTCACGAAACTTGGTATATAGCATTCAATTAGCAAACGATTGACCCAAAGTTGTTTACTCCGGACCCAAAGTACTAATATACTCATACCGGTCGTAATTTCTGCTGCATTGTAACGAAACAAGGTATACGTCGTGGGTAACTCATGAGTAAGAAGTGTTGTAAAAATGAGTTAAATCAGTCAATCGGAAGGGGAGGTTTACTTTGTAATATATTTCAATAGAATAGCCCGCCAGACGTAGGTTCGCAAGGCCGCCACAAGGAGCGCTTTCTACCACTACAGGGACTGTATCCTATTCCTGTGTCAGATCAAAAGACAAAAATATGAAGTTTTTTGTATTTATTAAGTAGTGTAGTAGGTACTATGTGTAAACATAACTCTGGAAGCAAATTAATTATAAAAGTAATAATTGAACAGTTACTCATTACAAAATTAATAGATAACTATTCATGTTTTTATTTTATTTATGTAGGATGTTTTAAGCAAATTATTCTGAAAAGCAGTCTACACTACCCAAATTCTGAGGAAAGTGCTTAGTAATGCAGCTCCTGCTTGACGGACTTTTCTAATTCCAAGATGGTGGCTTTATATGTATTATGTCATGTTGTTAGTGGATAGCATTATAATCATACAAGAGTAATAGAGAAAATCCAGGCTTTAGAAAGAGATACTGGGAATAAATTAAAAATAAAGTGAAAAGACAGTTTAGAAAAAAACCCTGGGTGGAAAAATATTAACATTATTGGGGATATCCATTGTGGCAAAACGATTAACAGTTGAGTTGGATCCCACTGTTCAGAGCAGTTGATTGTAGCCTTCAAATATACACCAGTGAATTTAGTAAATGTTGAAAGATAATTCAGTCGCTTCAAAAGTATACTGAGATCAGACCGGCATCATTTCACGTTTGAAAATTTCAAAATTCAAGTTGTAGCAAACAATCTTCCAAAATAATGTTCATCTGTAGAAATTTTCAACTTTTCCCCCTTATATAATGAATTCCTAATTTTTATTTATACTTTATTTTTCAATATGTTAAACAGTTTTAGTCATTTTGTTCTTTCCATTAATAATAACAGAGTTCCTACTTATTATTTATGCTTTTCTTTTCAATGTTTTATAGTGTTTAAGGTATTTGTTTACTAAATATTTTCAATTATTTTTTATTACATATTATATTATAAATAGTTAAATATATATGTACATATTTTGAATTTTATATTACATGAACATTCGTTCCCTATTAATCACGTATATTATTTATTTAAAGCTTTGAATAAAAACGCCAGTTTGTCAGCTTTTTCACATATAATTAGGTAGTTTCTCATTTGACTGTGAACAAAACATATTGAAAACATTCTTTCAACCCCTGCAGAAAGTTCTTCTTTTTGTCTTTCCTGTCATAAGCTGCTCTATTATTAACAGTTCTTTTGAGGAAATACAATATTTTAACGCCGACGAAGACTTCCACCAATTTAAAGCATTCACTTCGCCCACTACCTGCCAATCTCTTTTATCTTAAACTTAAAAGGAGATTTATTTGCAGAATTAATTTTTAATATATATTCCAGGAAGAAGTGAGGAGGAGTACCACCGCTGGAGAAAAATGCCGTTCTATCCAAAAATATATATGTATATATATATATATATATATATATATATATTTATATATATATATATATATATATATATATATATATATATATTTATATATATATATATATATATATATATATATATATATATATTTATATATATTGTTTGTCTGTTCGCTCTCTAGTTGGCTCAAAAATTGCCTCAGCAGAATCCGTCCACTGGAAGATGCTTTTTGGAGAAAAACTCGCTCAAACATAAATCGTAACGGTTACTTTTTCGAGTTCATATAGGTTCGCTTGTAGGCATTCGTTTTATAGGTTTCTTACTCTAGAAAAACGAATGAAACCATTTTTAAAGTGATACCTGTAACTGTTTTTGAGAAACATTGAAACACCTTCTTTTCCAAACTAATTTTCGGTTTTGGTATTCAGAAACGATTAATTCAGTTGAAACTTGTTCCAGGCGTTTGATATTCATATATTCTATGATAAGTAAATTTTGGTTTCGTTTGGAGTTAAGGAAGTACTAGAAATAAAATATTTCATTAAAAGGCATGAAACGTTTTGTGATTTTCGTATATTTTATAAAATATCTCGAAAACGGTTAGGAAATCGTGCTTAAGTGGAAGGTGACCATTCGAAGGTTTACTAAATTCCCTACAAAAAAGGTTCTCATGTAATTTTTGATGGGGCGAAGTCAAGCCAAGAAATAAGGACAGTTTTGCTCTTTTGAAATGGTTTTTGTATTTCTTTACCTAACGTTTTAACTGGTTGGTGCTTATTTGAATTGCATTTAACAGTAAAACGAGTATTTGACTAAAACAAGGTAAGAAAATGTGAAACATTGTTATGGTGTTTCCCAGAGCGAACGTTCAGAAGGTGTGGGAAGTCGCCACGATACTGTTAGTTTCCAGTTGTGTCGGCCTTAAATCTATTTTCTCTTCGAGATTTTATTTGATATTTTACAGGAAAGATCAAACCCCACCAATAACCTTCTACTATTCCTTTACTAATAGCACTAGAGATATGAACGAAACCGCGTTAAGATGACGCAGTTCCTGCGAGTCGGACTACTTTTTTTCGACAGAACTGATAATTTATGTTTCTGATCGCCAACGAGGCTATACTAGCCAATAAGCTGATAAAATCAGCCAGAAATACGCTTATAAGTGGAACATGATCCAGGTGAGCGGATGGAATACCTCGCCATGAGTAAATCTGTCTTGGAAAAGAACGCGAGGAATGCAGAAGGGGCCGAGACCTAGGCTATAGCTATTGGCTATCTTCCACCAGGCCAAATCCGAGGATTAGAGATTTCTGTTTCACTCCCCGAATATCTGCTATAATGCTATTATAGCAGAATTACAAACCCCCTCAGGCCGCACTTGTATTCAGGAATACGAAAAACAAAAAGAAAACCCGAAGTAAATAAATCTTATTGTTAGTCCATTTCAAGGATGGATTAGATATATTTGATATTTAGTACAGATTTTTAACAACCAATCTAATGAAATCATTAATAAGAGTGAGGTTTTAGGCCCCATTATTTACAGAAAACTTACAGACGATGAACTTACACTCTCGGACTTGCGCTTGGAAACGTCTATTACAAACAACATCAAATTTTTTATCATTTTATGAATCTTGTATTGCTGGCAAATTTATTTGACGAATAAAGCATGGGGCTATATAAGGGGGGCTGAGAGGGCTGCAGCCCACCCCCCGAAATTTTGATTTGATCGGTAAAAATTTCATAAAACCTCTAAAAATAAATTAAATAAGATCATTTAGTTCATAAAACATATTCTATTTTGGGTGTAATAGCGTTTAAGTTGGCTAAAACTCTTCCAAGATCTAAATTGTTAGTATTCCATACACCGGAAATGGTCTCAGCCCCCCCCCCCCGAAATTTTCCCAGACCCCTCCGAAATTATTTTCTATATACGCCCATGTAATAAAATTGGGTACAAAAAGAAAAAAACTGAGAGTAACGAACACAAGGCAACGAAACCAGCACATTCGAAGTTTTAAGAACTTATTGCTCCGCCTGAGATCGTCTTATCAAAAATTACGAACGTTTTTATAGAGGATTTAGAAAGTTTTCTGCTTAAAACGACTTCCCAGATATATTTAAGCGTATAAACAAAAATTCCAAAACTGCTCATTTCTTTTAATAAGCCATTTTTTTCTCTGCGACTTCCTTATTACTAGACTTAATTTAAAAATCTTAGTCTGGATATGTCAAATTTCTGGAACAATGTTCAACTGAATCAAACGATACTGAATATCTAAACCGAAAATTAGGGAGAGTAACTATTGTATTTACTTTCCTCGAAAAAGGTTACAGATATCCCCTTAAAAATGGTTTTAGTCGTTTTCATACGTTAGAAAATCTATAAAATGTGTGCAAGAAATCCTATTAACACAAAACGTAAGCACTACGATTTTTTTGCACACGAATTTCAAAAAAAAAAAAAAAAAAAAAAAAAAAAAAAAAAAAAAAAAAAAAAAAAAAAAACGTTTTCCGGTGGTCGGATACTTACCTTTCAAATCAGACAAAGTATTTTTGCACAAAATTTCATTAATATCGAATTTTTGAGGATGCTAGAACGCGAACAGACAAATATATATGTATATATAAATTTGAACCACCGGCATTGGCACCAAGGATTGGGGCATACGGTCGGCATCATAAGCGGGGTTCTTCGCTATCGAGGGAGGGAGGAAACGCGCTAAAACTTGCAAACAATTAAGTAATATATATATATATATACATATATATATATATTATATATATATATATATATATATATATATATATATATATGCACAGACTAAAAGATCATACATGTCATGTCCATATTTTTAATTCTTACCAAGTCTAATTTGAACAAGAAAAGTTTCCAAAGGTTAAGGGAGACCATTTTAAAATACAACTTACATGCAACTTATAAATGAATTACAAACAGGTTTATACTTGGCAGTAATTTGCCCCCCCCCCTTCAAGTTGTAATATTACATTTTTAATTTATAAATTTTACCACTATGCTAGAATGCTTGCATGAAATTTCTTGAAAGCAATGCATTTTACAATGGGCTATATACATAAATACATTTTCATACAAATCTTGTAATGAACTATCAAGTGCCAAAATCTAGTTTTTGGACCCCATATGGAATTTACCCCAAATAATGAGTTTGCATTTAAGTAAACCCCTCAAGTCGGTTAGTTTTTCTAATTTGTTGAAGAAAAAAAAAAAAAGATAATGAACCTCTCTAATAAATCATTGAGAGGAGATCTTTGATGATGATGACACATCCGTGTGGCATAGTTCTCCTTCTTCTCAACGCCCCCTTGAATTTCAAGCCGAAACGTCGACAAATAATAAAATTCATTTCATCAGAAACAAATTTTTGTTTTATGAAGATACCACGACCGGACCTTGACAAATTCTACCTTCTCTCCAATGAAAAAAAAGATGGATTAATATATCTTGATCTGATCTTATAAAAGTCCGACTCGCAGGAACTGCCTCATCTTAGCGCGGTTCCGTTCTTATCTCTAGAGTCATTTAAAATGATTAAAATAGAAGCTGTTATTATTTTGGGTCCACATTTCTAGAAAGCATGAAGATTAGATAGTTAGCCGTCGAGGTGATAAGTAAAGATGGAATGGTTGGGATTCGGCTAAAGAAACCTCAATACGATTTTTGTTAAAAAATCTATATTTAGGACGTTTCAGCTACTCATTGGTAGCGTCGTCAGCATTGAAAGTGCCGGGAGGCAGAGGAGCACCAAAGTTGACAGTTCCATCTTTACTTTCAAGAAAAGTCTTATTTACGATCTTACCTGGATAGGCCAACCCACCCTAGGAACGACCCCGCTAGGCAGTTGAAAAGCTATATCTTGGAAATCCATATCTCCAAGATTAAATTGTTTTTCTTATTTTTCTTAACCTGATTTATTATCAAATACATTATCCAACTATAAGCAGTTAAAAAATAACAAGGAATAAAAGTCCGTCACGCAGGAGCTGCATAACTAAGCACTTTCCTCAGAATTTTTGTAGTGTAGACTACATTACTGAATAATTTGCTGTAAATAACCTATATAAATAAAATAAAAGCGTGAATAGTTCTGCTCATTTACATTACTTATGAGGACTGTTCAATTATTAATTTTGTAAATAATTTGCTTCCAGAGTTATGTTAATTCATGATACTGTACTCCTTAATAGATACACAAAAACATTTTCCGTCTTTCGATCAGACGCAAGGACAGGATACAGTCCCCTTGTGGGAGATAGCGCTCCCTGCGGCGGCTTTGGGAACCTACGTTCGGCAGGCTAATTGAATGAAACAGAGTTTAAAGTAAACCCTCCTTTCCAATGGACCGATTTACTTCATTTTTACAACACTGCTTTCTTATGAGATACCCACGACGTATACCACGTTTCGTTACAATGCAGCAGAAATTACGACCGGTATGAGTATATTAGTACTTTAGGTCCGGAGTAAACCCCCCACCAAATAACCCGATTTAGTTTATTTTTACAACCAATTTTTCTCTGTTGATTACCACCACGAATACCGAGTTTCGTTGATATGTAACAAAAATTACAGCTGGCAGTGGCAAATTGGTATTGTGGGTCCGGAGTAAACCCCCCTCCTAATGAACCGATTTAGTTTACATTTACAACGTATTTCTCTCTTTAGATCAATATATATATGCATATATATATATATATATATATATATATATATATATATATATATATATATATATATATGCATATAAATTTTAACGGGGGTCATTTCCGGTGTCTCCTAGGTAGGATCGATAAAGATTTGAAGAAATTTTTCAAAAATTCCGTCTTGAGTCCAACCTCAATAGCTACTTTCCTTCGGAGGAATTAGTTTTAATGGAAGTAGAAGATGCAGAAAATGTTTCAACTGAGTACCCTAACCAAAAGCGGTATTCAAAAACTATTTTTCCAATTTTCTCGAAAACGGTTAAAGCTATCGCCTTGAAAATTGTTTCATTCGTTTTCCTAGCCCAAGAAGCCTATAAAACGAGTGCTTACAAGCTCATGAGCTCAAAAACGTAAGCGTTACGATTTTTTTTGCGCGAATTTCGCCCCAAACGCCATCTTCCAGTGGACGGATTTTGCTGGTTAACGAACTTGACCTTTCAAATTGGACGACAGATTTTTGTACCAAATTTCATCAAAATCGGACCATTCGTCTTCTACCTATATATATATATATATATATATATATATATATATATAAATTTGTACCACCATCATTTTCGGTCTCTAGGGGTTCTGAAACGCAAAATTTTCTAGTCGGCACTTCTGGATTGCGTCATGAGATCAACCTTATAAGCGGGGTTCCTCCCTATGGGGGAGGGAGGAACCGCGCTAACAACCTTATAAGCGGGGTTCCTTTCTATGGGGGAGGGAGGAACCGCGCTAATAAATTATTATAGGCCAATTTTAGTAAAGCATTCGTTCAAAAGACTTTCTGGAAACAGCTTTATAGAATGTCTTTCATTACTAATTTTATTTCCTTTGCAGGTTTGAAACGTGTGGCCTGGCCACCTCCACCCGAAGAGAACGAAAGCGCCGTAACCTCTGACCAAGAGCCTGTTTACTCACAAGTAAGAAAACACTGATAATAGTGAAGAAATTGTGGCTAATTATTATGAAGGTGGTGTTGAATTTTGTAGAACTGACGAATGTTTAAAAGAAACAAAAAATAATGAAGAAAAACATTTTTTTTTTTTCCAAAAACGGACATTTATTTTGTTGCTATGAAAATTCGGTAATTCTGAGCAATTAGTGTCCCAACTCGGATTATTGTAAAACCTTCACATATTGCTCCATTTCAACGAAAAATAAGAAGAAAACCCCAGATAAACGGTATTTTTTTACTGTAGGAACAAAAGAATTTACATACTTTTAAAATAGCCTTAATTGACCGAAAATAGAATTTAAAAGTACTATATATAATAATAAAAATTCTATCGACGCTAATGGCCTAGATGTTGCGCCGTAAAAAAAATATTCCTTATAGCGCGTATACTGAGCATATAGAATGCTTGTGGCTTGAAGTGTGGGGGACTGTTTGACGATATGGGAATAGAAATATCTTATTGGCCATATCGGAGAATTTATGTTTAAGAGGAAGCATCCTGATTATAAGGTACGAATCCATCATATATTTAGAGCGATTGCAAAATTGTATCATGGGTAACATTAAAAAATCGTTGAAAACGGATTTATTAGCCATTCAGATAGTGATGAAGAAGACTATTATCACTTTTTAAAACTAATAATCGTTTTCATCACAATTCCTCTCAGGGGCGTATATAGGAAATAATTTCGGGGGGGGGGGGGGGGGGGGGGGCTGGTAGCACCGGTGATTTGTGGGGTATGGAATACTAACAACCTAGAACGGTTAACTAACTAACACTAATACGCCCAAAAGAAAAATTATTTTTTCTGAAATAAATGATCTTATTTAATTTATTTTTGAGGTTGTTTGACAAATTGTTACCGATTACATCAAAATATCGAGGGGGGGTGCAGGCCCCCCTATATACACCTATGATTTCTCCTATATTACAAAAAGTTTTAGCGTTTTTTTTTTAATAGCAATTGATTTAATTGTAGTTGTAGTGTATACGAGTAGTATCATAACAATGAAACATGTGGAAAAATATTGTTAAAGTGCTTTGCGACTTTTTTTTTTTAGGTTTTTATTCTTATTTAGGTTGAAATAAAGCATTATGTGAAGTTTTACGAAAATCCGAGTTGGGCCACTAATTGCTTAGAATTACCAAACTTCCTATCTAAGAGTTAAAAAGATGCTGGCAAGGGATCATTTTTTCAAAATTTATCCATTTCCAGCTTCACTGGAAACAAATGACTGTTGTAACTGTTATCACACTCCAAAGGGATTCTGGAGAAGTCATTTAATAGTACTTTTATCTCATTCATCAATATTATATTTTTAAGATAAGAATAATATATTGTAATATAATCAACTTTTTTTTAATGTTATAAATTAACATTACTTACTGTGATTCTACAAGTTGTTTTCTCAGGAATTTTTTACAACAACAATGTAATGGATGCAGAACAAAGCACAAGGAATAAATACATCAGGGATGCCACAACAAATAAATATAATTAACATTGCTGTCAGTGTTATCCCATCACCTCACCTCAGGAGCATATATAGAAAATAATTTGGGGGGGGGGGGGGGGAGGCTGAGGGCACCTATGCATTTGGGATGTAGGGAAAATTTTAAATATTTTAGTGTAAAATGGTGGGTTTTAAGGTCCTCTGGACCAGGGGACATTTTTCGTTGTTATACACTTTTTTTCACATAAAATTTTATCAACAAAAGTAAATTTCGGGGGGGGGGAGACTGCACCCCCTTATATATGCCCATGCTTCACCTGAAATACTATTAAATTGTTTTATTTGTAAATTTCATATTTGTCTCTCGATTTCTTTGCTGAGTTCTCTGAATGTGCATGTTTGTTTTAAATATGGTCCAATTGTTCAATAGAATTCATGTCAGGGAATTGGGAGGAGTAAAAAGGGGCTTCATAGTTAAGAATCCCAACAGAAATTTAGAGGTCATTATCATGTGAAAATATTAAATATATTTTAATGCCCAGTTTCCTAAATTTTATTTTAAAATGTTCCACTATTAATTTATGATCCTTTATACCTTCCAGAATAACCAATTCACCTGCTAAGCTCGTAGAAAAACACACACACTTTTGAGTGAATTTTAGGTACTTGTACTCATACAAGTATATGTATAAAACTCCTTCCTACTATCTTCACTGTGAGCTCTGAATTTTTATTTATAGTTCATTAATTTAATTTCTCTACACTTTTCCTCAAAGCCACCTGATCCAAATATGAAAAATTTTCTTTCATTGCTAAACAGAATCATTTTACTGCTGGATATCTCAGTTTTTCAATGTAATTTTATCCCTGGAGTTGAACTTAGTTAGTTCTCTTGAGTCTTTCTTAAGCCGGTAAATTTAATCTGTAATAAATTTATCATTATAACTATGCGGCCAAAGTATCCCCTAAACATTTTCTTTTGAAAACAAAATTTATTTACAAGTCTTCATATTGAGTTTTTCAAATCATTGGTAAAGATATTATGGAAATGTACAAAGAGGTCATAGGCCCGACGAGTTGGTCTTTATTTTTTTATTAGTGTCACCTACTCAAAACTACATCCTGCCATGAAAGACATTGTTATTTGGAAAATTCCTTATAGTATTCACCATATTTATAATTATTTCTGTCACAATCAAATATATTTCGATTTATTTATTTTTATTTGGGTATAGGCCATCAAGAAAATGTACTCTTCACATTTTACTTTTTTGTAAACCTTTATTAAATAATTCATCCAACAATTTATTATTGTTTTTACTTATGCTTGTTTTATTCTGCTATAATACTCTAAATCTGTATATATTTTTAGAACACTTATTGAGAATATTCTTTTATTTTTCTCACTGTTTCTCTATTGACTATATCAGTTACAAGAGGTGTGTGTCCCACAGGAAATTTTTTTTGGGGGGAGGGGGTCTGGTAGCATTTGGGCTGTATGGAATACTAAAAATCTAAAACTTGGAATAGTTAGCCAACTAAATCGCTATAACACCCCCCCAAAAAATTATTTTTTCCGAACTAAGTGATCTTATTTAATTTATTTTTAAGGTTTTCATGACACATTTTTACTGATTAAATTAAAAATTTTATATATACCCACTCTTGGTCTGGTTTCCCATCATATTACATCGCTCTAAAAGTTTCAATTATATTCAAAACCATCATTATTATAATTTGTAGAATTATGTTGATTTCACACATGGATTTTTACTGATTATGAGGGCCATTTGGTTCCTCATTGCTAGAGTACCCAATACTTAACTATACAACACAACCTTATAGTAATGAGCAATGTAAAAAGAGTATTATAAGGGAAACAGTGGAGAGGATTAATATAAAATACTCTAAAGGTCCTCATATCGTCCCTACCATCTCAAACTATTGAATATGAAAATCGGTCCTTTCCAAGAGGGCAAGATAAAGCTTTAATAGTGATTCCAAAATCAGCGACTTTACAAAAATTTTAAAAATTTTTTGTATGTATATTGTTAATCATTATAAGGTAAAATTATGAAAAAACTGTTTGCTGTTTTTTAATTACCAAAAAATCATATTCGTAAGTTAGCAACTTGGTGCTAATAAGCGATTTTTCTTGTATCACCGTTTCAAATAGTCGAATGTCGTATTTTCGATAGTTTGCTGATTCCGATTGACTAATTGTATAAATATTCACACTTTCAAACTAACGAATCAGACCCTTTCTACATTATGCATTGTACTAATTCTATAGTATTAGTGAAATATACAAACCAAAGTAACGAATAAACCATTTTTGTTAGTTTACCAAGTCAGTTTTTGGTCTCAAAAGTATGACGATTAGGAGCGAACTAGCGAACGAGTATATTCAATACATTGATAAAGTAATATATTTAAACATGGTCATATTCGATACTTTATTTAAGGCATTACCAGCAATTCTAAAGAAGCTAGAGTTTCGACAATTTGCCACAAGCTGTATCGTTTGCATTGCAAGAGTAAAGTATCAAATCTGAAAAACAAGATTTTTCATATTCGATAGTTTGACATGGTAGGGACGATATTATACTACTTATTCCCATTTATAATATGAAACTATGGTTATGTGAATAGTAAATAAAAATCATTTTTCAGGGACGTCCCAATAGTTTATGCTGAAAGTGTAAATATATATTCATTTTTCCACTTACATTTATTTTGTTGTGGATTTTTTAAGTATCTTAAATACTTTATACAAAACATTTATTTTAATTTCATATTAATTTTTTTATTATGTGCGCAAATCATTTTGCAGTTATGGAGCTCAATAAATGAATAAAAACAATGTTTTTATCAAGTCACATCTATTTATACTTTGACCAATTACTCTGGCTCAGATGTATGTATTTCTTTTGAATACAAATAAGATAATAATATGATATGTTTATTCAATTACATTAAGCATCATGCTTTTTGAACAATATATTTGGATATAACAATTTTAGTTTTGAAATAAATTTAAATCTCTAATAAGTCTAAATAAACATTCTCTAAATTTTTGTAGGGTTCAGGATCTGTGAGGGAACCTACACCCCCAGGAAGGCAAATACCACAGAGTCCACAGTTTTCAAGGCGACAGGCAGGATTTCAGCCAGTTAATTTCGAACCTCCAAGAACAACGGTTATCCTCAGGCCTTCTCCACCCATTTCCCAAGAACCAGCTCCAGTTTACCAGGCGCAGCCAGTTGCTGCTTCAGTCCAAGGAGGTGCCAGGATGAGGGGAGATCAGAAATGGCCACCAGAGAGTGTAAAACAGCAGTCGGAGGCTGAGAACGCGGCGAGGATAGCACTGGCAAAAGGGCCAGCTTTTAGACCGAGGAAAGTTCAGAAGGATTATTCTGGGTTTTTTGCACAACATGCTCTTAATCCAACATATCCAGGCTACAGAGCTCCACCTGGCACACAGCACTACAGCGAGGGATCGAATTTTTAAGTCGCTTAACAATATAAGAATATGAAAATGTAATGAGAACTGTGAACAATTTTTTCAAGCACGAAATCTTCAATCGTTGAAGTTAGTTTAGGGCCACAAATATGCATCACTTCAATTAGCCTAAAAGAAATACAGAAAATTTAAATGTTGGAACTAACTTTTGGATGATATTTTTTATTAAAAGTTCTCATTTTTCATAAAACTATTTTATAGCTTAAGCTCAAAGTTGTTGCTTCAGCAAAAAATTAAAAAGTAGCTTATTGCCATGTGATTCACTTGTACAAATAGATATTGGTTGTTATTATTTTTTAATTTCTTGCTAATGAGCTATAAGTTTCCATTAACTATTCCAGTTGATAGTTACTACCTGCTATTTTATGCACTGATTATACCATAGTAGTTTTTGTATTTTTTATAATTATAATATAATCTTGGAAGCTTAAGTTTGGTGTATAAACATAAATCTTCATTACAAAGTCAATAGCAGAATATTAAGTCAATAGACTTTGTCTATTGAAAGCTGAGAAATTCTCGAGCTGTTGTCTAAGCAAAGGCAAATTTCCAAATTTTTCTTGGAATTTGTGCCAAGAATATTTTCACTCCTGGCATGAGACATGTATATCAAATTAATTAAATTACACATTGCCAAATGCTGCACATAATAATAGAAGATTGTATGGTGGCGTGTAAATAGATTTATTTATAGTGAATAAAAATGATTTTCATTAAATAAAACTTCTTTTATTACCTAAATTGTTTTGGTGTGACCTATAGATTCATCTACTATTGATTTTTTTTATTTTATTTTTTATGGTGTATCAACTGCTGAGCTATCTGGAAGTTGCCACTCTTTTATATTGCCGACATGTGTTTTTTCCAGAGGCGGTCACTCGTCCAAGTACTTTACCTGACTTTACTTAACTTCGGCGATCAAAAGGAACCAGTGTATTCAACGGTGTTGAGTGAATTGTTTGTCATTGCAAATAAGGAGTAAATTATTCAAAATGCCTTTGGTTGATTTTCAGAAACCAGAGATACCTTACCCCCAATGAACTCCATAGTAAAATTTGTTTATGTTCCTCAAAGCTTTTTTTTTCGTCAAAGTAAAAACTTTTTTTTTTGTTGTAAATTCATTAAATCTCAACACAAATAAGGAAATGAATTGTAAATTGACCTCATAAATGTTAATTTCCTAAAGGAATTATACTAGCTTAGACGTTTTTTTGTGTCCCCCAAATAGTTTTACGATTTGGCTATATCCTTTTTTGATAGTCGACACCTGATCTCTTTAGTTGTTTCAAAACATAAGCAACAGATGATTGTGGTTTCAGTCAGAGTATTTAATGGAGAAGAAATATAATAGGGTAGGTGGGGGCAAAACCCCGCAGTTTAGACTTTTTACGGTATTGCGACTAGAATTCTGTTTTAAATTGTAAATTAAAGCATGGATAATATAAAGGGGTGTCTTAGCTATAACCTGTGAAAATATGGGCTGGTTTGAGCGAGTATTGATGAAGTACTTCTGTTTTTTTCGAAACCCTTCCTTTGAGGGGTTTTGCCCCATCACGTGGGGTAAAAACCCAAACCCGCACTACGGAAAATAATAGAAAAACACGGAACACAGCGAAAAACGGTCAAAAGGTTCTTTTTATTATTCTGGTACAGGCTTTTAAAGATCACAACATCGTTTAATATCACAGAAATTTGTTTAAAAAACAAATTTGGCCAATTTGAGTCGGACTGAAGCCTATCATCCTTGCGACAAGCGTTTTACGAGGAACACGTAAGAACCAATGGTTTCTTTCCATGAAACTACGTGCAAAGTCTTTTTCCGTCAGTTTAGTAGTGGTCGAGAACGGATGCGAATCAAACTTTATTCCTCAGCTGCTTGACGAGTGGAACCCGCACGCGGGGATTTGCCCCTTTCACACTGCGGGTTTTTGCCCCATAGGTTATGATTCAATCTAAGCTGACGCCCAAATTTTCACAGAAACGTAACCTTCAACTTAGGCTATGGGAAACATTTGCTAACGTATGCTTATTTGTAATCTATTCAGGTTTATTATTTGACAATACGTTGATCCAGTGAAACTTGAATTAAAGTTTTTAAAATATTACATAAAAACATGTAAAAATCAACTTTTCTCATTATCTCCGTAGATAACACACCGAGAGTCACCAAACTTTTCTCACGACTCGATCTTCCGGAGCCCGACCTGCCATCTAGTAGCAATCTAAAAAATTATAGATAGCTTACTTAAAAAAAAGCGTGCGGGTTTTTGCCCCCACCTACCCTATAATTCAAGTTTTCTTTTATTTCTTTGAGACACTTCCTCTGTCAATTTGATGTGCATTATCTCAACTTTAATTTTGCTTTTCTAGGATATTTCATTTGAGTAGGTGCTTAAATTTGTTTAACAGTGAAAATAGACGGGTCTCCCCCTGGTTGAGTGGCTAACGCTTTAGTCTCTCATGTGGGAGATGGTGGGTTCGAGTCTCCCCAGGGGCTGGAATTTTCTCATCTCAGGGATCGTTCAGAAAATTCCTTGCTGCACTATGGATGTTTGGGCTAATGGCCTAGATGCCAGTGCACCATAAAAAAAAAAAAAAAAAAAAAAAAAAAAAAAAAAAAAAAAAACAGTGAAATTAGTTTATCAACGTAGCTTTCCCATAAAAATGGCAAGAAGTCTATTCACAATATTCAAACGGACCAGCAAAGGACAAGTCCTGACAGGTACCGTCATGTGAAACTATTCGGTATTATTAAATAAAATGTCAATAAAGCTGTAAATTTAAATGATTAGAAAAAACGTTATTGAAGAATATCTTTATTAATTAATCAAAATATATTCCTTGACAGTCTATACATCTCTCTCTCTCTCTAGAAATTAGGTGTCAAGGAAGATGCAAAGTCTTGGAAGTCTGATTACTGCCAGTATTCGGTGTCAATTTTTTTTTTTCTTGCTTAAATGGTAAACAAACAATAGAACAAATAAAAATCTGTTGGAGAAAGATCTGGTGAATATGAAATGAAAATTTTTATTCCGGAAAACATGCCCCTTAGGATTAATTTTGAATTAAGACAGAATCAGGTTAAAAAAAAAAAAGGAAAATATAAAATTATATTACTACAGCTTGAATACAAATATGAATAGGGGTTGGGTTAAATGTGCAAGGATAAGAAGTGGTGGAAGAGTCAGGGTTTAAAGGTTTCAAGGTTGGTAGCATGACAGACACACTGAGGTAAGGAATCCCATAGCAAGGTGGCACGGTGACAAATGATTTTCGAATAAAGCTGTACGACGGGAAGGAATATAAAGGTGGGAAGGATGAGAGTGGGTGTTATGGGAGGCTATACGACTGAGCCGATGAGTGGCAGAAGAGTGATTTGTCCGGATTCGGAAAAGCTTATTAGCTGCTGCCCACACATTGATATTATTTAGATCTACTTGCAGCCTGTAGACAGCATCTCATAGCAAAGAGTATCTTCACAGACTGAAATATTAATGCAGCTTTAGTACAGCTCTGGAGGCTGACATCAAGTATCAATTTACTGAGAATGTTAATAAAAATGTCTGGTGTAATCATAATTTTATTAAAATTTATTTTTCTATATTTTGTTATACCTTCATTTTAAAAACTAAGACTAATAATAAAAAATAATTAAATTAAAAAAAAAAAAAGTATGCAAATCGTTCCAAGAACAGACAGGTTTAATACAAACTAAAATATCTGTCAAACCCAGGACACTGAGAATGCTATATACCAGAGTTTAAAAGTATTTCACTCCCAAACAAAAATACGAGAAAAGATAGTTCAAAGGTGTTGATTGTTTAATGTAATATTTATTACTTTCAAGGCATTACTTAAGGAACAGAGTGCAATGTATATATAATTGCGTTGGTAGATGCTTATAAATATAACTTCAAATACTTTATGTTTACTGAAAAGTTTAAATAATTGGTATGTAATAAATAAATGATTTATAAAACAATAACAATTTATTTACCAATATATCACAGGTTAAAACTTTCACATTACAAAAATATTATGAATATTTATTTGGCAATTAGTCACATGCATACTTTATAAATAATAAAACTCATGAAATCATTCACACATTTTAAGTACATTATTCATTAAACTCAGACTAAATGATTTTCTGTATGATGATATATGATTTAAAACAAAACAATATTGGTAATACTGAAATTTCACGGTCTCTTCCACTGTCAGCAGACTCTTTGCCCTGAATCATATGCCCTCTTCTTGTTACCTCCAATTTGGATATATTATTTTTTTCTAGTCCTGAGGGTTCTTTTCAGTATGGTCTCTGGAGATGCTTCTGGTTGGTTTGTTTCAGTGAATATTATCTAAAATAAAATATTAGGAAATGATGCTACATTTTTTTTTTTTTTTTTTTTTTTTTTTTTGACAGGTGTCATAACGCTTAATTTATTTTTATTTTAAAGAAATCAAATTCAATATAAATAACAATAATTGTTCTAAAAGATGCCCCAATGTATTTTTTCACTTTTTCTTATTTATTTTAATGGCAAGGGGAGAGGACTTCCTAACAAAGAAAGCCCCTGAAGAGGTGTGATACAAAGTAGAAAACTTGTCGGGCAAAATATTTCAAATAAAGTAGGTAATGTAAGTGAATGGTGTACTACATTATCGACCCCTACCGTCAAAAGAAATAAGAAAAAGTGAAAACAATAAAAAATAATAATAATAAAATAAATAATTAATTAGTACTAAAAAAGGTAAAATAAATAATAATTAGAAACAAAAATGTCAACAAACTTCCAGGTTAAATATTTAATCATAATTAGCAATTTATTTTCCAGTCAAATGAACTAAGAAAAATAAATAAATTTAGAAAAGAATAAATTTAGAATTATATGATTGAACAGAAAAAATAAAAACAATTCTTTTGAATAGACAAATAATAGATTTAATTATCAGTGAAAATACAATTTACAAAAAAGGTCAGAACCATACATAAAGTACAGCAAAAAAAAAAAAAAAAAAAAAAAATTCACATATATTTGTTAATAAAAAGGTATTTAAAAAAAAATTAATAAAAATAAAATGAGTAATGCATTTTACTTTAAATTAAAAAAAAAAAATTAAAACAAATATTTTTAACAATATTTGAAAAATATATTTCTAAAACTACTTTTTTTAAACTTATTTACAAGACATCTCAACATCTATGCTACTAATTTTGTTGAAATTTACAACACTTACGATTTTTAAACTAAATAGGATGAAAAAAGTACGACAGAATTTTTTTTTTTTTTTTAAACCGCAAGTTATGTGCAATGACATAGGAAATCATATACAAAATCACTTACAGATTCATTTCCCAAATCAGAAGAAGATCTCAAGAAAGGTTTTCGGCTTGTCTTTTCTTGACGTGAAGAGGCAACAGTCACACTTGAACAGTGAGAAGCATCAGCTAAAAATTAAATAAATATAATGCATCTTCCAACATTGTTTGAAATCGATAATTATTTTTTTCCACATAAATTAATAATCATTATTAACATTAAATCATCATTATTAACCCTTATGCTGCTATGGACTGATAAATCAGTCCGGTAGTTGCAGTGTACTGGGTGCTACAGACTGATATATCAGTTCGGCTTCTTTTGTGCTCGGCTGCTACGATATCAGTCCTTGCACTACTGCCTTCTATAGGCTGTTTGTAGAAGCTGCACTGTCCTTCAAAACTGATAGGGGGCATAGAATTTCACTTTGGTCACTGTAGCTTCCAACTACTCAGCCTACAAGTACGTATACCTACTCCCACCCTTTTTTTACTCCTGAAAACTGTTCTTTTTCTTTACCTGGAATTTACTCTGCATATTTCTCCAGTATAGTGCATTTCAAGTGAACAATTAATTGTGTTTGTAAATATTTCTAAGAAAATTTATTCTGAACAAGAATTGTTAGAATTTTTTATGAGTATGAGCGAAAGTGAAGTGGGGTTTTCATTGGATGACGATGAGGGTTCTGATAATGTTTCTTAAAATGTTTCTGTTGGAGAAACATCTGGAACAAGTGGAATTCAAAGTGCAGGAGAATTATCTTCTGACGAAAGTATTCAGCATACGGTGCACTCCAGGCGCAAGGCTATCCCACACCACCGTACCATCTATCCCTACGAGTATTACGCAGCCTAAAGGCTAAATATCAATGAATTTGATAATCATGCCTGATTTATTAATAGAAATAAAAATAAAGTTTTCAGTTTCTTGAGCCTATTAAAAATACTAATCACTTTCAGAGGGATAATTTTTTGAAATTTAAAATAATGATTACTTCAAGATCAAAAGTCCGACTTGCAGGAACTGCATCATCTTAGCGCGGTTCCGTTCATATCCCTAGTGTCATTTGAAAAGCTTAGAAAAGAAATAAACTTTTTTTTTATATATATCTCGTGAAAATTGTCAAAATCCTCTCGAACATCTCGAATAAAAGTGATATTAAGGCGTCGGGGACACCGACAGTAGCTAACTTATACACAGAAGCAGAAATTACACAATCCGGCTCTCATTCTAAAGCAAAGCTGTATAAATCAATACAAAATATGCCTAATAAAGCCTTTTCTAGTGGATACAGAAGGATCAAGAATAAGTACTCAAGATTGAGTAGAATACCCTGCCTAATATAGCCTATATAGAATAGTATGCCTATCTAGTAGATACAGAAGGACAAATAACAAGTCTTGACGAATAACAAGTCAATATATAGAATAATATACCTAATTAAGTCTATGGAGTAGATACAAATGGACCAAAAACAAGTCTTGAGGAAGCTTGTTTTTTTTTTCTACTTAAATACTTTTTATCAATATTTAGTATATAACTGGTAGTAACTATTTAGTATAGTGTTGAAAACTATTGATTGCTAATTGATGAATCGGGTTACAACTAAGTAGTCTTTATGAATATTTATTATATAACCTATGTTTGGAACTGTGTTATTTCAGAATCTAATATAGTTTAAGAAATTTTGGCGAATGAAATTATTAAGTTGCTCTCCGTACCCTAGGCTTTGTATTTGTGTCGGCAGATACCTGGGGTACATTTACAACTCTTGAGGATTAACTCTTAGCAGGTAAATTTCCTGCGGACCTTCTGTTTCTATGGGCACTGAAACGACTCTCTATTCGCTCATAGTATCTAACCGTTGTGAAGTTTATTTTTTGGATTTAGGACATAATATACATATGTAGACTAAATCATAGCAAGAAATCTACCTCTGTCGTCGGTTCTTAACTATGTAGACTCGCTAATGTTACCCAATCTTAGATACATCATAATTAAAATTTACAGCAAAAACACAACATTTCATCAGAATCCCCTGCTTAATAAAACATATATAGAATAATAAGCCAAATAAAGCCTATCTAGTGGATAAAAATAGAGGAAAAACGCCGTTCCTGGTGGTAGAAAATCTTACAAGGCATTTCGCTCAGAAATCTCTGAAATATTGTTACTAATTTTACGTATCCTGTTTTATAGCCAAATAGATTTATATTCTATAATCAATAAGAAAAAACTACTAGCAATAAAAAACTATGGGTAACAGATGAAAATAGGGAATACCAAGAACAATTCTAAAGAACGAAATCAACACCAGTACTGTAATCTAGATATTCATACGGCATCTTCGAATTCTAACAAACAAAATATTGCTTCTAATTATACGTTTCCTTGGAAGAACTTGGAGTAGGAGCCTCGACTGTTTCAAGACATTTGAAGGAAATCGGCAAATCCAAAACTGACATTTCATACAGTACAGTCTTATTGTATTTCTAACAATGAATTGTTTTTCTTATTTTAATTAGTCTGTTTTATTGTCAAATACATTATCCAACTTTAAGCAATTAAAAAATAACAAGGAATAAAAACAGACAAAAAGAACCGTTCGAATAAAAAAAATCAATTACTTCAAAATTTTAGCACTTATTTCTCCGATTGACATTCGCTTATTCGAAACTAAGGTTTCTTCAGAACCTTTTTTGTAGACCATTTAGTAAGCTTTCAAATGGTAACCTTTCGCCTCCCAAGATTTTCAACCGTTTTCGAGATATTAATGAAAATATACGAAGTTACCAAAACTTTTCATTATTTCTAGCAACAGAAAATTGGTCTCATTTTACCTATCCTGTTTTACACACAAATAAATTTTCCTTACAAATACAACATAAGAAATTACAAAAATAAAAAGCAATAAAAAACTAAGGGAAAGAGACAAAAATTACAAAAAGAACGACAAAAACCCGTTCATAAGAACTAAACACACGTATTTGAAGTTTTAAGCACTTATTTCTTTGATTGACATCACCTAATCAAACATTGTTTCAGAATCTTTTTTGTAGAGAATTTAGAAAGCTTTCAAATAGTTTCTATACACTTATCAAAATTTCCCAACCGTGTACGAGATATTGATGGATGTATACGAAATTCCCAAAACTTTTCATGTCTGTTCATAAAATATTTTATTCTAACCCTTCCTTAACTCCAAACGTAACCAAAAGTTTAACATGTTAGTTTTGATGAAATCCAAACATGCAAAAAATGTTTCAACTGAATCCCATGATTGTAAGTACCCAAACCAAAAACGTTATTCAGCAACTATTTTTCCAATTTTCTCGAAAACGGTTAAAGCTATCAACTCAACTCAAAATACAATTATAAATAGAATAGGACTACTTACAGACTTAATTTCTGTAAGAAGCTGATAGTGACATGAAATGACTATCTTGTGCACCGTAGTGCCACAAGATTTATTGGTATTTTTCTTAAAAATTAGTCCTAAGGAAAAAAAATAAAAAAAAATAACAAAACCAAGTGTACTTCTTTCAATCTTTGTTATTTTTTTTTTTAGGGAAATTTGTTTTCATCAAATTATGAAGAAATACTAACTTGAAACTTAATTATTTTCAAATTATATATATATATATATATATATATATATATATATATATATATATATATATATATATATATATATAAAAATGATATATCACCTCCAAAATCAGGAATGATGTGTTCATTTAGAGATTTCTCAGATTTGGGCCTGAAAATATAACAAAATAAAATTTAAGTTCTTGATATTTCTGTACGTCTATACATAAATAAATAAAAACAAAACATAAAATACCTTTTTTTCTTATTCCCAGTTCTGGAATTTTGGTTACTAGGCAAGTCAAAAGAAGGGTCTTCATTCGATTCATCAGGATCACTAAAGAATACTCTCCTTTCTGGACTGGGAGTCTTGAGTGGTCTTCCCTTGAAAAAAAAAAAAAAAAAAAAAATATATATATATATATATATATATATATATATACACAAATAAAATAAAATAACTGAATTATGAATTTCTAATTGAAATAATTCTGTCAATAAAATGAAATCACTCTTGAGTTTGTCCCCCCCCCTCGGCTATGTTGCCAGACAGACATACCTCAGCTACAGTTGACATTCCTCCACTATAACTTCAGATTGTGCTTGCATACTTCCAGTTTGGCCTGCCACACAAATTCCTCCTTGAACGCCACCATTACCATGAACACCATGGAGACTCAACATCATGTTGTCATACTGAAAGGAGCACCTGGGAAAACTGACTAGCTGCAGCACTCTTGCTTTAAACATTTTTTTTTTAATACAGTAGAACCTCCCATATCTGACTCCTCCGGATATCCGACCTAATGGTCGTTGCTGCAGGTTGGGACAAAATCAGTCAAACCACCCTTCAGAAGGCTTGGAAAAAGATTTGACCATTATTGAAACAAGACGAAGCTGAGACTCAACATGAACTGACAGAAGCAGAAGTTGAAACAGACACAACAGAATAATTAAAAAATCTACTAGTGTATCATCATGATCTCCAAATGACAGATGTAGAAGAGTGACTTGTTGAAGCTGATGTTTCAGAAGTTACCAATGAAGATCTCAACGATGACTCAATCATTGCTGTTGTGCAGAACAAAGCCGTGGAAAAAGAAATCGACTTGGAGGAAGACGGAACCACCAGTGATCATGAATTGTCACTCTGCTGCTAAGGACGCCTTCGACGTAGCGATGAAATACATCGAGCAACATCAAAATGTAACCCCAATGGAGGTATTGTTGGCGAAAAAAGTGGAGGGACACTTCCGCAAAGTCAAGATTAAAAAAATTAAAACAAAATCCATAACTGAATTCTTTACATAAAGTATGCTTAAATTTTGTTCATATTTTCAAGAGGAGGAAAAACTTTATTGTACAAAAAGTTTGGTTGCCCAACTAAATTGGGTTGCTCCGTACACAACATGTTGATCAACCTAGTAGGTATTTTAAATCCAAAAAAATAAATAAATAACTAAAAATAAAAACATTACATGAATTAAGTAAATAAATGAGAATATAGTGATGATAGTATTAATAAAAATCAACAAAACGAAAAACGAAAAAAAAAAAGCGATATAAATGTTTGAAATGTATATAGCAAGAGCTTTACAATTACCTAACAATAATGTTGCATTACAGTATGTACGGTACATTATAGCTGGTTTTATAAATTTCTAAGGCGTTTTTTTTTTTTGCTCCTCCCGATATCCGACCTTTCCAACCATCGCCCGGTCCCGCCATGGTCGGATATGAGAGGTTCTACTGTAATGCCCAATGCTGATCTTTCACTGAGAGGCTGGTAACTCCAGATCAAAGCCAACCATGTTGTCCATTTTGACAAAATTTAGTTTTCCCTTGATGTAATATTCCAAGTGCTAGGCAGAAAAAGGGGTCATGATCAGCCCCAGCTGGATTAGAGATATTTTAGGAGCACTTTATTTGATGATCACAGTAATCACATCTCATCCTACCGAGTCTGGAATGTTCGGAAAAGTCAGCCAGAAAGGCCTTGATTGTTTTTAATTATCGAAGAATGGCTGATCAACTATTTCAAATGTATATATATATATAGCTTAAATTTTATGTAAGGATAACTGAAAAGTACTCTAAGAGATGTTTCACGGGAAAAGGTCAAACAAGAGTATTGAAAGTAGGTCGAAAAACTCATGCTTGAGGACATGATCGAACACCTGAGTAAAACATAACGTAAGCAATCTTTACCTATTACATAAAGTGAATTCCAAATGTTAGTACTCTCGGCTCGACAGTTTCACCAAATTGCAGCTGATTGGGCAGCTGCTCACTACGATGAGTTGGCCAATCAATTAGAATTCTCACAGGACTATTATAATTTAAAATATTGTGACAAAACAAAGATAAAGCAAAAAAGCTGCTCTGAAACCAAAGAGTGCCCTCGCGTTGATGGTATCCTAAATAAGTTTCTCATCAATCTGAGCCTCCAAACCAAGAAACGTCTCCTTAACCTTACCAACGGGAAAAGTATCTGAGATCTGGAAGGAAGACGAAAAACTGAAACAAAAGGCTTCAGGCCCATCACTCTTCTTAGTTACATGGGAAAGCTTTTGGAGGTACTCACAGAACAGTTGGGTCATCTGGATACTAGGAAAAATGATATAATTTAATAATATCATAATAATATGCACAAGACTCAAGAAATAGAGGACAGTTTTGAAAAACAGGAGCACACTCTTGCAGCCTGGGTCAGCTTGGAAAGGAATTTGAAAAGGTATGGGCCAAAGATTTAACCTTAAAAGACATCATATACCTCAAAGAGTGGAAAGTTATAGTCAACTCAAGATCTGACAGGAACCAACCAAGAAATTTGAAAATGGCAGGCTACAGAGGAGTTCTTAGGAGAAGAATTGGAATTGTTAATTCTTCAAACTGTTGAGCAATCCAAGAAAACAAAATCAAATTTTTTCCTAAACCTTAAACAGTAAATACCTTAGACCAGAATGTAAGAAATTGTAAAATAGAAATACTTACATTTTTAGTGTTAGGCTCAAAAAAGGAATCCTCATCATCACTTGTTGGCTGAAAAATGGAAATGTTTTAAATAAATAAACAGGAATAATACATCTTAAATAAAACTTAACATAATTACATAAGTAGTAAAAAATTGAAAGCTAATGCCTAGCTTAAATTAAAGAAAGAAAAATAAGTAGATTTAATTTAGACAAAGTTTATCCTTATGAACAATATTTTGACGAAGTGACAAGAGTACAAATCTATCGCTAATTTTACAGCATGCTTAGCTTACCGAAAATTTTCAATCATGTTTGAAGTTATAAATTTTGAATGCCAAAATACATTCGACTCTTCATATTTTACAGCTTGTGATTATTAATCGGATTTTCACTCCCCTCAACTAATTCCCGTAAAATGAGTCATCTTTCTTCTGTTTTTATTATTTTCTCAGTAATGTTGTTTAACCCATTCGAGACTGATAGCCACTTTCTTACAACAGGCTTTCATGCCCCATGGCCTGATAGCCACTTTCTTACAACAGGCTTTCATGCCCCATGGCCTGAGCCACTTTCGTGACAAGGCTATTTCTTCATTTCGGGGCCGAAAGCCACCTTTTGTGATATTTAGCGGTACATTGTATAAACTCAAGATATTTGATTTGATATTTTTTAAAGAAAAAAAAAAATCATAACTTTTAAAAAAAAATAAAAACAAAATTAAAAAAAAAAAAGTTTTTAGGCCTGCACTTTTCTTATTCTTGTACAGAGCCCAGAATAAGAAAAGTGTAAGGAAAACATTTTAAAGAGAGAAATAAAGAAAGCATATTAGGAGAAAAGAGAAGAGCTATTTAGGAGGAGGCTCGGCTATTTTAACACTTTCAAGACTGATGGCTTAGAAAAAAATTTCCATCAGGGCCCAAGTTTTCCTTTTGTATAATTATTTCAGCAAACATATAAAAAAATAAATAAATGAAGAAACTTTTGAAATGATGTACTTTTAGTGGATTAATTGAAATTTAGTAAAGTGTCAAATACCCCATGACAGTGGGCCAGCTGAAGGAATTTTTCTGGACAATTCAATATCATGCGATACCAGACCCCCAAACCTAAACAGGAATAACCAAACCAAATACGGAGGGTATAGGACAAGGCCTGGAGTAGTGGGGAAAGAAAGAAAGGCATGCTATCTGCTGAAGCACACACCACGACGCTGGGCCCACAGAACACATCTCTTGGAAGCATATGCCACGACGTTGGGCCCAAACATGTTAATGCCGTCCTGTGGAACCAGGAGTTTTCTGATTGGTGGACACCATGCATTAATTTATTTTGTTTTAAAAATAATAAATAGCTCATGGGATTATTTAATGAAAGATCAATCAAATAGACATGAAGAAAATAAAAATTACTCACCACTAACTGAATTTTTGGTATTCCTCGGCCTGGTTTTCTTAAAGTATAATGACTCTTTTTCCCCTTTACTATTTTTAATTCAGGAGTATTTTCCTTCACTTCCTCTATATTTGTTCCTTCTAAGTTTTTACCTTTTACTTCTAAAAGGGGCTCATATCTCCTAATGATTTCTTGCTTATTTTCCTCAAGTGATTTTATTTGACATGCCTAAATTAAATAAAATAGAATTAATATTGAAGAATAACACTAAATTAATCAAAGAAAAAAAAAATAATGTCTATATTTTATAGATCACTTGTTTAATCCTTTCGATGCGACGCCCGAGAATACTTGCCGAAGAAAAATGTTCCTCAGATGCGACGCCCGAGTATTCTCGTGGGAGAAAGCCGTGCTCCAGAGGCGGCGCTCGAGTATTCTCGCCACAGCTGTATCTCTTGATTGCAAGCCCTCTTTAGCGATGAGTGTGTACAGAGTGCTGTAGCAGGAATGGGGAATAATTTCTGATTTAACCCTTAACTGGTAACATCCAAATTTTGAACGTTATAAGTAACATGTGTTTGTGAGATGTGTGCACGGTAAAAATTTTTTTAGGGACATTTTTTAGTAAAACTGTAAAATAATAAACGGGTAGCTTATTATAATAATTAAAAAAAAAAAAAAATCATTAGTACATCTAAAAATCACATCCAAAAACAATCAGTGTTTTCAGAATTAAATAGAAAGAGAAATATAGGGAAGAAAAGTAAGTAAATTTTGTTTTTCATGGTAATTGCAGGCTTGCAGCGTACCTAAATTGTAGTAAATAAATTGTTTCAACTAATAAACGTCGTCGTTCACGTAAGATAAACATGAAAATTATGATTAGCAACGAGCGCCTAAGTAAAAAAAAAAAATATATGGGTGCGTACGGCCTCTCTAGGAAAGGGAGTTTGGTCCGTCTGTGGAGGGGATAGGCAGCGGGCGCTCTCCGCCTTAAACGACATTACTCTCGCTAGCCCACGTCACATCGAAAAGGTTAATATTAAAAGTTTACTTTGCATAATACATTTTAGCACTATCCAAAGGAATGTAGCTTTGTAGGATGCATTCATGAAAGTGCAACAACACGTGGAATATATCATGCCTAACTAATGAGGAACATTAGTTGTAAAACAAAATCTATCCATAGAAGTTAGAGTTTACTCTTGTCCAAAATTACGGCAAAAAATTAATCCAGAGAGTCAGCTATTCATTACAAATATAAAAGAGCAGAACTAGTAATGTTTATATTGTATTTACATAAGTTATTTTAAGGACATTCTCCAGGGATGCGATGTACACTAAACACCTTGCTGAGCAATGCACATCTGTGTGATGGTCTTTTGTACGATTAAGATTGGTTTTATTTATCATTTCTGGCCATATTATTACACCAAATATTCAAAATACATATTAACAGAAACATGTAACATTTCATAGCAGAAGGATTACTTGAACTAAATATTTGTACATAGCTAGTATTAATAGTGCACACACCAAATGTGATAAAAAGAAAAAAACCTACCAATTTATCCATATGCTTTCTGTAAGAGTTGTTTTCCTCGCAAGCCTTGTCAAGCTCCTTCTTCATTTTCTGGTTTGCAACGCAAGTATCATTATGTTCCTTTAACAGATCCTAAACATTTTTGTTAGTTTTGTACACATTTTAAGTTAATATAATTCAAAAGTTCTGATTCAAAGATAATAATTCCTGTGTTCTTAAAAAAAGAAGTATTTGATAACATCAATTTGTACTAAAAATAGGTAAATTGATATGAGGTAGATATTTTAATTGTTTTCCTTGAATAAAATTACAGTTTCAATTCAGAATCAGGAAAACTGAGGGATAGTAAAATCACTATGGTTATTCATGAAATGGCTCCAAAAATGGACGAGAATTACAACGGATATTTAGAACATTATTTGATTTTACTTCTTTGAAAAGAATTTGAGAGTTTCTAGGATCATTAGTGCCATTGAGAGTATTGGAGACAAATGAAGGTTAAATAATGTTTAGGAGTACAGGTGGAATGATATCTTCAAGCTCCATTATGAGTATTTCTATCATTAAAAATGGAGGGAAGAATTTAGGAACATTCTTAGAAAATACATGACCCTCTATGATTTCTAGTTCTAGTAGACCCTCTACAATAATAGAAGCACTAGTCAGTGGACTACCTCAAAATCAAGCTCCAGTTCTAGCAGTATCCATCCATTTGCCGGAACCTTGTCCAAAAGGATACAAAGGAGAAGTAATCAGGAGGAGAAGCAAAAACTACTGAGACAAACAGAAAATTAGAAAAAAAAACCCCAAAAAAAACACTCTTTATTACTACACTCATTGCCCAAATCAACCAGGACTTTGCTTAGTGCCCTGCTTTAGGGAATTTCATAATTTTAAGTAATTATTGTCACTACAAGTATAGGAATAAATAATTGTTGGAATAGTATGTTAGTTAGTAAAATATTAGTAGCATAAGGTAGATAATAAATAATAGTTATGGGTTTTACTAATAAGTTAAGAAAATTGTAATTAATAAAACAATATAATAATGTAAAATAAATTACACCTATATGACGTGCTTGTTTATACAATAAAAGCATATTATATTAACTTGGGCATAAGTAAAATATCACTTTATTGGTATTTCTTCAATGGATTGCTCTACAAAGACAATGATAAGAACCATTTCAGGTAACTGTGTGAGACTAGAGTTAGTGCTCAGGCCCCGGCTACCGGGTCACACTTCGCACAGTGCCCTCACCTCGACAGCTGGGGCGTGCTTCACACCGGATGTTAGCATCGTTTAAAATGCATTTAAACTCATTATACTTTCTCCTATTAGCTATTTATTTATGAAAATAAGGTAAGAAGTAGTTGGCTCCGAAGATTGTTTTCAAATGTTAAGGGGCAGTGAATGTGTTAAGGGATGATAGCAACTGCACCGGGAGATGATGCATCTCGAAAAGAGGGGGGGGGGGGGGAGAGGGTTGGATGACAGTATACAGGATTTCATTTAAAACAATATTATGCCAAAGAATTAAAAAAAGTACTGACCTCGAACTTCTTTTGTAAATCCTCAAGCTCCTGCATTCTATTTGACAGCTCCTCCTTGACATACTATAAGTATACAACAGTTAGCTCAATTTAAAACAAACTTATAGGCCAAGATCTGATTTAAGTTAATCATATTGAAATAAAGTAGATTTTAATTTTTATTTTGAACAGGAGCTTCATCTTAGGTGATGAGCACAGAATGATAGGAATATATATAGATAGTTTGTCCAGTAGTCATAGAGATACAAAAAAAATGTCTTTTAGACACAAATATTAGTGAGATTCTTCCTCATTCCCTACAGGAATATAAACTTATCTATGACCTAAATGAGATTTTATAAAAGTTGCTTTCAATGATTCTGAAAATGTTTCATCTCAAAACATTGTTAGTAACGAAGGTAACAACGTTTTGGTGGTCAATCAAAAAACAACTCTGTTACTATTTAAATGTTCACAGAGAATAGTTGTGGGAAACACAACTCGAATTCCTCCAATTTTTCCTCAGTACATTTACTTTTGAAATCTTAAATTAGCTTGGCCTTCGAATAATTTATTGCTTCCTTGAGAAAATTATTTGATGGGCAATGCTCCTAATTCAGAGGGATCAAACACGTCTTGTCCAAGAGAAAATAGACAACAAAAAAACACCATATTTCATTATAGGAGGCTTAAATTTTTGTCATTATTTAAAACTTAAGTGATTAACTTATAGCATGTTCAGATAAACCCAGGAGTTCAATTTCGCATGCATGATCGTTTAATTAAAAATTTAATAAATAAATATAAAAACTGATTATGTCTCGTTTAAGACTAGGGAAAACATTGAGAGGTTAGATAAGGGAGATGCTTTGGCTATGGATTGATAAATATTAAACACCTTGCCTGGCCTCTTATAGCCTTCCCTAGTCCTAAAAGAGACATCATCAGTTTGTATTGAGTTTCATGTAGTGTGTTGTTCATTGAAATAGTAATGCATATGGCTGACCCATCGGGAATAATTCCCGAAGAATTTCGTGCATGCGGGATTTGAAATTCAAAATGGCAGAAGGTTGTAGATTTAAAAAACTTTAAATTCTTATAAATATCCTATATTTGGTGCTTTACACGTTTTACGTCACCCACCACCTCTTCAGGAGGACCTTTATTTATTTATATATATATATATATATATATATATATATATATATATCAATCATTTGAGCCTTAACTCAGGTTTGTGCCAAGTTCTGACTAATAAAATAAATATGGCTATTGTCAATCAGCTGTTTAGAATCAATAGATAGCTTCATGGTTAAAAATTGATTTCCAGAGAAGTTTTGTCATTAAGGAAATATTTAAATACAACACCACTAATACTGTTTTATTTTAATATTTCTGTAACGACAAAAGCTTTCTCTGGAAATTTATTTCTAAGAAACTATTGATTCTAAAAAGCTGATTGATAATGGTTCTATTAGTGGACAATGCCATAACCTGGCTTAAGACTCAAACTTGTTCTTATTTTGGTCCCTCATCAGCTCCTGTCATTTATTGCTGAAGAAGGCTGCTAAAGAGCAAGCTGAAACATTCAAATAGGTTCTTGCCAAAATCTGTTGTTGTTATTTGGCTAAATCCCAATAATTCATTACATTGTATCGCTCCCACAGCTAATTTGCACATTGATATAAACAAATGATAAATGTGATGTTCAATCTTTTGAGTAGACTTTTTATGGTATTTTAACATAGGAAACTTAAAAATACAACTTTGAGATAAACCTCCTTATTGAAGTGAATTGAAAAAATAAAAATGTATTTTTAAGGGAAAATATTTTAATTTACTTACGTTATATCCATTCAAATGCTCTTCTATCTCTGATTCGAGCAATTCAATTGTTGCGTCCTAAAAAGAAATGTTCCAATTAATTTAATTTTTGTTATTTCTGGTACACTATCCTTAGAATTTATTTAAAATTTAACATATTTATAAATAACACAGATTTTAAGGATGGTTTAACGTAGGTTACAACCATTTTCTACCCAGGATAGGTGCAGCACTTTTTCTATAATTAAAATTATCCTTAGAATTATTCTAAAAAAAAACAAAAAAACAACAAGGCTTCCAAGACACAGAGGAGCAGATATTGAACATATATCAGATTCTTGATTGTCCTGGACACTAAAATTATAAATGTGGCTGATACAATGCTCTTGGCACTTGATGTTCCAATGTACACATTAAAGACTGGGTGAGCCAAAGAATAGCGTGGAATCTTAACAATTTTACTAGAAGTTAAAATCTTTTGACTTGACCGGGGTTCGAACTCATGTCATCTCTCTTCCTTCAGGTATTGCTTTCTTTTTCTTTTGACTGGTGCATTGACAAGCAAGATCATAAGCACCCGAATATCTTGTTAGCTAATGTTTCTTGTGTCAAGCAGGCATGTGCACCTAGGTCCTCTTAAGCTAGGGAATTCTCCTCAGAAAGCCTCGAGTACTGTGCTCCAGCGGAATAGGACCGAATTGGTACACAGGTCTCTTACATCAATCAGGTATTAGATATTTGCATAAATAGAATTTATAATTTAAACTAGAGTATTTGTTAAAAAAAAACTACCTTTGTAGCAATGAGCTGATCTTTGTTCTTGATTACTTCGTCAAGATCCTCTTGAAGGTATTCGACTTCTTCCTTAGCATCCTCCAACATTAATTTGTAGCTCTGAAATTGAGTTAGAAAATGTTTTATAAAAAAAAAAAAAAATAAAAATAAAAAAAAATAAAAAAAATAAGAAAAAAACTTCACACATGGGAAAGAAGGTTCATTCATTATTTCTAAATTTTCTCTTTATTTAAAACATCTAGGTGGAAATAGGACTATAATTCATTTTGTATCATACTATGAAATTTAAATAACATTCATGGTAAAAAGTATGATTTCTCATAAATTAATAGCAAAATATTATTATTTATTTAAATTTTAACAAAATATTATTATTATTTATTTAAATTGGAAGGCCAAAACTCCAAATTAACATAATCGTCAATTTATTAGAAACGGCTCTACATGTTTCACATCCTCGAATGCCTCTTCAGGAGCTTAAAAACTACAAATAAGATCATCAACATAGCAACACAGATGACTACCTAATGATGTGGCCATTCTAGCGGAAGCTTCATCTTCGTTACATTTATTACATTACATTATTATTAAAATATCAAAATAGTCTAATTTTTAGAAATTCCATTTTTATATGATGGTGTCAGTCAAAATCAATAAAAATATTAAAAAGAGAGTAAAATAAAAATCAATTAAAAAGTGACAAAAAAGAAAAAAAAAAGAAGTAAAACTCACAGGAACTGCATTGGGTGGAGTGAATAAAAGCTAGCAGTTACTAGAACCAAGTATTTTCCAAGCAATGGCTTAGTTCTAAGTGATTAAAAATGTTAGCTGTAACTAGGCCTAGCACTTGCTTAGCTTATCACGGTTCCTAGTTGCAGCTAGGTGGAAAGTGTGAATAAAGAGCTGTGACTGAGGTCGTAGTTTCTTTTCACTCAATCATGGCGGAGTTTATGCAAATTCCTAAGCAAAAGAGAATTTGGGGGTATGGAATATTATCAATCTAGAGCTGGAGCTAGATTGGAACAGTTAGCCAATTAAAATGCTATTACACCCAAAAGAAATTATTTTTTCTGAACAAAGTGGTCTCATTTAATTTTTAAGGTTTTTATGCCCCATTTTTGCCGATTTCGGAGGGGGCCGCAGCCCCCTTAGCCCATCCCCCCCTTATGGGGCCCATGCGTGTTGGCAGTTGCACACGAGACTCTGAGCCCGATGAGGAGAGAGAGAGAGACAAGCAACAAACCCTGACAAGAAGGAACAGGAATGAGGGAGGTGAGGTCGGAATCCTAGCTGTAGCTAAGGGCTTAGTAACAACTAGCCTTAGCATTTCCTTAGTTTATCAGGAGATGAGTATAACTTACTTAGATCTTCCTAGTAAGAAGTAGCTCTTGTTTATTCTCTCGGTATAGGGGAAGAGCTAAATCTTAAGGCTTGATTCTACCTGCTAGATTCTAACTTGTGTTCACTCCACCCATTATCTTAACATATTTCTTTATGGTTCTTATCCCAATTGTCATTCAAAATTCTTAACAGAAGAAAGTTAATATTTTGTGAAAAATGTGAACACCTTATACAATTAAATTTTTTAAGAAAGTGAGCATTTTAAAAAAAGTGAGGGTAAAACATTTTTTTTTTGGAACACAATGATTTATTATTTCATGTTGTAGCACTGAAGACTCAACACGCTGAACGCACTGACTCGCGTGAAAGCTCGCAGGACAACTTGCGTTCAGGTGTCGGGTAAAATTGCATCTACGTGTAAACCATGAGACAAATCTTGTACACTTCTGTCACAAGTTTTCTCGCCAGTGTAAAGGTACCTTAAGAGTTAATAAATAAGAAATAAAAAGGTCCTACTTCATTAGTGCTTTCAAGTTGTTTTATGAGGCTGTTTTTTTCATCTATTTCTTCTTTGAGAATTCTAATATCTTTCTTTAACCTAGAGAACAGTATACATTCAAGTATTAGGTAAATATTAAACTATGTGTGTATGATTCTATGAATAAACAAGTGCACTATTATTTAATGCCTCTGACAAAAATAATAATTAATTCTAACAATAATCAATTCTAATAATAATTAATTCTAACAATAATCAATTCTAATAATAATTAATTCTATCAAAAATAAAATTTTACAAGGAAGTCCTAATTTCCATGTGTGCTACTTAGGGATCAAAATAAATTTTCTGAGAGGTAGTAGAAGGGGTTGGTAAAACAATATTTCAATAATGCAAAACATGCAGCAGATAATAAGTACTATTATATATTTATTATAAAAACTCAATTTAGTACCCAATAATAGCCCATTCAGATAGATGGCGTAGTTAATTACGCTTGCGCGAACTTTTGGGAGACATTTACCCAATCACTCTCCCTTCTGTTTGGCCATTTGCAAAGCCGTCGAATAAACAAAACTTTAGAGGAAACACTACAAAAACTGATTATTTCATTAGAAGGCTTTGGGAGATTTGGCAAGGCAATGTTTCTTATTATAGCGTGAGAGTTATAACTTGTAATTTGGGGAATGCATAGAGGGGGCTCGAAGTTGCCAGTTTTACAACCATACCAGCCCCCACTCTGTCTTTAACTAGGGACGAGGAGAGGAAGGAGTGGCAACCGAGCAAGGCTGTCATTCGCTAGAGGTGTCTCCCCCTTCCCATGCCCGTCCATAGCCAAGTGACAAGTTATATCTATCATACTATAGTTGAGCATTATGTACATTTAGTTTTGTTGCAATATAACAAAAATGTTGTCTGGGCTTATTAATAATTTGTATCTCGATTAACCCCCCCCCCCCCCCCTCCTCCTCCTTCAGATGGACCAGACTATCTACAGGTTGCCACCCTTTTTTTATAATGCCAACAGCATATGGTCAGTCACCCATTCAGGTACTGGCCAAGCCCGACGTTCCTTAACTTCGGTGATCTATGGGAACCGGTGCACTCAGCATGGCTATGGCTGTTGGCTTTTGTCTGATTTTATAATCAAATTAGTAAACTGTCAGAGAGGATGTGCTTCTAAAGTTTCAAACACAAATACAATTAATGTTATGATCTCACAATAAGAAGCCAATTCAATTTCTTAGATTAATTTAAACTAGCAAGAGAAATAAATAAATCTGAAGTACATACTTTAACACTTGAGCTCTGGTTGCCATGAACACTTCTTCGCTTACTTCAAGCATTTCCTAAAATAAGGAAATTAAAAAATAAAAGAATCTAATATTGTACATTATGTTACATATTAGGACATTAGTAAACAATAATACAATATAAACTTTGAATCATATAATGGTGATGAATAGTTTATTAACACTGGCTGGCCGAGGTAGTCAGGTGTATTCAATCCACGGGTGCCACGTCAGCATACATAATCCCCTGTCCCATGGTACACTACAGTGCTACCTTATGTAGTATCAAATTAGTTAATATGTGGCATTGCAGGGCTGATATTTGTTGCTAAATTCACCATACAATCCAGGCCTTGTTCTCCTTCAAGTCCGATTGAGAATTGCGTGGCGGAAGAACAACGTTCCGTGATTAGATTTGTAGTAGCAGAAGGTGTTAACGGTAGTGAGACGCATAATGTTAAACGTGTATGGGAACAATTGTTTAAGCCGTTCAAACATTTACAAGTCAATGGAATTGTTTAAAATTTGCCGCAAAAGGGTGATTTTGCTTTGTGACAATGCACGGCCGCATATGGCACAGATAACTCAACAATGCATTAAAAAACCGGGCTGGGAGATGCTTCCACACCCCCTTATACTGCAGATCTTGCTCCATCAGATTTCTATATGTTTGGTTCTCTTAAGGAGGCACTATGTGTCAAAAAAATTTGCTCTAACGAAGAATTCAAGATTCAGATGCAAAAAGAATTTTATACCAGTGGCGTAAGAAAGTTAGAGGAATGATGGAGCAAGTATGCAAGTGGTGGGGGGGGGGGATAATGGGTAGCCATAGACGAGTATTCTTTCCTGCAGGAATGATGAATCCACACGGAAAGAATGCCAGTGTATGGGTGAGGAAGGAAAGCGTGCCGGTCGGGTCATCCTTCAGTCGGCTCCCTTTGGTATTATCCTGCAGGATTGCGTGTCAGTCCTTAGTTCTTATCTATCAGCTTTTTACCTTTGCTTATAGCTATGGAGACACTGGGTGAACTATTTCTATTTCTAATCTTATATATAGCAATATATATTTCCATTCACAATTGAATGCTGAACAAATTAAAAATTAACAGTGTTATAGGAAAAGTTGTAAAAGTATAGATTGTTGCCAGATGTACCATCAATGATATTTTGCACATTTTTAAGAATTTTTAAAGTGCTGCATTTCAGAAACTAATGAATATAACAACATAAAAGTTGGTACATTTACTCATGTCCATTAATAAAATATACTCACCAAGTTTCATCAAAATTTGACAACCTTGGGTGTCGAAATGCATTTTGGCTGGATGATTTGGCTTGGAATATCCCAAAAATAAAGTTACCTTTTATTTTTAAAAAGTTTAAGTTAAACTTATATATTTTTTTTCTTATTTTACTTGTAGTTTTTATTGAACACGAACTTTTTCATTAGGAAAATTTTTGGATAAAGTTAGGTATTTTAAAACTTTTATCCAAATAACTTTTTTCATAAAAGTTCACTACAAACATTTATTGTTGTAGATTACAATTTTTTAAATATATGAATTGATTTTAAAACACTAAATTAATTTTAACAATTTGAAATCAATATAATAGACTGATGGAATGTAATATAAATATATATATATATACGCCAACTGCCATAGCAGAAATTGCTACCACTTTCCTTCGGTCCATCTTTAAAACTGCGGGATTGGATGAGAGGACACGCTTTTCCTCCAAAGGGCAGCAACCCTTCTGAACTCGAGAGGAAAACCCCCATACACGAACACTCTTTCCTGCCGGTTACATTTCAGTCAACAATCCTCACGGATTGCTATTTCTCGTTAGTGGCGACGAGAGGATTATGAATCCTTACGGATGGAACTGCGGGATAACTTGAGAGGAAAGATTGCAGGAAAGTCTTGCCGTTAGTGGCCATGAGAGGAATATAATTCTCTCATCTTTCCTTATGGATTTCACTGAAAGGAAAGAACGTAGGGAAAGAATGCTCGTGTATGGGGTGGTAATGTTTAAAAGTTGCCAACATTTTGTACTGATTGAATAACGGTTTTTAATCTTAAACAATATGTCCCATTACTCATTCAATGACCCTCGTACTTAGTTGCCACACTATTGTTCTAAGTAGTGAAAAACAATTACCTTTTCAGCAACCAAGGAACTCAGTTTCTCTTCAAATGTAATAATTTCTCTCCTGAAACAAAAGTAACATAAATAAAACAAACTATAAATAAATAACTTATTGGCCTTTAGTTTAAATTGATCTCAAAAAGATAAAAGTCTGACTCACAGGAACAGCATCATCTTAGAGCTTTTCCGTTCATAACCCTAGTGCTGTTAGTAAAGGAATAGAAGCATTTATTGTTAAATTTTGATCTTTTGAGAAAAATATACAATGAAATCTCAAAGAGAAGTAAAATAAGATTTTATGTGCCACAACAGGAAACTGATTGTATTCTAAGCGGAAATTATTCCATCCTCTTTCTTAAAGTTGGCTTTTGGAAAAAATTAGAACAATGTTTCTCATTTTCTTACCTTGTTTTACTAAAATAATCATTTGACTGTTAAATGAAATTTAAAAAAAAAAAAACAACAACAAACAATTAAAAATGTTGGTAAACAGAGGCAAAAGTCTGTTGAAAAGAACAAAACTAACATGGCCCAGATTTTTCGATGCGCCGTAAAAAAAAAACTAACAATTTTGAAGTTTGAAGCACTTATTATTCCGATTGACATTGCCCCATCGAAACCTTTTTTTTGCAGAGAATTTAGTTTCGAATGACCACCTTCTACTTACTATGATTTCCAATCCGTTTTCAAGATATTTTTTTTTTTAAAAGAACTATAACAATACATTTTTTCGGACATAAAGAACAGATTAAGCTTTTGGTGAAAAAAGGCCTTTTAATGAGACAAATTGCTTTTCTTGTTGGTTTGAATGTTTTTAAAGTAAATAGATATGTTATAAAAAAAAAAAAGACTCTATTGTTCTATTCATGTTGGAGGTCAACCAAGAAAAATTTCAGAAAGAACTAGCAAGGCACGGGTTAGACTAATTAGGATGGGTGAGATCGATATTGTTGTACAAGGCCAAAATAGACTTAGATTAGACATGGGCTTCATGTCAGTGCTGAAACTATTCCAAGAGCACTAAAAAATCTTGGTTACCTGACAAGGGTAAAGGTCAAGAAACAATTGGTTAAAAAAAAAAAAAAACAAAAAAAAAACAGGCAACTATGACTGCAATTTTGTTGTAAGCTAGAAAATTAAAAAATTGCTGACTGGAGAAGAGTTTTGAGGTCAGAAACAACAAAAATAAATCGTTTTGAGGCTGATGGACAATGCTGGATTAGGAAAAAACCTGGATCCCCCATTACTAAGAGGCAATTCTAGTCTACTCGAAAATTTGGTGGTGGCAGTAAAAAGGTCTTGGAGCATAAAGGATCAAAATGTTGAATGGATTGACAGAATAGGATGAAAAATGAACCCTGAGAAATTTCTAAGAATTTTCCACTCATCTCTACTGCAAAGTTTAAAATGTCACAAAGAATATATTATATTTCAGCAGGATAATGATCCAAACTGCTTCGGGGAGTGTCATAGGCTAGGTAAAACTCGTCTTGGAATTACAGTTCGGAGGTCAATGGGTTTGAAACTGTGAACCCGAACAGTTACAGATTTGCGTTATTAGATGTTAATATTACCTATTTGGTTTTTAATTTATTTTAGCTTTTCTAGATACAGAAAGTAGGTGTAGCATTGAATACCGGGTAACAGCTAGTTATGGATAAATGAATCAAATAAGTGACATACAAAACACTGAGAATAGGTTTATTGATGGCAAGAGTAGGTCATCAGTAACACACCTGTGGATTTCTTCTATTTCATTAAGTTTCTCTTCAGCTGCTAATCTTTTCTTTCTTTCCTCTTCCAGTTCCTTATAAACGTCAGGAACAAAACCAGGCTAAACAATTGATACAATACATAAATTTTCCAAATAAATCACTTTATATTAGAGGTGACATCATTTAGAATTATTCGTTTTCCAGTACATGTCATAGTGATGTTCATTTCTAATATTTAAGATCTTTCTACTCAAATTTTGACAAAGCTGGACATTGAAGGTTTATTCTCTGGAATGTGAAGAAATGGTCAAAACCACCATAGGTTTATTATTTAATTGAAGAGGCAGAGGAATATCTCAATTTTCAGAGCTTCCCCTGAATACACCATCTTCTGACCAGGGTGTATATCTTCAATGCTCTTCACTTAATACACTGATGATGGAGATATTCCAGTGACTCTGCAATAAACTAATAAAACCTATGGAGATTGTGATCATTTCTTCAAACGTCCTAGGATTTCTAGTTAATCAATTATTTTAATGATTAAATCTTATATCCTATTGGAAGTGATAGAGGCAATTGAAGAGAAAATACGAATTGGGTAAACAGAAACAAATACTTACTTTATATATCTTGCAATTGCTAATACAGTAAAGCTTCGTTTGCCTGGACCTCTTTAACCCGGATGTCCGTATAACCCCGAATAGTTTTGAAAACGAAATTATGTTGTTCAGTGTAGTTTTTTTTTTTTTTTTTTTTTTTTTTTTTTTTTTTTATGGCGCATCTACATCTAGGTCATTAGCGCCGACATCCAGGGTGCAGCGAGGAATTTTCCCAGCGAGCCCTGAGATGAGAAAATTCCTGCCGGAGGTGGGGATCGAACCCACCATCTCCCGCTTATGAATCCAAGGCGCTAGCCACTAGACCATGGGAGACCCCTGTTCAGTGTAGTAAATGAAGAATTGCTTTGCAGAAGATAAGCTGCTATTCTCAGTAGGTAAATTACGCGAGTTTTCCTAGCGTAAAGGTTTTGAAGTCCGCTCTGGCTCTGAACACCTCAAATAATAAACAGAATAGTTAAACCAATAAAGAAATATGGTAGATATACAAATACAAATCACTTATAAGAACATTTTGTTTTTAGAAAATATTATAAACAGGTAAGTGAACAATAGGAAAAAAAAAAAAAAACCTATTGTTCACTTATCTAATATTTTTCTGTTACTAGTTGGTGTTAACAAAATGTTCTTATAATTGATATATATTTCTTTATTGGTTGAACTATTCTGTTTATTAATTCTGCATTTATGTTTTGTCTTTTAGCTGATGAAGACTACCAAAGAGTAGCCGAGTAATCTTTAATACAGATTTTTACAAAAATCGTGCTGATGTTTTCCTAGCCTAATCCCAACTATTCCCTGACTGCTTATATATTTTTTGATATTCAAAATTGAAAAGTGTAATATTCTCTTATATAAGTGAAGAATATTATTTACTTTAACTAAATCAACTTTTACTTGAAGTGAAAGAACTAATTAATACAAAAAAAAAAAAAAAAAAACATGCAAAAAACAAATAATTATACAAGCAGATCAAAAGAAATAAATAAGACGTGCCTTACATTATACTAGCTACATTATTAAATTTATAAAAAGAAAAATTACTTCATGCCAATAAAAAAAAAAAAAAATCTAAATTGCAAGAGAAAAGAAGTCTGTCGGAGCTTCATAATTAATCAGATTCCTTAGGAAGATGGTTAGATTATGCCAAGTATGTTTGTGCTCAACAAGTCTCAAAAATGGTCCGATTTTGTAAAATAAAAATACTTTGTCTCAATTGAAGGGTAACATTTTAATCAGCAGAATCTGCTTATCAAAATAATTTTTTTCTGAAATTCGTGCAGAAAAAATTTATAACCCTAAAGGCTTTGTTTTTATAGGCTTCTAGGTACATTATTTATAAGCAATTTAACATGGGGAATTAAATGAAATAGTTTAATATAGACTGTAAAAATGTAACTAAATTGATTTTAATAAATTAATTATTTTATCAATTGTAGGTTGGAGATGTATCAACAAATATTTGAAACACATTCAATGTGTTCCAAGTAGTTGAATTTATTTATTTTTATTTTTGATGGCTCACCAACATTTGGGCCATTAGCGCTGACATCCATTGAGCATTGGGGAATTTTCTCAACGAGCCGTGAGGTGAGAAAATGTCTGCTGCAGGTGGGACTCAAGCCCCCATCTCCCGTACGAGAATCCAAGGCGTTAGCCACTAGACCCTTTAGTTTTTTAATCTTGAAATTTAAAAAAAAATTATAATTTAAAAGAGTGGCAAATCATCAGTAATAAATAGTTTTTTTTTATATAGCCATAGTAGTGTGAACGTAAAAGTGCCATGTCATCCAGCCTACACAATACATGGACGTTCAAAAAGAAACCTTAGGGGTAAGGTAACCATTTGAATAGTTTAAAAATACCATTTTACTTCCTTTCCACCCCCTCCCCCCTCTGCTATGTTATCAAAACTTTGTAGTCCTACAAGCCTGTTGAAGACAATTCAGAAATAGAGATTAATGCATGCAAGCGAGAATATAAACATAAATAGTCGTAAAATGGGAAGTAGACAAATGTAAAAAAAATAACTACAGGAGCAAAAACTAATGAAGGAAAGTGCAATTTCTTCAAAAATTTACGGCTCAAAGAAATGGCAGTTTTGAAAAGAATGAGTAAAACTAGCAACATAGGATTGAGAAAAATGAAAAATAACAGTACTAACATGCAAAGCATGAACGCAAATGATAATGGTATTTTCTTAAACTCACTGGATATAAAGTTCTGAAATTGTCACAATTTTGGCTGTCAATCTTATAATGAAGGGCCTGGTAAACAGTTTAACTCTTAAATGTCATTATTCAAAATGTAAAATTATTAAATATCATTAAATAAATAAGGGAATCAATTACCTTCAACTTGTTTTCCCTTTGAAGATTTGCAGAAGCCGCTAAAACTGAAATGTAATATTACAATGTTAAAAAGGTTTAAACAAATAAATTATTACTGCGCTAATAGAGATATTTTTTATTTGGTTTGTTAAAAGCCCACAGAAATTGCAGAGCTTAACTTGAAACCTTAGTATGTTTTTTGTTTTTGCAACAAAACTATTTAAAGCATTTTTATTCTGCCACAGCTCTATAGGAGATGGCATGTGCTGCTGAAAGCACTTAGCGATTATAATACAAAAAAAAAAAAAAAAAATGTGAAAACAGAGACAATTTTCATTTGCCTTAGTACAATTTACCTTTCCAATCGACAGAACCACGGCCTTTAGCGCACTGGGAAATCGCCATTGAAAACCTCATTTTCTTGATTGTCTTTGGTTCTTGAGGAGGCAATGCCTTGATGAATGTTGCTACTGATGACGATTTTAATGTTCCTTCAGTCTCTTCGAGAAAGCATTCATTTTGAGAAATAGTAACAATCATTGCAAGGGTAGTATCACCACACGTAAAAGACCGCCCAAGGATTTGGGTAAGCTTTGACTCACGATATGGTACATGTTTCTTCGTCTCACTGTGCTGATTTTCTCTAGAAAATAAAGGACAAGCAATTAGGAAACTAAAATATCATGACATTTTTTCGGGTAATAAATAACATTTCATGCAAGACTACAGCAAATAATTCTATAAAATATTAAGTATGATGTAAAAAATATAGATAAAAAATAATATATATCAACATATGAGGCATTGCAGATACAAGGGGTGAACTCAACATCCGGTCAATTTTTTTTTCCCCCGCCATACAAATCAAGACGCTCCAGAGAATTTACAGGTATATTTTTCATGTAGAGTTCGCCCTTCTTTTCCTCTCAAGATACACGGAGAATGAAAACATGCTGACTGAAAACTGCCATAGGAAGGCAAATACGAAAGATGAACTCAACACTCCACCATCGGTCCACTGGATGACGATTTAAAAAAAAATGCTCTTTTAGTTGAAAGTGAAGTTCACACTAATTCCTGGTAAATTATTATGTAATTTGTTAATTAATATAAATTAATAAACAAACAATGATACATCCCACAATGTAAAAATGTTTTGTATATCTAGTGGCACTCTCCCCTAGAAAAAATATTTAAACGCATTTTAACACTTACGCATTTTACTACCTTTTGTTGAGTTCACCCTTCATATCTGCAAAGCCTCCTATATACTACTACTTACTAATAACATCCTAGCAATAAAATCTGTAGGTCTATACATTACTGTAGATCATTATACAACTTAAAATTAATGCATGTAATACATTAATTACCTAATTTCTGGTCAAGTAACGCTCTCTGGGTAAACCGAGCAGTATTGTATAAATTTAAATACTAAACATGTTTTTATGAAGGTTTATTAAAAAGTAATGAAGTTATTTAAACTTCAGAAAAAATATTTAAAAATATAATATCTAATGAATATATATACCGTATTGTACGAAGGCATTTATTAAAAAACAAAATTGAAGCATTTATTTGCTGTGCTTCTCTCAATCTCATTCCTTCATTTTTAGTTTTGTGAGTTCTCTCAGTACCTGCAAGGTCGCATACAGAAACACTAAAAAAATCATCATTAAAATGTTAGTAAAATATAGCAATATAAATATTGATAGTGATACAATAAGGAAATTATAGGACCTTGATTGAAGGAAATAAGATGAGGTATCACCTTCAGGTCTGCCCACAATTTTAATAGAAAATATTGCATGAGACCGAGAAGACTTATAGTTAATCGCTGTTGATTTGATTGTCAAATTAAATCGCCCAAATGAATACAGAAGAAAAGCCTCATACAAGTTATTTACTGGAATATGCTTCAATCCTGAAATGTTAACAAAAAAATTATAAATAAATAAAAAATAACTATTGCTGGCTGATAAAAGAAAAATATGATATAAGATGACACACAAAATGTATTTAAATATGAGCCAAAATATGATTTCAATAATGGTCTTCCTGTGTTTTTTTATTTCAAATATTAAATATTTAATCTCACCTCTTGTTACTCAGTCTCATTTCTATTATTTAACTGAAGAAGAACTGAAGTCCAGTAACAGACTTTTAATTGAACACTAACATTATACAAGAACACTCAATACCTTCCGTTTCTCCAACTAGAGGGAAGAAGGTAATATAATAAAAATAAGGTTTCAAACTGTGCTTTTAATTTGTATAAACATTTTTCTCTATTATTATTATTATTTTATTTTTTTTCTCTCATTTGATAAACATATGTATGTAATAATACACATAAATTTTGTTTTGAATCGATCTGAACTCGCTTCATTTTGATCAAATCGATTCGAAAGATGGATTCATATTCGAGAATCGCCCATCATGTGGTCTGATAATACTCCTAAGACCCCTAAAGAAGTGTGAAAAGGTGTGTAACCTTAACTATGTCGGTACAGAACATATAAGTGCTAAGGATCATAAGTTTTTAATTGTCCTCACCCAATATTAAATAATTCAGGGGAAAAAACGAATGCTCGTTCCAGAAGAGTATTTTCAACTGTTGTTGAAAGCTGCCTCTTCTAGAACTACAAAGGAAGCCTAAATGAAAAGCAACAGCAGTTAAAGTTACCAATGGTAGCAAAGACCATCAGCAAAAAGAAAAAGTGCATCATGCAGGAGCTGCATAACTAAGCACTTTCTTCAGAATTTGGGTAGTGACAAGTGTATTCCTGAATAATTTCCTTAATATAACATATATAAACAAAATAAAAACATGAATAGTTCTCTACTCTTTTACATTTATAAAGAGCAACTGTTTCCATTATCAATTTTGAAATTCATTTCCATCCAGATTTTTGTCTATGGGTAGTACTACACTACTTAATAAATATACAACAACTTCATATTTTCGTCTATTTATCTTGATGAATAATAAAATAACGGGATACAGCAATAAAGCAGGAGCAGGATTCAGCACCCCTAGTGATAGAAGTATGAACTCTAAAATCCATATAAAGTCATATCAAAACAGAAACACTCCTAGTGGGATCATGTTAACGGACACACACACACACACATTTATATAGATATACTAGCTGAAAACCAGTGCTTTGACTCAGCGTTAACCCATTAAATCCCAAGCCTAATTCTACTGGATTTTTTTGACATTTTTCGTTATTTGTTCCTCTTAGGCACTTAAAAGAATGTATAAAAACCAAAAACAAAAAATCAGCAATTATAGTTTAGGAGAAAAAAAATATTGCGTTTACATACTTTTATTGGTAAATTTTCTTATATGTTCAAGTAATGATTAGAGCAAAAAAAAAAAATTGTTTAATAAATGCATAGATATTTTGGAAAAATTTCTAACACACTTCACAGTGTGTTATTTGGGCTTAAGAATTTTTTTTCCTTTTCTTTAAGGAGTTGCCTTGTTAGAAAAAACTATTCAAACTAAATTAAAATATTTATTTGCATGAGAAAAAAAAATCGTGAAAATAATGTTGCGTTTACGCAACTTTGGGACTATATAATTTTGTGCTTTATATATAACTTTGTGGGGTTAATGCTACTATATAATTTTGTGCAGTTTATTATAGCACGGTTCCCGTCATACTATATGTTATTCATCAATTGACAAGTAATCCAAGTATAATGTTTCTTGACACTGGGGTGCTCTGGACCAGTGTGAACAAACAGATAACCTATAAATAATCCGTTATTTACCAGTAACAGGAGTTTAACCAGTATGGGTTAAAATTTGTTGTCAATAATAAATGGACATTAACCCATTCGGGACTGTAGACTGATAAATCAGTTCAAGCACGCCGATCCCCGTGGCCTGTAGACTGATATATCAGTTCGCTCTTTTCAGCGTTAGAGGACTGTGGCCTTGTTATTAGTTCTGGCCCTAGCTCCATCTACTGGTTGATGGGACATGTTCTAGTACTTTTCCTTGCCACTAGAGTTCATTCAAATGCGTTTTATACACATATACGATCCCTTGACCTTTGTCTACCCGACTTTATGACTATACCTGCCCTTATCTCTTGCAGTTTTAGCCTTCAGTCTGTTCTCTGGTTTTGTACAGTTTACTGGCATTCATTATCTCTGTGATATATTGTTTTCAATATGTCTAGAAAAATGTTTAATGATGAAGAATTATTGGAATTACTGCCTTGTAAATCTGATAGCAAAGTTAATTCTTCATCGGCGTAATGTTCATTCTAATTATGAAGGAAATATTAGATAGTAGTGGGGACTACTCGGGTACTTCAGGTGTGAACATTGAATGATAGGAAATGCTAAAAAAAAAAAAAAAATATACGTATAAAGAAACAGAAACATGAATACAGTTAAAAAGCATTCATGCCACTGGGCACGTTAGCTGCCCTGGACTTTCAGGCCGCCAGGCCCACAATACGCTTGTATTAGATAGTCCCTAAAAGGTTAAAATTTAAAAATTTATGTTTCCAAGATGTCATTTGGAAACACCAATTATATTTCCAAGCATTACCAAGAAGTGATCTGACTTGAGATGCTGAAGGGTTTGGGATATTATTACCTCGGATGGACCATCACCAAGTATAGCGTAAACTCTATGAGGGGCAAAATCACAGTTTATTTGATGAAATAATTTGTTGAAAAATGGCATTTATCTAGAATAAATTCCCTAAAAATTGTCTTCTTTGCTACTCACTATGAGAAAATATCACTATTGACAAACAGTTATTCCCTACTAAAGCAAGATGGTGGTTTACATAGTACATGCCAAATAAGCCAGACAGACAAATGTGGAATAAAACTCTCTCTTGCTGTTAACATGAAATCAAAATACGCATTGAGTGGTTTTCCATATGCAGGTAAAGATGATGCGCGTCCAAAAGACCAATCTCTCACAGAAAATGTAGTTTGTCGACTTACGGAACCATTTTATAAAACAAGTCGTAACGTTACTACTGACAATTTGTTTACTAGTTTGAAATTAGCAAAACAGCTTCTGAGTAAAGGTATAATTATGGTAAGATCTATAAAACATAGGAAGAAGGAAGTGCCAACTATTCTTAAAATATGTAAAGGACAGCTTTATGACTCCGTCATTCTGAAAAATGAAAACTGCGCTCTTACCGTTTATCAAGGAAAGCCATCGAAAAATGTAATTAAGTTGAGTACATTACACAGTACTGTAAAGGCTCCTTGTGACTCTAAAAAGAAAGCAGAAACAATTTTATATTATAACACTACCAAATATGGCGTGGATGTGGTAGACCAAATAGCCCGAAAATACACTACAGAGGCATGCTCGAGAAAATGGCCAGTCCAAGTATTTTACAATATATTAGACTTACTTTATAAATAAAGATATAACTGGTAATAATATGGAAAGAAGGGATTTCATTTTAAAAATGTGTGAGCAGTTTGCAGAAAACTATGTATGTACAAGGCAACAAGTTGATTTTCCTTCATCGAGACTACCAGCAACAAGTGCAGATAATAATAGAAAAAGGCATACGTGTCTAACTTCAAAATGTAAAAACAAAATGAAGAATACACGTACAACCGGCAGAAAATTTACGTATGGAAAATGTGTGAGACTGAAAAAATTATGTTCTATTTTAAAAAAATTAATTAACTGCCATTTTTTTATGTGAGTTATTGTTATGAAGAAAATTATAATTCAGACCTTCTTTATTATTATAAAAGAAAGTTCCTTACTTTCAAACAATGGATATAAATAAAAGCCAGTCAAAAAGACCGGTGTTGGCAGTTCTAGGTATAGCACACCAGTCTTGTTTTTTTTTTTTTTTTTTTTTTTTTTTTTTTTTTTTTTTTTTTTTTTTTTTTTTAGCACCTGGCACGGCGTACCATTGCTATTTGTTGGGCTTAGGATGGGTTAGGACTGAGGTAGGAAGGTTATCTTTGTTTCATTCTTTATTTTAGCCTTTATTCGTCATAGAGCTCCTTTGATGCGCTTCCAAGATTTAATGTACTCCTCGAAGCCTTTATAACAATCGGGTGAAGCAACCATGTCCTTATGCCTAGGGTCATAACTGCATAGATCTCGGTAAAGCTTGATGCGTGCCCCGTTGTATTTTTCACATTCCAAGAGAGCATGGGTCATTGTTTCGTCTACATTACGGCATATGCAGGTCGGTATGTCTCTCCTTTTAAACCTGTAGAGATAGGCGTTAAAATATCTGTGTCCCGATAGGAACTGGGTAACATAGATGTTTGGGGCTACCCACTCATAAGCTTGTCTGTCGGCTACCGTAGCGAAGTATTTTTTGGTCTCTAGCACACCAGTCGGCGGTTCTAGTGTTATATGACCCTGGACCGTGTGGTCGCCTCATCCCCACCACTTCTAGTAAGCCAAAATATAAAATGCAGTGAGTCAATTGAATACTAATTCTAATTAGAATTTAAATTCTCGTCCTGATAATAATGGTTCTTCATAATTCACAAAAATAGAAAATAAATAAATTATAAGTGTTGTTTAAAGATGGTAGCAAATATATAATTTATAGGTGATATGAAATACATAAGAGGCTTTCATAGTTGTTTACCTTTCACATATGCAGCAGAATCTTTTTCTGTAACTAAGCGCAATGTTTTCTTAGGTTCTTTAGGATCATCAAATATATCGAACAGCTTCTCATTGTAAATTTCACAAAATGACAGCCAAATGGAATACACTCCCCTCTGTTCACTTATTTTTAATTGTTCCACCTGCAGCTGTTCATACTCACTGAAAGCTGAAGAAAACTTCAAGTAATACTAGCAGTAGATAAAATAAAATACTTCCTGTAAACTAAATACTTACGAACAAAACCCTCAGATTTTGACATTTGGGGCAACTGAAAAAACAAAACAGAAAAAGTTACTTTTTAGTCTAAAAAAAAAAATACAAAATGTTGAATACAGTTAGTTCCTAGTAATAATGTGTGGCATAAAGAGCTTTGTTTCCTATTACAGGGTGTCTAATACTTTTGTGAAAGCCAATTTCATGACTTGAAATGAAAATTTCATGTCCATTAACAAGAAAATAATTTTACTTAAAAATAAAATGCCTTAACGTTTAGATTAAAATTGTTTGTAACGTTACGGTTTACCGTTATATCTATAAACATACAATTTTACATATATTTAAACCAATTATTAAAACTATAATATATATATATATATATATGTAAAGTTCCTTCACTCTAGGACTATATCATGAAGGCATGTGATCATGGAGGCAGTGGGTCTATTTAGGTAGGCAGTGTATATCTGTGTGTTGGAACATGTGTTCAGAACACTACAAGAGTTAGATTGTTATAATGCTAAGTTATGAGTTATGGACTTTGTAATTTAATTATTCTTTACAGAATAATAAAATCTAGTTACTGAGAGATTTGAAAAGAACTTGTTATCTATTGTTACAAATTAAATTACAAAGAGAACATGGCGAAGATTGAAGATAGGTTATTCGTCCATATAATCAAAAGAAATGAAACCCAGTTTGAGCTGGCAGGATTGTCTGAAGACAAAGTTTTATGGTTAACCTTACCAGAAGAATACAAGGGGTTGGAAGACCACCAGGTATTATTGTCTAATTCTACTATTAAAAGGGCGATGTTAGCCATAAAACCTATTAATGGCTACAGAAAAGTAGGGGTGAAGATAGATGAAAATATAAGAAATGAGTATTTTGACGAAGACGACAATCTCAATTATAAAGATATTCCTCTAGAGGAAATAGATACTCTAGATAAAACAGCTGAGGATTTTAGCAAGTCAGGAGTAAATTTTTTTTTACTTGAAAAATTAAAAGAATTAGAAACGAAATTAAACGCTAAGGAAGTAAATTTGCACGAAATAGAGAAACATTTTGTATTAAATACTTTTGATAAAATGCAAAACCCAGCTGATTGGTTAGACCAATTTGAGTCAGAATGTTGCAGGCATAATGTAAATAATGATAAGAAAGCAGAAATACTAAGATTCTTTATGTCTGGTTCATCTAATGATTGGTATGAAGCTAATTTAAAGAAGATAGGTCTAGCTAATTGGTTAATTTGGAGAAATTCCTTCTTGAATGTATTTATAGATAAAGGATGGTCAAAGGTTAGGAGAGCATACAGCTTTAGATATATTGGTGGCTCTTTAATTGATTATGCATTGATGAAAGAAAAGTTATGTTTGGAAATTGATAATAATGGCACCATTTTGTCTCGGATTAATATGATAGTAGTTGGTTTACCATTGGAGTCCAAGATAAATTAGATAGAGAAAAATTACTAGTATTGAAAAACTTTTTACTGAATTGAGAAAGTTAGATGATTCATATGGTAAAGTTAGGGAGGTTTCAATAAAATCGAATGTAAATAAACCTTTTGAAAATTCGAACGCTAACTACAAAAATGAGAAGAAAAACAGTAGGGAATCCACTAAGAAACCTTGTTATATGTGTGAAGCTCTAGGATGGAAAAATCGCTTTCATCCTGTGCATGAATGTAGAAACAAGGCTTTATTTACAAACAAGAAACAGATAAATCTTAATGAACATGAAGAAAGTCAATGTTCAGAAGACATGATGATCAAAATTGATAAGAATTGTTTAAACTAGAAAGCCCGGAGAAGTTAAGTCCATTGATAAAAATAAATGTACTAGTAGATAACAAGATGAAAGTGAAAGCAGTGTACGACAGTGGTTCTAATGTTAGTTTGATAAATCAGAGAGTGGTGGATATTTTAAAATCAAAATTAATAAAACACAAGAATGTATTCAAAACAATCAATGGACTGAATTTCTGTACTGCCCGGGCAAATATTATTTTAAAAATTGGAAAAATATCAGAAAAACTAAACACTTATGTAGTGAAAAACAACAAATTCTCTTATGATCTACTTTTGGGTCTTGATGCAATAAAAAAGTTTAAACTTATTCAGGATGAATCTCTAAATATTTTACAAAAAATTGGCAATAAACTTATGAACTTAGAAGAAGCAGAAATAAATAAAAATACTAAAAACAAGAAGAATATTGAAGAAGATATTGAAAATAAGAAAGACTTAGTAAAGATGAATATGTATCTATGCGAGCTTATAAATGCTCTATTTTAGATGAAAAAGAAATAAAAACTCAAATCAAGAATTTATTAGATGCTGATCTCATTCAAGAATCGGATTCACCATTTGCTTCTCCAGTAACCTTAGCATATAAAAAAGAAGATGGACGTCGAACCAGACTTTGCATTGATTTTAGAAATTTAAATAAATTAATAGTGCCTGAATGTTACCCGTTTCCTACTATTAATGATGTAATGGACAAAATTGCTAATTGTAAATATTACACTGTAATTGATATTAATTCTGCCTTCTGGTGTATACCATTAAGGGAAAAAGATCGAGAAAAAACATCATTCATAACCAAATTCGGCAAATTCATGTTTAATGTTCTCCCTTTTGGACTCAAAAATGCCCCAGCGATTTTTCAGCGCATATTAGCCAACATCATCAGGAAAAATAATCTGGATGACTTTTGTGTAAATTATATAGATGATTTACTTATATTTTCTAAAACTTGGGAAGATCATTTGGATCAAATAAAAAAACTTTTAAAAGCTTTAGAAGTAGAAGGCTTTAAAATAAAATTGGAAAAGTGTATTTTTGCTGCTCGATCAGTGAAATATCTTGGCCATTTAATTCAAGAGAATAAAGTGTCTCCTGCTCAAGAAAATTTGATTGCAATTAAGAACCTGAAAAGACCATCTGATAAATCTGGCGTTCGAAGCATTTTAGGTTCTATAAATTTTTACTTAAAATACATTGAGAAGAGTGCTGAGAAATTCGAGTCACTCCATAGATTATTAAGGAAGAATGTAGAATTTAAATGGACCGAGGAATGTGAAAAGTGTTTTAATTTAATTAAACAATATTTATGTTCTTCTCCAATTCTAGCTATCTACGATGTAGAGAAAGATGTAGTTATTGAAACAGACGCTAGTTTAAAGGGTAAGGGAGCAACGCTGAAACAACCACAGAATGATGGAATTCTGCATCCAGTTGCATACTTCTAAAGAAAATTGTCGGCAACAGAGAAAAAGATGGACATCATACATTTGGAATGCAAAGCTATTAAAGAAGCAATAAAATATTGGCAATATTATTTAATAGGGCGGGAATTCACTGTTTGTACTGATCATAAACCCTTAAAAAATCTCAAGACAAAATCAAGAACAGATGAAGTACTTGGAGAATTGGTAAACTATTTATCACAATTTAATTTCAAAATTATTTATAAAAAAGGAAAAGAGAATGTGCTCGCAGACCTTTTGTCTAGACGTCCAGTCCTTGAATATTTTGAAAATGAAGATGAAATAAAGGTTGTTAACTTAGTGGAATTGGACGAAATAGTAAATGATCAAAAATTTAATATCGAAGAGTTGAAATCTGCTATAAATACTGAAACTTATCATAACATCACATTAAAAAAACTCAGAGGAAGATTAAGAATATTTTTATCCGAGGAATTTGGGAAAATACTTATAAGAAGAGTCCATGATCATTATGGGCATGTTGGTATCGCACAAATGAAGGACATTATAAGACCATTTTATTATTTTGTTAACTTTGACCGGCTTATAAACAGTTTTTGCAGAAGTTGTCCAATATGCATGGAAAATAAAGTCCGGAGAGGAAGACCCATCGGTCTGATGTCGAAACTAGGTCCTGCTGTTGAACCATTCGAGATCATGTCCATAGATACGGTCGGAGGATTTGGAGGAAATAGATCGCCGAAAAGGTACATGCACGTATTGGTCGATCACTTTACTCGATACGCATGGATCTCCACCAGTACGGGACAATCTGCAGGAGAATTTATAAGGCTTATTGATTCAGTTGCCAAACAGAACAAGATAAAAATGATTTTGGCCGACCAGTATTCTGGTTTGAAATCGGGCAACTAAAGAAGTACTTGCACAAAATGGGAACGAGATTAGTTTTCACATCTATAGATTGCCCTTAGTCAAATGGACTTAACGAGAGACTCAATCAGACTCTGGTTAATAGAATCAGATGCAAGTTGAATGGTAGTGGAGAAAAATGAGCATGGCCGAGCGTAGCACAAGAGTGTGTGAAGGAATATAATAGGACCATCCATAGTTCAACTAAATTTGAACCGCAATATTTGCTAACTGGGAAAAAGTCAACCATCTCTCCGATTAATATTCTCAATCAAGAAAATCTTCAAAAAGACAGAGAAGCAGCCTTTTTAAATTCCATGAAAAGTTTTGAAATCAATAAGGTCAGATTTGACAAAAATAAGGAAAATCACGCATTTAAAGTTGGAGACCTGGTCTACATCGAAAATGGTAGCAAATTAAATCGTCGGAAGATGGATAAAGTGAGAATCGGGCCATTCCCTATTCTTCGTCGAATTTCATCATCAATGTATGAAGTTGGCTGTGGAAGAAGAAGGAAATTTTTAAACTATTTCCATAGTTCTAAATTGTCACTTTATTCCGGTGAAAAAGTGACTTCAGGGGGGGGAGGTGTAAAGTTCCTTCACTCTAGGACTATATCATGAAGGCATGTGATCATGGAGGCAGTGGGTCTATTTAGGTAGGCAGTGTATATCTGTGTGTTGGAACATGTGTTCAGAACACTACAAGAGTTAGATTGTTATAATGCTAAGTTATGAGTTATGGACTTTGTAATTTAATTATTCTTTACTGAATAATAAAATCTAGTTACTGAGAGATTTGAAAAGAACTTGTTATCTATTGTTACATATATATATATATATATATATATATATACATATATGTAAGAGGATAGTTACATTAATTTTAAAAGTGAAGAAACAATGATAGTAAAACCTTTAGATTGAATATTGGAATTAAAAATAAAATAAAATAAATCAGTCCCATAACAGGCCACGAGGGCCCTGAGGGGCAGATACTATAGAGGTATCTGATTCATGAAAATACGGCACACTAGAGAGATAGTGTGGTCAGTACTATGCTCCGGCCACCTGATTTTCCCCTTGGCTGCTTCGACTGCTAGAGTCATTAGCACCCAAGGTACCCATTATTAAATTATTTAAAGGTTGGGTTGGCCTAGGGACGGACAGGGAGGCCGAATTCAACCCATGAACGAAGACACTAGAAGATAAAATCTTTAGTGCTTGCTCAGGATTTGAACTCAGGTCCTCCAACTTATTAGCCCAGTGCTCTACCACTGAGCTAAACTTGCCCCCAAATATTAGAATTAGCAGCCTCAAAAATATTGATGGTAGAAGAATTAAACATTTCTAAAAATAGTACTAACTAATTTTTTTTTGTCAATTTAGATAATTTAATAAATCACAGTGTATACAATCTCAATATTTAAGTCTGCATGAATAATGAAAAATAAAAATATATGTCAATAATAGATAATGTATTCAAAGCAATCATTTTAGCAAGGTTCCTCTCTCCCTCCATAGGGAGCAAGCCCACTTCTAAGGTTGACCTCATGATGCAATCCACAAGTGCAGACTAGAAAATTTTATGTTTCAGAACCCCAAGAGAACGAAAACAATGGTGGTTCAAATTATATATATATAATGTCTGTTCGCTCCCTCTATGCCTCAAAAATGGTCCATTTTTGATGAAATTTGGTACAAAAATCTTTCGTCTAATTTGAAAGGTCATTTTTCAATGTCAGGTAGTAAGGTAGGTACCCTTCTTATCTGTCACATATCTGGGGCTATAAAAATACTTCAGGAAAGGAACGGAAACAGGGGCAATTAAAAATGGGCCAGGGATTACATTAGTCTCCGGTAAAACTAAAATTGCATGACTTTTTCGTATATACCCTATATTAATAAGAAGACTCATGTTTCTATTAAAAAAAAAACAAAAAAAAAAACACACCAAGTACACTAAGGATTCAATTTATTTTATTCTCTTCAGTATACGCATGTCAATTAAATATCTACAACCATGTCTAATATGATTTTAGTGAAGTTCATAAAATATAATAGTAAAAGTTGTCATAGGTATCTGCAGAGGTATCTCTGACCATCATCAATAACTCAATCTTAGATTTTGTCTTCCTTATTAAAATAAGAGAAATCAATCTTCAAGAAAATTCTTTATAAAAATTCCAAAATTTGATTTTTGTGGAAAAGATATCACAAATATCATTGTTCGTTAATTAAGAACTTACCATACTCTCTGCTAGAGTTAATATTTTTGCCTTGTAGGATAATTTTTCATTGGATTCAGATTCTGTCAATGCAACAACTGTCGAACCCTGTTCAGGACACAGAATGCATGACGAATCTATGTACTCCTTCAAAGAGTAGAATACTGTCGCCAAAGAGCGTGGTGTAATACCAGGGGCAGCTTTGGCACCTATATAACAAAATAAAATTAAATAAATACAATGACATATTTAATGAACTTTTCTCTGAAAGCTCTCGTTAATAAAAGGTAAAAATTCAAGAAGTTTAAAAATCTTCACTGATTCTAAAATGAAATTTGGCACTGGATCTGCTGCAATTATAGATAAACAAATTTTTAAGAAAAACCTCCTAAGTAAAAACATTCACACTGCAGAATCACAGAGAATTCTTTTGGCTTTTTGAAAGTTAGAAACATCCAATTGTACAAAAATAATACTTTTTTTTTATTGCCTGAGTTTATTACATTTTTCTACAATTTGTACAGTACATTATAATTAGAAACTGGTGCCTGGATAAACTGTACCGAAGCTCTTCCACTCATTGGCTCAAGAATAATTAAGAATGGTGTTATAATTTGAAATGTTTTAATGTAATATTACCTTGGATTGTATAGGTTTTTCCAGAATTTGATGCACCATAGGTAAAAATGAATGAGCTCTGTCCATTGAACATTTTTTGTAGACTAGGTTTTGTACACAATTCAAAAATGTCCTCCTGTGTGGTCTGAGGAGGAAAAACCTTTGTAAATTTGAATCTAAAAATGACAAACAAAGAATGAAAAAAATGGATTAAGCAATGAATCAAATTAATTTGATAAAATAAATTACATATTATTAAACCTTAAATATACCAATTAATTTTAATCCTGGAAATTGTTGTCTCGGTATATTTTTTGAGCTAAAATAGCTCTGCCCTTCTGTCTAATTAATATTTCACAATTGATAGAAAACCATCTCTATCGAATTAAAAAATCTCAAGATTATTGTAAAAGAAAATGATACTAAAACTTATAGAATATACACTAACAAAAGACCAGTTTCCAAAATGATTGCAGAACAAAAGCTTTTCCTTACAGCTAAAGACAACAAAGGCATGAAAAATAACAAGAAAGAAGACTAATACATTCCCAAATCTTTATTTTTTAGAATGATTAACTTGTCAGGGTGGGATTTGAAACCAAAAACTTCCGCTATATTCTCGGGGGCATGGCAATTGAAGTTTATTAAACCACGATATACACCATCATAATATGCCGCCTATCCTAAAAAAGGAGTATAATAATAAAACTATAACCGGCGGTAATGGCCCAGATGTCAGTGCGCCGCAAAAAAAAAAAATAAATAAATAAATAAAACTATATGAATGTTACAATTTTTTTTTTTTTTTTTTAAGTAAGCGAGGTTAGGCCAATCAGAGAAATTAAGTATTCCCTCCTGTAATTATATCAAAATGGCTTACTCATGCTCCACAGATTTCTTCTTCAATGTCACAATGTTCTCGTTATCATCATAAGATAAAAAAAACTTCTGAAAAAATAAAGACAGAAGAATCAGGCATAATAATTACTATGTAATTAAATATCCAACTATTATTAATTAAAATATTTTTACTCAACAGATACATACAGTGCGAGCTGACTGATCTGGTTTAATCCTGACATAAACAGAAATAGTATCATTTGAGTGATCATCAGTAGAAAAACTGAATCTCTTGGGTATATTTTCGTTTCGAGTAAAACCTCCTCTCAATGGAGTATAATTACAGGATATATCTTCCATTTTAACTTCTCTTTTTACTCATAATGGCAACTGAAAATATAAAATTTGTTTATTGATTAAACAATATTTATGACTTATTTATATTTTTTTTAAATCAGCCTAAATCGAGATAGGGAAATCAATGGGAATATTTAATTTGCTTCGCTACAAAATATTTTGATGGGCTATGGCAGCCCATTACTTGGACAATGTATTGAAACACTTACACCAAATACGTATTTATCACAAAAATACAGTTATTCTTTTTTTTTTAGAAAAAAGTACTCACTTATTTTTGTAGGTTTTCTTTTTCTACTGTTTTTAGTAAAATTGTATTTCAATTGCTTTTTTTCCCCCAAACTATATTGATTTTCTTGTCTTTTATTAATGTAAGTTATTCATTACTATTTATTAAATTGTTTAAAAGCTTGCGTTTCCTTGCACCTCCAAATTGTCAAATCATGTTCGTTGGGGTCTAGCAATACAAATAAATAAGAATAATAATTTTCAGTATTTCTCACAGGCCCTGCGCTCTTCATTTTTAACACATTGAATACCAACTTCAAGTTATTTAGTAGTATATGCTATTCTCTAGGATGGCAAAGTTCGGTACTTAGTATTAGCGTCAAAGCAGGTTAAAGAGCCGGGTCTCAGAGAACTGGATCTACACCGTGTCAGAGATCTGGATCAAGGAGTAAAATCAGATTTCGCCAATATGGCGACGGGATTATCAACGATTTAGGTTAACTAGAGTTTTGATATTATCTTTAGCTAGCGAAAACGCGTAGCACTTATATTAATAGCATAATTGCTATGCGTTTCCGCTCGCTAAAGATTATCTCTAAACTCTAGTCAATCCAAATCGTTGATAATATAGATCAAGGATGGTTTTTCGCTGGATAATGGACTGATAAACAATTTGGCACCGCTTCGAAAAAGTAGCTTTCATCCTAGCTATTCTGATGTCGCTATCTCGCACAGAAACTGAAATCGCGTAGCAGAAAAAAAGAACAACAATTGCGTGGGTAAATAAAGCACAAATGAATTGCGTTTAAAACATTGAGTTAGAAGGGATGGTTAGGGATGATCTACTAACTCAATGGTTAAAAAGACAAAGGGAACAAGATGGCTACTATAAACACAATAGATGATATCTCTGATAGTGATTGACCAATAGAAATGCGTTATCCATGATCCAGATCTCTGAACGAGACCCGCCTCTTTAACCTGCTTTGACGCTAATACGTAAGTACCCAAAGTTCATTAACAATCATTAAATCGTCTGCTAAGGACTAGGAAGAATCCCCCTAGTTTGCTACGTGATATCCTAGAATGCAAATTCCTTTGCTTCACTCAGACCACCAACTAAATCAACATCAGAATCTTGAAAAACGCTGTGGCAGTGAATGTGTTAAAATATTAGGCTTCTAAAGTATGTCAGATTTTTAACACAAAAATAAAGCTCCTTTGAAGCTGAAAGCACAGAAACTAACACAGTAAGTACAAAGGAGGCCCAGTGGCCGTAAGTGTTAAGGCGAGAGCACATAACACTCTGTGCCAAAGGTCGAGGGTCGATTACCACTATGGGGTAGCTTTTCTTTATAAAAAATAAAAGGTATCAGCCCTATCTTGGCTAGAAAAGGGTGGTAAACTATAGATAACCCTTCCCAAAATGTGATAATGAATCAAATGTGTCAATTAAAATTAAAGACAACGGAAGTATAACTCCTAAAAAAAGAAAAATCATGAATTTAAAAAACCATATCTTTTGGAGAAATTTGTTCACCACCTTCGAAAGACCAAAATTTATTTTCAGATGCAACTTTTCACCTCCAAAATAAGTATATTCAAGCCTCCAAGGTAGAATTCAAATATTAAAACATTTATTACCACCAGCCCTTTATAGCATAACAGCTACCTATTTATTTTTCAATGTTAAAAACGCAGATCACCAGTTTGGGCAGTTGTTATGGGCTTTTTGGTCGCTGTAAGGGTGTTTCCACAAGTTCCTTGTATTTTAAAGGTGAAATATAATATCTGAAAATGAATTTGGATTTCTTTAGTAACTGAGCCCCAATCTCTCAAAAAATGAATATTAAATAAGTTCCAATAAGAAAAAATACACAACTATAATGAAGAAAATATTACTCTGGCGGCTAACTAATAAATAAAACTAACAAATTTGTTTCTAAAAAGAAAATAATTGCAGTAGTAGTGTAGAGAACGAAGTAACATCTGCAGAAATAATAACTAGATAAGTTTAACAAATATAAGATGTAAACAATATTTTTAAATGTTTAAGAGTAAAATACCTTTTGGGAAAGAAGCAATATTCTTCTGAAACAAAATCGCGCTTTGAGGGAGCAGAAGACAATAATATTCAAACAGTAAAACGGTGTTGTTCAGACTTCCTTCGAGGTCCACTCCATTGAGATCTACTATACCCAGTGGAGATACCTGATTGGTCTGTGACGTCACAAGAATAATTTCTCTGGCCTATTTTCAGAGTTTTTCAGTATCAGAGATGATTATAGTATGGGCGTATATAAGGGGGCTGGAGCCCCCTCCCCGAAATCCCCCGTAAAAATTTGTCATAAAAACCTTAAAAATAATAATATTAAAAGCGTTTTAATTGGCTAACTATTCCAAGTTCTAGATTGTTAGTATTCCAACAAATGATCTCAGCCCCACCCCCTCCCCCGAAGTTATTTTCTATATACGCCTATGGATTACAGTTCATAGGCGTTTTACTGTTTGAGAATGAACTATCACACCTTTTTAAGTTTCGGAGCAAAGAAATGAATTATTATTTCCCATTTTTTTAGGACATTAGGAAAATGTCAATAAATTTTAAAAAAATAAATATGGAAATGTAGTGTTTCTTTAAATTTTACAATAATATCCAGTAAAGCCAACGGCCATAGCCACGTTGAATTCACCGGTTCTCGTAGATCAACGAAGTAGTAAAGCAAGGTCGGGCGTGGTCAGTACCTGAATGGGTGACCGACCACGTGCTGTTGGCATTAGAAAAGGGTGGCAACCTGTAGATAGCCCTGCGCTAATAGCCAAATAGTTGATGCGCCGTAAAAAAAAAGGAAAAAAATAAAAATAAAAAAATACAGTAAACAACGTATGACTTTTTTTAGTATAATTTATTATTATTTTAATAAACTAATTAGAACACTACATAAAACATTTTTTAGTACATTAAAACCTTCTAATAAAATATTTCAGAATAATGGATAATTGCCAAAATGTACTATGAACTTGTGTGTCGAGTCTCGTGGCTACTCTTGAGACTGTTTTGTCTCTTCAGGAGCCCAAAAAACTCAATAAACTAAAACTTACAGCCAAATTGTATTAAGGCGAACCTTCCCTACAATGGCCACGTACAATCATAGATTTAGAAAGGATAGATGTCTAACTCCCCACTTTTTAGTGAAGCACCCCTAACATTCTGGCGGCCATCTTCTTATGGGGTTAAACAATGTCAGTAGTGCTTGGACAGTTCATGTAATTTCTTCTTGATATTGTATTGAATATTATTCTGATATTAGTGCAACTATGGTTCAATCATGCTGTGCTTATGGGTGTACTAACAAAGCTAAATAAGGATCGGATATTCACTTTTTTTCGTAAGTATTTACAAGTTGATTACACAGGTCTACCACCAAAAATTTGATTTGATGATTTTGGCTAATCTCTGTGTTTCTCGGTGTGCTGAGGCCGAGAATGAAGTCCATTTTTCTCTATCACGTACAGATTTTTTTCAAATCCATAGAACATAATATACCTGCTATACACATAAATTTGGTAAGAAGTAGGTTTTTTTTTTTTTTTTCCAAACAATTTCTCTTTTTATAAACAGACATCTTTCACTAGGTGGTGTAGGCAATGACTCCCTCAGTAGATGTTGTAGGCCTGAGGGTGTCTAGGCACGACCTGTTCAGACAGGAACGTACTTGTTTGGTCTCAGATGTCACCGTCTGAAGCTAAACAAGATTGAACCTGTTGTATCAGGAACTTGGAGCTAAATTTCTGTTCATTCTCTCAGTTCAGTAGTATCAACTGAAGTGAACACATTCACTGAGGTCTCTTAGTTGTGTCAAAGTGATTAAGAACGTATTTTAAGGTTTGAAAGTGCATTTAGACAAAATGTCTCATCGTCGTTGTGTTACCAGTCCAGACTACTTCTGTTTTATCTGTGGTGAGTACACAGTTAAGAAATACCAACGAAATATAACAGGTTTTGTCAAACATGTATGTTATGCATATTTTGGCTTGAGAATAGGAGATCAAGATAAAGTGTGGGCTCCTCACAAAGTATGCCATAGCTGCGTAGAAAAACTTCGCTTATGGTACAAACGAGAGTTAAAATCTTTCGGATTTGCTATCCCAATGATGTGGAGGGAGCAAAAAAACCACGTTAATGACTGTTACTTTTGTAATTGTCATGTTCAAGGCTATAATTCCAAAAATCATAAGCTCATTAACTACCCTAATGTGGAATCTGCTAGTCGTCCGGTACCACACGGTCCTGGATTGACAGTTCCTCAGCCCCCTCGTGACTTGGGCAGTATAGATAGGGAAGCTAATAGAGAAGACTGTATGTCGGAGAGCGATAAAGTACACAGTGAGTTCAAAGCAAGCAGTTTAGAAGATGAACCTCAGCTTATTTCTCAACAGGAGTTGAACGACTTAGTGAGAGATCTTGGACTTCCAAAAGATGCAGCTCAGTTACTTGGCTCCCGTCTTAAAAACAAAAATTTATACAGCCAGGCACTTCTTTTTCATGGTATCGACACCGTGAAGCAGTTTTTGTTCCTTACTTTGCTCTGGATGAGAATCTTATTTATTGCAAAGACATTCTTGGTCTGATGGGTCAATTTGGTATACAATATGACCCGATTCATTGGCGTCTATTCATAGACTCATCAAAGCGAAGTCTAAAGGCTGTTTTGTTGCACAATGGCAATACTTATGCTTCAGTTCCAGTTGGCCATTCGGTACATTTAAAAGAAACATACGAAAATTTGTCATTAGTTCTCGAACGAATTCATTATAATGAGCATAACTGGTTGATATGTGGAGACTTGAAAGTACTTACTATGCTCTTAGGTCAGCAATCAGGGTACACCAAGTTCCCTTGTTTTTTATTTTTATGGGATAGCCGAGAAAGAAATTCCCATTGGAACAACAAAGACTGGCCGTCACGAAGAGCTCTGTCGCCAAGCCAAAAAAATGTAATTAGGAGAAGTTTGGTTCCTTCTGACAAAATCCTGCTACCTCCTCTACACATAAAGCTAGGGCTGATAAAACAATTCGTAAAGTCTCTCAATAAAGAAGGTGAATGTTTTAAGTACTTATGCTCCAAGTTCCCACGATTAAGTGATGCAAAGCTAAAAGAGGGGATCTTTGTAGGCCCAGATATTCGGAAACTTTTCACAGATCCACATTTCACTCAGACCATGAATGAGAAGGAGAAGGAAGCTTGGAATTCTTTTAAAGATGTTGTTGAGAAGTTCCTTGGTAACGTGAAGGATCCCAACTACAGAAGTATCGTGGAACGCATGTTGAAGGCATTTCAGTTACAAGGTTGCAACATGAGTTTGAAGGTTCACTTCTTACATTCGCATGTGGACTACTTTCCGGAAAACTTAGGGGAAGTAAGTGAAGAACAAGGGGAAAGGTTCCATCAGGACATCCAGGAAATGGAACGTAGGTATCAGGGCAAATGGAACGTAAACATGATGGCTGACTATTGTTGGATGCTGCAGCGTGAATCATCTGAAGAGTCCTACAGCCGAACACGGAGAAATTTTCAAGAGAAAAAAATAAGTTTTCATAAAAATAATAACTAAATATGCCACTGTTAATTCTGAAGCAGTTATTTCTACACATTTATGTATTTTGTACAGTAAACAACATTGAAATAACTAAAAGATCATGGAAATAAATGAAAACTCTTATTCGCCAATTCTGTTTTCTTTTAATGGTAGTACCTCTGCCCTTACTTGAGATTGAACAATTTCCTTACGTGATAGAGAGGGACTGACCTCATATTCGGCTTCAGCACGCCAAGGAGCATAGAGATTGACGAAAATCATCAAATCAAATTTCAGAAAGATTATTTTTGTAGACCTGTGTTATCAAAGGTTCTTTCCCCAAGCTCAACAAGTGACTTGTTTTCTCCCTAAAAAGCCAACAAATCCCTAACCTTAGGCCATTGTACGTATAAAAATAGTTTCTTTACATAAATATGTTCCAGCCTGCTAAAAAGATTTAATTCTTCAATGAAAAAAAAGCGCCCATGCACTTTTCAAATAATTCATTACGTTTTGTCCATCAAAGAATAGTTTTAAGTCATAATACACAGATCTGAAATTGAGTTTTATTATATATAATGAGTTTTATTAATTGTACATCATTATAACATATATAAAAACCAAAATTTAAAAAAATACATTAAACAAATTTAGTATCAAATATATGGATGTTTCTTTTACACTGAGAAAGTTTTTTTTGTTGTTTTTTAATAAACTTTTTAAGTACTTAAGCCCTTAATCAGCAACCTTATGTTGATATAATCTTTTCCTCTTAGGCTGTTCCATAATTATTGTTTAAATTTATACATGAGTGACAAATTAACAGTTGATCTTTAAGGGAAAAGAAGTACCCATACAGCCATTTAATAATTTTTTATTGTTTCATAACGTTTTGTCCATCAAAGAATATTTTCAAGTCTTCATATACAAATCTTAAATTGAGTTTTCTTCAACTTTACATCATTATAACATAAATGAAAAACCAAAATTTAAAAATGTAGTAAAAAAATACATTAAACAAATTTAGCATCAAATAAATGGGTGTTTATTTTTTATTGAACAATTAAAAACGATTTTTGCTTGTTTTTTAATAACATTTTTAAGTGCTTAACAAGCTCTAACTTAATTTCACTAATATTTTTATTATTTGCTGTCGTGGAATCCATCTTTGGTCGCTGTGACCAAGCAGTTATTATTTGTACCTATCTAAGTTTTTTTTTAATTATTTAATTTAGTTGCTTTTCTAATTTATAAATGTTGTTTCAGGTTCCCACTACATATGTGTAATTTTTTAAGGCACTTAAATTTATGAACAAATTACTCTTACAAACCTCTTAATTACTTATGTAAATTGTTATATTTAAGTTATTTGTTTATTCACATTTAGATAGATGTTTATAATAAATTACTATAAATTATGTAAATAAATTATGGTAAATCTGAAGGAGAGCGTCCTCAGCTCTCCTTCAGATACATATAATTATATATATATATATATATATATATATATATATATATATATATATATATATATATATATATATATATATATGGTATTATATTACAATTGCTTCATTATGAAAGTGAAGTGAAACATTTATTTTTAATTATTATTTCTTATGTATGTTATTTAAAATTTTTTAGCCAGACAAATTAATATATTAAAATATTATGTCCATAAAAAGAACAGGTCACTTAAATTGTGGTTCTCTATTAAATAAATGAGTAATTAAATAATTAAATTTTCCATGAAATTTCTTATTAATTTTAATATTCTCCCTCTAAACTTTTCATCAGAGTATCCTTAAAGAAGAGCTCACAAAACTTTGAAAACAGTCAGGGCTTTGGAAAAAGTCAATAACAACATGTGAAAGCGTATTTCGAACAAAAGTTTTTAAAACTTACCTTTTAGCATAATAACATGAATCCTGCATCACTTACTTTTTCATTCATAGAGAAAAACCTCAGCTACAGATTATTACATGAACAGGTATACAATATATTATATTATATTTAAAAAAGAAAAAAACATACAAATAATGAATATAATTTAAGGTAGGGATTGTCGGGGTTCGGTCACTGCTACTTAATAAAACTACATTTTATCATAAAAATGGTTTTATTGTGCCGACGTTTCGGCTTGAGCTTCAAGCCTTCATCAGGGCTGTAAAAAACAAGTAGGACGGATGTAATACTGAAATCTACACACATATATATATATATATATATATATATATATATATATACACACACACATATATGCCTACATACACAAATACACATACATATATGGAAAAAGACAAAAACAGTTTTTGTCTTTTTTATGATAAAATGTAGTTTTATTAAGTAGCAGTGACCGAACCCCGACAATCCCTACCTTGCATCATCTACGGTCAACGACCTCCTCTCAATGAATATAATTTAAGTTTTTTTTTTTAATAACACCATGACATAATGTTGGTTATACTATATTAAACCTTAATTAAATACTCCATTTTTAATTATATATTTTTTATGGATATTTATATGTGTATCACACATTGTTTTCTTTAAGAAAATTTAACCCTGGCAGGTTGGTTTTGATTTTCCTTAAAAGGATATTACCATTAAATGATTCCATTATGTTTTTAAAATAAGGGCTAATTTATTTTCCACCCCGCTTTCACTAAAAAATTTGTAAAATAATTGTTTCTTGTAATTTATTTATTACAACTATTAATTTATTCAAAAAACAACGAAAAAACTCAACTAATTTGATGATTTTATTTTCTTGAAAAAGCTGTGTTCTGATATTTGTGAGGACTTAGTTTGTGTTTTTAGTTACATAATTATATAATATAATATTCTAATAATATTTGTACTGGAATAAAAATGCAAAATACTGCGCTATATGGGAGAAAATCGGTCAAATTAAAGCATTAGGGCTAATGGACATATGACCCTCTCTCCCCACAACAAGATGGCGGCTCTCCGGTTAGGCCTGCTTCACTTTTTCCCGGGAAAACCAGCGGAGTTAGTCATCTACTCCTTTCTAAATCTATGCGTACAATATGAGATTACTATTATCTACTTATAGCAGCAATCAGCTGTGTAAAATCGATAGGTTCCAAAAATCGATCATCCAGAAAAACATAAGTCTATTATAAGAAATATAAATATAAATATGAAAATAAGTCCGCTAAAAGTTTAATATTTTAAGTTCTCAAATACAACTTAAAAAAATTAATTAAAAAGTTATAACCAAGGGTAGAATTAATTGAAAAAGTTAGTGAGTCCGAATGGTTAATCCTTGGACCTTTGCACCATCTAACACCAACTTTTCTTTCCTTGCCCAGAAGAGCAGTAAATAACAAATGTCTCGAGAATAGTTCAACTAAGCTTTTTTTCTAATTTGTATAATAATGAATAATAGTAATAAATTCTAAGATAATGAAAATATAATAAAGAAAGAATAGAAAGTAAACATAAACGGAAAAATTGGAGCAAATGTTTTTTAAATTGTGAAATGCAATTTGAATTTTTAATCTGTAGAAGGAATTATAACATTTTAACAAGTATTATGAATAAATATGAGCAAAAAATCCTAATAATTACAAATGTTCAAAAGAAAATAACGATTTATTTTTGTGATTCATTAAATTTTACATAACAAATTCATTTTCTGTTTGTTTCTTAAATAAAAATTAATAAATAACTTTTATATCATAGAGCGTGCAAGCATAAGAAAATACAAATAACAATTGATTTATGAAATTATTTAAATTTTAGCTTAACATTTTAAATGCAATATAGATAAATTATTTTGTTAAAAAAGGGCAAATTGTAGGTTAAAATATTGTATAATATAAATAATTCAATATACCTTGTATATTATAAAGAGAGAACAGCTGTAGGAGCGATGCTAACACTTCGAGGCTGGCGACGTACTACTGAGGGGTTAGAGAGAGAAGTCTGTATCCCCCCACCACCAACAGCCCTCGCATATGAAAAATCGTGAAAATTGTGCCATGTCCATATATAGAAAATAACTTCGGAGGGGGCTGGGAGAATTTCGGGGGGGGGAGGCTGAGAGCATTTGGGGGGTATGGAATACTAACAATCTAGAACTTGGAATAGTTACCCAATTAAAACGCTATTACAACCCAAAAACATTATTTTTTCTGAACTAAGTGTTCTTATTTAATTTATTTTTAAGGTTTTTACCGATTGGGGGGGGGGCTTCAACCCCTTCAGCCTCCCCCCCTTAATACACCCATGGCTATGTCATTCCAGTTACAACTTGACGAGTTTCAATCATTGTGCGAATTGCTGAAAGATGGAAATTCATTTTCAGCAATTGCTACAACGATTGAAGTTCGTCAAGCAGAAGCTGGAACGACATCATGGCACAATTAAAAATATGGCTAAGACTCCGAAAATGTTATGCATGAAAACATCCGTGGAAATTTTGATATTTTTTTTCATCACTATGAATATTTATTTTCATCAATTCCTACAAACTTTTTAATTTTCGTTAAAAATTTACATCCATCGTTAAAAATGTAATCTCAAAGAGAAGCAAGATTTTAGGCGCCGGAGCAGGGAACTTTCTATATCCTAAGCGGAATTTACTCACGCTACCCTTCTCATCTTTCCTGAGAGGAAAACATTAATACAATTATGTTTCTAATTTAATTACCTTGTTTTACTAAAATACTAATTTTACTGTTAAATGCTATGAAGAAATACAACCAATTAAAATATGAGGCTAGATCCAATAGGGTCGCAGTGAACAAGGGCGAAGGGCCCAGGTCCCTTTCTATTGTATTGTATTGTAAAATATGAGGCAGGAAAAAACAATAACAAGAGAGTCCGACTAGCAGGAACTGCGCCATCTTAGCTCGTTTCCGTTCTTATTCTAATGTAATTTGAACAACTTGGAATTTAAACAGTTAATACTTTGTTTTCATATTTCGTGAAAACTTTAAAAACCCTTGAACTAATATCTAGATTAAAAGCCAGATTTTCGCTCCACAATAAGCAGGAAACTGGCAGTAGCCAAGCGAAAATTACTTAACCTCCTTAACGACTTCCGCCATTACAATAACAAGTAATACAAACACGCTTCTCGTTTATTTATCGGATGTTAATGAAAAAATGTCAACAGCATTTGGGGGTTATGAATACTAACAATCTAGAACTTGGAATAATTAGCCAATTAAAACGCTATTACACCCCAAAAAAACTTATTTTTTCTGAACTAAGTGATCTTGTTTAATTTATTTTTAAGGTTTTTATGGCACATTTTTACCGATTTCGGGGGGGGGGGGAGGCTGCAGCCTCTCCCCCTTATATACGCCTAAGGCTGGTTAACAAATTTTACCTTTCAAATCAGACATTTTTGTACCAAAGTTCATCAAAATTGGCCTATTTTTGAGCCTGTTAGATATATAGAATCTGAAGAAATATTTCATGTTGTAGCAGAAGATATTGTGGTAAAACTGCCAACCCCAATAGAATTAAGTGGATCGGCAAGAACTAATGGGCAGTTGTGGATCCAAGTAGACTTTTCTAGCTATAACGTTAACTAATTTTGAGTCTTTTACATACCTAACTTTTCTAATTACTAGTTTTATGATTCATATTGTAACTAATTTGCTCATGTTTGTAAATAAAAAGTAGGCTAAACTTTAATACAATCTTAATTATGTGTCTAATGAAACAATAAAATACAAATTTCTATATAAAATGTTGTTATTAACACATATCTTCCTTATAGGTACTTGATGTTGATGATCCAATGTACACTAGGGCGTGATCAATGGTACATTATGGTCTTGTACCATTGATCACGTTTAAATAAAAGATAAATATATTTTTTTCTTTACAACCGTTTAATATTCAAATTCTCAAAAAATACATATTGTGTAGGAATAATTGTGTCATCAGGAGGGAGTTTTTCTGTTGGAATATTTTGGAAAATGGCTTTTAAAAAAATATAAAAGTAAATTTTGATCCAAGGTACAACAGTCTCCCCTACAGGGTGTCGCCAAAATAAATGGCGGAACCATTTCCAATACCATATCTATAATAACCATTTGTCCAGGAAAATGGAAAAACCTAGATTTGTTTTGGGATGCTTGATTTATTCTTATATATTTTGAAACCGGTTGGGAAATCATAAGAAATTCGAAGCATTTAATCGACAGCTTATTAAATTTCCTACAAATATGGTTCTTACGCGATTTTTGATACAGTGGTCCCATTTTTCAGGAAAGATTATGACAAAACATTGACTGTTTCTATTCTGAGCTTTCCAAATGACACGGGAGACAAGAACGGAAATGCTCAAAGATGACGCAGTTCCTGTGAGTCGTACTTTTCTTGATAGAGTTATCTCATTTGGTGCATAAAATTCAAAAATGTTTGTTTTGGTTTTTTTCTTTTGAACGTTTACCTTACTCAATGAAGTTTTAATTCATACTAAATTACAAATGAAACAGCTGATCTAAACCAAACATAATAAAACAGGTGACAGTCTTCTTTGTTACTGCTTCATACCTAACTACTTCGGAGACCCGGTAGCCGTGAGGGTTAAAGGTCGATCCACACATATCCGTGACGTGACGTGACGTGGCGTACCGTACCGTGACCTTCAGTGGAAAAAAAATATCGGCTGACGAAATTCTTAGTAAACTAAAGGGGGAAATACGGTGCGTGTTCAAACATGAACGGCAACGTGACTCTCCGACACTCTCAGTGCCCTTCAAGTATCCACCGTGAAAATAAGAAATACGTCCTCGCCGATATTTTCAGTTTAAATACGGACGTGAAAAAGAGTTTCTTTGATTCACTTTTCAATATTTTCTGTGTGTGCCTCATTTTTGTAATATGAACGACGAACTTCTCATCGAGTTGGTTCGGGAACGACCAGTTCTTTACAATATGAAGGACTCCAAATACCTAAATGCCGATTGGAAAGGAAGAATTTGGCAGGAAATTGGTCTCAAAATGAACGTCGATGGTGAGTTTTTAAATTTATTATTTTACAAAATTTATTTTATTATTACACAAAATACAAAAATATTATACGAAATAGTAAATACATAATAAAAAACCGTAGTACCTACAAACAATTAACCAACTTTCAAGTAAGGACGTGATAAACGTCATTAACAAAATCATTGATCTCGGCCACCAATAGCTTGATTTTGCCAAGGAACTGATCCTGCTTCTGAAGCAAAATAATCTTTAAATGCATCTCTAATTTGAAAGGCGTGTTTGGTGGCATTTCCGCCTTTGTGAGACAAGTTCCTTAGTGCTGAGTTGACTGGACTGTAGTCGTTGCCAGAATTATCTCCACTGATGACTGGTGCACCCTCGTACCTTTCATACTTTCGTATGAAATTGTGTAAAACGCAGGTAGCCAATATTATGTTGTCCACATTTGCAGGTAATGACTGAATCCGTCTGTTGTATGGTAATTCGATGTTTGCGCCCGGGAGAGGTACGGGTCCAGGTACCGAAAAGTTGCCTGATTCAAATGCTTTACCGATGTTAGAGCGTGCCCAAATACCACCATCACTGTTCTTGCCATAGGCACCTACATCTACAGCAATAAAGTTGTAATTGGCATCAAACAAGCCAAGCAGCACAACTGAAAAAAATTTCTTGTAATTAAAAAATTGAGATCCACTTTTTGGTGGTGCCTGTATGCTGACATGTTTGCCATCTACAGCCCCGATGCAATTTGGGAAATTCCAATAGTCATTGAAATCCTGTGAGATTCTTTTCCAATCTTCTTCTGATGGTTCAGGCATCACTTCACTCATCAAGCCTTCAACTATTGCACTACATGTTTCGGTCACTATTGACTGAACAGTTGAGTGCCCCATCCGGTAGCTGAACGAAATCGTTTTGAACGAATCACCTGTAGCAAGATATCTGAAAAAAAAAAAACAAAAAAAAACAGGGTTGATAGTATTCCAAGTTTTTTGATTAATTTTGTGACAGGGCAATAATATTTGTTACTATATTACCTATAGTTTAAGTTAGGTCAGTTAATGAAAAATGTTTATGTGTAATGTTTTGTTGACACAATTGTATCCTTCTGTGTTTATAGGCAGTCAGTGCAAATCCAGGTGGAATAACATACGGGATAACTTCAAAAAGTCTTTGGGTAAAAGGAAAACAAAAAGTGGACAAGCTGCTAAGAAATTAAAACCGTATAGATTTGAAAACCAGCTACAATTTTTACTGGAATTCATGGAAGAACGCGAAACGAAGGGAAACGTAGGATCGCATCCTGACTCAGGAAACGGAGAATTTAACGATGACAATGAAGAAGAAACTCCACTAACAACCAACATTGTTTCTCCTCCACAATCATCGAACCAGCCATCTAGCCCACCATTCGAAGAACATACTACAACTAGCAACGATATACTCCCCCACCTCTGTAGCTAGCTTTGCTAGACCTACACCCGCGACTGGTAGGAAGAAAAAACCCCAACATGAGTCAGCAGCTTCTGCACTAATGAAGTATGTTATCGAGAAGAACGAAGGTAAAAACAATACACCCACCGTAACTTTAGATAACCCTATCGACTGTTTCCTGTTCGGGATATCGGCAACTTTAAAATCTATGCCTCCTTATTTGCAAAATTTAGCCAAGTCCGAGATTTTCTCCACAGTCCAAAAGTACGAGCTTCAAATGCTGCAAAATCAGCAGGGACAGGCATTTCAACATACGCCTTACACAAATGCTGCATCATTTCAACCTCGTACAATTGATGAAACTTCTTCCACAGGAAGTGCAGGAAGTGTAAGAGAATATTGGGAGGATTTTGGTGGACAACAACACTGACTCGATGCTGCAAAGTATACTTATATTGTAACCTACAATTCCTGTTTGAATAGAATAAAAATTTTAATTCCTTAAATGTTTTTTTTTTTAATATTAATCAACCCTCTGGCTCTAGTCACTTGTACATATCTGACGCAACTTATTTATAGGATTGTTATTTATAAAAATAAAAAATCAATTATAAAAAACTAGCATCAACCACAAAAGAAAACGTTATAAAAATAAATAAGTCTCAATGTTAGGTAGAGGCGAGGTGTGGTGGAGTTGAATTCACATAAATGAAACAAAGATGTTGTCACTCCAAAAATTTTTATTTATTTTAGGCAAGCGCTTTCAGTCACACAGTGACCATCTTCAGGCCAAAAGCTGTTGATCACAACTGTAGATCGTGCCGACAATTAGAGACAAACTCTCGGAGTTTGTCTCTAATTGTCGGCACGATCTACAGTTGTGATCAACAGCTTTTGGCCTGAAGATGGTCACTGTGTGACTGAAAGCGCTTGCCTAAAATAAATAAAAATTTTTGGAGTGACAACATCTTTGTTTCATTTATATAAATAAGTCTGATAGGAAACATGCCACTATAAATACGTTTGAAATATTTACCTTAAACACACGGCGAGTCTTTCTCTTGCAGAAATAGCATTTCTCCAGAATGTGTCCTTTTTCATGATATACTTCTCAATTTTCATGAGCAAAACATGAAATGCGCTTTGGCTCATTCGAAAGTATTCATAAAATTTATATTCGTCGTCCACCAAGCCTCTATACAAAGTCGCAAACTCTCCTTCCGCGCCTCGAAGCATCCATATGGGATGAACCCAGTGTCTTCTTCTCTTCTGTTCTTCTTCTTCTTCGTCTAAAATTAATGCAATTACTGCGAAGTCTTCTGTACTGAAATTCATTGTGGAGAGAAAACTCAGATAACTCGAGCAGACACGTTTGATCACTGAAGAACATTGACACGGAAAGGTACGGTACTGTGAGAATGGCAAAGAAAAATTTATCACGGATGTCACCGGATGCTACGGAACACGGAGAGCAACGGTGCCGTCCCTTCACGGATATGTGTGGATAGTCCTTAAGGCGTGAGCTCTTAACACTCCGTGCCAAAGGTCGTGGGTTCGATTCCCACTAGGGGCGGTGGCTTTTCTTTCGAAAAAAAGAAAAGGCATCAACCCTATCCTGGCTAGAAAAGGGTGGTAACCTATAGATAACCCGTCCTAAAATTCTTAGTTAATAATAAATGGACGTTAAAATTTAAATTTAAATTTAAATACCTAACTAAGAGATTGGAGGCCTGGTGGCCGTGAGCGTTAAGGCGTGAGTAGTTAACACTCCATGCCAAAGGGCCATGGTTTCGATTCCCACTAGGGGTGGTGGCTATTCTTTGGAAAAAAGAAATGGCACCAGCCCTATCCTGACTAGAGAAGGGTGGTAACCTATATAGTCGGAGAGCTGGTAACGCACTTTTCATGAAGTGTTTTATGCACCTTGAAATTTTGCTATAATGTACCTCTTGGGTAGATAAGAAGGTTAGTATGTGTTTCCTGGACATACCTTGGAACACCAGGTACTGCGCATAGGTGAAAGGTGCAAAACAATATTGCCCAAAAATAGTGTTTTATTCAGTTATTCACTATCATAAAAAATTGCAAATTAATGCAATTTTAAGATGAATAATAAATAAGGCAGACACTTTAAGGGAGTTAAAATGTAAATTAAAAAAAAAAAACACTTCGTTTTTATTGTTAATAGTAAATGAAGTTCTTTATTCAACTGCTGCGATTTAATTAATTATCATAAACATAAAAATAAATGTTGCCTATGATAGACTGCAATACACTGCGCGTAGCCGTAAGAGTGAATGAGAGCACCGCGCAGTAGTGGTTATACTCATTTAATATTAGAAATAAAACAAGTAAGTTTTCATTTTTATGTGTTGTACCCCTTAAAATTGTCTTCCTTATTTATTATTCATTGTAAAATTGCCTTAATTTTACATTAAAGATAGTTGGCTTCTGAATAAAACTCTATTTTTGGGAAATATTTCTTCGCACCTTTCCCCAATGAGCAGTGCCTGGTGTTTCACTGTAAGTCTAGCCAACACATATATACATTCTCATCTACCCAAGAGGTACATTATAGCAAAATTTCAAGGTGCATAAGACACTTCATGAAACGTGCGGTTACTCGCTCTCGGACTAATAGATAACCCGTCCTAAAATTTGTAGTTAATAATGAATTGACGTTAAAAATTTAATAATAACTACGAGATTAGTAAATTCAACAGGGATGAAACCTGCTTATGTCCCTGGCCTCATAACACAGGGCAGAAGTGATGTTTAGAAAATTTGTATATATGTTTTATGAAAGTAACCTTAATAGCTATATTTTATTGCAATACGGCATGAGGAAATAGGAATAGATTTGTTTGAAAATTGTAAATAAGACTTATGTTTTCTTAAAATATTTTATTTCTAACAAAGTCATTTTCCCCTGTTAGACATTATTGCTGGGATGAAAATTCCTATACATTTTTCTAGAAAAACATCTTTTGTACACTGAATAATTTACATAGTATTAATACAGTATTACTCTTACAGAGTATCAATAAACCCTGCATGTTCAGTTTTTTATTGAATTATACTTTAGTACAGTGTACTCACTTTAGATTCCACGCTTTACCAATTTAAAATTGAACTAACTAAAACTTTACATTAACTTATCAGTAGATTTTATTTAAGAACAAGAATTACATATGTTAACAAAATATAGGAGAATCCATATATTAAAATATATATAAAAAAAAATTAAATTACATAACATTTTACAGTAAATGATTTAGAATTTAACATTTATAGAACACTCTAGAATACTATACGTAACAAACTTTAAAAAGCAGGAAATTACCAGGCTCTAACTATTTTTACACTGTAATTTGAACTCATATAGAGACATAAATCAATAACAGTTAGGAATAAATTTTATTTGTTAATTATTACTTTCAACAAATGAATTCCTGTTTTGTCAGGTACACAAGTTCCCGAGTTAAACAAAAATTAATTAATACTATCTGGTGTGAATATGACTGAATTCTCAGCAATCAATGAAATTCCCTAGATTTTCACTCAGTGAAAATGCAAAAGAATATTTTTATTTTGAATATTTTAACAGCATCCTCTCTAATCCAGCAGTACGGAAATTCAGGGTCTCTAACAATTGAGAAGAGGAAAAAAAGTTTTTTTTTTTTTGGTCGGGTTTATGGCGTGTCAACCTAGTTTTTTTTATTTATTTATTCATAAAAGATTTAATTTCTGAACGTATACCTCATTGCAATCTACCTTGGCAATCTCAGTGTTCAAAAACATCTTCTGATTACCCATTTTTTATTTACTTTAAACAATTTGAAATTAAGTTGTGAGCACACATTTTCCAAAATTAATATTTATAATCAGGAGAAGCTAAAGGCCATAAAAAAAAAATATATATAATAAAGATTATTTTTCGGTTCCATTATAAAAAGTGCAATTAAACACTCAAAATATATAGCTTCTGCTGCACAGTTTTGAGCTCAAGGAGACTGCTAAATAAGGTCATCAAAACTGTGTATTAAAAGATTGTTTTGAACTTGTTTTTTTTTTGAGTCAACTGTGGTCATTAGCAGAAGACCAGCAAAGGACAACTAGAGACCCTGTGTTCCAATTGGAGTAACACAACCTAGATCAGGTAATTTATGTAATAAAATAGCATACTTGGTATTATATAGTAATTAAACTTTATCTGCACTAAACACTAAAAGAATTTCCTTCAATTTGGAAAAGTTAGGTGAGATTTTTTCATCCCTAAAATTATTTTATATTAATTTTATTATCTTCAGAATATATTTCTAGGTATCAATAAATAATAATATGAACGATTCAACATATATGTCAGATTTGTTCTTTATGGGAACATCATTATTAACCCTGGATTGACAGTGCCATCGACATCTACGCTAATGGCACCGGGGGTAAATTTTACCCCATACTTAAAAAAAAAAAAAAAATCAATTTTTTCTTTCGCTTTTTCATACAACAACAATGTACAGAAAAGGAGTTAAATTAAAATTCACAAAATAACTAGGAAATGCTAAAACTCAACATTGTTCATACACCAAATAATTACCCTAGGAAAACTATTACTAAACTGAAAATATTTTTTAAAAACAATGATCAAAAGCCATACAAAATAGGAATTTTATGAAAATACAATGTTCTGTCCTATTGAGACTCGTTAACAGTCAACACATTTTGGTGATCGGTAATGGCGACACATTGCCCTTCTAAACACAGAGCAAAGCGTTTTCGTCTTCCTGTCATCCTTTCTGTCACAAAATGCACATCTCACGGGTTAGTCCAAGGTAACGAAAGATGTCGAAGGTCCATCAGGAGTCGATTCATCTTCCAAAACAACAAGTATGAGAATCTTTAGTGGTTTTGGTATGTTCTTCAGTTGGGCACTAACGTCCACATGAAATTTCACCTGTTGGTAGCCCAAATTGAAGAAAAAATCTTTTCTGGGCAGTTTTCAGGCCATGTTGTCACTTGAAAAGCCGTAACATAAAAGTGATCGTCCTGTGAAGATTTATCGGATAAGCGAAAAAGTTATACGTTAACTACACCTTGGGATAAAAAATACCCCATACACAACTCGCGACCTTCTCATGCAGCAATTTGCAGACAACTTGCTATATTAGGTTATACAAGATAATGCACTTCCAAGTTTTTAGGAATGAGGAGAGGGTCTCTCTGATTCACAGAAATTAAGAAACAAGCCATAGAACAAAGTGTAGGGTAGTTTTCACCCTACGGTATCAATCCAGGGTTAACTCTATTACTCACTCAACATGTTTCTTCATTCAAGAATCATTTATCTGATCATACCAACGTTTCATTAGTAATTTTCTGATATAATCGGTTTTCAAATAAAGAGCTGGGCAAGAGTTTAAAAGGTGAAAATTTTAGGTACCCAAGCTTTTGGATATAATTGACAGAATAGGAAGCAATAAGAAAATACCTGAGTAAACCAACTAGCAACCATTTGATTCAATAGTTTCCACAAATGTCTAACAAGAAATGCTGAGAGCTACTTACAATCTTCAAGAAAATCAGGGCTTCTCCAAATCCAAATTTATTTTTCTCACTATTTCATGCACAACCAACTTTATTTGTCTAACAAATTTGATTTATATGCCAATAATAGAAATAGAGGTTTCATAAAAGAAAAAGAAAACAATTTAAAATAATTTCTGTTTAATAAACTTGGCTTTGCTTTGAGCTTTTCACTAATAATAAATGTCATTTTCAAACTGGTAGCTGTAAAATTGTTTATGACACGCTTCTTGAAGCTCTAAATTTCAAGAGCAACAAATACTCTTTTCTTTTCTGAATCCCTACTATCCATAGTTAACTATTATTTACCAGTAATTTAAACATTAAAGTAACATTTTTTATTAAACAAAATTTATCCTTTGACTAAAGAACACAAGTTTTGTGCTTATGTACAAAAATTTGTAAAAAATTAGTAATCATCTTTTTATTCAACGTCCATTGATTTACAATTTCTCTCATTTACGTCTAAGTAATCCTTGTGTTATATATTAAGGTTCATTGAATGAGGCGGCAAGTCTAAGGGAATTCCCAGGCTGCTTCCCTGTGAAAATAAAAAAATGACAATGAATGCAAGAATTAAGACTTTTGGATACTTTAAAAATAAAATGCAAAATAAACACACTTCCTCGACATACGTTATTAATGTGAGCTGAAGGAGAAGGTAGGGAAGGAACAATGGGCTCTTGAAGTAACTGGTAGGAGTTGCTCCACAAAATTGTTTATAAAAAAAAAAAAAAAAAAAATCAGTCCCGTAACAGGCCACGAGGGCCCTGAGGGGCAGATACTATAGAGGTATCTGATTCATGACCATACGGCACACTAGGGAGATAGTGTGGTCAGTACTATGCTCCGGCCGCCTGATTTTCCCCTTGGCTGCTTCGACTGCTAGAGTCATTAGCACCAACCAAGGTACCCATTATTAAATTAATTAAAGGCTGGGTCGGCCTAGGGACGGTCAGGGAGGCCGAGTTCAACCGGTGAACGAAGACACTAGAAGAAAAAATCTTTAGTGCTTGCTCGGGATTTGAACTCAGGCTTCCAGCTTATTAGTCCAGTGCTCTACCACTGAGCTAACCTCGCCCCCAAAATTGTTTATAAGGTTAATGTAAATTTGTGACGTTTCGAACGTGTTTAGGTTCATCGTCAGGCATCTGTTGTATTCGTATTGGTATTGGTGACATAAGAGGAGTTTTCTCCTTATTCTTCATTTTACCTTTATTTTATGTTCATGACAAACCTAAATCGAAAGCAGGTTTGAAATATCGCAAATATAAGTTAATGTTTTAAACAATTTTGGGGAGCAACTTCTGACAGTTACTTCAATAATACATTATTAATTTCAGTAAAACAGAAAATAAGCTCAATATAGAAGTAAAAGTCAGATAAACACAGAATTGTGTGAAATACAGAGATAGAGGGAGGTAGCTATTTGGAGGAGAAATACAAATTATTAAAAGATAGCCCTCACTGAAAGTTATAGGGGAGACCTGTCGGCCATAGGGCCCCTCTGCCTCAATGGCGTAAATAAATATCTTAAATAAAGCTGCTGCTAGCCAGTGGCAGTTAAGTAGATATGTTTGTCCAATTTCCAAATATTTGGATTGCTGGAAAAAATATATCTACCTATCTATCCTCTTTACAGCCCCACCGATGCTATCCACGAGTTCATTCATCCACTTGCAAAGAGGCACAAAATTAAGAACCTGTTCAAAAACTTGTTGGCTTATAAGTAAATTATTTTGCTCCTTTACATTTGCAGTGAACAGTAGTCTCAAGTATTAATTTTTGTTTTCATTTAAATTCTAATATCGAGTTATCGAACAGAGATTTTTGGACTGCTATTTTCTAGCCAGGATATGGCTGATGTATTTTCTTTCTTCAAAAGAAAAGCCATCGCCCGAAGTGGAATCGAATCTATTCCTTAGCACTCAGGCCACTGGGCCTCCTTAAATTTTTTATATAATTTTGTTCTGTGGTAATCACAACTTTCGAACAAACTGATTCCGTTTTTTTTTTTTTTTTTCCAGGCATATTCCTCATTAGTTGGGTATGACATCTACCGAGTTTCTTTGCAAGCAAACAAAAATAACAGGTAGGGCGTATTAATAATTTTATTCAACAGTAAACAAATTTTCCTAATGAACCAATTTTACTTTTTTAACAACACATATTTCTCTTTAGTTTTACCTGATGTGTGCAAAGTGCTATGAGCAATATAACAAAAATATTGGCCGTTAGGGGTGTATTAATACTTTGTGTACCGAGTAAACCTCCCTCCTCTGGATGAACCACTTTTACTGGTTAAAGAACTCCTTCAATCGTTGATTATGGGAATAAAATTGATCAAGTCGGCTAAAATGCATAAAAATTAGCATTAATTAAATCTTGTTACGATTTACACACTCACGTATAAACTTTTTTCAAATCTTTGTACGCTTGGGGTTGGTAAAGAAGAAACCATTTGTTTTAACTGCTTTATCACACCTGATATGTTTCGTGCCTTGCTCACAATTCTTTAGGGGCACGTCTGGTTAGGGAGTCCTCTGGTCGCCATGTACTCGCTATGGAGGCTGGTGTAGAACTATTCTAATTAGTATTATGCCAGTGTCCATAGAGAGTACATGGTCATGAGAGTACTTGCTAACAAGAAGTACCCATGCAGACAAGGCACAAAACATGTCAAGCATAAATAATAAATAAAATTGTTTAAGCAAATAGTTACTGCTTTACCGACCCCAAGTCTCCAAAGATTCAAAAACAATTTAGACAAATTTTGGGTTGTTTACATGAAGAAATATATGTATGTATGTGTGTATATGTATATAAATTTTAATATAAGGGGGGGGGGGGGAAATCTTCGATATCTAGGAGAAAGGATGAAAAATGTTTCAAAACGTTTTTTATGAGTGCAACCCCAATAGCTAAAGTCCATTGGAAAGTAATAAAAAATGAATTAAATGCCTGATGGTTGAATTAAAAAGAGCAATAATGAAAGCTCCATACCTTACCTGGGTGTTAGAGTATGCCGGTAGTTGTGGAGGAGCAGGAGCTGGAGGTACAGTAGGTATGTAGGCAGCTGAAGTTGCACATTTAGAACACTGCCTTTTCAGGGCAGGTCGCTGTCTTGATCCACGACATCGGAGAGCAAAACAAAGTTCGTCTGCCATTTCAGAGCATAAAGACTGGCTTCCCCCTCTCTAGAAAAAAAAAAAAAAAGTAATAAGCTATGTTTCACTGTCGCTTTATTATTTTTTTTTGGGGGGGGGGATTTTTTATTTTTTACTATCATGATTTCCCCTCCCTATTGTAACTATTCATTTTTATCTCAGGCAATCAAATTACTGGCTTCCAATCGTCATTCCAGTCATCTACTGGTCCAATTTTGATATTTTAGCATTAATGATATAGCATTAATGATATTTTTTTTTTATTATCATTGGTTTCTTTTTGTTTCTAAATAAACAAAATTATATCTTTTGTTTTGTTTTACATTTCGGTAACTGTCCACCTACATATTTTCCAAAAAAAAAAAAAAAAAATATGATAAAAGAAAATAAGTGCCTATTTTCTTTTCTCATAGAGTCTTTCATTTTAATTTTACAACAAAATTCAACAGATTATATAAATTGAAAATATAATGAAAATATTCTTTATAAATTTATATTTATAAGAGTAATGACAATTCTTTTTAGTGACAAGGATTTGTTTGCATTATTTTAAGTCAGGTATTAAACAGAAAGGCAAAATGATAATACTTGACACAATTGACGAAAATTAATTCAAATTTGTAGGCCCGGTGGCATTGAGTGCTAAGGTGTGTGTACTCTGTCCCTAAGAAAGTGGGTTCGAAGGGGTAGTGGCTTTTCTTTCGAAAAAAATAAAGGCATTTGCCCAATCCTGACTGGAAAAGGGTGGAAACCTATAGATAATCCGTCCTAAAATTCTCTGTCAATAAATTGACATTGAAATTTAAATAAATAAATTCAAATTTATGAATAAAGACAAAAGTTTATTGTATTTGTTGAAAGGGCTAGATTTGAGTCTTCATAGAAAATGGTTGCAAAAGATGGATTCCTTAACCTATTAACTTAATAAATCTTAAATCTTTATTGATTCTTTATTATACATTAAGATATCAGCCAGGGCCTAGAAATTCAAAATTTAAACATTTTGTCAAACTTATTAGTACTTCAAGAAACAGAAGAAACATATTTTCTTTGTATCTTGTATTCCATAAACATCCATCGATTCTCTAGTATTCATAGAACGATTCTGTAGTATTCATAGAATGGACACGTAAATTGTAATCAATGGCTATAAGAAGCAAAAACTTTGGTCTTTATAATATTTAATATTTTGTTTTCAATTAATGCCTAAGTCAAGCGTACATGAAAATACTGACAAAAAGGCAGACATTTTTTAGAAGGTAGATTAGGTGTTTCTAATTTATGAAACAGAAAAATATCAAGGAAAGTGTCAATTCCATGCAACTTACAGAGAAAGGTCTTTATTTTATTAATTTTAAGATTTATAACTTTCTCAGGAATATTTGTACTCTTAATAAAAATATATCTACCACTGATTTAATTACTAATTTTCTTTTATTAAATGGTGTCCTTAGGAGAAGATATTAAACGTAAATGTACAAATTTCTTACATACCCTTTCTGTTTGAGAGTTCCTTTTAGAATTATAGCAAAATTCACAAATGGCTATTACAACTGCAATAGCTAAGCCACATAAAAGAACAACAAAAACACCACCTGAAATAAAGGATGGAATAGTTATTAGTGTATAAGTGCATGTGTGAATATATATATATATATATATATATATATATATATATATATATACGGCCTTCTAAAAGGGGTAATTTTAGAAGGAATATATATATATATATATATATATATATATATATATATATATATATATATATATATATATATATATATAAATATATATATATATATATATAATTTGTTTCTGTCCTACAGTAAATCGGGAATTTATCCTATTTATCCTTATCAGTAGGTCCCATGAAGTAATAGCATATCACAAGATTTAGTACAGTTTATACTATAAAAAAAGAATAAAAATATAAGGTAATCAAAATAAACCAAAAGAAACATAAACAATACTAAAAGAACAAAACAACGTGAGTATAAACATAAATTTTATGCTAATTTAGCCGAATTTCAATATTGTTAGTTTTCATTTCTCACCAATATTGTCAACACCAAGAGCATTGGCTTTGCTTTCTTTTGTTTTGTCCTTTCTTATGCAGGTGTCGCCAGGGTTTTTCCACCATTTATCATAAAGCATTTGAATTTCACCTTTTTCTTGAAGTTCCAAAATTGCTAATGAAATCTTGTCTCTCCAGGGAGACCCTAGAAGAGAAATAATGTATCAGATATTGTACCCAGGTAATGGTTTATTTGTTCTGAGAAGAAAAGGAAGCTCTTATTTAATAAAGAAATATATAGTATATATATATATATATATATATATATATATATATATACATATATATATATATTTATTAATTTATCAATGATAATTTAATTAAAATTATTAATCATAAATTATAATAGGATGAACTTATTTATTGAGACTAAAGAAAATTTTTTATCATATAAAAAACCTAATGTGGATTTTTAAATAAAAACCTAAAAAGACCTATTTTTTGAACCTATTGAACAATGTTTATCACCTAAAAAAAAACCTAAAATGGACTTTTAAATAAAAACCTAAACAAAACTATTATGCCTGTTGCAAAAACCTAATTTGTCGCTTATTTTGTCCTAAATATCTGGTTATAAATATTAATTTGTAATGAACCAAGATTATATGAAACAAATTGGGAATAAAAAGTTTTAGTCTATGTTTTTTCGAGTGATCCAATTAATAGTTTTAATAGCATTTTCCTTTATTAATTTTTATATAAATATAGATTATTTATTTTATGACACACCAAAGCAAGAAAACATATATTTATGAATCAGGCAATTTAATCAAAATATAAAAAATGGATATGGTGAATACTTTCTAAAGAAGGGATTCTGGATTGTCAGCCCGGAATTTGCAGTACTCATCTCACAATCCAATTGTCCCTAACATGAAAGTAATAATCAATAAAAATGGAAAATTATATAACAAATCAAAAAAAAAAAAAAAAAATCAGTCCCGTAACAGGCCACGAGGGCCCTGAGGGGCAGATACTATAGAGGTATCTGATTCATGACCATACGGCATGCTAGGGAGATAGTGTGGTCAGTACTATGCTCCGGCCGCCTGATTTTCCCCTTGGCCGCTTCGACTGCTGGAGCCATTAGGACCCAAGGTACCCATTATTAATTAAATTAATTAAAGGCTGGGTCGGCCTAGGGACGGTCAGGGAGGCCGAATTCAACCCATGAACGAAGACACTTGAAGAAAAAATCTCTAGTGCTTGCTCGGGATTTGAACTCAGGCCTCCAGCTTATTAGTCCAGTGCTCTACCACTGAGCTAACCTCGCCCCCTATATAACAAATATGACATAAAAATAACATTCATGACCAACGAGAAGACCATCTGACGGCTTGTTGAGAAAATTCCTCGCTGCCCCTTGGATGTCGGCGCTAATGGGGCAGATACCGATGCCCCGTAAAAAAAAAAATAAATATTATGAACACAGGATATATACAGCATTTCACGATTAGCCGCACCTGCCCAAAGGTTAAAGGAAATTGATATTTCAAAAAATATGTATGAAAATTATGATGAGTACCCATTGGAGTAGCAATCCCATAGCCTTTGGTGTCGAGAAGACCACCTATTTGTGTGAGGTTACAGTCTCTCTGAACAATGTAATCCAACATAGTAGACTCCATGAGGAATGCATAATTTCCTTCTAAAACTCTTCTAATTCCTTCTTCATATGTTGATACAAAGACTTTTTTGTTTTCCATAAACCTCCACATTTTTTTGTATGTCTCTATCATTGAATCCTGAAATAGAAAAATAATTTTTATTTGCTTCTAACCATTGTATATCCTACTTTAGGAGTTGGAAAATAATAAATGGATTATAATAAAACATACTTTATTCATGAACACATAACTAATAGCATAAGTTCCCGGGCTACCTTGAGCCAAGAGCTATTTATATCATCAATAAATCTAAAACAAGCATTTTTCAAAATGTGTAAAACTACACACTGAAAAAAGTTTTTGCTTAAACAGAATTAAAAATAATTATCTTTCTGTATTCATTTTGATTCTGTTAAATTTTTAAATACATATGTATGTATTTATTAGACTTTATGTATATATATATATATATATATATATATATATATATATATATATATATATTTACTCATAAACTTTGATGATAACAATAAGTTTGTATTGCGTAGAAATTACTAGATTTTATCTACAACTGGGCTACCATCCTTCCACAGTTCATACATGTCATATGTTACACTCACATTCCTAATTTTCAGCAGCCCATGAATAATTGTTTTACGGATGAAGTCCTATTGTAATTTGTACACAAGAGTATGTCTTGTTTCGTCATTGAGTGAGAATGAGGCCATAGTCTATACCCAATTCAAAGTCTTGTAAGGGCTACTTCTTCTCTTTCATAGCTTCTGGAGCTGGAGATACATGATTTTGTAAATGGCTATGTCTCCCGAAGCTTGTTGCCATTCAAATATGAACACTCAGACAGCCACACTGAATCTTGATTTAATTTATTGAAAAAAACTAACTGCGACAAAAATCCAAAAATTTTATATGTAGTTTAAGGGGGAAAATATTAATTATGATTACCCTGAAAAATGTCATAGTTGAGCCGCTGTCAAGGGTACCATAAGCAATTTCAGTCTGTCCTGCAAGGTCCTCGGCATTTTCTATTGGTGTAATCATTCTTTCAACCGTGAGAAAAGCTGCAAGGTTTGCAGTGTAAGAAGATATAATTATGAGAGTAAAGAACCACCAAATGCCACCTACTATTCTTGTAGAAGTAGCCTGAAATATAAATAATTTATATGACAAAGTGCAATTGATAAATTTGTATACAAATAGTAATAACAATAACCATTTATATAATTAATACCTTACAACATCTATATATATTATAATTTCTCAAGTGCTTTTTTTTTTGTCAGTACGCCATGACTTCCTTAATACTTCATCAATTTTCATAAATGAGGTAAAATATTAAAGCTTTTCTAAACGGTTTTTTTAAATACCGCCGTCGACCTATCGACCCTCTATCGAGAATAGAGATCAACATCAATAAATGCTTCTATTCCTTTACTCATGGGCATATATAAGGGGGGGGGGCGAGGGGGCTGTAGCCACCCCCCAGAAATTTTGATTTAATCAGTAAAAATATGTAATAAAGACCTTAAAAACAAATTAAATAAGATCATTTAGTTCAGAAAAAATAATTTTGATTTAATAGTGTTGTAGTCGGCTAACTATTTCAAGTTTTAGATTGGTAGTATTTCATGCCCCCCAAATTCTCCCAGCTCCCCCCCCCTCTGAAATATTTCCTCTACACGCCCATGCCTATACTAATGGCACTAGGGATCTGGACAGAAACACGCTAAGATGACACACTTCCTGTGAGTCAGAGTTTTTTAAGATTAGAAAAAGTTTTTCTTACTTTATATAAAACTGTTATTTAAAGTCCTCATTAAAAGTAAAAAAGAAGAAGAAAGACTAGAAATAACTTCATTGCTTCTGGCTGCGTTATCATAGCTTACCTTAGGATTAAGATCAGACCCTTGTTGCATCAGCGTTCCAATTGTGAACCAAAAGGAATTAGCCATTGAAAATTGATTTTCAACGAGGTCATTTTCCATGTCACAAGGATGAGGATTTTGCCACTCGTAGGGGGAAAACCGTGCAACAATAAACATTGTTATTGACACCAGAACATAAGCAGCCAGAACGTACAGCCATATTTCCACTGCCAAAGGATTCATGAATGAAAATAGCCTTGTCTCTTGGCTTGTTGGTACCTGAAAAAAAAACAAAAAAAAAAAAAAACTTTCAAAAGATTTAGTTCCAACAACAAAATTCATTTTAGGGAAATCATTTCTAAAAAAAGATCTAGGTAACTCTCTGCTGCCATTGTAGTAAAATTAACTTTATGTTTTTCACCATATCAACTTTTGGACAATTAGGTGATCTATCTGCTGGGATCACCCGTCCACGTAAGACGTTGCATTACTTCAGTGATCAACGGAAACCGGTGCATTAAATGTGATATTGCTCTTCGCAAACTCTCTTTATAATAAGAACCAAAATATATTCACGGAAATGATTCAATGATTTTATCAACAAGATAAAATGTAACGTGTTATGAAGGTGTTTTTATCCACTGGAAACCATATTTTTTGATGGAATGGCTTCCATCAAAGAACTTGTGCGCATATATATATATATGTATATATATATATTCATATTCATATATTCATTTATATATATATATATATATATATATATATATATATATATATATATATATATATATATATATATATATAAATGAATATATGAATATGAATATATATACATACATATATATATATATATATATATATATATATATATATATGTGTGTAGTACTTCTTTTTAAGCCAAGATATATATATATATATATATATATATATATATATACACATACATATATTTATATATAGAAGGGCAACAAATACAGAAGAAGTAATGAATATGATTTATAAATCATAGCTCTACTAGTTTCACGCCTCACCACCAGCACCTCATCAGGAGCATTATTTAAAGCTATTTACTGCCTTAATAGGATAGAACACTTTCCTCTGTCAGGGCCACATGATGACTGAAGCTAAGTACAATGGTGCCACCGATCAACTGGTTTTAATAAATGAAGCCCATTCATTGAAAATTGATACCCGAAACAACTGTAGTCAAATGAATCATAAAATTTTATATCATTATACCAATTATTAATGTTTTTAATTAAGCTATAACATATTTTATTCAGATTTCTTATTTATCTTTTTTATTCATTCCTTTATTCTTGTTTTTTAATGTGTGTACATTTTATTTTAGTATACGTTTTGTTACATTCTTGTCTTTGTCCTTGATCTTAACATAGTCAAAATTAAATTTATATCCATATTCAAAAGAAATTTATGTTAATCTTCATCCAAATTTTTAGCATACTGTTTTATCCTGTTCCTATATAACAATTGACTCAACTCAATCTAGACGTTTCAAAAAATCTATAGGTTTATTTTTTTTCAAGCTGCTTTTGCCCTTCTTTCCTTCCCAAAATACAGAGAGAGAGAGAGAGAGAGAGAGAGAGAGAGAGAGAGAGAGAGAGAGAGAGAGAGAGAGAGAGAGAGAGAGAGAGAGAGAGAGAAACAAAACTGGCTGAAAACTGCCATAGGAAATGCCTAACGTTTTAATTGGTTATTGTTTGTTTTTTTTTGTTTTTTTTTTTGTTTTTTTTTAATTGCATTTAATAGTAACATTATTATTTTAATAAAATAAGGTATGAAAATGAGAAACGTATTGGTAATAGTGTTTCCCTTGGCAAACGCTGAGAAGGTGAAGGGAGTCATTTCCGCTTAGAATACTATCAGTTTCCTTTTTAGCACCTTAAATCTTCTTTCTCTTTGAGATGTCATTTTATATTTTTTTTTTAAAGATCGAAACCTACCAGTAACTGCGTATACTCCTTTGCTAATGACTCTAGGGACATGAACGGAACCGCGCTAAGATGACGCAGTTTCTGCGAGTCGGACTTTTTATCTATATATTGCCATGGAATGTCAGTCAATAGGAGAAGAAAGGTAGAGGAGAGAAATAAAGTAAGTGAGGAATAGGAGGAAAGGTGTGGGTAGAATGAATGAGATTGTAGGTGCCTTGATCCTAGATAGTGGAATCCTGTCAGTTGTGTCAGTGCGTCCTATATTCAAGCCTCCATGATCCAGCTTACTCAAACAGGTACAAATTCAATTTACACACCTTAATAAATGTCAAAAAGAAGTAATCACACGCTCTGTTGACAAAGAATTATTGTAACTTTTTCACTACTTTTTTATTCTTACGTTTCGAAGAATTTATTCACTCTGGTACATAGATTTGTTTCTAGATTGTAGACAAAATCAGATTAACATATAAGATTTATACTAATAAGAAAGTATATATACTATAAGAAAGTACACCGAAGGCCAATTAATAAAAACTAAATCTACAAGTAACACTTGTAATGCTAATGACCTAAGCAGTAGACGCACCCAAAAAAAAAAAAAAAAAAAAAAAAAAAAAAAAAAAAAAAAATTACAAGAAACACATCGTGATTGGAGGCTTCTTCAGAAGCTAAATCTATTTTTACATCTTACCTGTTGAAAGGAACCTTCTGCAACAAAGGTCACAGTATTAGTTTCGGTTTATGTTGTAATATAACACAAATTACGACCACTAAGTGCAGGTTAATAATCTGGTTCCGAAATAAACCCCCAATTCTCATTAACCGTTTTGCTGGTTAATGAACTTTACAAATTCCCAGAAACTTATTTTTTCGGCTTTATTAGAGCGTTTTCTCCCTTTGGTGTTAGGGACCTGACAATCCTGAAAATCGATTTCCAGAGATTGCTCTAGCAGGAAATCGATTTTTAATCCATGAAACTATCGAATTCAAACAGCTGTTTTGTCAAAGATCATCCTATTAGTTTAGATGGGGTCTCCCGTGGTCTAATGGCTAGCGCCTTGGATTCATAAGCGGGAGATGGTGGGTTCGATTCCCAACCTCCGGCAGGAATTTTATCATCCCACGGCTCGCTGGTGAAATTCCTCGCTACGCCCTGGATGTCGGCGCTAATGACCTAGATGTAGATGTGCTGTAAAAAAAAAAAAAAAAAAAAAAAAAAAAAAATTAGTTTAGATGTGCCCCTGCCTGCGGAAGGTCCTCCTTCGAGTCAGCTGAGGCTGATGTGATATATACTTTGCTCCTGAAGAGGCGTCAAGTGGCGCAAAACGGGTAGAGCACATAAAGAAAAAAAAATATGAAATTTAAGTTTTCATAAAATATGACATTCTGCCAATTTTGAAAGATTTAGTTGAGAACACGGGTTACAATCGTATTATATATATATATATATATATATATATATATATATATATATATATATATATATACGAAAGATGATGTATATATATATGTATGAAAGATGAAGACAAAACATGAACTGTTTCTATTCTAAACTTTAAAAATTACACACTAAAGATAAGAACAGTAACGCGTGGAGATGACGAGTTCCTACGAATCGGGTTTTTTTATTTTTCTTGTTTCAGTGCCTGGCCTATAAATGACCGCAATTAACTTTTAGCCTTCTTCTTTCCTCCTCTTTATGATTTTCTCGTAGCCCTGCTGCCCTCCACAAATCATTTTTCTGGTCACGATCTAACTTAATTTGGAGTTTTGGTTGGAGCCGTACTAGCAATAACGTTTTTCATCTTAGCCATCTCCTGGCTGTATTCGTCCTGCATCATAGAGAACGGGGTTTAGTTACTCCCTTAGCCTGCACCTACATTGGACCTGTATTCCTCCCGATTGGATCCGATCCGATCCGATGGCTCGTCAGTAATGAACTTGTAGTGAAGTGAAAATGAGTTATTAATTTAAGAAATACCACCTAATAAGCATAGAAACCTTTGATTACCTTGTTGGAGGTATGAAGGAGGAGTTCAGAGGCCAATCAATCTTCCGGAAGTATATCAGTCCCGTAAAAAAAAATCTTAGCGCAACAGTTAATTTTTAACTCTTACACTACGATAAGAGAAACATTAGCATTCATATTTTAAAATAATTTATAAGAATGGCTGCTAGAAGGTTATAAACATCTTCCCACATAATTTAATAAACAAGAGAAACAATAACAAAAATGTGACTAGACAAAGTTGTTCTAAATTTTATTAGCTTTAATAATAATAAAAAAAAATGCATTGAAATCGGTTAAGATTTAGAGACTGTAGAGTTTTTTGAAACACAGTACTATGTCGTTTGGCGCAACTTTGTGTCGGTCTTTCGATATCGGTGTAGAAACAAACATTGAACGGCCGAGAATTTGGAGTCGTCGGATCGGGTGGGGACCAATGTAGGCACCAGCATTGAGATGCTTATGTTTGTTTTTCTTCCGGCAGTCGGTGGCTATCGGATCGGGACCAATGTAGGTGCACCCTAAGGATCTTCTTGCTACGGGAAGAGGTAAACAGATTTGTGAAATAATTCACAATTGTCATATTATTGTCAAGTTAGTGTTGATACTACTTTATAGAAGTCTTTAAATTATACCTGCCCATTCAGTTTTTCATATGAACTTACTGGTATGTTCTGTGGAATATTAAGTATTTTTCTCTGTCAAGTACATTAAAATGTCCATCCGATGGGTTATTCAAACAAGATTATCTCGTAAAATATTCAACCTAAGACGCTGAACTCGATCTCATCGTAAAGATAATTGAATAGGCTACAGCTTTTGATTCGAAATGGTTTTTCCTACAACGCTTAGTTTAAGTGATAAATCGGGATTTGTCCAAAAAAAAACAAAAAAAAAAACATGGGTTTTTGCGCTTTTCTCGAAAACGAAGCGAAAACGAGGGCCAAAGGACTTTTTGACTTAGTTTTTCGAATCCTCATCGATATACGAAGTCTGTCGGTTTAAGACTGGAACACCCTGTATATATATATATATATATATATATACTATGACAAGGAAATGAGGGAACACATGGAAATAAAGTGGCTTATTAAATTAAAAATGTATTTTACCTTGAAAAGTATGCTGATGCCAAGATTCATGAATGGTTTGGTGAAATCTATAACACTTTCCCTAGCGTAGTTTATTGTCATTGAACCAACGGCTAGATCTGCTTTCTGGAAAATAGTAGTCTGCTTTTAGAAACATGTTGCTTTGAGCTAAACAAATACAAGTTATTAAGAGCTTTGTGATTTGGCATCTAATCAGCAAGAGGAAAATATGACTTTTTGATAAACCTTCCAAGGACTGATAACATTACATTTACTATGAAGATTTTTCAAATTGTATTTTCAAAATTCAAACTTTTATCTTTGTTGTTCATTCATTTGCTCCATCAAATGTGACTTAAAAACGGAAATATTAAAGATTAAATCTAAGACTAACAGTAAACGGTTCAACTCTACAGCTAAAGAAAATTATAAATAAGATGCGAATGGTAAGATATCTAAAGACTGTGCATTTCAAACAATTGGCCTAATTTACATACAAATTAAGTACTAATTGAAGCATTAAAAAGCTAACATACCCTTTATGTTTAAAATTATATTTAAAATAGTAATTAAGAAAGAGACTTACCTTGTGATCTGCGCCAAGCAGGTTGGACGATAGAATGGACATACTCAGTTTGTGAATGTCATGAACTGAAATTTCTCAAATTATTTATTTTCTCAATTAGATTTAGATATAGTTATCTTAAGGGTACCCATACACGGTGAGACTGCGCAGTCTAAATCTTAAAATATTTCTCACCGCGTATGAGGCAGCCTAGAGGCCAGAGTTGAACAGTACAGTCCATCGAAGTCGAATGAAAACACCAATAGATTAACTGCACATTCCAATGAGGCAGGGACTGTGCAGGCCATGCTTGACGTTAGTGGACAAGAGGATATTTGCTTCACATACAGTGAGCCTACTATAACTGGACTGTGCAATCCCGGCCTGAGGTTTGTTAACTTATCGTGTGTGTGCTAGACCCATTCAGTCCAAACCTTGAGGCCAAACTTTGTAATCCTTGTCTTGAGATTGGAACTGAACGTGTAACCTTCAGTATTACAAATATTAGTATACAAATTTTTATTGCTATCTCTGTTTGTGGTACGCTCAGGGGTACGAATGTGAGTGTGTTTATCAGCAAATTTAAATATATGTGTGTAAAAACATAGGCTACAGGGTGCGTTCCGAAAGTAATACAATTATTATTTTTTTAAAGGAATTTATTGAACAGATTTACACAAACACTTACAATTCTTCAAAGTACTGTCCTTGGCTCTCTACACATTTTTTTTCAACGATTCTTCGATCACCGATAGGGTTGCCGTAATCTGAGAAATCAGAAATAAGTCTGCTGAGGGAAGGTCTGTTAGGGAAGTGGGACAGCGTTTGTACCTGGAGTTTGGCCAGGACTCGTTGCACGCTGTGGCAAGGCGTGTTGACCTGACGTGGTCAGGTAGCGGGGGTGATGTTTCTCTTCCAGAAGACCCTTTTTCGGAGTTATTCCAGCAAACCCATTTAGTAGGCAACGGTAACTTTCTGTTGTTGAGGAACCAACTCCTTATGGATGACGTTGTCCTTAAAGGCTATCTATTTCTTAATAGAAATGATTTATTAATCTTCGCTCGATTAGTTTCGGACCTTAAGTATTTCATTTGGAGCTAAAAGTACAATTATTCACAGCTAGAGTAAGCTAGGAGACCATCCACTATCGGACCACAAAAAACCTAAATAAATAAGACTGATTAACTTCACTTTCAACAGATTTGACAATAAATTTTGTCAAACGCTTGAATTTTTCGGAAAATTATTATTTAAGCTAACCCTCCTGTTTAAATGTTTGAAATGGAAAGATAAAATAAACCTAAACGGGTTGAAAACTAAAAGCAAACAAGAGTAATTTTTCATCGAAGAGTAATTTTCAAACGAATTGAACCAAGTACGCTCTTTCCTTCTTTTTATATATTTGACATTCGAGCGCCATCAATAAAATGATTCGCTCTTTATAATAAAATACTTTTTACTAAATGTGAATCACAACCACTGTTAAACTGCAGGCTGCGATGGGCGGATCATATTGCGAGAATGAAGGAAGATAGCTTGCAGAAGAAGAAGCTGGACATGGCAATCCTTGGAAAAAAGTGAAAAAGACGTAGACCAAGAAAAGATTAGAAAGACGAGGTAGCAAGAAATGTTGCGAAGTTGGGCATCAAAAATTGGAGGAACGCTACCTAAGATCGGGCAGATGGAAGGGAAAAGTCTGAAAGGCCAGGAGTCACAAACACCTGTAGAGCCAGGGAGTAAGTAAGTGATTCACATTTATTTGTTTTATATCATAAGAGTATTTTAGAAATTAGAGTAGCATATATGTGTGTACTTTCAAATGTAAATAGAAACGGTGCCTACATTATAGTAAAGAATATTCAAATTAAAAAAAAACAACAGTATTTATATATTTATCAATTTAGGCTTCCAAACTAAGGCGATTAGCATGATTACAGTTTACAAAAATTTAATGAATAAAATTAAATGAACATTATACTTCTTTTAAATACTATTAGTAGAAAGAAGAATATTTAGTCTAAAACTAGCTGAATACCCGTGCTTCGTCACGGCAGATAAGTAGTTATTTTATTGCGTTAAATAATGTATCATCAAAATTAACGCTCCTACATAATTTTGTGCAGTTTATTATAGCACGGTTCCCGTCATACTATATGTTATTCATCAATTAATAAGTAATTAAGGTATAATGTTTCTTGACAACGGAGCGCTCCGGACCAGTGACAACAAACTGATAACGTCGAGATAACCCATTACCTATAGGTTAGAAGTAACAGCAGCTTAACCAGTACAGGTTAAAATTCGTTGTCAATAATAAATGTACGTTAACATTTAAACATTTTTGTTTCCAAGATGTCATTTGGAAACACCCATTATATTTGCGAGCATTACCAAGAAGTGCTTTGACTGGGGATGCGGGTGAGGAGGCTGTGCAATGGTTCAGGATATTATTACCTCGGATGGACCATCACCAGGTATAGCGTTAACTCTATGTGGGACAAAATCACAGTTTATTTCTTGTAATTCAAGGTCTGCCATCATAGTTTAAATGAACCGCAAATAAAAATAATATGAAATATACAGTACGGTAACAGCTGTATAATTCGGAGGTCCAATTAGAAACGTGAACGTTTCCGAATACTTAAGTCCAGGGGCGTATCAAGGAAATAATTTCAGAGGGGGTGCTGGGAGCATTTGGGGAGAATGGAATACTAACAATCAAGAAACACTTGAAATAGCGAACCAAAACGCTCTTGCACGCAAAAAAAAAAAAAAAAAAAAAAATCTGAGCTACCTAAGTGATCTTACTTAATTTTCTTTTAAAGTTTTTATTACACATTATTACTAAGCTTGTCGCGCGTCAAGCGATTATCTTTCCTACATAATGATCTTAAAGAGATAAGCATTGTATCGTACCATTACAGGACACATTCAAACGAATCCATAACATATTTAAAGCAAGGTTTTAAACTAGATAACTTTTAGGAAACTTAAGTATTCGCGATCTAGACAGTGCTGAAGAAGACAAACTATATTAGCACTGTGTTAATAGTTTTTTCATTTATTCAATTGACAATTTTTCAAAATTGATAATCCAATTCCACAAATCCTTAACTGTTCTCAACTTCTTAACTTTTTGGTAGCAAGTCCAAAGTTTTTTTTTTTTTTACTTTCAAGAAGTAGAAGAAGTTTGAAGTTCTGAAATACGTGACAGGGTACAATTCTGCTATATTGCTTCAACTTTTGAATGAGGAGGCTGTCTCGGGAATGAAAAATATCTTCCTCGAACGTTCATGTTAAATATTATAATCAATACTTTTAGCGCGTTCCCTCTCTTCCTTCAAAGGGAGGGAAACCACTTATGAAGTCGATCTTATGACTTTATCCGGAGGGGCCGATGGGATATGTCCACGTTTCAGATCCCATAGGTCACGAAAATACCGGTGGCTCAAATTTGTATATATATATATATATATATATATATATATATATATATATATATATATATAATGGGGCAAAGATAGCTCAGTGATAGAGCACTGGACTATTATGCTGGAAGACCTGAGTTCAAACCCCGGCGCACTAAAGATTTTTCCTACTAGTGTCTTCGTTCGTGGGTTGCATTCGGCCTCCCTGACCGTCCCTAGGCCAACCCAGTCTAAATTAATGGCTACCTGAAAAAATGAAAATCAAGCGGCCTGAGCATAGTACTGACCACACTATTTCCCTAGACTTGCAGTATGGTCTAGAATCATATCCCTCGAAAGTTAGATGTTCAATAAAAAACATAAGCCCGATAACCTGCAAAATGGATATGTCAGGAGTGGGGATTTACTCAAAAACTCTGGGGTGGTGTGGGGGGGGGGAGGAGACCTCTGGAGTTTCCAGTAAACATCATACGGCTGGTGTATATCTCCCTAGTGTGTTGTATGGTCGAGAATTGGAAACCTCTACAGTTGCAGAACCCTAGGGCACTGTTAAGAGATTGATTTCCTTTTTACTTTTAATTTTCAGGAAATTCCAGAACTACCTGGAAGAAAGTCACACTCTTAGGCACTGCGTCATCTTTGTGAATTTTTGAGTTCTTATCACTAATAATTTGGATGGCTTGGAATTGATATAGTTAATATTTTGATTTTAGTTTAATATATTTAAAAACTTTATTTATTTATTTTTTTTTTTTATTTATTATTTATTTTTTTATTTGCTTTAAATACTTATAAAAGTTCTTTATCAAATAAAAAACTTTATTTTTTTATTAATTTTTTTAGTTAATCAGAGACAATGGAATAATTTTTATTATTTGTTTATATATTAGCCATTTTCATATAATTAATATGACCACTTAGTTTTATATTTTATTTTTTTTTCTTGATTTTATTTTTGATGTATGAACATACTTAAATGCTTAATTTTAAAATAATTTTCAATCACTAAAATATTCTAGATCTTTTGCAACTTTTTATAATTGTTTCGTCAGTGGTTTCTACCGCCAATTTTTGAAAAAGAGCGAATCGCTACTGTCGCAAGCTCTGCATACAATATAAGTAAATAATTAAATGCTTAATTAGGTATGAGTATATTGTATGAATATGATATATAGGCATACATTACCTAAAACCAATATGCGCGAATATTTGTACACATGAGTGAAAAGTACTCAAATTAACTTATTCTGGTTGTTCTTGTCTTCGTTTTTGTTCTATGTTTTCCCATATTGTTCTAAGTGAAAATCCCATAACTTCTCGTGTCTGTTAATAAAATAATATTTTGTTTAATACTTTCTTAACGTAGCCGAAGTTTAAGTATTTTAGTTTGTATGAATGTTAAGCACCTAGAAAAAGTTTCAACTGAATCTATAATTTCTAAAAAAACAGAACCGAAAATTAGTTACAAAACTATTCCATTTTTATCGAAAACCTTTGCAGCTATCACCTTAAAAATTCATTCGTTTTCCTACGTTAGGAATCCATCAGGGTTTCTTTTTTTCTAGCTTAATAAACAGAGATATTTTTAATATAATTTACAGGAATCGCTTCTGATATTTTTCATAAAGAGAGATAGTGTTGAAGTTACAAGTTTTAGGAAAAACATAATGTTAATTTTAGGTATTGGGTCGAACTATCGGTTGTCATGTAAACATTTGATAGTTTTATTTAATTAATAGTTTATTCTGAATGTCTTGAATACAAAATAATAAAACGTTCAGCTCAAAAGCTATAAATAAAAAAAATATCCAACACCTAAGCAATATATTAAATATTTCGAAAATGGGTAACTTTTGAATAAAGCTTTATGGACTTAAAATTGTTTGTTTTGCCCAAAACTGTCAGACGACGGAGGCGGGTCGACTTACCAGTAAGCGTGTAAATAGATCACTACTTCGCCTTTCTCCTTCAAGTTGTAGTTCAAGAATTGAGTTAATTGTTTTAAAATTAATTACAGAACCACCAAGTGAGCGATTTGTAAACTGAAGGCTCTTGACGAAGCATCCTTTTAATTGAAGCAGTCTAAATATTGACAAGAGCGCCTTGCGTGTGTACTCTTCCCATTGACGAAATCTACGGCGTTGAACTACCCCAAACCACAGCCTCGAGACAGCAAAGGCCCCTTGATACATTAGTAAGACCTCAGGATTTCTTGTCAATTCACAGGTAGGATTGTATTGTTTACAGCGAGGATCATTTTGACGGTGCATTTCAACAGGATTGGAATTTCGAAGGATTCAAGGTTCATAGATGGAGGATTACAAAAGGGCCAATGGCCATTCCACGTTGGATACATCGGGTTTCGATCGATCACCGAAGATAAGCAACGTTGAGCCTGGTTGGGTGACAAGGGTGGAAGGGTAGCAACCTGTAGATATCCGACACTAATAGTCCAGCTGTTTCCCAGGGCCTCCGAAGAATTACGGGCCCCTGTTCAACAATCTTTACTGGCCCCTTTACCCTCCCCCCAAATCCATAAACATTACCAAAAAAATTAATGGAATTATTTAAAATTGAAATTTCACTGAAAATATAATTAAATACATTGGTAGATATATAAATTTGTTATTTCAAAGGCCCCTGCCCAATTGTCCACTGTGCCTCTCCACTAGTGGAAGCCCTGCTGTTTAAACCTGGAAAAAAGAAACAAATATCGAGAAGGCAGTTGAAATTTGTCACGATGGTCCGCATCAGGCCTCAAGCTTTTCATTTATGGCTCTTAAGGCAATTGAAAAGGAATTATGAAATCCTATTTAGTTACAATTAGGGTTCGTTGGCTGGTTATAATTTTAAGTATCACTTAAAATGAGAAGGAATTTCTGGTTGTTTGTAATATAGCTTTCCGAGCAGAAGTCGAAGTGGACGTGTAATTTTCGCTAGTTTAAGTTTTCAGTACATAATGGTGACTGGATCTCTTCATGATAATATAGTTCAGGAAACGAAGAGTTATAGAGGGAAATGTTTGGAGCACAATTTTTGACTTCGTAACTTTGTTGGGACTAGTTTGGAGGTGAACATATCTAAAGTCCCCGCCCGTAACCTCTGAGTCGGAGAAGGTCCCATTTTTAGGGGTTTCGCTTATATATTAAGCATGCGTCCTAGGAACATGACCATTCTATACAATAAGAAAGCTGATGAAATTTTCTAAAAGATCAACCCAATTATGTTTTTCGATGTATCTTTAGTTTTTGACATATCCGTTCTTGAGCGTGTGTAATTTTGGGAAAAACACTTTATGCTCTTTTTGACTGAATTATTTTTAAACGATGTAGAGCATTACAATCCCTTCAAATAATATATATTACTTTACTAGGTTATATAGTATCCTTCAAACGTTAAACAATTTCATTGTTCATCGTGAAATCTGACATTTTGCGACAGCTGTCGACTCTGAAAATGTATCTTTCATTTTCGCACTATTTCCTGTCAACATATTTTCCGAAATATGCACTACTATATAAACATTGTGAGTACTGGACGTGTAAATAGCACAGGATATATAATTGTGTGCTCGTTGACAAGGTTGGCTTCTTAACTAGTCCAAACAAAGTTACGAAGTCAAAAAATTTTGTTCCAAGCATTTCCCTCTATACCTGTTTTTGAAAATTCGATTTCTATTTCGGAAATGGGGTGCTAGTGATTTTGTTTAACAATTGTTATACATTAAAGAAAGTGCATTTTAGAAAACACGTTTATTTTTATAAATAACCTCAAAACATCAACAATGATAAAAACAAGTTGTATGTCTAGAAAAAATCGACGATGTTCTCCAAAATCTTTTCAATCAATACCACTTGGATGGAACATTTTCTTCTAGGCGTAACTTCAAGGGATACCCTGAAGTCGCAAACCTTTGTACTCGGTATGAGTCTTTTGCTCTGTAGAAACCTATGAGCATTGCAATCAGTCCTGATATTGCCAATTAACTGAAATTTGTTCATTACGTTTGTGTCAAGATCACAAATGAAACTATAACAAATTTGGTAAGGTTATCGCTGTCGAAGTTATTTAATTAAAATAATCACAGTTACTGATAAAATCACTGGCACTCCTTTTCCGAAATATTCCCGAGAATTCTTTGCCTGGGCTGATAGGTGTTTAACGTTTTCGCGAAATATTAATTACACTTATTCCTACATTTACAAATGATCTTTATGGATAAGAAGTTGATCATGACGCATCTCCTTTGAGGAGGGCTTTTTTTAATCTGTAGGCGGAAATAGTTACAAGAAATAAAGAGAAGGAATAAGGAATAAAAAGGATTTGTCTGAGAGAGCAGGGGAGGGTAATAAAGACGCCGATTAGGTGGGTCTTGAAAAGGAATCAATTTGAATAATCCTTTCCTGGTTCTGGAGGATTGCCTCTTGTCCATGAGAGAAGAGGTATTAGAAGTGGCCTCAGTTTATGCCTCGCTGTCCACTTCAACCTCCTTTATAGCCATTCTTATACCAAGTGGCTCTTCAAGATAATTTTTTTATCTCTCTTTTAACGCGATCGCTTAAAAAAAAATTCTAAGCCTTTTTAGAAATTATACCCTCCGAGCGAGGATAAAGAAAGTAATTTCCTCCTGTAGTCATTGTTTTGGGGTTGGACTCGACATATTTTTCGAGAAATGACTTAAAATCTTATCAATCCTATTTGCTAGGCATGAAATATTACCCCTATTAAGGTGGTTTTCTGTACAGATTTACCGCGCATGTGCGCTCGGCGCTAGATGAAATGTTGGGGTTTGCAGATGACCCCTATTATTATGCACATTATATTGCGTGGAATTAAAAAACCTTTAATTAAAATACCTTTGCTGCAAACCGCATTTCGGTATATTTAAAAGCAAGTTTTGTGCGATTCAAATTTTCTTGTTTTTAATTAAAAAGATTTCTTGTAGACCCTTACAGAGGTCGGTTATGAATGTGTGATACATGACTTTGATGTATTCGTTTTTCAACTTCCTAAAAAAAATATGGCCGATCCTCTAAAAGAAATACATATCTTAATAACTAACTAACTAAGCTAAAGCTATCTAATCTCATCATTCGTGTTATCTATCTTATCATTTGTATCTGATATTCCTTATTGGATGATGGTTCATTATTTTAGCAGCAAAGGTTTTTTTTTTTTTTTTTTTTTTTTTTTTTTTTTTTTTTTTTTTTTTTTTTTTTTTTTTTTTTAATTCCCTTCGAAATGATGTGCATAATATTAGGGGTCATCTACTAACCCCAAGATTTCATCTAGCGCCGAGCTAAATTAAGTAAATATGTTTAAGTCCCGAAATATTTCGAAAGCTTAGGTCAAGGCCTGCAACGTTTACCTCTGGCATTTTTTCCTCAGACCAACCGTTTGGCCGCAAAATTAGTTTGAGCCGTCTTATTTGGGACAATAGCTTTTAGTTATTTGAAGGCTTAGTGTCAGTAAGTTACAGCAGTCTTTTGTATTACACCACTTTCTTTATTATTTATGCCCTTCATATAATTACGCCTGTTTCATTATAGGATACATGAGACAAAAGGAGTGTCCTTGATGTGGTGACACGAAAAGGCACGAAACATGTAGGGCATAAATAATAATTATTCATTTAAATTTTAACGTCTGTTTATTATTAACTACGAATTTTAGGACGGGTTATATTTAGGTTACCACCCTTTTCTAGCCAGGATAGAGGTGATGCCTTTTCTTTTTTCGAAAGAAAAGCCACCACCCCTAGTGGGAATCGAACCCACGACCTTTGGCACGGAGTGTTAAGTGCTCACGCCTTAACCCTCACGGCCATCGGGTCTCCAAATAATAATTTAAGTGGTGTAATACAAAAGACTGCTAGTTTACCCTAAGCCTCCAAAGTACTAAAAGCTTTTAAGAAATATTTTGAGTTATCTGCAAGAATATATGTAAAAATGAAAAAGAATAAGCTATAAATAAAGATGGTTTTGGTCAAGATCTTATGCAATTAAGAATGTGTTATAATTAGGGACTGGATTCTTAGATTTTCACCTATTTTTTCCCTTTCTGCTAAACATGATGATCGGGGTTTTATATGATTCGCGTCTTGTAGTATCATTCATGCAAATTTGGAAGAACCTAAAAAAACCTATTCAGGATGATATCCCCTAAAATCACCTAAACAACGATGGAATGACCTAGACAGACCTAATCTTTAAAATAGAAAATAAAATTCAATGAACTCATTTCCTCGATCAAACAAATTTTCTTAAAAGCATATTCCTGGTCCAGACGTTCAGGTGAATTTTACTAGGAGTGTCGCTTCCACCAAAACCCATTTTAACCCACTGGGGAAAAATAAAAACAGTTGTTGACGCTTGGGATATGAATGAAGCAGCTGTCATTTCTAAGGCTTCGATGTTCATCTAGAGCAACGAGATTCGTGCTGCACTCGCATTCCTACGAGCACATTCTGATCTTCCAAATCTCATTGGAAAATTGGAATCGTCAACACTCGAGCTAAAAGAGGCGATGAAATACTCCCCTATGACGTCTTGTGACGTAAACGGGCGCATCTTTATCTTTCTCCGCTTTTAAGACAGTTCTCTAAGACAACAGGAAGAATTTCACCGTCAAAAACATGGGCACCTATATGGTAGTTTACTGTAACAAGGGGTAATACCTATTTTAGTTTGATACTTTCCCTTTTAAATTTTAAGATTTAATTATTTGGTTTTTAACATAGTTAAGTACGTTTCTATAGGAAGTGAAATTCTTCCTGATGTTCTTGAGAAGTTGGAACTCTTTACTAGAGAAACTTGTCCTTTACATAATTTTTTCTCTTGTTTTTTAGCGGGGTTCCTCCCTCCTCCATAGGGAGGAACCCCGCTTATAAGGTTGATCTCATGACGCAATCCGGAAGTGCCGACTAGAAAATTTTGCGTTTCAGAACCCCTAGAGAACGAAAATAATGGTGGTTAAAATTTGTGTATATATATATATATATATATATATATATATATATATATATATATATATTTGTCTGTTCGCGACTCTGACAGGTCAAAAATGGTCCGATTTTGATGAAATTTCGTACAAAAATCTTTCGTTTAATTTGAAAGGTCAAGTTCGGTAACCAGCAGAATCCGTCCACCGGAACATGGTTTTTGGAGCGAATGTCGCGCGAAAAAAATCGTTCCGCTTACTTCATATGCTTGCAAGTACTCGTTTTTTAGGCTTCTTGGCCTCGGAAAACGAATGAAACAATTTTCAAGGCGATAGCGTTTACCGTTTTCGAGAAAATTGGAAAAATAGTTGTTGAATACCGTTTTTGGTTTGGGTACTTAGAATCATGGGATTCATTTGAAACATTTTCTGCATGTTCTACTTTCATTAAAACTAATATCTTGAACAGATAAAAAGTTTTAGTAACTTTGTATACTTTCCTTAATATCTCGAAAACTGTTGAGAATCTTGGTAAATGGAAGGTTACCATTAGAAAGCTTACTAAATCCTCTACAAAAAAGGTTCTGAAGAAAGTGTTGATTCGGCGATGTCAATCGGAGAAATAAGTGCTTAAAACTTTAAAGTAATTGATTTCGCTTATTTGAACTGTTCTTCTTGTTTGTTTTTATTCCTTGTTATTTTTTAATTGCTTATAGTTGGACAATGTATTTGAAAATAAAACAGGTTAAGTAAAATAAGAAAAACAATTTAATGTTAGAGATATGGATTTCCAAGATATAGCTTTTCAACTGCCTAGCGGGGGCCTTCCTAGGGTTGGCCGACCCATCCAGGTAAGATCATAAATCAAGACCTTTCTAGAAATGTGGACCCAAAATAATAACTGATTCTATTTTAATCTTTCCAAATGAGACTAGGGATAAGAACGGAACCGTGCTAAGATGATGCAGTTCTTACGAGTCGGACTTTTCTGTTTTATGTTCTTATTTGTTTTGTTTTTTATTAATGTATATTTTATAAAATAATTTACTCTATTTTTATAATGTTTTTTTTTTTTTTTTTTTTTTTTTTTTTTTTTTTTAACATTGCTTTAGTTCTAAAAAGTATTTTATTTATATAAATTTCATTTACTTTTTTGAAATAAATATTTTGTTGAATATTTGGACTAGTTACAATTTAAAAAAAAATAACTCATACTCGTATCTCCGTTTTATTTTTATTTCCACATCTTTTTTCCCCTCTCATCTCAATATACTATTCTATAAAATAATGTTATTTGATGGTCATTTTTATGTCACTATATATACATATTAATTTATCAGTGATAAATTAATCAAAATTATTAATGATAAATTATAATAGGTTGAACTTATTTTTGAGCCTATTTTAACATTTTTGTCACCTAAAAAACCTAAAATGGATTTTTAAATAAAAACCTATTATGCCTTTTGCAAAAACCTAATTTGAAACTTATTTTATCCTAAAAATCCGGTCCCTAGTTATAATATATTTATAATTTATGATTATTTGTTATCAGTATTATTGAATGTCCTATTTAATTTTTTATGTCATTGTTTTACTATGGCAATCATAACAGACATAATAACGTATTAAAGTAGATATATAGATGGCTTTAGTATTAAAGGGTTAATCTTCAAATTAAATTGAAAACTTACTTAGCATGAAATTCATTCATTTCCTCTTTCAATGTTAATTAAACAAACCCTTGGATAATTGAACATCATAAATTATTTTGTTGTTAAATGAATTTTGAAATTGCGTTGTAAAAGTTTCAAATGATTTCGAAAGAGTAAGTATAAAATTTATAGGAGGAGTTTGTAAGGCGGTAGGGTTGTTGAGAAGTGTACTGGGAAGTTGGCTAAAGAATAATTGATTCCTTGCGGTAAATCCAAGTTGACTATTGTCTCTGTTTAAGTCTGGCAAGCCCGGGAGCCTCATGAGGTAAAGTAAATAAAGTTGGAGAAGTAGGATTTCAGCTCTCCTAAGCCGGAAAGGGCTTAGCGGGCTGGGAACTTGTACCACCTCGGGCCTAAGCACAAGAGGTGATCTCATCAAGTCATCGCCTTCAAGGAAAATTGTTGGTCTTTGCATTATTTATTATTATTTCATTGGTAGTGTCACCCAATGGTGGGTGAGAATCATTCAGAATAATGACTAATTACTAATGAATAAAACTGTTATTTTAATCCGAATAATGAATAATATTTTCATTAATTAATCAGTCATTCAGAGAGTGTGAGAAAGAGAGAGAGAAGCTTTATTTTAACAATGAAAACTTAGTCGCCCAACTAAATTGGGTTGCTTTCGACACAATCAGTAGGCATAGGAAAAAGTAAATTCAGTAGACTCTCCCTAATGCGGCGTCATCAGGACCGGGGTACAGTCGGATTAGAAAAAACGCTGGATTAGAGAATCCAGTTAGAAGCTGACAAGTGTGGATACATACATAAGTATGTACTTTGTATATTTGGAAAACCTTATAATGTGAGGATATAATAATATGAGCTATTTTTAAAATTGAATACTTAAAATGGTACATATTATTAAAATTACTTTTAAAACTTGCACTCCACTCGCGATGAATGTTCGAACAAGAATGGCTACAACCAGGCGTTCCAGCCGCAGGTGCATTATTAGAAACATTTGTTTTCTTACTAAAAACACAAGTTACTGCATCTAAAACGAAATATATATCTCGTCTTTGATTTCTATTTAATGAAATACCATGAAACAAATGTTTGGCTAGCTAGGAAGGGAAGATTTTCTAGGAACCCTCGAGCCGGTCTAGCGATAAGGGAGAGTCTACTGTATATATATATATATATATATATATATATATATATATATATATATATATATATATATATATATATGGGGGCGAGGTTAGCACAGTGGTAGAGCATTGGACTCATATGCTGGAGGACCTGACTTCAAATCCCGAGCAAGCACTAACGATTTTTTCTTCTAGTGTCTTAGTTCATGGGTTGAATTCGGCCTCCCTGACCGTCCCTAGGCCAACCCAGCCTTTAATTAATTTATTAATGGGTACCGGGGTCTCCCGTGGTCTAATGGCTAGCGCCTTGGATTCATAAGCGGGAGATGGTGGGTTCGATTCCCAACCTCCAGCAGGAATTTTATCATCCCACGGCTCGCTGGTAAAATTCCTCGCTAAACCCTGGATGTCGGCGCTAATGACCTAGATGTAGATGAGCCGTAAAAAAAAAAAAGAAAAAAAAAAAAAAATTAATGGGTACCTTGGTGCTAATGACTCTAGCAGTCGAAGCAGCAAGGGGAAAATCAGGCGGCCGGGGCATAGTATTGACCACACTATCTCCCTAGTGTGCCGCATGGTCAAGAATCAGGTAACTCTACAGTATCTGCCACTTAGGGCCCTCGTGGCCTGTTACGGGACTGATTTATATATATATATATATATATATATATATATATATATATATATATATATACACATATACAGAAATATGTTATTTTTGATAATCCTTCTCGCCGCCTCCGCCGCCATTGACCACGAGACAACTTATTGCAAGAAAGGTAAATGTAAACGTATTTTGATGCACTAAACACGAATCCGTTAAAAAAAAAAGCTCGCTTTTCACTAGGAAAGAAGTTATGAAACACTAAAGTTCACTGTTATGGAGGTTATAAAAGACGTGGTAACAGCGTATTTGTAAACACGCGCATGCGCAATAGTCCTTCATGACGAAGTGTAATTGAAATATGGCCTCACCTTGTGTTAGCTGACTTGGTCGTAAATTGTCGCTTTTGGGCATACGTGCTGTGCGTTTCCGCTCGCTCCGCTCGCTTAAGAAGATATCAAAACCCCTAGCCAATCCAACTCGCAAAATTAATATAATTCTATTAATTTTAGCGAGTTGGATTGACTAGAGTTTTGATATCTTCTTAAAATTTAAAAAAAAAAATTTAAAGAATGGTTAATTATTTAAAAAAAAATATTTTTGAATAACTAACTGGAGATAAATTGATAGTAAATTTCAATTAGACATCCTTATTACGAACTTTTCCATACCCGCGCATGCGCATGTTGACAAACATAGTAGGTTACATTACCTTTCAGAACCCGCACAACAGTGAACTTTAGTGTTTAATAACTTCTTTCCTAGTGAAAAGCGAGTTTTTTTTTTTTTTTTTTTTTTTTTTTTTTTTTTTTTTTTTTTTTTTTTTTTTTTTTTTTTTTTTTAACGGATTCGTGTTTAGTGCATCAAAATACGTTATAGTGCAACATTTCAAAAGGATCGGTGTGGAAACCGCGCTCCTTCACATTTACCGCAAGAAATTGTGTAAATATTACAAATAGTGTACATAGTTCAACCAAGTTTACATTAAAGTAAGATAAGACCAGAACTGCCTCAGGGAGTAGCAGTAATTAATGTATGTCTTCTCCCCTCTTCTCATCCAGTGTGTTGCCATTGTTTGAACAAATTTACTTATTGTACATATTTGTACAGATTGTAAATATCAATAAAAGAGAGATTTGATTGATTGAAAAAAAAATATATATACAAAAAATTTGCTAATCAATCAAACAGCAAACAATATATATAAATAAAAACTAAGAATATAATGATGAAAATATTTGTAAAAATATTTTAAAAACTATAATAAAAAAAAATACTGCAGATTATAGGACATAAAAATATAAAATGTTAAAAAAAATAAAAAAATGATAAATATTATTGAATATATTACGGAATATTATTGAAATATTCCGCATATAACGGAAATAAGCTGTAATTGTTGTTGCCGATCCAATTGGCTGACTATATTCCAGCATATTGGATTCTTTCTGTTCATGAACAGTCTGGTCGTGGCCATACTAGTGGAATGTTCTCCTCCTTATATGTAGCCTGTTCCCCTAAAGAGGCACAAAAAGATGTGAAACATGTAGGGACGAAATAAAGTTCGTGTAAATATCTAGTGAAGTTTTTATTATTTGACCTTCCGCCTAATAAGAAAATTCGTAGAATTTTATCTTTTACTTAACCTATTAGGCAACTCTGAGGTACTCTGCAATATTCTGCCCTTCGCCTATCGCAATTTCGGCCAGCTCGTGAACTGCTTCATTACCCGGTATCCCGCAGTGACTAGGAATCTAAGCAAATATTACTACTTGCTTTTGATGGTTCAATAGCTTCTAAGATCGGATACGAGTGAATGATATTGGATGAGTGGATGAAGTATTACTTTTAGTAGGTTTGAGTTAAATTAAATAAAATTAGTTTTCATCTGTAGCTATTCGAATAATTATTTTTTCGTTGAGGAAAGGAACTATTGGTCTTCTCCGCTCTAAGTTCCTCGTAGAAAGTTAATTAATTTACACCTTTATTGTTGAGTAATTTCTTGAGTACTTTTACATCCACTTAGAAGAAGCAAAGGAACAAAGGTTCAGAAGTGGCAGAGCACTCGTCGTAAAACTTCAGGGCTACAATTTAGATACAATTAGGAACGAATTAAAAGCATCAACACCCTAAGAATAAGACAAGACGAGGAACTCGTGAACAGCTTACGAAGACTGGAGTGTTACATGCTGATGAAAACATGGTCCCCGAATCCACTTATGAACTTGAGGTGCTATCATGAAGGGAAAGAGTTAAATTAGATATTTTCATTTTATAAAATCTTCCTTTGTACTTTCAGAAAAAAAAACAACTTTAGTAGTTGTCAAATAATATACGGACTCCGTTTTAGTTCTTTATTAAAACTACGTTTCTCTACCACTAAGTTCTAAGCTTACCAAATCACATCACGGATAAGTATAGGATAACACGCTTTAAAGCTGTGTTAAAAGTTCTCACTAATAGGTTTTGGCTAATGGGATTTTTTACTTTCAGTCCTTCATTTCATCAATTCAAGAAGGTAAGAACTATAAAAAAATGCTTGATGTATTATATAATTGACAAATAAAGATATATATATTTACAAAAAAAAAATATATATATATAAAAATAAAAAAAAATATATAATACGCTGCAGGGAAGCAGTTCCCTCGAGTCAGACGTTGAATGAAATTTCAATAATTTTTTTTTTTTAGTTAAAATTGTTCTTTTTGATAATTCGGAGAACTGAAGTAATAGGTTTATTTTACTTTTCTTTTATATGATTCTAAAAAATCATCGATAATTAAATGTAATACAAACAATTATATTAATGAACGAATACAATTTAATTATGCTGTAAAACAAATGAAATATTATATTAAGTGAATAACGAAGGATTTTTTACAGGCAGAACATTCTCCCCGGGTAGAGATTTTGAAATTTACATTTAGATTACATTCATGTAGGAATGGCGTGTATTCATTTTATTTCTTTTATTATTATATTGTAATGTTAATCAACGGAATATTTTCACTCTTATCTTGTTGATATGGTGTATTTTCCCAGGCATTATTCATGTATTTTACTTAATAATGATTAACATAGGCGAATTCAGTTACTCTGATAAGCTAATATGATTGGATAAATATATCAATTATTTAATATATATTTGCTGTATTTTGTTTATATTGAATGTTACTACTTATACAATGAACTATATCTTCTGAACCACTCATTCCAGAAAATCAGCATGGATTTCACCGATAAATAATACTTCTTATCTAAGGAAGAAAAATGCTTTCTAAGTCAACAGTGCTAATTTTCATCAAATAAGATTATGATATTTTGTGGTTTTAAGCTAGGTCAGTATAGTATTTATGAACTGGCTGTTATTGTCTAAAATCCCTGCATTTTGTTTGAGTGGCTAGAATTACATCGTATCTTTTGGTAGATTTTGGACGGTTCTGCCTTAAGTTTTAGTTAATATACATAATTTTTTGACGGAGAACATTTTTCAATCATACAATAAATTTAAACATGTTGATTACTTAGGTATAGGAAAAATACTTTATTTTTATTTATGATAAGCGGTTCCTTATAAATACGATGTTTTTCAAATAAATATAGACTTGTTTTTAATATATCGTTAGAAATATATAGCTTTGATGGTGTCCATATTTAATTATTATTAGTTTTTTTTTTTTTTTTTTTTTTTTTTTTTTTTTTTTTTTTTTTTTTTTTTTTTTTTTTTTTTTTTTTTTTTTACGGCGCATCTACATCTTGGCCATTAGCGCCGAGTTAGTTTATTAGTATTTCCATAATAAAGGCTTGAGTTATTGTATGATTATATACTTTTGATCACTATTGTTTACTTAAAATTTTTGAATACAATCAACAGCACTGCGAAAAACTGTGCATTTAAATTTATACAAATATTTATTTCTATGATTACAAACACAATAATTATTTGAAGTTTCGGTACGGATTCTTGCTCATATAACAACGTAAGCCGATAATTCAGCCATCTTTTCCTCTTCCACAGATCTGTCTTCAGCACCCTTAAATTTACAGGAGCAATTTTGGAATATTTTGAGTTTTGGTACAAGTGATGGAAAATGAAACAACCCCTTAAGGTGCTACCAAGTAGTATTCACTCTTAAAAAAAGTGCTTGTCCTCCAGTCTTCAAATTCAGCCGTCAACTCACACTGCCTAATGAGGTTCGTTACGTAGGACCCCACAGCATATAATAGGCAGTCATACGGGAATTGACAGTGGTCTCTCACACAAATACACGACTTAAATAACACAAATACACGACTTAAATAACAGGAGCGCCAAGGCTCCAGGAGGGCCATGAAGACTCCTAGCGACTACGTGGATCATCTTAAAAACTGCCGTCTTAAAGGATCTGGCAAACTCCTGTAAACTAATTTTTCATTTCAAGTTGAATCCCAGAAGTGACTCAATTCCTCTTGAACCCCTCCGAGAGGAATGTGTCCTATGTCACAATAGCGGTTAAGAACAAAGAAAACCCACATTAAGTAAATAGAACGAAAAATTAACAAAACGTAGTGTCCATACCAATTGCCTACCTCTCATTATTATTCAATTATAACTTATATATGTATATATATATATATATATATATATATATATATATATATAAGTAAGCGAAATTAACTAATATTATTCACATATTGTACTAATTTGCATCCACTTTTGGGTATATTTCTCTGACCCTATACTGGTGTTTCTCGCCTGACTGTGTCTGGTAGTTTCATCAACTTCAAAATGTTTCCCGTAATTTTCAAATCCTTCTTCTCTCTTCCATCCAGCTAAATGCTTCCCTGCATTTGGAGACAATTGTTCGTGAAATCCTTCCAGTATTGAGCATTCTTTTAGGATTGTCTTTCTATTCCAAAACTGTGAAGATTTTACTTTACGTGCAATAGTTTTTCATACTTTACTTATAATTATTGAAAAAACAATGATTTAAAATTTTAGTCGTAACATTACTATAGTTCTTAAGTTCAGTTTTCTGTAATTTATATCACTATAATACCTCCACTCTCGGAAGTTTGTTTTCCTGATATTATCCATATAAAGCAATCCGAATAGAGGCGGTATACTATATCACATCTATCATTTATAATAATAGTAATAATAGAGTTTTATTAATAAATTAGCATTATTGTTTATTTTTGGAGTAAAGTTACGTTTCCATTCTGACAAATCCCCGGCACGTGTCGTATGTGCCCGGGACTTATTGCACAGTTTTGTTTCCAAATGCAACATGTCGCAGAAGTATTTGATGCAAGAATGAGGTATAACGTAACATACGTTAATCATATGTGAAGATTAGACACTTTTTAGGTTAGGTTCTGTGGACACTGGACAGGGTTATATGTGTAAAAGGCCTTTCGCGCATGCGCGTGTTCCTGGCACAAGTTGCGGGCTGTTTGCATTACCCTAGGCACAAGTCGTGGGCACTAGTTTTGTCGCGCGGTCGTCTGGCACATTTTTGTACCAGACACATATGCTGCGACTTGTTGCTAATGGATTCCATTCTGCAATTTTTGCCCGGCACATGTCGTGAGACACGTCGCAGGGCAGATTTGTAGTAATGGAAACGGGGCTTAAGTAGTGCAGGTGAAGGCCCATGATGATCTTCTACTGAGAGAAGGTTTTTGATCTCCTGGGCTAGCGCATTCGAGACTATGTCCGATTTTCATTACTACGAGATATAGAAGACAATAGGAAATAGTAAAAATCAAGAATATTAATAATATAACAAAGTAATTATTATAATATAAAGCCTTAGCAATAGCTTTACATAAACAGCCGTTATTTATTTACTCTTCATCGTGCATTTATGGACGTTAAAAAATACATATTTTCAGGCCGGGTTGGCTACAGACCACAACGTTTTCTAGCCAGAATAGGGGAGAGCGGAGCTAGTTGTCAGTAGGAGTTAGCAGTCAGTAGTTGTAAGTTGTCATTGCCCCTGTAAATAATTCCATGGTTTGTTGAGAGTGCTGTCGTGGTAGTGTTCAGGATTCCTCTTCTTCCAATCAATTCGCAGTCTTATTATTGTTGGCGTATGAAAAGAAAGAAGAAAAAAAAACTGATTTCCGGATATTAAAATGAGAAGGCGATAGATTTAGTGCTTTTTTCGATCAAGAGGCTTGTCTGTCCACATCTCCCAAGGAGTTTTTTTTGTTTGCTTGTTTTCCCTTGTTTTCGTTGTTGTATTTATGAGTATTTGCGTCGATGGGTCTAGTTGGCATTTTTCAAAAGAGGCTAGTTGGCAGGCCAAGTTATCCCTACATGAATCACCTATAAAAAAATAGTTTTTTTGAAACAAACAACAACCAGACCAACTCAAATAATAATGCAAAACGTTCTAAGAAGGCAACAAAAGTAAAGAGCTCTGAGGAAGAAACTACGAGAGATAATGATGAAACTTTCACGGCTTATCAACGATTGGGCTATTAACGCCGGGCTACCTATAGGTTGCTACCGTTTTATAATGCCAACAGCAAGTGGTCGGTCACCCATGCAGGTACTGGCCACACCTTACGTTGCTTAACTTCGGTGAACAACGGGAACCAGTTATTAGTTAATATTCATGTAAAAGTGGATAAATAAGTACCTATGCTATCTTACCGTAGGTTTTGTGCCCAAGATACTTTCTTTTATAATTTTCTTGCCTGATTTCAAAAATAATCATCTCCGAAAATAAGAGAAATAAAAAAGCACGAATGTATGCCAACTAGCCCTGCTCTCCCCTAAAGCTTTCTTTTCCAAAGATAAGCCACCAGCCCTAGTGGTGATCGAACCCACAATCTTAGGCATGGAGTGCTCACGCCTTAGCACTCACGGCCATCGGATATCCAAACGGTATTATGTTATTTAAACAAATGTTACGCAAATCGCCTTAAAAGCACAATCATAAAAAAAACTGATGTGATTTGGGCTTTTATATCAGTTATTATCATTTTTAAATATTATTGTTTTATTCACGACGTTTAGTATGATGATAAGCTAGAACTTAGATTACTCTCTTTTTTTATTGTGTTGTTATCTGTTTAGAGAAACAGGAATCATGTGGTTTTACAGTGAGTTGCTCCAAGTTTTCCTCAAACTGAAGATAAGTTGTAAGGTTTCACACAAGAGCCAAGTATTCCAAATATGAACTTTTAATGGGTTTTCTTTACCCACTGTTTTGTGGCACCTGGATCTTCTCCGTCACGGACGTTTGAGTTTGAACATCCTATGACTGCTAAAGTTTGAACATTTCCGGCCTGGGAACGCTCCCTATCGAGGTGATATACAGTAATGGAGAAATGGGGCAGAATCTAATAGGATGAAACAGAAGGAGAGGTGTCTTGATGGCGGGTGGAAGTTGCAAAGTGTAACAGTTAATTCGATAAAGACCCTCTTCAGAGTCCTGTATGGAAAAGTTGCCGCGAATCCCAACTAATTCTTCTCTCCTTCTATACGATAGGTCATTAACGGGGCTTAGTCAGCTCCTTTTTCTTCGACGGTGGTTCTTTTCGGGGGCTCGAAGGGGTCGAATGGCAGAAACTCGGAGACAAAAAACTTTTCTAATTCCCTTTGTCGCTTCTTTTTAACTGGAGACCTTCCTGAGTCGCGGCAGACAAGCGCGCTTTTAAATGGTTGAATATCAGGACAATCCTAATAACTTTTTACGATTATTGTTACGGCAAGTTTCAGAATTATAGATTGTTAGTACTTAGTTATTACTATTTTAGTTTTTTTGTTTCCAAAGCAATGGCTTTGACTCTCTTCAAGAGCGACGATAACTGTGGTTCTCTGAGCACTCTCCGACTCTAGCCATCGTTCGAAGTAAGAGGTGTTCTCGGGTAGGCCACGACATCAGAACTAGTCCAGTAAACAGGTATGGAAAAAATGGCTTACCTCGCAAAAGGTGGGGTAGAATATTTTTTTTTTAATTTGTACATGTTAGTATGAATATATTAAAAAAAAAAAAGTTATGCAACATGTACCATCCTGGGAGAACCTTTGGCGGCCCAGAAACCACAAAAATCTATTACATTTTGTGTTTTATCAACAATGCTTGAATTTAGCAAATATTCTTTTATATCTGTACCCCGGAGGAAAAGAACACTATGTCCATGTTTTTATTATATTAAACACCATGTTCTTAATGTGGATTTTTCGATCCATATAATGGTATAAGACACTATTTCCTGTTCCCATAAATAATGAAGATAAGACAGAGAAAAATAAAGTCATATCCGTTTTCATTAGAGGTAGAAGACACCATGATCAATACTTCCAATTACCTGTTAATGCCAATAACCATGTGGAAAACGTTCATTCCTCTGTTTCTATAAGTACCGAAGAAACAAATTTTAATAGTTCAATGTTACGGAAAATTGGCTCTCCTGAAGAATTACAAATATCTATCATGGTGTCCTTTTCCTCCGGGGTACAGATGTAAAAGTTTAAAGGTAATACCATATACTACAACATTCATTTCAATAACGTTTTTGTAGCATGAGTAGCAAATTTTGTTGAAATTAGACAATTTTCAACCGAACTGAATTGGGGAGGGGGGGGGGAAGATGAAGAGGTGATTTTTTTAAATATCCAAGAAATCGTTGCATTTAGCTATAATTCTCTTTCATATAGTTTAAAGAGAATTAAATTTACTAGAAGCTATACTTAGCATAAATAACAAACGCGTTAAAGCTTCTTGAGAATGCAAATTTCTCTCATTTTCAAAAGAACCAATACCTCTTTATAAATCGGATATTGATTTTATACGGCGTAAAATTTACAACAATAATATATATACCTATATTATTTTTAAAACTTTTTTCTACCACTAATAGATTAACTATTTCCTGTTCAGACATCGTTATTCAAAAAAGCATGATTCGGCCAATAAGAAAAAGAAATAATATTTCCCTTCTGGGGGCGATAAATAAGGTATAAATTATATTTCATACTAAGCCCACTAAACGCTTGCCAAAGACCTCCTGGATTAAAACTGCATAAGCCCATAAAGAGCATAAGCTATCCCTTCATACTAAGCATAAAGAAGAAAGGGAGAAAAACACTGGCTTAAGTCTTGTGGCATTCTTTTACTTCCCATCTTGTGTTAACTTTATAAGGATCAGAATAAATATTTACTGCGCAAAGAATTTTGATTATTTTATGAACTTTCTAAAAGTCGAACAGATAGATATTTAAAGCTTCGAAAATGGGAATGTGCGTAAGGATCAAATTGAGAAAATAACAAGTTTTCTGGGAAAACTTTACCCGTTTAATAACAAATAATTTATTTGTTATGTAACCAGCGATAACTTATAAAAAGTCCGACTCGCAGGAACTGAGCGCGGTTCCGTTCATATTTCTAGTGTCATTAGCAAAGAAGTAGAAGCAGTTATTGGTATGCTTTGATCTTTCGTGACAAATAAAAAATGACATCTGAAAGAGAAGGAAGAGCAAACGGGCCACAACAACAAGCTGATACTACTCTAAACAGAAGAAGAAATATTTTATTTCTAGAACTTACTTGACTCCTAACGGAACAAAAATGTATCTTATCTTAGATTAGATGAATATTAAACGTCTGGAACAAGTTTCAACTGAATTAATCGTTTCCCTAATACCCAAACTAACAATTAGTTTGGAAAAATAGGTGTTTCAATGTTTCTCGAAAACGGTTACAGATATCGCTTTAAAAATGGTTTCATTCGTTTTACAACGTTAAGAAACCTATGAAACGAGTACCTGCATGCATGCGAAAACGTAAACGTTCCGATTTTTTTTGCGCCAATATCGCTCGAAAAGCCATGTTCCGGTGGACGGATTCTGCTGGCTTACGAACTTGACCTTTCAAATTTGACGAAAGATTTTTACACCAAATTTCATCAAAATCGGACCATTTTTGAGTCGTCAGGACCGCAAACAGGCAAAAAAATGTATATATATATAAATACAAATTTGAACCACACATATTTTCGTGATCCATGGGGTCTGAAACGAGAAATTTTCTTGTCGGCACTCCCGGATTCCATCGTAAGGTTAACCTCATAAGCGGGTTTCCACACTATGGAGGGAGGGAGGAACCGCGCCAAGAGGTATATTATAAGATAGTGGTCCTATTTTCACTATGTGATTTTATGCGGTGGAAGGTCAAACTTCATTAACTACAAACAAATCATCAATAATCATTTATTTTGCTCTACATGTTTCACCTCTCTCTGACATTTCTTCCGGAACATTGAAAATACAATTTAAGTACAAATTAAGAAGAACTTAATAGACACTACTTTACATAGAATAACATAACTAATAAAATGTGAACTAATGACTTATTTGGGAAATCGACATTTGCCCCATAGCAATAAATTTTCAGCTGATCTACAGTAGCCAAGATTAACCTTGTCTGTTTAGGCGTGGCCCTGTATGCAGAAGGTTCTCTAGTGTTGTTGACACTGTGATTGGTATTTTGAATTCTCCTCAGAAGGCGTCAGAGAGATGTGAATTGCGTAGAGTAGAGTAAAATAAAGGATTATTACTGTTTGGTGTGTAGTTAATGATGTATCATATTGTGCCACATAAAATACGTAATTTACTAGATTTTACATTCTTCTTTCAAAATAATTTTAGTTTATTGTTCTAAATTTAAAATTACTGCCTGCAGACTACGCCCCGTGAAAAAAGAAGGTCTCCGTTCTACAGACATAGCGCCGCCATTTCGAAGATTTAGAACTTCTTTTTTTATTTTTGGATACTTTAACATCCCATTTGAAACGTATGATATGAAAAACGGAAAAATATTGATTTATTTTGTGCCAAGGATCGTGGGTTCTAATCCCACTAGAAGTGGTGGCTCTTCTTTGGAAAAAAAATGCATCCTGGCAAGAAAAGCGTGTTAACCCGTCCTAAAATTCTGAGTTAATTATAATGGAGATTAAAATTTAAATAAATAAATTTATTTTTTATTAATAAATTATAGAAAATTACCTTGATTTTGATTGCACAAGGTAGGTGATTACCCCCTAAACACCCAACCCTTCCTACGTAGTAGGGCGAAAACTCGCTAAAAAGCTTATCTTAATAATATTCGGATAATCAATTATATTGACTTAAAAAATTCAATTTGGATAATGTTTCCAACTGAATACACAAGGATATAAGTCATTACTACATTAATGAATCCACTTCATCAGCTAGGTTGGCCAATAAATAATTACTTCTAATTGGTATGCGCAAAATTAAATATTTTAGTAGAATATGAATTTCTTGTCATAAAGGATAACATGCCATGCAGAAGTTCCAAATTGTTATATGAATAGTACAATATTAGAGTTAGAACTGACAGCCATGATGTAGACATGTGACATGCGCATTCAGTGGATGTTGACCACCAAGCAACAGCCTCAACTGAGAGAAACTAATTAATTTCCATCTAGTTAGTAGAGGGATGTATCAATTCCAGAAGGCTTACCTTATCCATTAGCTGGCGTACCATCCCATTCCACTCTCCGGTGTCCGGGTCGTAGGCACCGTACTTCCCGTCGGGCACCAGCTCCAGTCTGTATTGGAATCCTGCCATCTGCGCCACTTGTTCCAGAAGGTCGATGCAGAACCCTTCGAACTTGCTTCTGTTCTCTCCCCCGCGCATCATCACGTATGGCGTCTCCTGAAACCCTAGTCTCTCACAGTACCTGACGGATTAACTTTATTCCTTCAAATAATTGGCTGCTTCATGAATTCAGTAGGTTAAAGGGATAACAGACATTTTTCCGGGAATAGAGCTCACATTTTGTTTAAAAAAAATTCAGTTTTTTTTTTTTTGGGATCCGCTAAAATAACGTAGGGAATTTCTCGACGTAACCACAATTATAATTTGGAGCATTCGGGGTGGGATCAGGATGTTCGGAAAAGCGATATCTAATTAAATTTTTATAACGCAGCTTGCTTTCGGAGCTGAAAGGTACGCTATCTTCAGTGCTGTATTGACACAACTTAACAAGCCAGGAGCCTTCTCTGACAACATGTAAAATTCAAAATAGTGCCATTTTACACAAACCATCATTAAAACTCCTAATTTATATGCATATTGTTGGAGCGCGTAGCAGGATCACGGGGGTACCTAAGTTCAAATCTTCCACTTACCAATAGCCCAAAGGCCGCTAGAATCAGTAACAGTGGCGTAATAGCCGGGCCCGCAGGGCCTGCGGTGCGGGGACCCCAACGAATAGGGGCCCCCAACCCAAAACATTTATGAAATTTTTTGAATTTTCTGTCAATGTCAAATTAACGTAAGGTAACGTTTAGTACTACGCGATCAGATCGGGTACTTCGAAGCAGTGCTGTGACGGGTGTGATCTTAAGTCCGGGGAGTGGGGCCCTAAAGACACTTTTGCGGGGGGGGCCGTCAAAAATTGTTACGCCACTGATCAGTAACAGTCCATCTTTTTTTCTTGCCTCATTCGAGCCATTTGCCTTAGGCCTGGCTCTATCATCGCCTTATGTTTTATAAATCTCTCATTGGGTAGAGTCTGAGCATTCATAAGCTTGCAGCGCTGTCAGTAACGTGCTTACATATTCAATCGGTGCCTCTTCATACATTTTTTTAACGGCCCACCTGCATCTTGATCATTATCACTCCAATTTCCTCTTTATTATTAGATTACCAAAGTACGCTGCTTATCGAGGACCCACATTCTACCTTGTAGGAGCTATACTTCTCAGGGCTCATGAGTCTTCGGCAGCTGACGGCATATTGGTAGTACAATTTTTATTCTTTGGCCCTCCCAAATGGAATATACATCTTTGATTCCTGGCAAGTACTTATGCATGTATAAACCATGAATGCGAAAATATTCACGCCTTTTAATTACTGCAGTTTTCAGTCTCGTGACCTCCTATTTGCTAAACGATCCACTTAGATCACCTCCAGGTCTGGACTAGTGTCTACAAGTATCATATGAGTACAGTAAATTTGTACAAGAAGCTAGGCCAATTAGAAATATATCTGGTGCTGCCATTAAATTTACTTTCTACATATATTGAAATTAAAATAGAACGTTTCGGTCAAATATTACTTTATTTGTGTACATTACAATTAGTAATAATAAACTAAATATAACCCACCACACTACAAATAACAAAATAATATTTACTTGTATTTTATTATGATAGATAAAATCAACTTACTACAAGTTATAATTATTCAATAATTTATTGTATCTACAGAATTAGTAATGCCTAATCTGTTACTACATTATCACACAAGTACGCTATTTAACTTTTGGAAGGAGAGCGCAAAGTAAATATTTTGTAACTTAGGATCATGTTTATTTCCTTAAGAAAACAATCATTGAATCATTGGCTTTAAGGTAAAGAACGTAATCAATGAAGTAATAAAAGGGCCACTGAGGTTCCTCTAATGAAAAATGTTCTTCGTCAATCCGCTATACTAGGCTCCAAAAATTACCTCAGTAAACTGCTCTCTCTGTCATATATATATATATATATACACACACACAAACCGTGTATCAGCAATTTTAGGGGATACAAATTTTTACCTTTCTCCCCCAGTGTTCCTGTAACAAAAGATTTGATCATTTCGTTATACAGCAAAACTCTGCCTACCGTCGTCCATAAGGAGCCGGAATTCGTTTCTGCCTCCTATTTCAGACTCTCTCCCAGAAGAGATTGTTGTCAATATTGATTATCGAGATGGGGGCCATCGATTGATTATTCAGGGTTCGGCCATAATAATTTTATACAACTATATTTTTGACATTAATGGAAGTACAAGAAATCGGTTTGTATTTTTTTTTTTTTTTACGTTTTGGCTTGATTTCCAAACAATCATATTTTTTTTTTTTTTTTTTTTTTTTTTTTTTTTTTATCGGCGTTTCGACATCTGGTCTACCTGAGAATGTTTCAACGGGTCCTGAAATGAGTAACCTCAACCTGTTGCAGGTGGGACTGGAATCCCCGCCTCCCACACGGGAATCCAAAGCGTTAGCCATTGGTCTAAGGGGGAACCCTTTAACACAGAAATTTGGCCCCTTTTTAGACGATTTAGTTTATTTTTACAAGGCATTTACCTCTTCAGATGCACACGACGTTTATCGACTTTCGTTAGAATGTAACAAGGATTCTGCCAGTACTGGCAAATTAGTGATTTGGGTTCCTAGTAAGCCCAACCCCAGGTGGCCCTATTGGAGGCTAACGAACTCGTTTAAACGTTTGTTACTGGATCACGGGGAGGCCCTTTTAATAGTTACTTGGTTTTCAGTACCTACCTATACCAAATTTCGGCATTACCAACAGCTATTTTTCCAGTTTAATATTTTATTTCGAATCCCTTGAGCAAGCGTTCCTTGGAGAAGTAATCCAAGTAGAGTTCCTGATAAGATAATGATATTATACCAGGGGCGTATCATCCTTCGTTAGGGTTCAGGGGGTAAGACAGAACACGGAGCACACCCTCTCCCTCCAGCTTAATCTACTTCCAGGGGGAAGAAATGCGGACGCCTCCTCCACATTGCTTATAAACAGGCCTTCTCCCGTCCGAGGTATATTTTTCCGGGGAGAAAGAACGGGAGGAATATGGTAGTTATGTTCTCCAGGCTTATATTGAATTGACCTTCTATTTTCTTCCCTTCACATATTGCATACTTACATACTATATGATCTCTCGATTGTAACTTTTCGAGAAACTAATCCAAAGGCACATTTGAATTTCCATTCCCCCCTCGAGAGGGTATTTATGAATAGAATGTATAGGGCAAATTTGCGCGATAAACACAACAAAGGCGACACGATAACTTAAAGGTAAGGTTATGACCACGAGATCTGGATTCAAAGGAACGCTACATACATTTCTTTATTTATAATTACACTTTATAGATTCACCAATTTATATGAGTATATAAAGTTTTACATAAAATATAGGTCCAAGAAAAAAATAAATTCTCTCACTCGATTTTTAACTTTTCTTTTTGTTTACAAATTCCAAGTTGAAAAAAATTTGCTACTAGGCACCACAAAATTTTTTGGATTTTTCAAAAAATGTTTACGTCTCCCGCAAAAGGTCTAAAGTTTAGAAAATTTACTAAAAAAGTAAACTTTTACTGAAATATTAAAAGAACCTAAAACACTTTTATTCTAAGTTTCAAGTTAAAATTCCAATAACAATAAGCACAAAAAACCAAAATATCACTTGGGAAAATTTGATTCTATACAAGTGTATGTGTACTGCACATTGTGTAGTATGTACATGAAAATTCTAAAACTTATATATATTAAAAAAAATGACTTTTAGTCAAAACAACATGATGAAATTTCATGTGTTGATTACTAGTTATAAAAAAGTATTGTATTATCTACAAATTTCAATTTTTTTTCGTTCAGTCCTGCTTGAGATATACCCATTCAAAAATTGCCAATTTTGGAGAAATTGCGGTTTTGGAAGACCTGTAAAACCTGAAGCAGACATCCAAAAGGTAAAATTTTTTTTTTCAGTCATGGTGTCAGTTATGTCTTTAAGGGGGTGGGGAATATTAAATATGTGTCTCACTTTGTCTATTGAAAAAAAAAAAAAAATTAAAAATACAATTTTTCTCCAGTTGTTTTACGATTTTTAAGTTAATTTTAGGCAACTTTTCTGGATAACTATACGTATATCATCTTTTTGATGAGTACTTATGTTATTTGTAGATAGTTTCATGTAGAATATGATGGTTTTCAGTTCAAGTTGATAGCTTAATAAATAAAGAAGATATTTGACTTATTGCTAACATCTGAAAACGCAACAAATGTCCGAACTTCATAAACAAAATGGTTGCTAACAACTGAATTACTAATTATAAAATTATTTAAAAAATAGTTTTGTACTCCCAGATATATGTACATAAGGAAATTGTACTGTTAAAAATTAAATAAATCATGTCAGCAACATCCATTGGTTGATTTGATTTGGATTGACCCTCGCGTTTGCGAATTGTGACCTAGAAATAAGTCTGGCTTGGGAACCTGTATGGGGGCGTACGTTCAAATGCACGATGTGTACTTTTTATTTAACTTTCTCTATCAAAGAATGGAATCAAAACGGGGTTGCTGAAATATTTTAACAATCCTTTGAAAGTCAGTCGATAGATTATAATGCATTCGAACTAAGACTGTCATAGGATAGTTATGTACTTATTAATTAATTTAATTACTTTGCTTAGCTTCTTCCTGAACTACGCCCCCCCCCAAATTGTGTTATCCATGGATATAACCTTTCACAATTTTAATTCTCCCCTTTTAAGGTGTAAGAGAACATAATTTAAAAATATTCAAATTGGTCATATTGATATTGTTTTTAATAACAAAAAATATTTTACAGCCAATGATTCATAGAGATTGCTCTAAAAGGAAATAACTTTGCTGAGGTAATGTTTTGCAACGCTACTCGATCCCAGCTTTCCCTACGTGCTTCATGAGGTGTCCGACGATTCCGTTCCACTGTCCAGTAATGGGGTGTTGTGCCCCGTACTTCCTGTCGGGCACCAGTTCGAGGATGTAGTCAAAGCCTACTTCCTTAGATATCAGCTCCAGGACATCCACGCAGAAACCGTAGAATCTCCTGTTACCAGTGGAGTTTTTGCTCTTGTGCATCATCACGTACGGCCATTCCTAAAGGAACTGAAATCTTAGCCTCTTTCGTGCTAATTTTTTCTTGAAGTATTTTAAAATAAATACCTTATAGTGAACCGAATTTGTGTAAGCATATTTTTCGAAGGTGGAAGCTTAATAAAAATAGAATTAATCACGTCAAATATTTATCAAATTAAGCTACATGTAGAAATTATAAACAAACAAAGAGACCAGACAAAACGTAAAAAAAAAATGGGAATTTTCTTATAATAACACAAAAGAAAAAAGTCGTTAATAAATTTATATAATTGTGGTCATCGCCACATAAGAGATTTACAACTTCATTTTTAGAATAAAAATAATAAGCAAGAGGTGGAAAGCTATTACTGGAAAAAAAATTATTCTATTAGTAAACGAATAGTACTCATTAAAAAAAATAAAACACTCTTGCACATTCAGTCCTCCATAAAAGAATCGGACTCAAGACATGATATTAACTGTGCATTTACGAAAGCGATTTCCTCCTAAATTAGACTAAAAGTACATTAACCTATACAAGCACATGATCTAATAAAAGAACGAGTTCTGAAGATGATATAATAAATAAGAGATAATGCACATTTATACAGATTCAATATGGCTTATAGCCGAAACGTTTCTGTTACAAATTTTAAATAACTCAGTGTGCGGCATGCACTTAAAAATAAAATATATCTGAGGACTGAATAAAGCTGTTACCACCTCCCTATAAAATGAAACATAAATATAAAATAAGGTATGTATAAATATGAATATGCATACAAAGAATGATAGTTAAAAAAATATTAGTAATACGAAGAAATAAAAATAAAATAAAGTAAATAAATGTATGCAGTATTCATATGTACGTTAAAGTAAACAAAAAAAGCATGAAGAGATGAAACATTTAAATAAAATATTTGTTAATTTAAACCCAAATTAATATTTTAATAATTGACTAAATTTAAAAGTTTCATTTTTTTCTATTATACATGAATAAACTTTTTCTGGATAATTAATTTGTATCTTTTGGACTCCATGGATTCTAAACAGATGACTACTAACAGCTGATTGATGCCTTACTTAGTAATCTCAGTTATCATGTAGCTATTGTAGGGGAATAGAGAGGTTTTTGGCTCCTGAAGAGGCGAACACTTGAGAGAAATGCCGATTTCTTTGACATGGCTTTATAAGTGTTATGATATTACCATAAACACTTCATAAATAAACTGAGAGAGGGAGAGGGAGATATATGTAAGTACATGGTTTAAAAGAGATAAATTGCAATATATAACTCTGTTGTCAAATTAATATATTCCAAGTCTTGCGAGGCCTAACTCCTTTTAGGTTTGCGGAGGGTTTGATATTGCCTATTAAATAGCTTTCAGCTTGGTAAATGGCATTTTGGGTATTGGTTGGTGTTGGTTAGGCGGGAAGGACTGGTAACTCCTTATTGGCTTTAGGTTCTTAAGGCAATATCCGGCAGGTGATGGACAATTTCAAAGTTTAATTATCCATCCTCAGGGGTATTGGGTTATCCCCTGAAGCCAGAGGGCTTTCCACTTACCCTAGATTGGCCATGATATGTAGTAGTGTCCCTGAATATTATAAACTATTCTGTATTCATCGTGCCAATGTTTATTTCTTAATGTGCACAGATATAAGTCTTCTTTTAGTGTGTTTCCTCCATCGGACAGTATGAAGGCTGCTAGTGTGGCAATTGACAATACACACACACACACACACACACACACACACACACACACACACACACACACACACACACACACACACACACACACACACACAATTTGAAACATCGTTACGCTCATGATATTTGAGACCTGAAACGTTGAATTTTCCATCGGTTCCCTCGGATTGCGTTTTAGGCGAGTTTTCTCTACGGAGGAAGGGAGGAAACGCTAAAAAAAAAAAAAAGCAATCCCAGTATCTATTTGAAAACGAAAAACGTTCTTTTTAGCGTTGTTCCGTTCATATCCCCAGTGCCATTAGCAAAGGAATATAAGCAGTTGTTGGTAGGTTTTGATATTTCATTAAAAATATAAAATAAAATCTCAAAGAGAAGGAAGCTTAAGGCACCACAACAGGAGGCTGACCGTAACCTAAGCGGAAATTACTCCCCAACCTTCTCAACGTTTCCTCTAGTAAAACAATATTACCCATAAGTTTCTCATTGTCTTGCATTCTTTTACTAAAGTACTAATTTTACTGATAAAGGACATTTATCATCGCTGTATAAGGTGGGAGGAACCGCGCTAAGAAAGGTCCAGGAAAAGTGTTTCGCCAGAATACATACTGTGCCTCATTGAGAATATCTCGCTAGCCATTCTAGGTTGGAATTAAGGTATACGGGAATTTCTTTCAAGATATATAAGGTTATATAATATTTATTAGAAAAATACTTTGCATTAGATATTTAAAAATATACCATATATAATACAATCGTCTTAGTTAGCATGTTTTAGGATAGTATACAAGAATATAACTTTAAAAGGTTTAGATGCTTGTGGTTCGGCCATATGTTAAATAAAACTACATCTTATAACTAAAACAAGTAATATCTATTTGCCAACGTTTCGGCATGAATTACAAGCCATATTCAAGGCTATGGAGGAGAGAGAAAGAACATTTCCCGTATTTTGGGGGCTCCAAATACTGTAACATATAAATATATTGAAAAAAATGGATCACCGTATTATATTTTTTTTTTCTGCTTAAAAGCTTATCAACAATTGAGCTTTTAAAGCCGGGCTTATCTGCAGGTTGCCAACCTTGTATAGTGCCAAAAGCACATGGTAATCAACGGGAACCGGTCCATTCAGAATAGGCTGTTGACTATATGCAGATATTGTATTTTTTTTCTTAGATTATATGTTCCATATTGCCAATTCGAACTATGTCTGTATAATTAAAAAAAAATGAGAAAAAGATTTAAAAAAATATCTAATTGGGAAAGAAAAATAGCACTATCCATATAAGAAGGCATTTACTAGAATAGATACGGTCCACCTGTTATCTAGTGAAATGATGGCTCCAAGGAACAGATGAGATGGACATAACAGCTGGAACTTGGACCATAAAAGAGCCATAAAAGAGCTAAGGGCCGGAGTTTAAACGGTAACTGCTCTCAGGTGTTTGAGGAGTTGCTTACATAAAGGTGGTCTAATGCAAATAACGCACCTAATTTCAGATGTAAATCTTTGGTGAATATCATTAAATGTTAAGTGTTCCATCAACTTCCTATACATTTGTTGCTTCCGGGATTGTGAATCCCTATCTTGATGAATTTTCCTGCGTAAATAATTAACAAATCCAATGGTTAATAAATAATAAATTTCCGTTTCCATTAGGATTTATTTAACAGCTTCGTTTAGTTTCGTTCAGCACTCTCTCACAGATCAAGTACACGGTAAAACACTGAAGAGACTCTCCAGCAGCAGGTGTGTCAACCATGCATTTTCATCAGCGAGGATTATGCCGATTTTATTTTATTTTTTTTTTTAACTAGCTGATTCAGTTATCTTGATTCCCATCAGTCAATCCTCAGCCGTGAAGCTATAAGGTGGTTTACTTTGATTTAGTTATGTAGCTCCTGCGTGGTGGACTTTTGTTCTTTTCAAAGGGTTTTTACCGAACTTTTTATGTGGTTGTTGGTTTTTTTAATTGAATTCGACATTAAAATGAGTATTTTAGTAAAACAAGGTAAGAAAATAAGAAGCGTTGTTATATTTTTACCAGAGCGAACGTTGACAAGTTGGGTTAATATCCGCTTAGGATACATTAAGTTTCGTGCAGTGGCGAATAAAATCTTATATCACTTCTCAGATTTCATTTTTTTTTTCTTCATGAAAGATCAAAACCTACGAATAACTCTTTCTATTCCTTTACTAAATACACTATGGATATGAACGTAACCGCGCTAAGATGACACAGTTCCTGCGAGTCGGACTTCCTGTTTAGCCTTGTAGGCCAAGCCCATCCCCCCTCCTTGTACGTGAATCAGCTATTTATCCCCTTCACTAGTGTATTTCATTGCTAGAAGTTGAATAAGCAATGTATTGAATAATAATTTGCTTATTTTCGAGATTCCAGGTATTTTTTTTGGTCCTATTTTGGCATTTCTTACATATTGATAAAATTGGATTATGAATATAAATTTAGTCCACAACATCTCTAGGCCTTTGACTAGAAACAATATTTTCAAATATTTATTATGCTCAATTTGTAATAATTTGTTTTTGTTTTTTTTTTAGTAATCCGGTTATTATGTTGTAAATAAATCTATTCCAGTAAGTTATTCCTTATTTACATAGCGGTGTTTTTCTTTCTCTCATTTATTTATTGAAATAATATTTACAGTTGTATATTTTTTCTTCTTTTCTTTTTACGGATTTACCGACGTTTAGGCCGATCGTGTCGGGTTACCTACTGTTTACCACCTTCCCTAAACAAACATGTTGCAGCAGGGAATCGTCTCAACGGACCCTAAAATGAGCAAAATCTCTGCTCCAGGCGAGACTCGAACCCCCATCTCCCGCATGAGAATCCAAGACATTAAGGTCTCTTGGAGACCCGATAGAGTTAATATTATGGGAATACAACACATCATATAAGAACAAAAAAATAATATCTTCTCAATTATTTTCTACCAATGTAAACCTTAGCCGACTTCCAACTATCCATTGCTTCGTGGTTTCCCTTTACTAAATAAAATATAATATATTAAACTTGGAACTGTAAGCCTTGTGTGATATAATGTAAGAGGAATAATGCATTAGCCTGTAGTTTGCTCAAGAGATTCCATAGAGATTCTCAAGAGTTCTGCTTTGTAATTCGTCAATGTCCTCTTTGTATTCATGTGAATACGAGTCGTGCTCCGAATCCTTCCTTCAGTCCATCTACGAGAAGAATGACATATAAAGCTTTCATACTCATATCAAATATCACAGTCTTTTATAAATTTCTTAAATTTTATTGCAAAGAACTTTAATACCCGCTGAGACAATTGTAATGCATAATTTTAATAAGCATCTAATCACATTCCCCCCCCCCTAAGTAATATTTTAGATTTTCGTAATTTTTTAGAAACAATGTTATTTTAATTATATTTACAAATATCAGGAGATTTGTTCACAAACGTTTTTTATAAAATGATTGAAATTATCTACCAAGGTAAGGACTGATTCTGGCGAAACGCTTTTTCTGAAACTTTTTTTGTTGTTTCCTAATGTGTGGCGAAACACTTTTTCTTGAACTTGCATCTTTAGTTTCCTCATGTTTCCTAAAGTTTCGAGTGCTATACAGCTTGTTTCGCTAAACGAGAATAGGAAATATGCCCCACAGGTAACAATTTGTATTTTAGATAGAAAAAATAAATTTGAAAAAAGATAAAGATATTTCATTGGGAATGAAAAACATCAGGTATTTCAATTTATATTGAAAATGTTATTATTATTATTTTTTTGTGATTTTTTTTTGTTTAACGGCGTATCAACATTAGGGCTATTAACGCCGGGCTGTCTACAGGTTGCCACCCTTTTCTATAATGCCAACAGCACGTTTTTTATTTCAGTCGGTCATCCATTTAGGTACTGGCCATGATTATTATTATTAGGATTAGGATCAGGATTTAGTGGCGATTAACATTTTATCATGTTTTTACGCCAGCACCTAAATTGTTTTATACGACTAGCATTGTTATTATTATGGGGGATTTCTCATTATTATTATTATTATTTCCCCTTGAATCAACTCTTAGCTCGTTTTCGTTATTTTAATACTTTGATGATTTTAATTTAAGGTCCTCTTGTATATGTTGGATTTATTTGCAATTTTGTAATTATTTTAGTTTTTCTATCCTTTTATTTCAATATTTGTCGAACTATGAACAAATTAGTCCTTGATGAGGCCTCATTTGGCACCTATTCAGGAGCTTAGGTCTAAATTCTAAATTGGCCTTCTTGGTACTAGGGCCCCGTCATGAGGGAAGATGATCAACATGGCATCAATCAGCACAGTAATCAGTTGTTTCAAATATATTTAGAGTCCAAACTTAAAACAGATTATCGGGGGGGGGGGATGGACGATTATCAATAAAAATATATAAATATGTTATTCTTATAGGTAGATAAATTGTTTTTATTCATAAATTTATAGTATATTCTTATTCATAATTTTACTTATTTTACCTTCTATCTTAAGTTTTTCTTTTTTTTTAATGATCTTTACTTACCTAAAGATTTTATTATCTTGTTCTTCAACATATTTTCGAAGAAGTCAATCAACAAATTGTAATTATTGTTCTTTGATTATTTATTAGTTAGGTACTCTATTCTTTCCTATTCTTTTATATTACCGTATGATTAGAATCTTTTAATAAATATTTATTTATTTATTTCAGTTCTTCATTTTATTCCTTCTGCTAATATCCTCTACACAATTTATGTATTACGTATTATATTCTACGTGAAATTTTATACATCTATAATTGATTTGATGTGCCTAAGAACATTCTTACCAGTATGGTGATAACAACAAGTGTGACATTGAGAGAAGCCGAATCGAAGAAAGCTGCCGTGTCTGAAATATTGAGCTTCGTGGTGGGACTCCATTCACCCACCTTCATGACAGCATGCTGTTTCAACTTCACAACGTCCAGTTTGAATCCTATCCTCCGTCCTTCCTTGAACTCTATAGGGCCGCTGAGACCTTTCGTCTCCACCTAAATCACATAAATGTTCCAATCACAACACATTTTTTTGATCTATGCAAAGGAGGAAATTGGCGGCCGAGCGTAAAGATACAATAGATTTGATCTAAAATATCTGAAAGAGATAGGTGTATTAATAAAAGAAAATTTGTATGATTTCAACTAACCTATTTTCTATTCATTATTTGTTTTTAATTGTATTTATATATAGGCTTTGCATCTAAGAAGATGAACCCTAATAAATAATAATAAATAATATATATATATATATATATATATATATATATATATATATATATATATATACATTATTTCAATCTCCATGTAAACCTAAATAAGTGTATGTAAATATTTATAAAACACCATTAATTTGAAATGAATAAAAAATAATATGTTAGGATAAAAAAATCAGATTCATAGGCAATTAAAAATTCAAAGGAAAGAAAGAGAAAAGAAGATTGGCTAGATTTTTGGGTATAAATTAGTGTTATTTAAATAACGCAATATAGTGTAAATGCGATGGTTTTCTTCAGTGAAAATATGTGCAGGTCTTGTGGCATTGGAAAATAGTTTCCTCTTTTGCAGTCTGGCATTGTGCGTTTTTTCGTCAGTCCAACATTAGACTATGAGCGTACGGGTCTTTGTTCCAGTATGGATATCCTAATACATAGTGTCCAATACTAAGCCTGCTTATGACAACCTGGTCAAATAAATGGATAAGTTCCTTTTCCAAAGAAATAAATATTAGAGAATTACTTGAAAATGGTTATCTCTTGCTTTTTGTCGCAGTCAGATAGCTTCGACTAGATAAATAAAAGGGGACAAATTGAGAGTAATCTCTTCAACAATGAGCAGTAATCTCTTTACTTTTAATTTGTAAAAAGGACATTTTTAGATCATGATTTCTCCTCTCTGTGCCAACCAAGATGGACTTCTGGATAATTCATTAACATTACATCCATGATAAAGGTTATAATCTTTTGATAATTATCAATGTCCGTAAATAACAGTTAAACTCTTTATAATCAGAACTTTATTTAAAACTAACTGAATACCCGTGCTTAGTCACGGCAGATAAGTAGTTATTTTATTGCGTTCCATAATGTATCGTCAAAATTAACGCTACTATATAATTTTGTGGTTTATTTTAGCACGGTTTCCTTCATACTATAAGTTATTCATCAATTGATAAGTAATCAAAGTATAACGTTTCTTGACGTTGGGGCGCTCCCACTAGTTTCAAGAAACGGATAACCCGTTATCTATAGGTTACTGGTAACAGGAGTTTAACCAGTACAGGTTAAAATTCGTAGTGTGACTGTGGATGCTAATGGGTGAGGAGGCTGTGCAAGGGTTCAGGATATTATTAACTCAGATGTACCATCACCAGGTACAGCGTAAACTCTTTGGGGGACAAGTTGAAATGAACCGCAATTCAAATGGTGATTTTGTCGCTCATAGCGTAAACTCTGTGAGGGACAGTTTATTTCTAGTAATTCAAGGTCTGCCATCATAGTTGAAATTAACCAAGCATTCAAAATAATACTATGAAATAGATACAGTACAACAGCTGTTCTGTTACCGTCCTAGCAACGCATGCTGTCTAGGCTTGCCTGCTCTAACCAACTAAAACTTCAAACCCTTCTAAAATTACTTAAAAATTTGAACATAAAAAAATCTTTTCTTAGCGAGTGTTTACATGCTATAGAGAGTGTCCATACAAAATTTCAATATTTTCTGTCAAGTGGTTTGGGCTGGGCGATGGTAGGTCAGTAAGTCAGTGAGTGAGTGAGTTAGTGGTATTTGACAAATATTTAGTAGATTGCTTTTGTAAGCTTAATTTAATTATGTGATTTACCAACAAGATAGATAAATAATAGATGTTAGAAACCATTATTTTTTATTTAATGTTACTAGTGTATAATATGATATTTCTTGTTGTGAATAGGAGTCAGTTCTATTAAAATCTAGGTAGATGAGTGATAATCTTTTAAGAATTAGTTTCAGTTTCTTATTTGATTTCTTCTTTATTTTATGAACACTGTTTTAAATAAGATGTATATTCTTCCCTTGAGTCTGTAGATAATGGTTTGAGCTATCAAATTACTGTATTTTCATTGCATAAAATAGTAATTTTTATTTTGTAAAATTGGATCGACTGATTGAGGAATTTAATTTTCATGATAAACGACGGACGGATATGATTAATGTTCTCTTGTATGAAGGGCAAATCTTCCGTTTTTGCTCTCCCGTCTAGCTATTATCCGAGGTTATTGTCTTATAGCGCTAGATTTTCTCGATGATTAGAACTTAACGTTACCTAAATATCAGATATTGGGTCACTCAATAAGATCGTGCGCATTCATTTATTTATTTATTGAGACACTTCCCAGCTTTGGCGACAACATCTGGATATTATTTACTTTGATAGCTGATAGATCTATTAAATGTTTTTACAGAAATAGACTATAGATTTACTATAACATACATAGTATGGAGCTCATATTTATAATTAACTTAACAATTTACCTATTTACAATATTAACGCAAGGTTATATTGCATATACATAATTAAGTTAACAATTTTTATATTTACAATGTTAAACTAAACTACATACTTTTAATTAACAAACTTCTTAACTTAAACTTAACTTAAAAAAAACAACAGTATATATATATATATATATATATATATATATATATATATATGGGTACATATTAGTTTTCCAAGCAGTCCATTATAATTAATTAATTATTTTGGGGATTACATTGAGGGTTTAATTTCATTTAGAGTTTGTCATATAGTCTGGTTTGTTTATTGCGCATTAAAAACACGCGTGGGATTAGCTGATTCACTCGTAGACCAGTATCATTTCGATATTAGTCTGTCTGTCACCAATTTTCGAAAACATTGGACGCATATTAGTATCTGCAGAAAATGAATATGGATAGTCAATGCGAACGTGCTGTGTGACATTTTTATTTTTGTGAGGCGAATCTACCTGATTTGGAGCTTTAAAAAAGTCCGTCTCGCAGGACTGCATCTTAGCGCGGTTCCGTTCATATCCCTAGTCTAATTTGGAAAGATTAAAATAGAAGCAGTTATTGTTTTGGTTCCACCAGTCTTTTTTTTAAAATTAATTATTATAATGGCGTGTCAACCCTTAAGGTCACTAACGCCATTCTTGTGAGTAGTTAAGTCTTGAAAGGTCATGATTTACAATCTTACCTGGAAGGGTCGGCTACAGTAGAAACAGACCCGCTAGTGACAAGGTCTTGGAATCTTGGAAATCTATATTTCTAACAATAAATTGTTTTTGTTATTTTACTTAACCAGTTTTATTGTCAAATACATTATCCAACTATAAGCAATTAAAAAATAACAAGAAATAAAACAGTCAAAAAGAACCATTGGAATAAACGAAATCAATTAATTTAAAGCTTTAAGCACTTTTTTCTCCGATTGACATCGCCTAATTAAAACTTTCTTCAGAACCTTTTTTGTAGAGCATTTAGTAAGCTTCCGAATGGTAATCTTCCGCTTCACAAGATTGTCAACGGTTTTCGAGATACTAACGAAATTATACAAAGTTATAAAAACTTTTTTTGTCTGTTAATAAAATATATTATTCTAACCCTTCCTTTACTCTAAACGTAACAAAAATTTCAACATATTAGTGTTGATGAAACTCGAACATGCAGAAAATGTTTCAACTGTATCCCATAATTCTAAGTACCAAAATCAAAGACAAAGAACCTTCCCTAGGAAGGACGCTAGGCAGTTGAAAAGCTATACATCTTGGAAATCCATATCTCTAACATTAAATTGTTTTTCTTATTTTTCTTAAACTGTTTTATTTTCAAATACATTATCCAACAATAAGCAATTAAAAAATAACAAGAAATAAAAAACAGACAAAAAGAACAGTTCGAATAAGCGAAATCAATTACTTTAAAGTTTTAAGCTCTTATTTATCCGATTGGCATCGCCTAATCAAAACTTTCATTAGAACCTTTTTTTTAGAGCATTTAATAAGCTTTCTAATGGTATTCTTCTGATTACCAAGATTCTCAACCTTTTTCGAGATATTAAGGAAACTAAACAAAGTTACTAAAACTTTTTATGTCTGTTAATAAAATATTTTATTCTAACCCTTCCATAACTCCAAACGTAACCAAAATTTCAACATATTAGTTTTGATGAAAGTAAAACATGCAGAAAATGTTTCAACTGAATCCCATGATTCTAAGTACCCAAACCAAAAACGGTATTCAAAATATATTTTTCCAATTTTCTCGAAAACGGTTAAAGCTATCGCCTTGAAAATGATTTCATTCGTTTTCCTAGCCCAGGAATCATATAAAACGAGTACTTAGAAGCTTATGAACTCAAAAACGTAAGCGTTACGATTTTTTTTGCGCGAATTTCGCCCCAAACGCCATCTTCCGGTAGGCGGATTTCGCTGGTTAACGAACTTGACCTTTCAAATTGGACGACGGATTTTTGTACCAAATTTCATCAAAATCGGACCATTCGTCTTCGACCTAGAGAGCGAACAGACAAATATATATATATATATATATATATATATATATATATATATATATATAAATAAATATATACATATATATATATATATACAAATTTGAACCACCATCATTTTCGGTCTCTAGGGGTTCTGAAACGCAAAATTTTCTAGTCGGCACTTCCGGATTGTTTCATTGTATCAACCTTATAAGCGGGGTTCCTCCCTATGGGGGAGGGAGGAACCGCGCTAAAATTAATAGCATACATGGAGAACATACTATCAGGACTGCCCCGAAATGGCTTCAGTTGAAGAAAACAGCATTCATCTGCTGTCCAATCTGGTGAGGTCGTAAAGTTAATTTGAATAACAACTTTCTAAAAAATCTTGTGGAGTCAGAGCCACCAATAAGAGTGGATCAGGCAGCAGAAAGTATAGATTCATCTCATTAATCGAAAACTACGAATGGTGAAATGTGATATGCAGAAACAAAGCTATAAAAAATTATTGAATTTATTTGAACGTTTTTTCCACCTCTGCTTACTCGTCGGTCATTGCACCAAGAAATGTACACTTATTTCGTGCCTAAGTAAAAGTTTTTACGAGGGAAAAAGTTAAATTCTATATTATTATTATATTATTATTATAGGATTTACTAACTTAACTGTCAAATTTGTTTGCAACAAAACCGGAGCCTTTCTTTAGCAATGACATTTAAAAGCTACCTGTAAGATGGCGAAAAACATAGTAGACAATGAAGAATAATATATCATTAATTACTATGTTAAATTTTGTTTTATTGACTCATTAAGGCATAGTCTTGATCATCTAATTGTGTTTATCTCAGATTGCAAGATGTACCCCTAACAAGGAGTATCGCTAGGAAAATGGGCTCCTTGTAGAAATACTCTTGTTACTTGATCAGTAATTTGAAACTCATTGCTGGCCAGGAGTGTAATTTAGACCTGTAGTTTTCGTGTTACTGAGCCTGCGAGTTATAGAAAAAGGCTGAAAGGTCAGGTTTTAGCGCGGTTCCTCCCTCCCCCATAGGGAGGAACCCCGCTTATAAGGTTGATACAATGAAACAATCCGAAAGTGCCGACTAGAAAATTTCGCGTTTCAGAACCCCTAGAGACCGAAAATAACGGTGGTTGAAATTTGTATATATATATATATATATATATATATATATATATATATATATATATATATATTGTCCGATTGTGATGATATTTGGTACAAAAATCCGTCGTCCAATTTAAAAGGTCAAGATCGTTAACCAGCAGAATCCGCCCACTGGAAGATGGCGTTTGGGGCGAAATTCGCGCAAAAAAATCGTAACGCTTACGTTTTTGAGTTCATAAGCTTGTAAGTACTCGTTTTATAGGATTCTTGGGCTAGGAAAACGAATGAAACCATTTTGAAGGCGATAGCTTTAACCGTTTTCGAGAAAATTGGAAAGATAGTTTTTGAATACCGTTTTTGGTTTGGGTACATAGAATCATGGGATTCAGTTGAAACATTTTCTGCATGTTCTACTTTCATTAAAACTAATATGTTGAAATTTTTGTTACATTTGGAGTTTAGGAAGGGTTAGAATAAAATATTTTATTAACAGACATAAAAAGTTTTGGTAACTTTAGAGAATCTTGGTAAACGGAAGAATACCATTAGAAAGCTTATTAAATGCTCTAAAAAAAAAGGTTCTAATGAAAGTTTTGATTAGACGATGTCAATCGGAGAGATAAGAGCTTAAAACTTTAAAGTAATTGATTTCGCTTATTCGAACTGTTCTTTTTGTCTGTTTTTTATTCCTTGTTATTTTTTAATTGCTTATTGTTGGATAATGTATTTGAAAATGAAACAAGTTAAGAAAAATAGGAAATTTAATGTTAGAGATATGGATTTCCAAGATTCCAAGACCTTTTCACTAGCGGGTCCGTTTCTAGTGTAGCAGACCCTTCCAGGTAAGATTGTAAATCATGACCTTTCAAGACTTTACTACTCACAGGAATGGCGTTAGTGACCTTTAGGGTTGACACGCCATTATAATAATTAATTTAAAAAAAAAGACTGGTGGAACCAAAACAATAACTGCTTCTATTTTAATCTTTCCAAATTAGACTAGGGATATGAACGGAACCGCGCTAAGATGCAGTCCTGCGAGACGGACTTTTTTAAAGCTCCAAATCAGGTAGATTCGCCTCACAAAAATAAAAATGTCACACAGCACGTTCGCATTGACTATCCATATTCATTTTCTGCAGATACTAATATGCGTCCAATGTTTTCGAAAATTGGTGACAGACAGACTAATATCGAAATGATACTGGTCTACGAGTGAATCAGCTAATCCCACGCGTGTTTTTAATGCGCACTAATCAAACCAGACTATATGACAAACTCTAAATGAAATTAAACCCTCAATGTAATCCCCAAAATAATTAATTAATTATAATGGACTGCTTGGAAAACTAATATGAACCCATATATATATACTGTTTTTTTTTTTAAGTTAAGCTTAAGTTAAGAAGTTTGTTAATTAAAAGTATGTAGTTTAGTTTAACATTGTAAATATAAAAATTGTTAACTTAATTATGTATATGAAATATAACCTTGCGTTAATATTGTAAATAGGTAAATTGTTAAGTTAATTATAAATATGAGCTCCATACTATGTATGTTATAGTAAATCTATAGTCTATTTCTGTAAAACCATTTAATAGATCTATCAGCTATCAAAGTAAATAATATCCAGATGTTGTCGCCAAAGCTGCGAAGTGTCTCAATAAATAAATAAATGAATGCGCACGATCTTATTGAGTGACCCAATATCTGATATTTAGGTAACGTTAAGTTCTAATCATCGAGAAAAACTAGTGCTATAAGACAATAACCTCGGATAATAGCTAGACGGGAGAGTTTCATCAACACTAATATGTTGAAATTTTTGTTACGTTTAGAGTAAAGGAAGGGTTAGAATAAAATATTTTATTAACAGGCAAAAAAAGTTTTTATAACTTTGTATAATTTCGTTAGTATCTCGAAAACCGTTGACAATCTTGTGAAGCGGAAGATTACCATTCGGAAGCTTACTAAATCCTCTACAAAAAAGGTTCTGAAGATAATTTTAATTAGGCGATGTCAATCGGAGAAAAAAGTGCTTAAAGCTTTAAATTAATTGATTTCGTTTATTCCAATGGTTCTTTTTGACTGTTTTATTTCTTGTTATTTTTTAATTGCTTATAGTTGTATAATGTATTTGACAATAAAACTGGTTAAATAAAATAACAAAAACAATTTATTGTTAGAAATATAGATTTCCAAGATTCCAAGACCTTGTCACTAGCGGGTCTGTTTCTACTGTAGCCGACCCTTCCAGGTAAGATTGTAAATCATGACCTTTCAAGACTTAACTACTCACAAGAATGGCGTTAGTGACCTTTAGGGTTGACACGCCATTATAATAATTAATTAAAAAAAAAAGACTGGTGGAACCAAAATAATAACTGCTTCTATTTTAATCTTTCCAAATTAGACTAGGGATATGAACGGAACCGCGCTAAGATGATGCAGTCCTGCGAGACGGACTTTTTTTTTTTATCATTGCGAACAATCTTTTCGATATCGTCCATTATACGTGCTTTGACGTGACATCCTCGGGCGCAATTGAGTGACGCCTTGTTCTTGTTTTCTGAAATCGAGTTTACTTAGTCCCACCACGACTTTACTTCCATACCACGAGCCTTCCTTCGCCTCAGGTCTGAATACATATTTTTTTTGGCTCTATGATGAAGGTCTCCGGATCGTACCCTTTGTAGAGTAGAATAAACAAACTATTTTTGAATTGACACTCTTTTTTTATTTTATTTTTTTAATAAAAGAATGCGAGAATCACTTCGAAGTAGAAAGCAATCATAAATAACGTTCTTTTCATAGGAAATACACACATAGTTAGCACTTTATTACGGTAAGCTGTTATAAATAGCTGGCAGTTATTCCAGAGGTACCTCGTGATGCTGATATAATTTACCTATATTTGGTTATAGCGCAGGTACCCAAAGTGTTATGTCTTGTAGGTCACCTGGCAATATTTCTTGTTGTAATCACACCCCTCGCCATTGTTTTGTTGAATTGTACAAATTCGTCAACGCCAAATGTGTTTTTGACAGGTAATAAAATGACTCACATTAACTATCGAAATCATCCCTTAGTTTTGCTATATACCTACAACTTAGTGAATTATTGTTTAATTGGCACTTTTTAATGACTGTTTGGGGATAACTTGTAATCATAATTCATAAATTGATTATTTGTTGTCAGGTATAATAATTAATTTCTTCCTTTGGAACAATGAAAATCAAAATTCCTTTTTCCTTTTCCTGTAGTTGCCTATCTGTATACTTTTTTTTTATCCGTTTTCGTATATGAATATATTTATATAAAATCATATTTAATTCTTGAAAATATTGACATGCTGAGCTTTTCTAGTGTTAAGTGCTTTCTCATTCAGAAACATCAACATTGAAATAGCTTCCAGGACTCTGATGGTCTTTAATGTTGTTCCGACAAGTACATTTAGTATTATTAATAAGGTTAATAAATTGCATCAGTCTAGAAGGTATTACCACTCATAGCGAACTTCTGCTTTCAGAACTTGAGTATAGTTTTCGAGAGTTTTCCTGAAGAACCTCTTGAGCTCTTGAAGAGCTGTTACTTGCAATAATTAACAAAGTCTTTCATTAGAATATAAAGAAACCACTCATTTTTATTCTTGAATATATTCATTTGTTGAGAGAAATATCTTGGTTCGCATGGTTTTGAAGTTTTTAGTTAACAGTTATATTATAATATTTACAAAATAAATGAATACCAAAAGAAAAAAAAGAAGATTTTCACAATGGACATCTCTCCGTTTGCGGGATATCGCTTAAAAAATATGAGTAGTTGTCTGAAACTGTATGCATCTTCTAGGGTTGATTTCCTAAACCACTCTCTTCTAAATTAATTTAATTTTTGCTATTCCCATAAAACTGTTTAATTTTCATTTCGATTGCTCAAACTGCACTAAAATATTTTAGTAGGATCCTACGACTTATAGTTTAGATTCAGGAGTTCTTCCTGCGCCTTAAGAATTAACTTCATAGTAGTTCTTTTTTTTCCGTCGAACCCACCATCCCCGTGTATGAATCTCAGGCGTTAGCCACTACTCCACGGGGAGACCCCTGGTGTCCTTAAAGAGTAATTATTTTCATAAGATTTTTGTATATTAGATAACATTTTGACTTATTACGGAAGTTAATGATGTCATGTCTAAATTTTATCATTTTGTTTTGAACACATTTCTTTAACTCTTTCTGTAATTCATCATTAAATATGTTTTCTGGACATTAGAAATTTTGATAGCTGAAAGGGGAATCTTTGTTCGGGGTAGTTGTAATTTTTATGATATAATTAAAGAGCAATTTAAGAGAAAGAAATATTTTGGTTATTTCCAAAAGTTTTTCCAGAATAAGAGACAATAGCTCTTGGTACTGCATTAAATAATGGAGAATATTCACTAGTGGAAATTTTAGTCCTCAAAAATATTTATGTATAAAATTGAACGATTAGTATTTCCAGAAAAATACTTTTTAAAAAAAATAATTACAAATTTCGCAAGCGAGCTTTCTCCAAGCTCGTGGAGGCGTTCGTGGAACCTCGCTGAAAAAAGCCAGGACCAAACCTGAGAACAGCATTCAACACACTAATGGTCCGAAAACCAATTATAACAAAACAAACGTTCCACGAATCATTAGAAGTTTTTATATAACTATATATAAATTGAAGGTGAGGATGGGGAGAGATCAATGGATTCTTGAAATAACGGGCGGGAGTTGATCCACATAATTGTTTAAAACATTAACTTATATTGGAACGTCTTTAGTTTCATCATCAGGCATCTACAATGTAAAATAAAAGTAAACCCAAAATAAGGAGGAAACTTCTCCTATTTCACTAATACCAATACAAATACAATAAATGAGGTATATAATAATACAATATATTAGACACCTTATATCAAATTTCGTTAAATTATAATACATCTTAATACGAATAATTTATTATATATTTTTTTATATGATTTAAGAGCTAGCAACTAGGCGATTAGCTCTATAAACACGTAGAGTGCAAACAAAATAAAAGGTCTAGCACATCAAAAATAAAACATTTAAATAAAAAATTAAATAACTGAATCTATCAACTATACAAGGCAACAAAAAGGCAAAACGAGAAAAAAAATAGAATAATAAATATACCAAACATAAAGGCAACTATAAAATAAAAAACAGATAAGTAATAAATTATTTTTAATAAACTAAATCTTTTCCCTAATTAATTTATTATTATTATTAATAAATGATCGGTACAATGGCGACTTCACTCTTTCCAAGTAGTACCTTTTATGGTCCAATGAACCATCATTGAAATTTGATTCACTTATAAAGAGAGGTATGGAAATGTCTGTAATAAGCCTGAAAGCCAATGGTTAATCAGCAAATGTCTTCAAATGAGATTGTATATGTAGTTTATTGTTGTGTAAGTAGGAAAAGATTGTGTTTATGTACTGGCTGCTGTCCCTTAACAATTCGTTCATGTCATGTGGAATATTTAGTTTCGGTCGTCCCCTGCATTGCGTAAGTAGGTGTTTTACGGTAAAGTCCCTATTGTATATATTGCAAGTTGGTTTGTTAAGTCAAATTCGGAGTAGAGCAAGTACAACTTCTTCTCCTCTGTTGTTCGGTAGCTGGATGTCCACTCCTGAGTAGTAGTTTTGATTGTACGTAATTTATTGTCGGTTAGTCGAGTCCAGCTATCTTGCCAATAATTTAAAATATTTTTTTTATTGCATTGGTCAAGTCTTCGTGTGTGATTGAGATAGGTCGAGCTCAGGTTGTCTTGTGGCAAGTTTTGCATGTGAATCTGCTAGGGAGCTCCTTCCTAAATCTTCAAGTCCTGGCAGCCAGTACATTGTGATGATGTGTTGTGTTCGCGAACTAGTTTAAGGTACCTAATATATTGTATTTGTTTTGTTATTAGTGAAATAGGAGAAGTATCCTCCTTATTCTTCGTTTTACTTTCATTTTAAAATATAGATGCCTGATGATCACTCTAAAAAGGTTCGAAACTTCGCAAGTATAAGTTAATGTTTTAAACAATTTTGTGGAGCAACCCCTGCCAGTTATTTCAAGAATAAATAGATATATTTGTATATAAATGTTAACTTTGTATATATTTTTGGCACACTGATAGCATAATTTGCGATTGGTTTATTCCCCGAGAAGACTATTGAACGCTGAAGAAGGTATACCTTTTTAAAAGGAGTTAGTTAAGCTGGATTTATCTAGAAGAGAAGAGTGGAAATGGGACTTACTTCTCGATAACTCACTTACTACTGATTTCATGAAATACTTAATTTGTTCTCCGCTCCCCTCCCCAATCCCTAGTGGCTTACCTTTATTAGGTTATTTTTTCTATTCAATTCCGACCAATAAGTTTGTTTCCTGACCGCTACTAAATGCTGAATGATGTCAATGCTGAAATCAGAAGTCAATTTCCTATTGACAAGAAGTTAACACACTTTCTTCTAAGAGTTATATTTTACACTCCGGAGTTTAATACAGTAGACTATCCCTACTCCGGCGTCGTCGGGAACGAGGTATAGTCGGATTAGAGAAAACGCCGGTTACAGAATTCAGTTAGGAGCTGACACTTATGTATTTGAAAAACATTATTATTTGAGAAGATAATAATACGTAACACTTTTAATAATGCATATTTAAAAGGGTACATATTATTAAAATTAATTTTAAAACTTGCACTCTACTCGCGATGAATGTTCGAACTTGTTCGAAATCAGATGTTCCTGCCGCAGGTGCCTTAGTAGAAACACAATCCCTGCCTCTAAAACGAAGCATATACATATGCCTTCTTTGACTTTCATTCAATGAAACACCACGAAACAAATTTTTGGCTAGCAAGGAAGGGAAGGTTTCGAGGAACCCGCGAGCCGATCTAGCTCCGGCGAGTTCTGAGATCCGTCATTCTTTCCTCTCGGAGACCGCCGTGAGGGGTTGAGTGAAACTTGCATGGATGAAGTGATGAAAGAGTCGGGATTTAAGTATTAATAGGTTGGTAGCATGGCGGAAAGACAGAGGTAAGAAATTCCATAGCGAAGTCGCACGCGTCACTAATGATTTTTTTAAAATAAAGCTCTACGGTGGGAAGGAATATAATGATCGGAAGCACAAAAGCGGGTGATACGGGGGTCTACTAGTCAAAATACCAATAAAAGTCCGTCAAGCAGGAGCTGATTAAACTTTCCTCAGAATTGGGTAGTGTCGAGTGCATTCCTGAATAATTTGCTTAAAATAACCTATATTGATACTTAAAATAAAAACAATTATAGTTCTTCTCTTTTTTTTTGGTTCACCAAAAAAAAAAAAAAAAAAAAAAAAAAAAAAAAAAAAAAAAAAAGAAAAGTTTTTCTCTTTTGCAGTTGTTAGCAGCTGTTTCAATCATTACTTTTGTACTTAATTTCCTTCCAGAGTTTTGTGTATGCGTGTTACTACACTACGTAATAAATACACAATGCTTCATATTTTCGTCTATTGATCTTAATGAATAATAAAAGAAACGAGATACAGTAATAATGCAGGAACAGAATACAGTGTCCCTCTTGCGGCAGACATCAGAACGTTGCGGCCCATAGAGTCATATCAAAACAGAGGCGCGTGGGGGGCCTTCGATATCGGTGAGCGTGGCCTCGCCTGGTCGGGTCCTGTCGGTGGTGGTGGCGCTATCTATCACCTCAATCAAGGCATAAATGGCCCATAAACCGATTTAGTTTATTTTTACAATAAATTTTGCTCTTTATATTACCACGCACGCACGCACATACACATACACGTACATATAAATATAAATTTTAACGGGGGTTATTTTTGGTGTCTACTAGGTAGACATTTTTTAAAAACTACGTCATGAGTGCAACCTCAATAGCTTTCCTTCGGAGGAAAGTGCTAAAAAGGGCCTGCCAACGAAACACCGTAGGCGAATATTTCTTTCGAGCAGATTATATCGAAAAAAAAACACAATGTTCCTGTAGGCGGGTTCTGCCAATTGACAAACTTGACTATTGTTCTGTAAAATTTCAATTTTCATTTGTAGATATTATATACATATATTTAATACCTATTACATTGTTTCGTAATGCTTCTCCTGTAAGTCCCTAAGTATGCAATAGTTTATAGAACCATTAGTCTTCAAACATAAAACACAATAAAAAATAAATTAAAGTATTGACTGATGATATTTGATATAAAATGAAGTTAGTGAGTTGATATCACATTATAGTGACAGTGCATAGACCAAAGGACCGCTAGAACCCTTTTACTTAAAATACAAGTCAAACAGGCCAACATTTGTTGAATGGAAATGAAATCCTGTTCTCGGAAATTTCCATTTCGGCATTAGGATGTGTATTTTGGTAGATGGTTGTTCGGATTAAACCGCCAAATTTAATGGCAAGCACGTTTCTATTAGGGCCGAATAAAGGGAATGTATGCCGACTATGTAGATGCCAAAGATTTGAAGTTGTGGAGAACCATTAATGAAATTCTCTTCAGAAGTATAGTCGACCGCTGAAAATTCCAATGTGGAGTTAGACGGGATTCGGCGTTAATAGTGACTAAAACTAGATTTTCAAAAATTGGGGGCGAGGTTAGCTCAGTGGTAGAGCACTGGACTCATGTGCTGGAGGACCTGATTTCAAATCCCGAGCAAACACTAAAGATTTTCCTTCAAGTGTCTTCATTCATGTGTTGAATTCGGCCTCCCTGGCCGTCCCTAGGCCAACTCAGCCTATAATTTATTTATTAATGGATACCTTGGTGCTAATGACTCTAGCAGTAAGGGGAAAAGCAGGCGGCCGGAGCATAGTACTGACCACACTATCTCCCTAGTGTGCCGTACTGTCCTGAATCAGATACCTGTACAGTATCTGCCCCTCAGGGCCCTCGTGGCCTGTTACGGGACTGATTTTTTTTTCAAAATATTAATTAGTTGTTATTGCCAACGTTTACGATTGCGTTTTCTAGGAAACGGAGCAAAAACGAGACACAACCAAAACGACTTTTTTTCATCCTACATCGATTCCCGAAGTTTGCCCGTTTTCTTGGGGAAACCCTGTATAAATATATTTATACACACACAGGGTGATTCAGATCTAAGCAGCCAAACTCTAGGAGGTGATTCTAGAGATAATTTCCACCAAGAAAGTTCATTTGAAGTATGGTCCGATTCCGAAGGGAAAAGAATTATGTCCGATTTTCTATTTTTTTTTTTTTTTTTTTTTTTTTTTTTTTTTTTTTTTTTTTTTTTTTTTTTTTTTTTTTTTTTTTTTTTTTTTTTTTTTTAACGTAGACATATATTTTATTGAATAAGAAAGGATCGCTAAAAAACTGTTCAAGATAATTAAATTCCAATTATGCCATTATAAAATAGATAAAATTTTCTTTAAGAAAATAGTAAGTTAATTCACTGAACCCATTAATAGAACATACTTTCTGGACGCCCTTCGTACTTCTGTTTTTCTCGAAGAATCAGAGGTTTCTCGCATATTTTTTCCTCGGCCCCCTAAAAGACTAAAGATCCACATCTTACAGGAAGACTTCTACACCTAATAAGCATTAAATCTGTTCAAATGAAGTGGATGTTTATTGAGGGATACATTGAACGATTGGCTCCCTTTTGTTAAAAAATGTGGAATGGAGTTTTGTTACTTTCAAATACCTTGTGTTTAGAAATTATGGATTACTCATTTTTTATTGGTCAAACTGTAGAAATACATTGTCTAGTCCGGAAGCAATAAAAAGAAACTGTAAGATATTGTGGGAAAAGTGTTTCATTTGAGAGATATGTCACATTTTGTGTTTTCCAAGTTTTCATTGTTTTATCTTTTTCGTGATTTACTTGGCAACTCTTTAGAGTACACTAACAAATTTGCTTATATAATTGAAAATTTAATATTTGCCTAAATTGCAATTACACCTTTGTCAACATGGACCTATCTACTGTCTAACAGCACTGTTGCTGTATGCCGGACAGCAATCCGTCCAATTTGATGGACGAAAGTAAGATAAGGGAAACACTTAAAAATAAATATCCCAAAAAGGACAGAACACTTTAGTTATAATTCTATTAACAACATCTACAAAGCACAGATCCTAACTGGAGACTAAAAGAAAATCATTTTAATGCAGATTTAAAATGAACAGTAACACTTGGCCCATTGAGAAGGTCCCCTGCTCCACCGCAAAGGTTTAGGAAAGGTAGTAACCAGTAGATATTCTGGCCATAATGGCCTAGAACTCGACACGCCGTAAACATACAACAAAACAAAAAAAAAACAAAAAAAAAAAAAACACTTGCCACTGTGATAAGGCAAGGGAAAAAGCAATTAAAAACTTACTCCGCACTTGACAACACAGCTTTAGCAGACATAAAAAACAAAAAAAAAAAAAAAACTGAAAAAAAATCTCCCCGCTCGACACAAAATCATTAATAAAAGATATTTCATAATATATCAAAATTATTCTAAATCAATCATGCACTCCTTGGAGAATAAATAATGAGCGTTTTCATTTGTCCTAATAAACGGAGGAACACGACTTCAAGCCTTTCATAGATAATTTGATTTCTAATTGTATAGTTAGATGTCTATGCATTATTATACTTATACTTGATATGATCTTAAACAATAAAGCATATTTTAATTTTTTTAAAAAATATAAATTTATTTAGAAAATGTATTTACATTTCAGTGCTAAAAGAGTCATTGGAATAACCTATACATTTTTTTTCTCCAAAGCTTTGATCATACGCTCTGGAGAAGGGAGTTATAAAAATGCTGAATACTTGGTTAGGTCCAATCTCCTTTAACGGCTTCCTTCAGATCTTCAGGGGTTGGGAACTTGTCGACAAAAACTGTCTACAGACCATTTTAGAACGCCTCACGTCCATAATTTAAAAATCCCAAGGTCCCCAAGGATTTTGAAAGCTAAGATATGTATATACATTTTGGTTTCATTTGGTGTAGAAGAATTATACCTTAGAGGCATATTTTATCAATGACGTGAGAAGTTTCCGAGTTCTCTAAAATATCTCAAAAACAATTTTAATAATGTAAACCTGTCTACAGCCCCCCAGTCCTTCTATTGTGTAATACATAATAATAATAAATAATGCATCATTAAAATTAACGCTACTTTTTTTTTTTTTTTTTTTTTTTTTTTTTTTTTTTAAACGGCGCATCGACATAGTAGCGTTAATGGGCCATTAGTGCCCATTTACGCTACTATATCATTTTTTGCAGTTTATTTTGTTGATGGTCTCCTTTGTCGCAGATGTGGCAAAGAGAAAGAAACGCCAGCACATGTGCTGGGAAGTTGCGACCATAACATGCTCTTGGTTACACGTCGCCATAATAATGTGAAGCGTTCTCTCATGGTTCTCTTAACAGAAAAAGATTACGAGTGCTTCGAAGAAGTATTCAGCATCGATGAAGAAGGCTCTACAAGGTGCGCTGACATCGTTGCCTTCAAGCGGAATGCCGAAACGGCTCTAATATTAGACCCAACTATCCGATATGAAGGCAACGATGATAAACAAGGCGAAAAAATAAATCTTGAGAAGCAAGCTATCTACGACAGGTGCGTGAACTATTATAAAGAAAAATCCCACGAGAGTTTTGGACTCAGAGAATACCGAGTACAGGGATAATGGTTCGGTTCCAGAGGCACCATCCCGAAGGAGACGGCAGCTTGTCTCAAGGAAACAGGAATCAGCGAGGAACAACCAGGAATCATAGCTGAATCTATTCTCGTTGATTCCCTGGCAATTATTCAAAATCACGTATATGGCTGAAGACTTTCAATTTATTTATTAGATTTATTAATTCTTTTGATCATAATTTTTTATTTCCCATAATTAGAAGTCTTTTCATTTTTCTTTTACATTTTTTTTTTACAATCAATTTTATCATTATTTCCGTAGTTTTATTAGATTGCTTTTAATTTACACTTTGATTTTACTTGTTTGAGATATTTTTATAATTATTGCAGTTTGTTGATTAGTAAGTTGTGTACTGAGCAACCCAATATAGTTGGGCAACTAAACTTTGTTTTTATTTTGTTAAATAAAGTTTTTTCTCTGGTCCCCATCATACTATATGTTATACATCAATTGATAAGTAATCAAAGTATAATGTTTCTTGACACTGGGGCTATCCGGACCAGTGTCAAGAAACAGATGACTTACAGATAACCCGTTATCTATAGGTTACCAGTAACAGGAGTTAAACCAGTACAGGTTAAATTTCGTTTTCACTAATAAATGTGCGTTAAAATTTAAAAATTTATGTTTCTCAGACGTCATTTGGAAACACCCGTTATATTTGCGAGCATTACCAAGAAGTGTTGTGACTGTGGATGCTGATGGGTGAGGAGGCTGTGCAAGCGTTCAGGATATTATTACCTCGGATGTACCATCACCAGGTGCAGCGTAAACTCTTTGGGGGACAAGTTGAAATGAACCGCAATTCAAATGGTGATTTTGTCCCTCATAGCGTAAACTCTGTGAGGGACAGTTTATTTCTAGTAATTCAAGGTCTGCCATCATAGTTGAAATTAACCAAGAATTCAAAATAATACTATGAAATAGATACAGTACAACAGCTGTTCTGTTATCGTCCTAGCAACGCATGCTGCCTAGGCTTGCCTGCTCTAACCAACTATGACTTCAAACCCCTCTAAAATTACTTAAAAATTTGAATATCAAAAAATCTTTTCTTAGCGAGTGTTTACATGCTATAGAGAGAGTCCATACAATATTTCAAAAACATTTCTGTCAAGTGGTTTGGGCTGGGCGATGATAGGTCAGTGAGTGAGTGAGTGGTATTTGACAAATATATAGTAGACTAGCTGACTACCCGTGCTTCACCACGGCTGATAAGTAGTTTTTATATTGTTTTAAATAAGGTATGATCAAAATTAACGCTACTACATAATTTTCTACAGCTTATTATTGCACGGACTTACCCAGGAAACACCATGCGGAGGTAACCGTGCTTGTTTCAGTTGGGGAGTAAAACAAAATACAGCAACCACTTAAAGAGTTAGGTATCAGAGACAAATACACATAGAAAAGAATAAAACTAACACTTTTGAAGTTTTAAGCACTTATATCTTCGATTGACATCGCCCCACCGAACATTACAACAGAACATTTTTTGTAGAGAATTTAGTAACCTTTCGAATAGCCGCCTTCTACTTACTACGATTTCGCAACCGTTTTCGAGATATTTTAGGAAATATACTGAGATCCGAAAACTTTGTATCACCATTAATACAATTTTTTCCATATACTTCTCACCTCCAAACGATACCAAAGTGTAGATATCTTAGATTAGATGAATGTCGAATACCTAGTTTCAAGTGAACCAACCATCGTTGCTGAATACCCAAACAGAAAATTAGTTAGGAAAAGTATTTCTATCAATTTTTCTAGTAAACGGTTACAGAAATTGCTTTAAAAATTTTGAACCTACATAACGCGTACCTTCAAGAATATGGACTCGAAAATGTAAGAGTTCCAATTTTTTCGCGCACATTTTGCTCCAAAAACCATGTTCCAGTAAACGGATTCAGCTGGTTACTGAACTTGACCTTTCAAATGAGAAGAACGATTTTTGTACCAAATGTCATTAAAATCGGACCATTTTTGAGCCGCTGAGGAACTTCTTAATAAGTCAACGCCCCCCCCCCTAAAAGTACTTCAACATTTGAATATCAAAAAAACCTTTCTTAGCGAGTGTTTACATTCTAAACGAATTGTCCGTACAAAATTTCAAATTTTTTTATCGAAAGTTCGGGATATTATTACCTCGGATGGACTATCAGCAGAGCGTAAACTCTATGAGGGACAAAATAACTGTTAATTTCTGGTAATTAAAGGTCTGCCATCATAGTTGAAATTAACCTCAATTAAATATAATACTATGAAATGGATACAATACGGTTATCGTCCTAGCAACGCATCTGCCTAGGCGAGCACGCTCTAACCAACTAAAACTTTAATCCCCTCTAAAGATACTTAAAAATTCGAATTTCAAAAAATCCTTTCTTAGCGAGTGTCTACGTTCTATAGGGAGTGAGGGTCCATGCAAGATTTCAAATTTTTCTGTCAGGCGGTTTGGGCTGGGCGATGATAGGTCAGTGAGTGAGCGAGTGAGTGGTATTTGACAAATATATAGTAGATTAAATTTTAACGTCCATTTATTATTAACCACGAATTTTAGGAGGGGTTATCTATAGGTTACCACCCAAAGGCTTATTAAAAGTATATTATATACTTCTGCTGACTGAAACAAGTAATACGAGCATTTCGGAGTGTTAATCCTCGCAGGCCTCTTTCTCCCTTAAGATATTTAAATCGAATAAAGGCAACCCCGGGGAAAGTAATTTCACTGACCGAGCGGAAAATTGACTCTTTTCCTCCTTTCCACGCCGCAATAGGAATCCCGAATTTATTATGCTTCACGTCTCGGAGATTTCACTTTTAACTTTTAATGCCTGGATTGTCAATATAATTACCAATTTAAGAATAATTTATGAAAAGCCTTTGAGAATGATAAAAGTTGATATTTAGGCCTGAGATCTTTATTGTCGTGAACAGAGGATTAGGCTTGATAATTTAATAAACGGCGAACATGTCCAAATGAAAAACACAGTAAAATGTAGAAATATCATATTTATTTATTCTTTTTGTGATTCTAAAAATGACCTAAAAGCAAATAATAAAATAAAATACTTTTAGATACTAGTAATTTCTATTAATTTATTTATCATTCATTTTGATGCGTCTTAAGGGTCAATAAGACTAGTAAAACAAAATTTACAGCCAAACCAAAGAAAGATGAACGTTCTACGAACCTTAAGACGAAAGATTTGCCCAAAAAGTAAACTATATTGATCCATCAGAAATGAAGACTAAAGGCCGATTAACGCTAGACCGTGTCGGGTCCGGGCCGGGCCACGATGAAAAAATCATACCAGCATTTTCAATGGACTAGTTCACGCTACACCGGCCCGAGTCCGTGTTTTTTGCGTGTGTGATTGCTTAACCGTGTCCCGGCCGGGCCTGGGCCCGGACCCGAGACGGTCTAGCGTGAATCGGCCTTTACTGTGGAACCAAATTTTATATTTTCCCGTACCAGCCGTTTTTTTTATTCTATTGAAACGAAACTCGGGGGATTCATGCCACACGATTGAGGAACACGCGTTGTATTAAAACAAAATCGATCGATTAGAATTTGCCGATTCCCCCAGAGCAACATTAATTGAAGAAATTATATATGTTTCCGCATTTTATTAAAAATCGTAAAAGTATTTATGTTCATTTTGTATTTATCGTGTAAATTATCTGAAGCATATTCTTCAAGAATGCGGCGTAAACTGCTCACCTTAATGTAGAATGTATTTATTTATGCAGCTACTGCGTAACGGAGTTTTTGTTTTATTCATAGAAAATCAAAGAAATCTTGAAGACGTGAGTGCCCATCATATTGACGTGAAACGTTTTTTGAACTGGAAAGATGTTAAATGAAACCACACTGTCTGAGTAATGCACAATGTCTTCGTTTGAGGTCGTTTTTTTTTTTTTTTTATCTGTAGAAAGTAAAGCTAGATTTCGAATGGTTGCTTTCAACTTAAACTGACTTCTCAATAGTTTTAAGATATTTATTTACTATATCCATATATAAGAGGCATAAATAAATAAATTTATAGAGCTATGTTGCCTAGCTTCATGCTATCTTAATAAAGCAATGACCCTCCCCTAACAGCTGCTTAAATTGGGCACAGTCCACAAAAACTTCTTTAGTTTTAGGTGTTACGTAGCGAGTTTCATTAGTGCTAACAACATATACGGCCGTTTTGGGTAAATTTAAACTTTTATCTGGAGTGAGGGGTTCCCATAAATCCCACTTTAATATAAAGATTTGACCGATTAAAGAACACGTATTTTATTTTCTGATGCAGTATTCTTATACAGAAGGGGAGGGGATTTGAAATTAAAAATTTATGGGTAGAATTAAAAGATGGGTAGCAAACCTTCGAAATTATTCGCTTCATGGCCATAGATTTACCTATAATAGACATTAATATTGTCTAATGATTTAATACAATAATTTGTTATGACTTACAATTATTTTTTTATATTTTTTTTTATTTATTTAATTATACTGCCTCTACCCGTATGAGTCATTGGCAGTTCTATGTTTTTATATTTCTTGATAATTCCTTCTATGTTTCATTGTATAATACCTTCAGCAGTTTAGTAATTCGTATTTTTGTAGATCTGTCTTTTACGGTTTTTTTGGCATATGAAAGCACGAAACATTTTCGTGCTTTCGATTTTAGAGCGTTCCCAGCTGTTCTCGACTTATAATTAATATTACTTAAAATTGTGAAATTATTATGTCTGAGAAAGGAGAATGAAGTCCGAAACCTTACATTAAATTGGATAGTGACATATTATTTGGAAGGTTCACCACCCTTCTTTAATTCTTCTTATCTCATATGAATATAACCTTCAACTAGTTTCACATCCTTATTTAAAAAATTGATTTTTCTTTCTTTTTCGGCTTTGAAATGAATATAGTATCCTCCTGAAAGAAATTCTGCAAAAATTGAAAATAAAACTTGAATTCTTATGACTTACTAGGGAATAAATTTACCCTTGTAAAGAGAGAAATATATATATATATATATATATATATATATATATATATCGGAAGTTGCAGATATTTTTAGTGAATTTTTCATGTGTTATGTTTTTATTATAACGTAGCCCAAAAGCAAAAGCAATGAATATTGATCGATTCTTGGATGAAAAAAGTTATTTTTCCACCTTATCCTTTATATAGAGTGTGGCTTCAGAGATTTTCTTGAAGATTGCAATAGCTCTTTGGATCTCCCTTCTTGGTAAAGGCTAAAAAATAAATCTTCATGTTGCTAGGAGTAATAGAATGAAATCTCAGTCCATCACTTTTTACGTCATTTGCGAGGCTCTTCACAAAAATGAATAAATATTCCAGCAACGCAAGAAAAGAAAATTGCAAAGTCTATATGTAAACGTCAGCCTTAAATGAAATAATAGAATATATTAAAATATATCAGAAAAATTAGCCCCGTAACAGGCCACGAGGGCCCAGAGGGGCAGATACTATAGAGGTATCGGATTCATGACCATACGGCACACAAGGGAGATGTGTGGTCAGTACTATGCTCCGGCCGCCTGATTTTCCCCTTTGCTGCTTCGACTGCTATAGTCATTAGCACCTAATGTACCCATTATTAAATTAATTAAAGGCTGGGTTGGCCTAGGCCCTAGGCCAACCCCCTAGGCCCTAGGGGCGGTCAGGGAGGCTGAATTCAACCCATGAGCGAAGACACTAGAAGAAAAAATCTTTAGTGCTTGCTCGGGATTTGAACTCAGGTCCTCCAACTTATTAGCCCAGTGCTCTACCACTGAGCTAACCTCGCCCCCTGGCCTATAACTCGATACTGGGCTTATAACTTACTGGATATTATATATTAGAATATATAATTGAAAAAATATATATAATTTTTTAAATAGTAGGTGATAAGAAGAAATAGATTTAAATAAAAATAAGAGACAAATTCAACAGAAAAAAAGACAAGATTAATTAAAAAAAGAAAAAAATAGGGACAAACTTTATTTTTGTGAAATTTTATGATATTCGTATGTATGTAATCTGTAAGTGTTTAAATATTTTCATCAGTTAAAAGTAATGAAAGATCAATGGATTTGTGTAATTGTTCTCGTTCACGACATTCTGTAAGTTTTTTTTTTTTTTTTTGTTTTTTTTTACGGCGCATCTACATCTTGGCCATTAGCGCCGGGCTATCTACAGGTTGCCGCCCTTTCATAATGCCAACAGCACGTGGTCGGTCACCCATTCAGGTACTGACCACGCCCGACCTTGCTTAACTTCGGTGATCTATGGGAACCGGTGTATTCAACGTGGATATGGCCGTTGGCACACTCTGTAAGTATATGTCTTATTGTCAGGAGTTCGTTGAAGTATTTCACGTTGGTAGTTCTAGTCCAGTTAAATCGACCACTTGTCTCCGGTAACTTCTTATGATGGATGGACATTCTACTGTTTGTTTAATTGTTTTAGTTTATTGTCAGTAGTTTTGTACCATACTTTGGGCTCCTAATTTTGTATTTGGTTAGTGTAATAAGTCGTTAGGTCGTAGGAAGTTGCTTCTTTGGTTTGTATGATCTGGAGAGAGATTGCTAATATGTGTTTCTGTCAACGAATTTCTTTTGAGTAAAGCACACGTGTTCTGATAGCCTCACTAGTGTCACTGTAGACCCTACGTATAATGTAATTGTCTTAATAATTTATGTTATTTTTCTATTTTACAGAGACAAAAATAAAAAGGCTTATAACTTACTGAGTTTATGTAGTTGATGAGTGATAGGCCGCCATCCCAGGGCATCTCCAGGGCACAAGACACGTTCGCCAGAGAAAGTGGATGAGACTGTTCCAGGGTCTGGAGGCCGATGGCGAACACCACCACGGAGTCGTACATCAGGGCTGGTTCTGCCTGCACAAAGCACCATTCAATACAGCCATTTCCTAGCAGTGTTTTTGTGTAGCCATATTTGTGGCTTCTGAGCTGATTTCGTCGGATCGCTCAGTACGCGGGGATAATCGGAAAACTGCTTTGCCAGATCCAAAAGATTAAGGGGTAATACTACATGTTTGCTAATACTACATGTACATTTTTTTTATGGGCTAAAAGTCTTGTTTGACTAATCAACAATGATATCCAAGGGTGTATATGCGAAGAAAAAATTTTTAAATGAGCAAAAAATACGATTTTGCAAGTAAAGCCCCGATGCCGAGTGAACGCGATGGTGGTTTGAATATAATTTTTTGAGCGAGCTTCGATTGGTCCCTTTTTCATTGTTAATTATTTTTTGGTGCTCGTTCAATACATTTCAAAATATAAACCAATTTGTTGTATCTTTATTACAAGATAGTATGAAAAAAATTAAATAGGAAAAAATGTACATTTCAGAACATTAAACAAGTTTTTCAAATCGGGCGATACTCTGGCGTCTACAATTTTTGCCCGATCAATTTCAAATTTTAACTGCAGCTTCCTTATGATATATTGAGAAAAATACGTAGGATTTTTTCGATTTATTGTTTTATAACGATTTTATTTTCGACGGATTTTTTAATATAAAATGAATAAATGTTCACCATTTTTGAAAAAAAATTATATTTCTTCTGATTTCGAAATAATTTTAGTTTTTCGTTCTAGAATAAAAATTGCCGCCTGCAGACTATCACCCGTTAAAAAAGAGGGTTTCCGTTCGTCAGACACTGCGGTGCCATTTTTCTTTTTGGAGAATAGAAAATTATTTTTTTGGATACTTTACATCCCATTTAAAACGTTTGACATAAAAGTTTAAAAAATATTGATTTATTAGTTCTTTATAAATTCAAGGAAATGACTTTTATTTTTATCGCACAAGTTAGTATTAACCAGCAGAATGCGCCCACCGGAACATTTTTTCAGACGTTTGACGTTTATTTAAACTAAGATATATACAATTTGGAGTAGAGGTAGTACGAAAGAAAATAAACAGGTATAATTTCCGAAAGACCATCAACCATTGTGGAAATCGTATCAGGAAAAGTAGAATTTTGAGGAGATTATCAATAAGGAGTTAGTGTGACTTGAGAGAGTTGACAAACTGGCTTAGCCTACGCACTGTTGAAAGTGACAACCGCAAGGAGTTCCTAAGTAAACTGCCGAGATGATCCTCGTCCTTGTTCTAAACACCACAAATTTACACAACTTGGGCACCACAAACCTCTCTAATGGCAACGCAATTATAAATAGGTCGTTATGATATAATAATCCTAATTGCTAAATCCATTACAAAGATATCTTTATTCGTTATTTGTAATATAATGCGTTTAATTCTCTAAATCTTTATTCTTATTGAATGAATTTATTACAGGTAATAATAGGTCAAATCGTAAATACTTTTGACGTAAATACAATTTATGTATTTATTTCCTAAATGCATAAACGTAAGCTTTTAATATTACGCTAAATAAAATAAAATTACAAAAGACACTCGAATAACGAGAACTTTCCCTTTGTAAACCTCCAAAGTATTGGCTATTAAGTTTTGAAGTGGTAAATTCGTTCAACATTACAGTAATCTTTAGGACCAGCAACCCCCTCTGGCAAATGACAAACAAGCTGTCTGTCAAATGTTTGTTCCTTATACAAATCCACAACGTTTGACCGATTTTCATCACACTAGGCAGACAGGTAGGCCTTGATACGGAGAGTGGCATAGGCTAGGTCGAAATAGGCTAGGACTCACAGTTCGGAGGTCACGCGTTCGAAACTGTGAACCCGAACAGTTACAGATTTGCGTTATTCAATTTTAATATTACTTATTTGGTTTCTAATTTATTTTTGGTTTTCTAGATGCAGAAAGTAGGTGTAGCATAGCACGCCGGGTAACAGCTAGTATGTTATGTAATATATTAGGATGTACGCAGCACCTAACCCTACGAAACATAAAATAGTTAATAGATAACAATAAACTCCCTCAGTTTATGGATTCTACAGTGAGTAAACACACACAATAAAACAAAATAATAAAAAATTAAAAGGAAAAAAAACTCTGTTTAGAGTATTAACAAGCAAATATACTTGCGGTTACAAACAATTTTGTTATAGAAATAATAAATTTACCAAAACCAAAAAATTAATCTTACGAGATAAGTTTTAGTACAATCGATCTTGGTTGTCAGAACGGATTTGTCAAAAGGTGTCACCGCTAGATAGATCTGTCATAGCCATCTGGGGCCAAGCAAAGAATGTTGGCGATATACGAGGTATATTCTTCTTCTCCCGCTTCTCTGTACTACTGTCTCTGAGGAACTACACGGATAAATAAAAAGAGCAATATGTGTAGCATAAACGTATTTTAACTCTTTTAAATTTTTTTTTACTCTGATTAAAATTCTAAAAAAAAAAAGCGAAATTATAAAGAAAAGCCATAACAAGAAAAAGAAAAGGCATCAGCCCTGACCTGGCTTGAAAAAAAAACCGTTGGTAACCTGTAGAAAACCCGCCCCCAAAAATCGTTGGCACAAATCGATGTTCACATGGAATAAGTTGGTAAGTTGGAAAACGGCCGAAATTGATGTAATATTGAAATGTTGTTGTGCGTTCAAAGGACACTTATTTATTTTGATTTATTTTATTTCGTGGCTCAAAAACTCATTAAAACGGATTATCTCTGAATCAGATCTTTAAATCTGCGTGTATAGAGAAACTACCACTACTGCTAACGTAATGGCGTATTACTAAATATCTGCATTTTAGTGGTCCTAATTACTCAAGTTGTCAGAAAAACATGTAATATATTAAATTCATATTTTTGCGACTCCTTCCTCAAATTTTGGAATGGGTTGGTACATCGTTACGGTTGTTTTACAATTCCAACAGCACTATTCTTGTTATTATTTGACTTTTATTCTTAAATAATCTATTGAAAATATCTGATGTTTCCATTCGTCTTTCGCAGGAGTGGGGCCTGAAAGGTAAGGTTCGGGTATAAGTACGAGGGTATATTATGTACATTTATTTTGATATTTTTTTGCCTACCATTATTATAATTGTATAGTAATAATAATTATTTATGATTATGCTACGGAGGACTGAGGTTGGCTGCTTTAGACATTCAAAGGATATTGTAATGGTATTGTAATGTATAATAAGTGAACTTATTATACAATTTCCACCGAACTCCACTTCATATTCAATGTTAAAAAATGTACACATTTATTTTAGTCACTTAAATTAATAATAATTATTTTTGGTTATATATGTGTATATATATATATATATATATATATATATATATATATATATATATATGTATATATATATTTTTATTAGTATTTGCTCTGTCAATTTAAGACTTGAATTCCACAGTCCTGATGAAGGCTTTAAATTTAAACCAAAACGTTAGGAAAAAACACATTTGTATATAATATGTAATAGTTATGGTTGAAGATCGACAATGCCATGAGCGTATATAAGGGGAATGGCAGCCCCCCCCCCCCGAAATTTTGATTTGATGGCAAAAAGGTTTCATAAAACCTTTAAAAATTAATTAAATAGGATCACTTAGTTTATAAAAAATATTTTATTTTAGGTGTAATAGCGTTTTAGTTGTCTAAAAATATTACAAGTAAATAAACACCGCCCCCTCCCCGAAATTATTTCCTATATACACCCATGGCCAATGGCCATCTTAGATATAATTTTAGGATCTACGCTTAGTATTATCCACAGCCACATACAATTCGTAATGGAATATTTCTTAGTTATTATATCAGTCACTCATTCAACAATAAGGATTTGTAATTGAATTATTATTATTCTATAACTCACTTCAATAGTCCTTGTCCTATTGTAGGATCGGGAATGCGGTTGGAATTTATCCATGTCTCGAAGTATTTCTCGGACTCCGAGATCCTCCAGGTCGACCAATCTGAACGCAGTCATATTTACAAAGTGGTATTTAAAATCTTCTAAATCAAACGTTTCTATGTCCTGAAATTGCAAGAATAATTAGTAACGTGTAAAACGTGTTTAAGGATTAAACAAATAGAAAATGAAACCTAATTCCAACCAGAGATATTCTTTTTAAATCAAGGGAATATACTTACAAAAGTTGTAAATAAATAGTGGTATTTGTAGTCATTCATTTGAAGTTGAATTACCTGAAATTAAAAAAAATAAAATAAATGTACTTTAATAAAGATTAACATTTTTCTGGTTATCAGAAAGAACGGTCAACTTAGAAGTACATAGATTAGAAAAACTCCTTAAACGAATATTGGTGATGGTTACAGGGATTAAGTTGTAATTGGGGAAACAGGATGAAATAACGGGTAGGCTTTGACCCGTCATGAGTACAATGTTCCAGTCTCGTCGCATGATCACGTTTACTCCATATTTATAGAAGACACTTCAAGTTGGGTCAGTCTTTTTGTATTTTGTTAGTGTTCTTATATGCTCTGAAAATGAAATAAATAAATATAATATGTATGCGGTTTTGAGTTTGAATAGTGAGAAAGTTTGAGATAAAAACCAAGAGACCGGAAATATTTAATGGTCCAAGCAGGAAGGGAGGTTTCTGCAAAGATATAACTTAAGGAATGTTTGTCATTGTTCGATCTCGTAGATATATATATATATATATATATATATATATATATATATATATATATATATATATATATATATATATATGTTAGGGGAGAAGGAGAGTATGTAAATGTAAACAAACAGCCGGGCCTATATAAGGCCCGACAGGATTAATAAAGTCAGTTACTATCTTGTAGTGATTAGACCCGTGTCCTTGTGTATTATACTCGTCTAGTTCGGACCGGACATAAGTTATATATGTATTTATATATATGTATATATCTACAATTTTGCAACAATTTGAAAATTGTTAATTTTCTCGCTAATATCTTTATTGCAAAAACTACCAAACCGATTTTAACTAAATTAGGTGAACAGTTTCATTATAGAATTTTCGTGAGTTTCCTGGAATATATAGGTCCTAAATGCATTTTAAGCGGTCGGAAAAAAGGATATACAATTCTAGTTTTACGCTTTTTGTGCGTTTCCTCCCTCCGCGTGTATTCCACTTATGAGGAAGTGCCCAATAGAAAATAATCGTGGTTCAAATTTGTGTGTGTGTGCGTATATATATATATAAAAAAAAATCAGTCCCGTAACAGGCCACAAGGGCCCAGAGGGGCAGATACTGTAGAGGTATCTGATTCTTGACCATACGGCACACTAGAGAGATAGTGTGGTCAACACTATGCTCCGGCCGCCTGATTTTCCCCTTGGCTGCTTCGACTGCTAGAGTCATTAGCACCCAAGGTACCTATTATTAATTAAATTAATTAAAGGCTGGGTGAGCCTAGGGACGATCTGGGACCCCAAATCCAACCCTCGAACGGCAGCACAAGAAGAAAAAATCTAACCTCGCCCCCATATATATATATATATATATATATATATATATATATATGTATAATTCTCTACAAAAAAGGATCTGAAGAAAGTCGGGCTTTTTATTTTTATTTCTGTTTGTTATTAATTTATGTTAATCTCTTAAATAATATTATTCTAGTTATAACACGTTGGTATTATAGTAGTTATAAATAGTTAACACACACCTCTTTGTATTATGCAGTGCCCTAAAATAGAAGTATGTTAATAAATAAAATAAAAAAGAGCCGGCATAGAATGCAATAAATAGATAAAATGAAATCCATTCAAGGCCGAATTTCCAGTGTGTGTCTTGGCCAAGTATGCATTGTCAAATAAAGAAGCGTGTGTCATTGCAAGCTAGAGATGGGCGATAGTCGATAGTTACTATCGATATATAACGATAGTTCATGACTATCGATAGTCATGGGCTATCGATAGATTTTTACTTTTTTTTAGAATTGAAGTTCTCATCATCTAGAGGGCTTCGGTATTAAATACTGACAACTCTGGGAAATTAAATACTGAAAAGGAACCTTCTGGTGAATACAAACAACTACATAATGTAGCCAGATAATACCTTTGTGTTCCAGGCTCGTCTGTAGCTTCGGAACATGTATTTTCAGCCGATGGAAAAATCATTTCTGAGCAGCGGAACAGACTGAGCCAAAGAAAAACGGAAAAGTTCTTTTTCCTTTCTGGTAATATCTATCTCAAGGAGCACAACTAAAATAGTTTGAAATAATAGCACTTTTTTGTGCCACTTGATATTATATTCTTTGGAAATGATTTTTATAAATTTAAATAAATTCGTTTTTCGTTTTAAACCTTTGTGTAATCTTATAAATATGCCTAATCCTGCAAGTAATAGATAATTCAATTCAATAACATTAAATGGGTCTCTCGTGGTCTAGTGGCTGGAGCGCTAGATTCATAAGCGGTGGGTTCGATCCCCACCGGCGCCAGAAATTTTCTCATCTCAGGGCTCGCTGAGAAGATTTCTGGCTGCACCCTGGACGTTGGCGCTAATAGCCAAGATTTGTCAATGCGCCGTAAAAAAAATAAAATATATATATACATATATATATATTAAATTCTTTATAGCACAGGTATGTAAGGAATATGGAAAGCCACTATCGAATAACTATCGATGGTATCGAAATTTTTAAACCGATAGTATCGGCCTATCGATAGTGCAGAACTATCGACTATCGCCCATCCCTATTGCAAGCTAGGATTAAACTTTACGGCTAAAAGTAGTAGTGATCGAAAATCACGGAGGCCCAAGTAAATATTTTATCCGTGAGCTAGTTGTAAGTGAGTACCGGTAGGATCTGAGAGCTTCGTGATACCGGGAAATGAAGGATATACATCATTCAAAACACGTCCTCGCTCCTCAATCTCTTATTTATCTCCTCATATACACACTCCGCACTCGATATGCACATATTTGCATATTATATTCATCTATCTACATTCTATAGGTATGGAATGTACACTTAAACTTTAAGAATATTTTCAAGAATTAGTAAAAATGTTAAAAAAAAAAAAAAAAAATCAGTCTCGTAACAGGCCACGAGGGCATTGCGGCGCAGATACTATAGAGGTATCTGATTCATGACCATAAGGCACACTAGGGAGATAGTGTGGTTAGTACTGTGGCTGCTTCGACTGCTAGAGACATTAGCATCCAAGGTACACATTATTAAATTAATTAAAGGCTGAGTTGGCCTAGGGACGGTCAGGGAGGATGAATTCAACCCATGAACGAAGACACTAGAAGAAAAAATATTAAGTGCTCACTCGGGATTTGAACTCATGACCTTCAGCATATGAGTCCAGTGCTCTAACACTGAGCTAACCTCGCCCCCATACTTTCTTAAAAATCTGGAAAATGATTGACACGTAATGACGAGATGACAGCCCATCAGATTTTTTTAGAAGAAATGTTGAGGTGTCCATTTTCATAAGACTATCACACTTGAGGAGACCCGGTAGGCGTGAGCGTTAAGGCGTGAGCACTTATCACTCCGTGCCAAAGGTCGTGGGTTCGATTCCCACTAGGGGTAGTGGCTTTTCTTTCGAAAACAGAAAAGGCATCAGCCCTATCCTGGCTATAAAAGGGTGGTAACCTGTAGATAACCCGTCCCAAAATTCGTAGTTAATAATAATGGACGTTAAAATTTAAATAAAACTATCACACTTGAAGAAAACGCTGCTTCATGTTCGAAAGTGTTGGTATCGTTCCATTCTTAGAATTCTAAATCAAACCAGATATAAGCCATTGGCGATAATACACTAACCAATGACATGCCACACCGAACAACGGCCATAACACGTTGATTTCCATGGTTCTCGTCATACCAGGCAAATGCCAATGGCCAAATCACACCCGCTATCGACCATACCACGTAAAATATACTGGTTCTAGTCATACCAGATATAAGCATTATAGGCAAACACTCACATATGACGCAGTTCTAGCTAACTGGACATTTTATTTATTTATTTTTTTTTTTTTTTTACGGCGCATCGACATAATTCTTGGCCATTAGCGCCGGCCTCCAGGGTGCAGCCAGGAATTTTCTCAGCGAGCCCTGAGATGAGAAAATTCCTGCCGCCGGTGGGGATCGAACCCACCATCTCCCGCTTATGAATCCAGCGCGCTAGCCACTAGACCACGGGTGACCCCTGGACATTTTATTTTTGGCATGTTTGTTGACAGCCAAGGTCATTAACAAAATCATGTTTTAATGAACTTGTTATCTACTACCTATAGTTCCTAATTAAAATATAGCAAGGTAATCATGTAAATGTATTGATATATTACTGTAATAAGATAATCGCCAAAAATTGCGAAAATCGTGAAAAAAAGGAATTTAACTAGCAACGGGAATTTTAGCATACGATGATAATTTGCATTTTTACCTTGAGGTAAATATATATATATATATATATATATATATATATATATATATATATATATATATATATATAAATTTATATCTGTATCTATCTATCTATGTTATATATATATATATATATATATATATATATATATATATATATATTGATATGTATTCAACTATCATTATTCGTTTTTCAGTCAGGCATCTGTTACGTAGTACTATTTTTGAAGGTCACGTGTTCTATATGTTTTGAAGTTGAGTACTATATAAAAGATCTTTTATTCATGGCTGATCCAGTTTACATTGGCATAACTCCAACAATATTCCATCGATTTCTTTTATGGCACAGAAGCAACTAAAACTTAGTTTTGTCTCATTTATCACAACGTTAATTTACAGAATAAAAAACTAATGTATTGATTGACGTACCTAGCCCTGAATATAACAGTTTTTTTTTTTTATTTGAGATGGATAAATTTGAATAAACGAGAAAATTACCAAGTTTTTTTTTGTTATTAATAAGTAACGTTAAATGATATATAAAAAAACACTAAATTTTTAATTTCTCTGTTATCCACAGTGATGATGGGGGCTGATTAGATTCTAGATATGCAATTTTTGGCAAACATTTAAGTGAAATCTAGATATATTTTTTAAGTAATTAACCATTGACTATTACTTAGGACTTATTCACTGAATCAACTTTCAATGAGTGCGCATTACATTTAGTGTATTCTACTGGGTACAACGCAAGTAGACGACAACACTTAATGTGCTATAATGATTAAATAGGAATACTGTAATCATTAAATACTAATTCATCAGGAATAATTTTTGTTAATTTCTGATAAGATCACAAAAATAAACATGATAATAGTTTTATATATTGAAATTTAGAGATAATATCGGCTCTGAGTATACCTTTGGCAAGTTAATTAAGTTTTACAACCTTCCTGAGATTTGGCAGTTTGCAGAATTTGTTTTGGAAGAGTTTTTTGGAAGTTATTCTCGAAACATTGTCTCTAATGAGACTTTTTTTTTTATAAATATGAAATTGTTTAATAGTTGTGGTTTGAAAATGACAGGATGAAAATTGAAAGTACATTAACCTGAAATCAAATTTAATGCTTATTTATCGAATATGATGTAATGTTGTAAAATAATGTGTTCAAGCAGAGAAAATTTCTGTCTGGAACAAAAGGAAACAGAAACGTGAAGTTGGCAGCATTTAACCATAGTTTTCGTCTGATTTTACCCCTTTGAACAATATCACCTTCTTGCGATGCACCCAGTAAAGTGTCTTAATAAATTTAACTTCCTTGTGTCAGTATTTAACTTCCCTACATGTTTCGCACCACTTTGACTGATACTTGCTGATTTTCACGGTTTTTGTAAAACAAACCCCGATTTTCTTCCAAAATAATTAGTCCATCAAATTACAAGTTGTATCATTCGACTTGACAAAAAAAAAAAAAAAAAAAAAAAAAAAAAAAAAAAAAAAAAAAAAAAAAAACTTCAAATAAGATATGGAAATAAAATACGTACAGGCACGTTCCCAAAATCGGGCGTTTGGCACCAATGTTTGCCGTGGTAACATAAAATATTTAGTTGCATTCAAATAAAGTTGCTTAATGTTTTGTTGTGTACTGTAGTATTGATGTGTTGTCTACCTTAACTTTACAAGTCGAGTAAGTAAATGTGTTATGGTAAGTGTAGAATTACATACTTGACATTGCGGCTGTTCTGGTTTCATCATCGTCAAAACAAAAAGAGGACTCTAGCACAGAAGAATCATCGAATTTTGATTTAATATTCACGATTGACATTGGATAAGTGAACCGGAATAACGTCACTCACTCATCTCCATCCATCTACAAGCCTTGTAAGGCTGTCAATATATCTTTGTTCAGCGCCCTCTCGAAATATAGCAAAGTATCAAAAGATTTTAAAAAATCCAACTACCAGAAACTGCTTCATCTTAGAGTGTTTCCGTTCTTATCCCTAGTGTCATTTGGAAACCTTAGAATAGAAACAAACAATTTGTTGTTGTTGATGTTTTGTGAAAATTCTAAGCAAAACACACTCAAATAGCATCTCAAAAAAAAGCAATATTTTAGGCGTAGCAAGGCACGGGAAGCTGATAGTAGCCAACTTGCACAAAAGCGAAAATTACTTAATCCACCTTCCACATTAATCTTACGGAAATAAGCCTCAACGAAAATGCATAATATAAAAATGTTTCGTATTTAACGTGTTCTACTGGAAAATAATGTTACTATAAATGTTAATTAAGAGAAAAAAAAATAACCCAATAAAAAACTGAGGAAAACAAACAAAAAGAATTCTTCAAAGGACCAAATGAATAAATTTGACGATTTAAGCACTTATTTGTCCGACTTCTTACCCAAAATGGGTGCAACAACCGTTCTCGTAGACAATTTATTAAGCCTGTCAAAAAGTCGAATGGTTCCTTCAACTCTCCACGATTTTCCGACCGTTATTTAAGGTAATATATGAATATCTCATAACTAATCTTGTATGTTAATGAAATATATTTATTTTCTATTACTTCCTGATTTCTAAACGTTTTAAAAATTCAAATATCTTAGTTTTAATGAATGTGAAACAATTTTTAACTGGATGAAATCTTGTCTAAATAACTAAGCCAAAAAGGTTGTTAAGAAAACTAGTTGTAGCCACGTTTCTCGTGTATCGCCTTGAAAATGGTTCCATTCGTTTTCCTACGATCGGTAAGAGTACCTGCATGCCTTTTAACTTAAGAATGTAAGGTTTAAGATTTTTTTGGCTCAAATTTTACCTCAATAACCTTGTCCCTGAAAACGCTTGCCACTGTTTAACAAACTTGACCTTTTAAATTCGACAAAATATTTCTGTATCAAATTTCATCAATATCGCACCATTCTTGGAGCAGCCAGACACACACACACACACACACACACACACACACACACACACACACACACATATATACACACACGTACACACACAAACCTGAACTAGCACTCCTACTGAGAAAGGATGGAAACGCGCTAAAAAATTGAAATTTTTCTAGTTTTATAATTTTTTTCTAACAGCTTTTCCAACGTAACAATATATATATATATATATATATATATATATATATATATATATATATATATTAGTTTGGATAAATGTCAAACGGTAAAAAACATCGCAATTCAATCGCCGTTTTTGACCATAAGTTTTTGTAAAATCTTTGAGATATTTGCTGGAATAAATTTTTACAAGAAATAATATGCTTTTGTAAACGCAGCAAACAAAATAAAGCACGTCTAAGCATGTAATATTATATCTCCGGTCTATTAAATCCCAATTCACTCATCGCGTCGACCCTTTTCCCATAACAAATGGAGAATTTACCGTCCTCTCCAATTATAGGAGAGGCTCCAGAAGTTGTATAATGAGACCAACCCTCTCTCTGAAAGGGTTTCCATCCCATTTTGGAGAGCTTAGTGTCACTCAATTGTTGGATTATTTGTAAGTTCGATATAATTGTATTTAGTCATATTATCTATTATCGCGCTGTTGATATTGTTTATAAATAAGATTATAAAATTAACAATAATAAAAATAAATAAGGTAAGGTAAAAAATTAACAATAATCATCATAATTATTGTATTTCTCTTTCAATAATCAAGTCTATTGGCTCATCGATAAATCTCACATCGATAAATAAGTATATGACGAATAATTATCTGTGCTTTAATAAACACAAAATAAATAGCGAGCGTAATAAGGTACATTTGAATGTTTTAAATATGTTTTTATTTTTTTTAATGGGAAAAAGAACCACAATAATAATTTTTGGTATATCTGAACCCAAATTACTAATTTGCTCATACAGGTCGTATTTTCTCTTGTATTGTAAGGAAGGCTATACCGGAGCGCTGTATCCAAAGGTTCCTCCGTTGGTATGTAGGTGGGATTTTCTATTTTTACTTTTCCACGGTTTTATTATTCATCAATATTTATCAAGCTGTACAGTACTTCGCATAAAAGGCACTTCCGAAATAAATTAATTAACAAATTATTGGTGGAGTCAACTGTTCATTACAAATATAAAAGAGCAAAGGTATTATTCTTTTAATTTATTTATGTAGGTTATTATGAGGAAATTATTCGTCCTACACTACCCCCTTCTGAGGTATTTGCTTAGTTATGCAGCTCCTGCTTGACGTTTTATTTTGAATTTCATAGATTTCCTCTTTAATCATTTTTGTTTAATATTAAAATTTATATATTTATATCTGATATTTTAATTAAACACTCCGTTTTTTAATGCTTTTCTTCTCAAAGACTTAATATTACCTAATTTTGCTAGCACCTTACAGGTTAAATAGTACAATTCACCTATGTAGTGAGCTATTAAAATTAAATAAATATATAAATAAGCAAAGTTAATTTTTAATTATTACCATACTGTTTTTCAAACAAATAAACAGCTAAATAATTTGGGAAGTTTTAAAATAATATTTTTACAATGAATGACTTTTTACAGAAGTAAGAGCCTTAAAGAGGTAGGACCCAAGGTACGAAACATGTAGGGGAAAAAGTTTACTACAACAAAGTGGGTAGAAGACTGTTGTTTTTATGACAACTTCCCCTTACATATTTTAAAAAAAATTATTATTGTATGTTTAACGGCTTATCAACGATTGGCCTATTAACGCCGGGTTATCTTTAGGTTGCCACCCTTTTATAATGCACGTAGTCGGTCTCCCATTCAGGTACTGTCCACGCTCGACGTTGCTTAACTTCGGTGATCAACGGGAACCGTTGGCTTCAACGTGGGTTTACATAATTTAAATTACATAATTATAACTCCTTATTGATAGAAGAACTATATTAAGTCCACTGAATGAATAATATTACCAAATTACCTAAATGCTATATTAAATTGCTTGTTGGATAAAACTAATTTTTCATTCAAAACTTTTAGCTGTTTGAGGTATTTAGGTTAGAACGCAACTCAAAGGAATAAATAACTTGGTAAAAGATTCTTATGAAAATTATAATTTTCAATATTAACTTGTTAAGAGTCTGAAAGTAGAAATTCCTTTAGGACTGGAATTTAATTAAATGTCTGTTCTTATTTATAATACAGGATAAAATATAGGATTAATTTAATAAAATTCTTAGTAATTATTTCATCATTAATCTAAGAAAGTCTGCCAGTGGTAGGGTAGACAGTGTGTTTAATAGTCCAAGCACGTTTCATGAAGTATTTTTTACACATTGACATTTTGCTATAGCGCATGTCTTGGGTAGATACGATTGTAAGTAACTAATGGCTAGATTTTCCTTGGAACATGAGGTACTGCTATAGAGGACAGTTGTATAATAATACTGTCCAAAACAGTGTTTTATTTAGAAACCAACAATCTTTAATGTTAAATTAAGACAATTTTTCAATGAATAATAAATAAAACAGACACTTCTAAGCGGGTCAACATGTAAAAAAACCAAGCCCTAAAGTCTTTTTTTTAATATTAAATGACTTGCTTTATTCTCGCTGCGATTTAAACAGCGTCTTCAATAAACATAATTGAAAGTAATTACAAAGGGCAGACACTTTTGTGGGCTTTAATTATCAGGAAACATAAAAATAAATGTTGCATATGATAGAGTGCAATACACTGCGTGTAACCATACTCGCAAGTGAGAGCACCGATCATTAGACGTATGCTCTATTCTAATTATTTTTAATTGTGTTTATTGCAGACGATGTTTAAATCGCAGCCTGAAAAAAACTTCAATTAATGTGTCTGCCTTATTTATTATTCATTGTAAAATTCCCTTAATTGGACATTAAAGATTGTTGGTTTCTGAATAAAACACTATTTTTGGGCAACATTTTTTTTTTTTTTTGTGCCTTTCCTCTATGCGCAGTACCTGGTGTCCCAAGTTAAGTATAGCCAACACATACTTACCTTCTTATCTACCCAAGAGTTGTACTATAGTGGATTTTCAAGGTGCATGAAACACTCGATGAAAAGTGCGTTACCAGGTCTCTGGCAATAAGGAGATTTGGGATCGGTTCCGCTTTTAGCAGAAAGAGTTTCTTTACGAATGGACTTGTCGAACAAAATTCCCCGCATCACTGTGCATGTTTATGAAGGGTGACAACTTTTACATAGCAACCTTTTTTTCGTCCTTTTTCCGAGTAACGATTTTGCCTCTCAGCAATCTTGAAGTGAGTCTATGTAATGATCTTCACTAATTTGCTTTGGTGTTGAGTATGGAATGCGTGAATGACCCACTCCGTATGATTCCCAATTTTTGAAAGGTCTATAAGGAACGCGATATCAAGAACACAAAGTAAGATCACAAGAAGAAAAGTGAACCAATTACTCATTTTCGTTGAGTAGACATAAAGGAAAAATCATTTTACTGTTAAAGCATTTAAAAAAAGAGCAATAAACATATTTAATGGCACGATCTGAATAAAATCAAAATTCTGAAATCCCCATTTCTCTCCAATTGAAATGGCCTTATCGAAATTTACATTAAAGCCTTTTGTGTAAGGAATTTAGTAACCATTAAAATATAACATCACGATTTTTCAACCGTATTCGAGATATTAAACACATTTTCTCAATTTTATGAAATGATTTGATTATTCATTCAAAATAAGAATTATATTATTTATTTCTAATCAAAAAAAGTCTATTTCTACAATATCGCATTAATAACATTTTTGAGCCTGGTACATAGCAAACTGACAAATATATATGTATATAAATATATATGTGTGTGTATAAGTACAAGTTGGAACCATTGTTATTTTTGTGATGTACACGTTCTGATACATATATTTTTCTAGCCGGCTCTTCCGGATTTCGGCATATGGTCGACTTTATAACCGGGGCATATGTTCGGCTTTATATCGTCGATACAAATGCAAACTAACGAATATGAGAAAATGCATCTTTCATTGTCCATCTTTAATCATTTCTGCTGGACTTATTTACGGCAAATTCGTCAATCTGACTTCACTCTATTAAAGGGAAAGTATTCCACTATCAAAAGGTCAAATCTGCCGAATATTTGACTGTCCAAAAAAAAGTTATGAATAAATACTTTTCCACTCTGCAAAGTGTTGATTTTCAAATTCGTTAGTTTGCTTTTGTATCGACGAAATGTTTGTCCCTCTGGTGGGAGTGAGGAAACGCGCCAAAAGGAAGAGTCCCCAAAGAAAACGGAAAAGTTTCTAAAACATTTTGTATTTGAACGAAATGAAAGGGAGGAACATTACAAGTTTTTCTTTCTCTTAGTAACAAGGAATATAATCGGATTTGTTCGAATAGAAAGGAAGTAGATCAATACTCAAAAATAAAAAATAAAGGAAATGGAGGGGGTTCTTCTAGCTTCCTTTATAAAAAGCAAAAGGAAAGTTAAAAAAAAATCGGATTGGTTTGTCGAATAGTTCATTAAACAGGGAACCCAGAAACAAGTTCTTCACGCAGGAGCTGCATAACTAAGCAGATTATTCAGAAGTTAGCATGTGTACGCAGAATTCCTAAATTCCTTCGTTTTTTTAATAACAAAAGAAATATCAATCGTTTTGACCTTTTATATTTGTAATAAAGGGCTGATTCAAATATTAGTTTATTAATTAATTTTATCCCGGAGATATTTGTAACTGAGATACTAAACAACTTAATAAATACACAGAAACTTAAAATATTCGTTTATTGATCTTACAGAATAATAAAAAAATACAAAATTTAGCGATTGAACAAACATCGCCTCGCGTAGGTACGAGCGATGAGCGATGAGAGACAGAACGACAGAGCGTATTGTGCCAGAGCGTCACCGGCTACGATATAGACCGGCTGGTCGGTAATTTCCTTTAGTTTCTGTTATCGCGTTTTTTGATATACTTGTTTAAATTATAAAAAACATATTTTAATTGTTTAGTTAATAAAAATATCTTACCTTGCAAGTTGCACTTCCGAAATTAAAAGCTCCATTTCACTATCATCCAATTTACTCTTTTTCGGCCATGTTCACTAGTCAAAAGCTTAACGATAACTGAGAGCGGCGAGCAAAATTTAATCTCACTGTTGAATTAAGATACATTTACGTTTTATGAAAATGTTTCAGTCTGGTATTTTTTAAGTGTAATGAGGAGTTAATTTTTAATTTCGACAATATCAATGCTGATATTATGTTAGATGAGAAATGAAACGTTATTCTCTGTTTAATTGTATAATTTTGTGAATTTAACTTCTTTACAAGTAATTTAATAAACAAGAAAAAAACAACAACAAAAGTGACTAGACAAAGTTGTTCTAAATTTTATTAGCTCTCATTTCAAAAAAAAAAAAAAAAAAAAAAAAAAAAAAAAAAACTTCAAATAAGATATGGAAATAAAATACGTACAGGCAAAAAAAATTGCATTGAAATCTGTCAAGATTTAGAGACTGTAGCCTTTTTTGTAGCGAGAAAAATATAACATCTGGGGGACTGACGAGCAAAATTTAATGTCTAAGGGATAAGCGACAGGCTGGAACCTGCAAGCGAAGCCGCCCTGTCGTTCATGCCTATTTTAGTCAGTCCTCCCTCATTCTTATTATTTATTTATTTATTGTTTAATGCTGAAAGGCGATAACACAATTGCTCACATTCATTCTTATTAACGTGAGCGATGCCGCTCTGACGCTTATCGCTTATCGCTCGTATCGTACCCGAGGCCTAACTATGCATAATGCCCAATACACATGTTCAGAAGCATACAGCAGCTCCTCCTATCCGGTCCATAACAACCGAGGCCCAATGTTTGACGTAAGGAGACCTCATCCTGTACACGCATCTTCAGACCGATCTGTCCCTTGGCTTCTAAAATCTCAACCATCCATTTCTATCTTCCAGGTTGGAGCCTCCCTGAGCCCACGGTCCAACTAACTCGCCACGGGACTTTGTTTGTTTCTTGTAATCTCAACCACTTTATAATTCATAATTTTTTTATGAATACTGTCTTAAAGAGATCTCCTTGAGGTCTAATGGCTAAAACACGTTTCCCTCCCTCCCTCCATAGGGAGAAAACCCGCTTATGAGGTTGACCTCATGTCCATTCCTTGACTTAGTTTATTTATTTTGTAGCTCTAGTAGTGTTGGAAAAACCCCCGGATAGGGAGAAAGAGAGAGAATTATGCTGTCCCTACAAGTTGGAATGTACATGTTGACAGGACATTCTAGCTCTTATAAACTCACCCACTTGAGGAAAAGAGGTACATTTTGTGGCTTGGTGTCAACGAGAAGGTTGCGAATTTCCTTACTCTTGACTTCGGCGAGGACGGCTTTGTAGGAAGACGGATCAGCCTGACGGAGGTGCACCTCCATTTCTGCAGGCCTCGTCAGCTCTCGTAACTTCATCAGTCCTGAAACAGAACACGTAAATGTTAAGTACCTAACAGAACAAAAAGTCTTAATTAAAGTTAAGATGATTATCAGAGCAGAAAATGTTTAGGGATTAGTTATGAAATGTGCAGACTAAAAAAGGAATCTTCAAGGAAGGTTTAGCACATCGGGTAATAACCTGCTGTAATCTACATTAATCGTTAGGTGCAGCGATGGGCGGGTTTGGCTTAGGAGTAAATTTTGTTTGGAGGAATTGAGAATCATATACCACTTGATTTTGCTTCAGAAGTCAGAAGCAACTGCTCCACTGGGTCCTTAAGGCCTGTTATGGTCACGTTTCAGAACCCATAGATCACGAATATAACAAATATGTATGTATATATATACATACATATTTGTATTTCCATCGTGTGAAATTTGTAATTTGGACTTAACAATAAAACATATTCTAACAGACTGCATTAGACGACATGACTTAACCATCCCTTACAACATGTGTGAACTTCTCGCTGAAGGTAGCCAGTACATAGACAGTATCTTAACATATCTACGAAATACAGGATTATACGATCTCATATGAAGACCTAGAAGATTCGTTGATGCAATCAAATTTTTATCCCATGAAAAAGTGCATTACTTTTATGTCTTAAAGTTAAAGCTCTAATCATTTTTAAGCCTTTAATATATTTCATTTAAATCCATACATCCTGGATTCATAATAATATATAAATTTATAATCAATTCCTGATCTCTTAGAAGACTTAACTCAGTGTGTTTATCGTACAAAATACGAAACACAATAAATAAATAAATAAATATGTATATATATCTATATATATATCTATATATCTATATATCTATATATATATATATATATATATATATATATATATATATATATATATATATATATACAGGGTGTCCCAAATGATACGGCTCAAACTAATTTTGCGGCCAAACGGTTGGTCTGAGCAAAAAATGTCAGCGGCAAACGTTGTAGGGCTTAACGTAAGCTTTCTAAATATGTCGACCATTTAACATATGTACCGCGCATGTGCGCTAGGCGCTTGATGAAATGTTAGGGTAAGCAGATGACCCCTATTATTATGCACATAATTTTGAAGGGAGTTAAAAAACAAAACTATTGCTGCAAACCACACTTCGATATCTTTAAAATCAAATGAGTTTCGTGCGATTCAAATTTTATTGTTTTAAATTAAAAATATTTTTAGTAGGCCCTTTCAGAGGTCGGTTATGAATGTGTGATACATGGAGGTCATATTTTTCCTAATAACTTTAATAAAATTGAATATAAGGCAAATTTTTTAGGTATTTAGTCTAATTCTTCTTTAGGGATTAACTAAGCTAAAGCTATCTAATCTGATCATTCATGTTATTTATCTATCTAATCCTTTGGATCTAATATTCCTTTTTGGATTATGGTTCATTATATTGCTTTTGTTCATTATTAGTGTAATATTTGCTTTTAACCATGAAGTTCACAAGTAGTGAGATTGTGGATATGATTAGTGTTTTCGGGGAGTGTAGACAAAGCTCGGATGGTTGCTCTTTACGCGCAGTATTACCCAAACCGAGTTCATCCGTCTTACAAAATGATTTTGCGCCTTGTGTCAAACGCCCGACAAGGACATTTCTCCTTCACCAGAAGACATCGAAGGAGAGACCAGTACATCATCTTGGACCTTGTTAGGAGAAATCCCCACATCAGTGTTCGGGAGATTGCCAGAGAAACACGGATTTCAAGAGGAACTGTTCGCCACACACTTCAGCGCAGCAAGCACTACCCTATCACATATCTTCCAATAGGTATGTATATGGAAGTGAGGGAGGAGTACTGCAGGTGGGGAATCAAACCCTTACGGCAAAACGGGGTATTCATGAGGAATTTTCTCTTCAGTGATGAAGCCACATTTGTAAGTATGGGTCCGTGAACAGGCACAGCTCACATTATTGGTCCATGAATAACCCACACTGGATAAGGCAGCTGGACCACCACCATCGGGGGTCGGTAAACTTCTGGTGCGGGATCTGTGAAGTAAAATTATTGGCCCATATTTTTTGGAAAGTCCCGTATTAGGGAATGCTTACAGGACATTCATCTTGGATCGATTGCCAGAGCTCCATAAAAACTTACCACTAGAGAAAAGACGTACAATGTGGTTTCAGCATGATGGTTGTCCAGCCCATTATTCCCGAGAAGCTACGAATGCTGTAACCTCCATATTCGGAAACCGTTGGATTGGAGGGACGGCCCTATTTCTTGGCCACCTAGATCACCTGATATCACTCCGCTGGACTTCTTCCTGTGGGGTACGCTTAAAAATATGGTCTACTCTAATCCACCTAGTACTTAAGACCAAATGCGTGGAAGGATTGCTGAAGCCTGCAGAGCCATATTATATTCAATTTTATTAAAGTTATTAGGAGAAATTTAGAGGATCGGACATATCTTTTTTAGAAAGCTGAGGAAAAAATACCTCAAAGTTATGTATCACACATACCTTTGAGGGGAGTTATGTAGGGAGTTATGTATAACTGACCTCTAAAAGGGCCTACAATTTTTTTTTTAAATTTAAAACAATAAAATTTAAATCGCACGAAGCTCATTTGATTTTAAAGACATCGACGTTTGGTTTGCAGCATTAGTTTTGTTTTTTAATTCCCTTCAAAATTATTTGCATAATAATGGGGGTCATCTGCAAACCCTTATTTGATTTCATCCAGCACCGAGTGCACATGCGCGGTAAATATGTTAAATGGTCGAAATATTTAGAAAACTTAAGTCAAGCCCTACAACGTTTACTCCTGACACCTTTTTCTCAGACCTACCGTTTGGCCGCAAAGTTAGTTTGAGCCGTCTTATTCGGGGCACCCTGTATATATATAATTATTATTTTTTTTTTTTTTCGAATAGAAAAAAATAGACTTTTATTTATTTTTAATGAAATTACATTCTGTAATATAATAATACATTTTGTAATGTGCTCACATAAACATAAGAAAAATAAAATAAAATCACGAGGGTCCGCACCAGCTGCCCCCTTGTCTCCTCGGGTAAGCGAGATGACTAGGGACAGCCGTACCCCACTCCTCAACCAGCAGCAGTATGAAGTACTGGAGCTGGAAAAGGGACGAGAGAACTGCAGACACTCTAGGGGCTTGTGGGGAGAAGATAACCACCGTTATCACTCCCTTGTATTGCTTAAAGCAGATCGCGGGGCCACATCCTGTTCAACCGTCTAGGTGGGGAATAGGGATGGTTGGGAGTGGACAGTGACTGGACAGCAGGATTAGGGTTTAGGGATAATTTGTGGTGAAAATTTGCAAAACGGATGGGGATAAGGTCTTGTATTAGAGGAATGTTGAGGTCTTTATGAAGATTCTTATTGGTTATGGAAAAAGGAGCATTGACAATAGTTCGGAGGACTTTAGATTGGAAGGTTTGGAAGCGTCTGATGTTCGATGGTTTTGCAGTTCCCCATAGCTCTATTCCGTATGTCCAAATGGGTTTTATAATTGAGTTGTAGGTTATGAGTTTGTTTTCGAGTGAGAGAGGTGAGTTTTTATTCAGTAATCTGTAAAGCTGTCCAAAGCGTCTGTTGAGTTCTTGTCTTTTCAGTCTGATGTGGTCTTTCCAAGTGAGTCTACAGTCTAAATAAAAGCCAAGGTAACGGACTGTGTTGACGGGAACAAGGGGTTGGTTATTAAAGGATACTGGGGGACAGGATTGGCGACGGAGGGTGAACGTTATGAACTGGCTTTTGCTTTCATTCACCTTGATCCTCCAAATTTTGGACCATTTTTCTATTTCATTTAAGTGGTTCTGGAGATTATTTGAAGCAACGTTCGGATTGGGATGGGAAGAAAGAACTGCTGTATCGTCGGCGTATGTGGCTAGGAGAGTATTAGGATGGAGAGGAATATCAGCTGTGCACATGGTGTAGAGGACAGGTCCTAAGACACTACCCTGCGGAACTCCCGCTTCCACTGGGTGGTAGTCTGAGTATTCTTGCCCTTGCCGGACTCTGAAAAACCTGTCTTTCAGATAGGAACGGAGGATCAGAAAAAGTGTACTAGGAAGGAGTTTCTTGAGTTTATAAAGTAAGCCGATGTGCCAGACCCGGTCAAAAGCTTGCGCCACATCGAGGAAGACACTCGGGCAGTACTCTTTTTGCTCTAAGGAGGAGGATATATGATCTAGGATTGCTTTCGATGGAAGTTGTCGAAGGATCTGAGAGGTGATTAGGTCATACCCTGGAGATTTACGGCGAGGAAGTTTGGAGATAAGGTATTTTATTTCAGATGGGTTGACAGGTTTGGGGGGTAATTACAAGGGGAGAGGGGAATCGATGAAGTCCGTGATGTAGGAACGTGATGGGATGTCATGTCAGGAATGATCCAAACATTTCTGCCTTTTCTGAGTCGGATGAAGCCCATGATCCGTCATCTCGGCGGAGAGGAGGGGATGTAGGGTGGTATTTCAGGATTTTTTTGGTTGCTGTCCACAGGGAGTTATCCTGTGTCGAGAGAGAGGAAAGATAGGATTTATAGGATTCAGAGTGATGGGATTTCAGATGTTGTTTTACTAGCCTGCATAATCTATTGTAGGAATGCGGTCATCGGGGTGTCTCGTTCTCTGCCATAAGGATCTAGCATGGCGTTTGGATATTATGAGGTCATGGATATGTGATGGTAAGGAATTATTGCATCTGGTTTGGATGTGTTTCTTCGGGATGGATGCTTTCCAGGCGGCTTGTTGAATGGAGGTGGTGAAGGAATTCACGGCTTCATCGAGATCTTCGGGTGATTTTAGGGGGATATTAAGGTCGATGGATTCTTGAAGGATTGAGCGGAAGAGTTCCCAGTCCATAGGGCCATTAATTAATGCGGGTGGTAGAGATTTTGGAATGGGTCGGAGGGATATTGTGAGAGCCAAAGGTGTGTGATCAGAGGAGAGTTCAGTTAGACTTGAGACAGAATAGTATGCCCCTCCAAGGTTTTTATATATGAAAAAATCTAGGAGATCGGGAAGGCGGTTGGGATCAGTGGGCCAGTAAGTGGGTGAATTAGGAGATATGGTGGAGCAATGTTTACTGGAGATTACAGCATGGAGAGAACGACCTCGGGAGTTGGTTATTCTTGAGCCCCATTGTTGGTGCTTCGCGTTGTAGTCGCCACCAGCAAGGAAGTGTGGACCAATGGAGTCGAAGTATTGATGGAGGGTAAGTTCAGGAAGAGGCTTATTAGGAGGGCAATACACAGCTGTTAGGGTGAAAGGGAAGGACAATGTGTTCAAGGAAATAGCAGTGGATTGAAGAGACGGGGTAGGTTCCTGGGGAATGAGGTGATGACTTAGAGTTCGGCGTATCAAAACAGCAGTTCCACCATGGGATTTTCCGTCGGGGTGATCAGTCCGGTACGTATAATATCCGGGGATATTTAAGAGTCCTCTGGTGGTAAGTCTGGTTTCTGTTATAAGTGCTGCGTCAAAGTCTTTTTCCTGTAGTAATGCTGTCAGTTCGTAAGTGTGATTTCGAACACCGTTAGCATTCCAAAGAAGGATGAGGAAGGATTCTTTTGGCGGGGATGTCATTTTGAGGTGAGGAGAGGAAGTAGGTTCGTCACGACGGTGTTTAGGAGGGTAATGAGAGGGGTGATAAGTGATCTAAACTCCGTTATAAAGGAGTTTAGAAGGGATGTAAGGTCATTTGAGGATGGAGGAGGAGGAATATTAAAAGTAAGAGGACGTGAGGATTTTGTGGCCCCGGATATAGAGTGTCTTCGAGCTGCAGGTGCTACTTGCTGGGTTGGCTGTTGGGCATTGGTTGCTCGTGCGTAGGACAAGCCTGTTCTCGTAGCTCTCGATGCCCTCACTGGCCGTGGTTGAGCCTCGTCCTGACTTCGGTCCGGTTGTCTGTGTGGAGGTTGTAGTCGTCTTCGAAGATCTCGATATGCCTGGCATCCTTTGTAGCTCGCAGGATGGTTCTGAGCACAGAGAGCACAAACTGCGGGGCTTTGCCTGCTTTTATTGCAATCCTCTGTTTTGTGTCCTTGGCCACACTTGACACACCTCGCTCTGTAATTACAGAAATTTTTAGTGTGGCCATAGCTTTGACAGTTTTTACACTGGGTAATATCCTTTTTGGTATAAGGCTTTTCTACTGTTATTTTTGTGTGGTAAATGTCTTTGAGGTTATATATTTTTTCTATTCCTGGTTCTGGCTCAAGGTCGACAAAAAAGAGGTGCAAAGGGATTTTTGTAGAGGCGTCGCCTTCTCTTTGGGTTTTCACAACGTTGACCACTTGTCTAGCCTTGAAGCCGAGAAGTTCCAATTCCTCCTTAATAACTTGTGGGGGCGTCGTTGCATGAAGTCCTCTCAATACAACTCGTAGTGCGCGGTTCTCCTTTAGCTGGTAGGTATGGAATTCCGCCTGTGTGTCCTCTAGGTATTTGATTGTCTTTCGGAATGTTTCGGGTGTGTTTGGCATTATTTTGGTGTCGGTCGACCGATTAACACATGTGTATGTTCCTAAGCCGAGTTTTTGATTCAGGTGTGTGCATAGCAGCTGATAATTATGAATTTTTCTGACGAAAATTGGTGGAGGTCTAACGGGTTTCGGAGCTGGCTGGTCATCCATAGACTCTGTTTGCTGAGCCTGAAGAGGCTGGAATGGATTTGCAGTAAAGAATTGGGAAGATTCAGTCTGATGGTTGGTTTGTTGTTCTGTGTTGTTTTCCATTGTCTGTTGCGGTGTTTGCTGATCTCGTGGAGCGGTTAATTGGTCTTCGTTTTCTCCATTTGTTCCTTTTTTGCGACGTGATCTTCGAGCAGATCGACTACTCTGCGATGATGGTGAATCAGGTGGTGTGCTACCAGCAGATCTTGTGCGCTTGCTGCTACCATTCTGCATTTTGCGGTAAAATTTGCCCATGAAATATTTGGTATAATTATATTAATTGTTATAGTGCAGCATTTAAACTATATTTAATAAAAATAATTGGGGGGAAAAAAAATATAAGAGGCTGAGAAGGGACTCGAACCGAGAACCTCCAAACACAGCAATAACTATTTACACTGAGTATATTTTGGTCAATAACTGTTAGCTACTGCCACTGATAATCGAATTCTTTGAGAGAACTGATAAAAGCACGACTGCACTGTACATGTACGCTAGGCGAACTATATATAATTATACCGACGGAGTTTAGAAATATGGCACAAAAGTACTTTGTGAGATTTAGACGGGCAAGGTCAATAACCAGAAGAAGCCGCATACCGGAACATGTTTTTTTTGGCAAAATTCGTGTCCAAAAAAAAAAAAAAAACGTTTTTGCTATCTATAACTCTTACCGAGGAAAATGAAAAAGAACTACATTGTTCACCCTAAAAGAAAAAAAAAACAAAAAAAAACTAGATTGTTCTTGGGGTTTTCGGATATATTCCAAAACTTATTAAATATCCTCCAAATACGGCTCTTATTCGGATGTTTTATAGAGATCTCTGTCAAAGAAATCTGTGCTTAAATGATGTAATTTCCGTCTATTGTACTGGCTGTTTCTTGGCATCTTGCTTCGCTTTGAGAATTAATTTTACACTTTTGTAACTGTTCACATCCACGAAAAATTAAGAAAAAAAATTAGTAGGTAACTGTTTCTGACTGATGTTTTCAAATGACACAAGGGATAGGAACGGCAACGCAGTGGGATGCGCAGTTCCTACGAGTTGGATATTCTTTATAGTTCCCTTCAAACATATCCGAGAAAGGTGTTTGGGGCAGTAAAGTAGAAAAGAAAAGGAACGAATCTGGAAGAGTTGACCGATAAAGCCGTGGGGCGATAAAACAGCAGAGAACGTGCTTCTTCTTTTATTGCGATATTTTAGGCTGTGGTGTTCTTCGGCTTTTGTTTTCTCCTTTCTTTTCTTCCAAATAGTCCTAGCATGGAGTTAGTCACGTGTGCTTCCTCTTTCTCAAATAGCTGCAATACCTCCGTTCTTTCTACAACTACTGCTACAAGGACCGTAATTACTACTTTTACATTTCAATATATGGTTGGTAAGTATGAATACAGGGTGTGACAGGGTTAAGTAGTATGCATGGGTATTTTTTATTCTGTCGGCATTTTATTTTATTTATTTTCTATTAAACGTTTTAAGTCATCTGGAATTGAGCGAATATTTCAAAGGGTAGAATGCTTTAAGCGGACCCGAGTGCACTGTGGTACACGCTACGGAGGCTGCTACAGAAGAAGCAGCTACGAGCGACAGGGATCGTCCACTGCAAAAGCCTTCACCCTACAAGCACCTTCACGAGGCGTATTTCAATCAGTTTTCAAGTATAATCAAGGTCAGTAGGTCCTTTTTATTAGTTATCGACCTAGAGGATTTTATTTCCTGTAAAAGCAGCTACTTTTTACGACGACGGGTGCTAAATCAACGAGCTAAATGTTGAATACATACATTGAACGAGCTACAAGCTTTTAGCGCGTAGCTTCTTGTAGCCGCCCGCCAGGATTCGCTTCCGGCGGAACACCCTACTAATTGTTGAAAGGAAGAATGAAGTGTGGGAAGGTCGCTCCTCAATACCGCCACATCCACCACTAAACGATTTTTTTGTTCTTGGTGAACACTTAGGCGTGCGAAAAATAAATATTAGAATGTAGAATGACTTGAAGATAACATTACCTATTTATTGCAGTTATTCATTCAAACTCTTATCATTTAAGAATAGCTTACAACAGAATTACATTCCATTTAACTATGTCTTCAAAACTAAATCATCCCACCAAGAAGTTCGCTATGCTCTTGGCTTTCCATGATCAATTTGAACATGCAACAAATTCACTAATCACACATATTTTGGAACAAGTGCTCCGTCAACAAGTTCATAAACTGAATATTGAAATGTTGGGGGTAAGTAGACTCATAAATTTCTCTGGAAAAACTGGTACAGAAATGAAAATGGTACAGAAAAGAATAAGAACCGACGAAGACCAAATGACTTTACAAGACATTTATCAGCAAACTACAACACATTTTATAAACGAATGTCAACAGACCTGGACATACACTGTAGACAGTATATTACGTGAAGGAGTGCATAAGTGCCTGGCCGTCGAGAAACCGATACACAAAAAGAGAAGAAGTTAGAGTAACCAGGCTCAGAATAGGACATTCACTGCTGACTCATTCGCCTATAATGACACGGAATGAAGAACCCCCCCGCAGAAGTTGTCATGTGACATTAGCAATAAAACACATACTGACCTTGACTGCTGAGAACGGGACTACTTAGACATACCATACGACATGAATGAGACACTGACTGAAGGTAGCCCACATACATGTTTATAATAAAATAATTTGAATGCATGTATTTATCGTCCAAGCGATGTATCATCCATCAGCTATAATCTTTAACGCTTCTTTAGCTTTCTTTTCTGTGTTTAACGGCGTATCAACACTTGGGCTATTAACGCCGGACTATCTCTCAACGTGGCTATCGTTATACTCCTACTATATTCTTTTCCTATATATTATATAATTATTATCTGTGCGCTTGTAGATATGTTTACGTATATACACAAATATTTCACATACGTTGTAAATTGTACCTCAGAAAATATTTATTAAAATCAGAATTGTTTAGTTCAGTTTATCTATCTTAAGCAAATCGCTTCATTGCGGGCTTCTAAATCCAATAAAAAAATAAATAAATGAAAGAAGAACAGGAATTGCTTTATTGGAGGAATTATTTGTTTCTACTATCCTCGTTTAGAAATGACATATTTTATCGAAGCAATGATTATATTTAGAGACTTTTGTGTTAATTAAGAAGTTTACAATCCTCTAAAAGCAGAGGAGCTTGAGGATTTTTCATCATGAACCAGCCAATGGAAGTAAACTGGAGGAAGGAAGAAAATGTAATTTACTCTTGTACGACATTCGTTCAAGAAAAATTATCCTCGTTATATTCCTCGCATTAGCTTTTCTTTCATCTACATCAATCTTTTTCTCGCCTTGTAAGCAAAATAGGGCACTTTTTATTTAATCTTCTCGGGCGGCTGCAGGAAGTCCAGAATTTTCTTGTATCTTGTTTTCACAGTTTTATACATTTAGAAGAAGAAAAGAGTTAATTAGTTGAATTTTATTTCATGAAAGGACATGTTAAATCAGAATTCTCACACTCTTCCATGGAACATGTTATTTAATATTTTAGAGCCTTGTGGCGAAACGTCAATTATTCATTGGACTATATTTACTGTCAATAAATTCCAAATCGACTTCAGTCTTGAGTACGCAGGTGACCAGCAAGACGCATGCTGTATGTACAAATCATTTTATTTTATGTAATAACTAAGAAATAAATGATTTTTAGTTTAAGATTTATACATTTGGCGATTAATGAGTTATTTTTTTTTTGTCTATGATGTTTTTAAATGAATAATATAATTAAATTGAATTTAATAATTAAATTAAATGGTAGTAAAACATTTTGGAATGATTGAGAGCGAAACATGTAGGGAAGAATTATATAAACAACAAAGAAAGTATTATTACGAGGCATAATAAGAAACCTTCGGTGCTAATGGCATTGATGTCGATGAAAAAAAAATAAAAATAACCTTCTTTTTTACTCATTTATACACTTTGGGCAATGTTGAATAATTTTGGAATATTTGGCGGACAATAAAAATGGGTTGAAGAAAACACATCTTGCTCGGAAGATTAATGGTGTGCCCACGTATGACTTGATGCTGAGAAAATCTGACAGATAATGAGCCTTTAGCGATCAATATTGGATGTAGGTTCCATCCCCTTTCAAGTCAAATTTACATTTAGAAAGATCCCTCCCGACGGAAAGACCGCCAAACTTTATAAAGCTAACTTTATGATTTATTGGCCATCTGCATCGTTTCAGATCCTCGGAAGGCGAGGAATTTTAATTGGTTTATTTTGTCATTCATTAAGAAACGACAGACGTATCAATGAGTTTTGTCATATTGAAGGATTATCTGATCCCATTCTGTACCTGATTTCAGTGGAATTTAACGAAGAAATATAAATAAATAGATATTTACACACACACACACACACACACACACACACACACACACATATATATATATATATATTACATAATAATTTCGTCCATAAATTAATAATTAATTTATGCAGGCAAATTATTTATTTATTCAAATTTTAACGTCCATTATTATTAGCTAATAATTTTGGGACGGGTTATCTATAGGATAGGGCTGATGCCTTTTATTTTTTCTATAGAAAAGCCACCACTTCATAGAGGAAATCGAACCCACGACCTTTGGCACAGAGTGTTAAGTGCTCATGCCTTAACACTCACGTCCACCGGGCCTACCTGATAAATGATCTTCGACATTCTTATTCAAAGCCATTAAAATAAATTTCGCATTCATTTAAACTCGAATGTTAGTTATAGGTATTATATTCAGTAAGTAAAAGCTGTTCTGGCGTCCATTTGTAATACATCTGAGAACTAACGTTCTTTTAGCTTTTGATGTTGGTAAAAAAAAAAAAAAAAAAAAATGGCGTGATTTTCTGTGAGAACAGTGAGCTTAGTGTTGCGAGGGATTATAGGGCTGAAGGACAAGAAGAGATAGAATTTCTTGTTGCCAGATTAGCTTAGGGAGGGGACGTAAATTATATTTACAAACCTTAATCATTTCACGGTGTAATGGAATAGAAGGATGTTTATAGAATAGAAGTGCTACATATTACCTGAGTGCGACGTTTAAGTGTCATAAATTTATTAACAGACTTGATATATTTCCGTTTTCTTTTTCCATCCTAAGTATAAAAAAACCCCGATTCACAGGAACTGCTTTATTTTAATGAATGAAAAACAGTCATGTCCAACTGATAGCTGACCATAGTTGGCGGCAGCTTTCTAATCATTCCAAGGAAAATCTTCTTTTGTATTGTGTTTTTTTTTCTATACACTCTTTTCTGCTTGGAATGATAGTAAGCTTCCGGCCTGTATATAAGCCATCAATTGGGTACATGTGTTGTATTTTATTGTATTCATTTTCTTTTTAGAATTTATGGGTTTTCTTGTCGTTTCCTCAGCCGTACAAACGATAATTGACAATCCTAATGGAGTCCTTTATTATCGAACGAGCCTTGATTATTTATTACTGTACCTTGATTATCCCTAGTGTTATTTGTTTAGCGTAAAATAGAACATGTTATTCATTTTTTATTTTTAAATTTAGTAATATTATTTATTACTGTACCTTGATTATCCCTAGTGTTATTTGTTTAGCGTAAAATAGAACATGTTATTCATTTTTTATTTTTAAATTTAGTAATATTATTTATTACTGTACCTTGATTATCCCTAGTGTTATTTGTTTAGCGTAAAATAGAACATGTTATTCATTTTTTATTTTTAAATTTAGTAATATTATTTATTATTTGTAAGTCCTCTCCCTATCCAGCGTCACCCATCCACTCCCTCCACCAAAGTGACTGCGAAGACGGTGGCCCAGAGATCTGCAGCAGAGACCATGTGAAGTGTTAGCAATGGCTTTCTCTTCCTTCAAGAGCTACAATGCCTGTGGTTCAACGATCTCTCTTCGACTCCAGCAAAAGTCGAAGAAGAAGGTAGCTTAGGGCTCATTCATCGTTATCTGAGCGTTCATAACAACGCAGGAACCGGAGCGCCCCTTGTGGTAGAAGTATCAACCAATGCCCGAGCCAGTTTGGCGGACATTTATTGAATGATGACAAATATATAGTCGATTTAGAACAAAAAAACAATTAATGAACTATGAATTAAGAAATTAATGGGATTAGGAACTACGTATGAATGAATTATGAATTAAGAACTACGAATTATGAATTAACAGCTATGAATGAACTAAGAATTATGAACTATGAATTAAGAAATTAATGAAATGAACTATGAATTAAGAAAAACATTTAATGAACTGATTTAGTTTATTTTCAAAACACATCTTTCTCTTTAGGAAATTACGCAGTATATTAATCGTTAGTTAGTTTCTTTACAATAAAACAGAAATTACGACCGATAAGAGCAAATTAGTAATTTGGGTCAGGAGTAATCCCCTCTTTCAGATACATATCTTATATTTACAAGACACCTTTATCTTTGGATGTCCGTACGATATGTACCGAATTTTGTTGCAATATAACAAAAAGTACAGCCGATTTTGCTGTTCAACAAACTTGAGCAATCTTCTGCTAAGGGAATCTGGCGTGTATCCTAGTAGGTAGTGCATCCTAGTAGCACCTTCGGTATCTAGTAGGTAGTATTGATAAAGAAAAAGAAAGTGGTGAAGCCGCAGGGCAGAATTACCTTAAAAATAAATATTTTACCTCCTCCTGAGATCCATAACTTTCATTCAAGGTTGTCATCCCACGATTCAAAGGCGGACATGGTGTTCATTTATTTTTGATCGCATATAAAGAAAAAAGATAACCAAAAATAAATAATGTTTCAATGAATCTTATAAACTAATACGACCTAGTATTAAACTTGCATTAATACTAAAATCTTGATAATGCTATGACTAGTAAAATAAGCTTGTTCAGAGCCTTGTGTCAGCACCATCATTAGTAGGATATTGGCGTGGAGATGAAGAACCACTTCTTGTGCTTCCTATTAATTAGTAATCAAGGTCAAATACCAGTACTTCTAAGTGGCTTATTAAAACACCAAGATAAAATATCTTTAGAGAGGCGTTTCAAGAATTTTGTCATAATGGAAGATCTAGAGGTTAGCTTGAAGTGGACTTTAGCTACTGAACAATTTTTTATTTATTTAAAGTTTATTTAAAATCATGTAAAAAATATAGTATAACAATAAAATGTGCTTTTTTGAAAAATATTTTTCGTATCGTTGATGTCACTTTTAGGAGGTTTATGAAGTACGTTCTCGATGATGTTTGGTACAAGATCCATTTTGATAGCATCTTTTTTGCTCAGAATCGAATTTCCTTTTTTTTTCTTTATTTATTTATTATTTTTATTTTTTTTTATTTTCTTATGGCGCTTCGACGTCTAGGCCATTATCACCGACACCCAGGAATGAGAAAATTCCTGCTGCCGGTGGGAATCGAACCCACCATCTACCGCTTATGAATCTAAGGCGCTAGCCACTAGACCACGGGAGACCCCCTCGAATTTCCTATAAGTAATTAGCTTACACATTACCTCAGGGCCGTCCTGTATATATATATATATATATATATATATATATATATATATATATAAATATATATACATATATATATATATATATATATATATATATATATAAATATATATATATAAATATATATATATATAAATATATATATATAAATATATATATAAATATATATATATATATATATATATATATATATATATATATATATATATATAATCCAATTATAATTGGATGTTTTAAAAAATAATGATTATTGCATGTTTTTTCGAATAGAAAAAAACAGAACCAGCCCTCGCATTATTCCGATTATGAACCGGATCCCCTAAAACTAGTCACCAAATACCACTCTTGCAATAAATATATACTCAAACTGCCAACTCCACTCCCTTTTCTCGTTTTATATCCGTGAAGTACCAGCCCAGCAAATGGCTTTAGAATATAGCCCAGCAATAACGCCCAGTCTCTCGACCAGCAAAAAAAGGTACTGTTAACATTGGTCTTCCTAACCGTTGGGTCCATTCAGTTTTAAACTTTTAGTTTTTGTCATATTCATACTTTTATTCGACCTTAAACAAATTGAACCATATTAAAAAATACATGAAGGTTTTGTTTCTTCCCATTCTTTTTGGTTGTTATGGTAGAATTACAAACAATTGGTGGCGGGTCGAAATCTAATAACATTTCAAGAAAAAACCTAAAAATAATAATTAATTAGACTGGTCAAGCGGCTATTGTGGATGCGAAACATACATAGTCATTTTATTAAATTTAAAATTTCATTAATTATGAGTTTTATTATTTTTGGACTTCTGTTTGATAAGGAAAAATTGTTATGTTTTATTTACATATATTGCAAAAAAAAAAAATATATTAAATGCCCGTTGTTAAAGTATATCATAGCACATATCGTTGATACATATGCAAAGTATCGAATGTGAAAAAATGCATCTTTCATTTTCAATCTTTACTAATTTCTGCTGGACTTATGTACGGCAAACTCTTGAATCTTAGTTCACTCTATGAAAGAGATAGTATTCCATTGTCAAAAGGTCAAATCTGCCGAATATTTGACTGTCAAAAAAAAAAAAAAAAAGAGTTATGAATAAACGCTTTCCCACTCTAAAAAGTGGTGATTTTCACATTCGATACTTTGCATTTGTAACGACGATATATTTGAATGATGAAATATGTAACTTGACATATGTTTAGAGAACAAAACCTGCACAGCGAAAAAAGCAAAACAAGTAGTCTTACATGTTTTAAAAAACAAAATTGCCGTGTTTTAAAACCAGTGTTCTAACTAGGTGAAATGGCACGCAGTGATTTCGGTCATCTGGTGTTGTAGAAGATCCGTCCTACTTCTACACGTGAAGTGATTTTCATGGTGACCATAATAATACTGAAATTGGCCAAACCTCCATTAGTGGTTACCTTTCAGCTTAAGAAGTTTGGTTCTTGGTGCTGACCAGAAACGGTTTATTAAGGTTTTTTGAATCACAGAAGCCAAAGGCATTCATTTCTTTTTATTCCCAACTACTTAATTTACAAAAAAGTACTATATTAATTTTATCTTCAATGAACTGTGTTATTTTATTTCATTCTATTTATTATTTGTGTTGGTTCATGAACAACATTTCAATATAAGATGCAAATATATATTCAAGGGTGTGTCGGTTATCATGGTAGACCAGCTTTTCTTTTTTTTTTTAACGAAATTTGGTATAGGTATATCTCTTTCAAAGAAAACCATTAGAAGAAATCGTCAAGTCAGTCCATTGTATGAGTGTATTTTTTTGGTCTTTCGACCTTCTGGTGTTTATTTTATTAATAAAGTGTAATAGCAGATTATATAGATTTTTCTGTCATGCTCATGGGAAATGATTCCGAAATGCGCTTTGTTTATAATATTTATAACTTTCCACCAACGACAAAAAATCCTTTAATATTCCAATAAGAGTGGCATAGACCTTAATTATAATTAATAATTCAACTCTAGTAACAATGATGCATGTTAATCTCAGTACCTCAAATGCGTTTGAATTGAAGGATAGGATCTAAGAAAGTAGAGTTACTCAAGAATAATCTAAAAAATAAGATATTTGTCGGACAGTGAACATTATTATGAGTAAACAGGGCACTAAAGTGGGAGTCATTGCCGTTTCGAAGGAGGAAGCGAAAAGAGAAGCTATTGTCTAACAGTAGGACAATCACTTTGGAAGCCATGGAGGGGTCCAGGAACAAACAAAACAATGTAATTCTGGAAACGACGAGGTGGTGATTTTCAACTAACGGAATGTCGTTTATACATTTTTAATTTCATTTTATTGGTGATAATAATTGCTAATCGTTTATTTTGCAAAACTCATTGCCAAAAGACGAAGCGAGTGAAATAATTTACTAAGTATCCAAATGATATATAAAAATGTGCTTTGGGTTTTTCCTAGAATAAATTTGATTTAAAGTAATCTAATGCTTACGAAAGAGCCTAAATTGTAAGGTTGGGCCAAGAGGTCCAATTCGTTTAAAGGAAAGAAATTATCAAAACTTTTTTGATAGAAATGATGTCTCTATCGTGCCATGATTGGAATTATAATCTCTGTATCCCTAGGTAAAGGACACTACGTCACATATTCGATGTTCAGGAGAGCCAGTTTTCCTTAACATCGACCTATACCTTAAACCATTAAACTATACCTTAACCTTAAACTATTAAAATTTGTTTCTTCGTTACTTATAGAAACAGTTTAAATAAAATGATTCGCGTTGTTATTGGCATTGATAGGTAATTAGAAGTATTGATCGCAGTCAACCAAACCAAGTCTTTCATCTGCTGAAACTTTCCAAATTTACTCACATCTATAGTATAATACCTGTGTAAAATTTCATAAGTTTATCTTAAGCTGGTTTAATGTTATGAGAGGGTAAAATCGGCTTTAATACTTGTGTAATATACACACAGTGTGCGTAGGCTGAAACATGGCCTGGCGGACTACGTTTATATAGCCCTAGTAATGGTCCGATTTTGATCAATTTTGTTAGTTGGTTTATAGGTACACTTTTCATAGGGGTTTTTACTTGGGAAAACGAAACAATCCATTTTGAAGACAATTCACTCCAAACCAACGGAAATGAACATTTTTCTGGACATATTCATCTACATATTTCTACCACATAAATATACATATTAATAATAATCACTTCACTTATCTTTTAATTTAATTCAAATTTTAAATACGTTTAAACTTTAATTTTAGTTGAGGAAACAAACATTATAAGAGAAATATTCAGTTTTGGGATGTTCGTGTATCTGTTGAATGTTAATTATAAATTTTGTTTGCTCATAACATAACCTGACTTTTTGAAATTTTTATCTATAAAATGTATGAAATTCATAAGCCTTCCAAATGACACTAAGATTTAGAACGTTATAGAAAAGCGCAAGAATCAGGCAGTTACTCGTTAATTTAGGATGTTATATACCGAGGTTTGTTGCAAGAAAAAATATTTACAGCCACTTGCTTCATTAATATTTCAGGCTAGGGAATGGGGGCTTCAGGTAATCCCCAATCAGCTTACACTCCTTCGAAATTTGCTAACAAACTAGTTTATATTTAACAGGATCAACGTGAGACGAATTATTAAGACGAAGCAACCATCGATTTGTCTACAGTTAAAAACATAGGAAATAATGTGAGTATATGTATATGAACAAGTTTGAACCACCGTTATTTTCGTGATCAATGTATTCTGAAATGTGAATGTTTCTAGTCATCACTTCCGCATTGTGTCATGAGGTCAACCTCATTGGCGAGTTTCCTTCCTATGGATGGAGAGAGGAATCGCGCTAAAATATGCCAAAACCACCAAATTACCACCTTTTTTGCTGGTTTTCGCTCAAACCTTTTCCATTATTTAAATATTTAATCTTCCAAAGCCAAAGATTTCCCAATGTTAATAGAATGATTTAAAAATGTATACAAAGAATCTAGCTAGTTGTGATCGATATATAGCGGGTTTTGTTGACAGTAAACAGATTACGGCAGCTTAGCTGAAATTAATAGTTAGCTATCACAAGTTAACCTGCTTTCCCAAATAACTGATTTTTCTGTTGTTTTCAAAATATCTCCAAGGGATGGATTAACCAGACTATTCAGGATTGGATAAAAGGAAGTTCAGGATTGGATTTAAGACGTTCTAATGGAAACACTTTTTTTGTTACTCTTTTTTAGTTACCCCTGTATATTCTTCTTTTCCATTTGTTTAACCAATTTTTATGAAAACGTATTCCTATTTTCTTATTCCTTTACTCCATTCCCCAGAATGTGGCCTCAAACGTAAATATAGGAACTGTTTAGAATAATAACTAAGCCTATAGAAAGCTGAATAAAAGCAAGGTGAATAATGATCACGAAAGAGACTTATTATTAAACCGCTTAAAAGAGAAATTTCATGTTTTTTTATTCACTGAGTATGTACGGTGGCGAGCTTAGCCCTAGATTTAAAACAATGGCTATAACTCAGGCCTTTCCTCTTCATCGTTCTCGAAGCAACACACTCTCTCTCTCTCTCTCTCTCTCTCTCTCTCTCTCTCTCTCTCTCTCTCTTTCTCTCTCTCTCTCTCTCACTCTCTCTCACTCTCTCTCCCTCTCTCTCTCTCTCCCTCTCTCCCTCTCTCCCTCTCTCTCTCTGTCTCTCTTACCCTCTCTCCCACTCTCTCTCTCTCTCTCTCTTACTCTCTCTCCCGCTCTCTCTCTCTCTCTCTCTCTCTCTGTCTCTCTCTCTCTCTCTCTCTCTCTCTCTCTCTCCCTCGCTCGCTCCCTATCTCTCCCTCTCTCTCTCTCTCTCTCTCTCTCTCTCTCTCTCTCTCTCTCTCTCTAAGTCAGACCCACTTGACTTTTCTCTTTCTCACTGTCACTCCTTCCTGCTCATTCTGCACGTCCTCATGTTCTTACTTCCTATCTCCTTTATTGTTTGTGTCATAATTTATTTATCTACCTCTGTGTCTTCCCCAAACTCACGCTTATCTTCCATTTCAGTCATTTTTCTCTCAAAAATGATCCGGCTCTTTTTTATCAATGTTTTCTCTCGAATGAGCCTATTTTTCCTTTCCGTTATTCTTGTTGCTGCGAAAGAAAATTATTCGTTTTAATTTGCCCTCCGTTCATCAGGCAGTATACAGACGGGGTTTGTAATGAAAGTACATCGGAAATAATAATCCATTACACAAAGTCTAAAGAAGAAGCTGATTTACTCGATCGTCTGCCAGGGCGAGTACGCTTGTAACAAAAAGACATAAGTGAACATGAACAGTTGGAGTAGAATTATTTACATTTAGGAAACTTATTTGAACAGAAATCCAATAAAACTCATATTTTTGTTCCACTTCTAAGCGAAAAAAGGTGTTTTGTAGGTACCGGGACGGTACACGTCCGGCGAAACGTGATGTTTGGAGGGTTAGGCTTCACCTACATTGGACCCGTATTTCTCCCTATCCGATCCGATCCGATTTCGTTTGATCGACAGCGGCCGATGTGAGAGCCTACATTGGTCTCGACCCGATCCGATCCGATTTAGACTCAGCTCGTCAGTAATGACGTCGTAGTGAAGTGAAAATGAGTGATTAATTTAAGAAATACCACCTAATAAGGATAGAAACCTTCGATTAGGTTGAATGTAGGAGGTAAGAGGAGTATTGGTATTCATATTTTAAAATTATTTATAAGAACGGTAGCTAGAAGGTTATAAGCATTGGAAGGTTATAAACATTAGAAGGTCATAGACATTGGATGGTTATAAACATCTTTCCACGCAATTTAATAAACAAGGGAAACGAAAAACAAAAATGTGAATTGACAAAGTTGTTCCAAATTTTATTTCCTTTGATTTAAAAAAAATGCATCGAAATCGGTTAAGGTTTAGAGCCTGTAGACCTTTTTGAAACACAATATGTGGCTTAGCGCCATTTTCCTTCGTCGGTCCGAAATCGGCTTAGAAACAAACATGTTTGAATGGCGAAGAATCGGTGGCCATGGGATTGGATCGAATCGAGTCGGGTCGGGACCAATGTAGGCACCTCCATTCAGATGCATGTGTTTGTTTTCCTTCAGACAGTCGGTGGCTATTGGATCGGATCGGAACGGGTCCAGTTTAGGTGCCCCCTTACATAAACTAATTAGTGTTTTCTATCGGGAAACGCTATACCAATAGGAAAAACGCTATGATTAGGAACCAGGAGCCACATCCGACCTTCCAGTAACCTACTTAGCCTCCTTTAAGTGTGTGCTTGTCCAATAATTATATATTCGTTTCTGATTTATAAATCATGATGTCATCTCCATCGGCTTCAAAATTCAGGGTAAAAAAATCATCACATAATAATGCTAGATTATTTTGAACGAATCATTATAATATTCTGGTTGTTATAAGTAGGATACTAGTGAAATTCTATCTTCATTGTTTAACAAATGGTATTACGAGGAAGATAATTGTTGATCCTAATATTGTAACATATTGCTCCTTATATTTTTTTATTTTAAAAGGTTAGATATAAACAAGCAATAAGCAACTTCCTCGCATATTTTTAGCATAGCGTGTAGGAAAAAAAAAGAAGTTCCGATCCTCGAAAAAGTTTTTAAATCTTTCTTTGTAGTGTAAAAGCCTGCATTTATTGTGGCTTTGGATTAGCATTTGAATTGTTAAAATTAAAGAACTCTTCTTAATTATTTTCATTATTCTAATACTCTGTAAGTTCCCAGCTTTACAGCTATTTTTATATTTTAAAAAGTACATATTTTAATTGCAAGTAGAGATCTAGATTAGTTATTTCCTAATCAGCTTTGATTACACAATTATTTTTTTTCTTCTAGGTAGAAGTTGCTGTCACCCATGCGATGGTTGGCGTCCAACAGTGTACTTGTTTTTACGTAAAATAAATACAACGACCCCCCCCCCCTATCGTCTTCCAAAGGCCCAATTTTTTTTTCTCTTTCCATCAGAAGTTTCTAAATATTATTTACTTCTTCCGAACAAAGCCATGTACTTAGAACCTCCCAATGTACAATATGATTGATTTTATCCATTGTGCGAACTGGATTTAGCTATAAGTATTTTCAAATATAAGCTTAATCTTAGTCGTATTCCTGAACTTGCCGATGACTGAGATGGTACAGTGTATAATTTTCACAAACCTGAGAGGGAAAGTAAGCTCCATTGACTTTCTGGGGTAATTATAAAATAATGACCCTAACAATGAGGTATTTAGTGCTTTAATTATATTTTGGGGTATGTTTTCTAATGCTTAACAAAAAAAACGAGCGTACGTTACATAATAAACAATTAATTGTTGTAAAAACAAACGTTTAATTATAGGTTTTAAGTTGTTTTGAAGTAAAAGAAAAAGCATACTTAGGTGAATAATAATAATAATCTTATGATGATTTAATAGTTCAGAACATCAAATTCGTTGCAGAAAATAAATCAATGAATCGTTAATGTCCGATATGGATTGCTGAACGTTCGATAGCTGAAATAGTATTTTTTTTTTTAAATTTATTTACTTTATTCCCACAACTCTGGTGATGGCCTCTTTTCAGAGTTTTGAACGGTAAGAATCAGTCCCAGTCCGAAAAAAATAAATAATTAACAATTAAAAAAAATAAGATAAAATAATAAGTAATAAAATAATGTGAATTTCGACAAATATAAATTTTAAAGCTTGTTGATTATAAACTGAATTGTATTATATTTAAATTGTAGAGGTATTATTAAATTTTAGAGTAAATGTTGCCCTTTACCTTAACAGCATCCCTATAAAATATTGTAAATCAGTTAAAAATCTTGGGATCATATTTGATCAGAACCTTTCCTGGAAAAATCATATTTCCCAAATTTCCCGTCGGTCCATATTTATCCTGAGACAGCTCAACCTCTCCCGCCATCTCCTGCCAACAAAGACCCGTCAACTCCTCGTAACTTCCCTATTATTCCCCCAGTTTGACTATGGTTGTTTGGTGTACGGTGGACTTTCTGGCGATCTCGAGGCAAAACTCAAACGCCTCATGAACTGTTTCATTCGTTTTATCCTCGGGATCCCCAGAGACTCCCACATATCACATTTCTACCAGGAGCTAAATTGGCTATTCCCTCTTTATCGTCGTCAGTACTTCCTCGGCTCAGTCCTTTACCAAGTAATTCAATCCCGTAGACCTTCTTATATTTTTCAACTTCTTAAATTTAAATCCTCGGTTCACTCCCGTAACACCCGATCTCGTCCTTCCGATCTTTATATTCCTTCCCACCGAACAGCAATATTCGAAAAATCATTCGTCACCCGTGCCACCTCGCTATGGAATTCCTTACCTCTGTCTGTCCGCCATTCTACCAACCTTGAAACCTTTAAATCCCGACTCTTCCACCACCTTCTATCCCTCCAAGTTTTACCCAACCCCTAGTCTATATTGAAGCTGTACACTATATACTGATACTGATAGCATTTATAAGTTTTTAAGTTTATACGTAAAATTCAAAATTATTTTGTAATTTCAAAATTATTCCTATGGGACTTCTGTCCCGGAATAAGAATAAAACTTTTCATTCATTTTCATTCAAAATATAGTGTAGATGTAAGGCTACCTGGTGATAAGTCAAGTATGTTGTGAGGTATTTGTACCTCGTCTCTCAGTCTACAATCAATCAGTATGTGTTTCACTGTAAGGTCCTCGTCGCAATGTTTGCACCTTGGTCCGCGTGTTTTTTGCATGAGATATCCGTGAGTGAGTAAGCAGTGTCCAATTCTAAGCCTGGTTAATACTACTTGTTCTGGTCCTGTGAGGTTTTCCCAGTATTTTAATTTGTAAACTTCTCAGTCTCCGGTTTAACATATTGCAGTAATATAGCGGGCCAATGTGCAGAGGAGGACAACTCTTAGCTTTAATGGCCTAATTCTACGTGTCGGGTTCAACTCAGGAGTATGTGACTAATAGGAGAGGCACAGGCATATATATATATATATATATATATATATATATATATATATATATATGTGTGTGTGTGTTTGTGTGTGTGTGTGTGTGTGTGTGTGTGAGAACTGCTAATGGGCTCGGCAGCCGATAAACAAATAAAAATAAATTAATAACTAATTTTCTTGTTTTATTCAGAACATGATCCAAACTTCTCGCCACTTATTTTCCGACTGCGCCGCCATTTTCTTTATCTGATGAAAAATATGTCAATAATGTCCATCCTTTCGGTTCCCGTCAACTTCCATATTTTTTTTGGAAAAAAGAAAGGTATGGGTAAAATGAATCCGTAACATCTTTGACTTCAATCGAGTGGAGCTTTACCGAGAGGAAATGATAAATCATATTTCTTATTGAAGGAGGTGGGCCCGCTGAAAGGATACTGCCCCAAGAGCGAAAGGCTCTTCCGACCAGCTTTTTTCCTTGCTGAAAATACATTCCCTTTTGAGGAAAGGGTTTTTTACCTTTTGGAACATCTTTCACGTCAGTAATAAATACATTAAAGGACTCCTGGGGATGATAAATTGAGAGCTTTCTTCAGGTGAATAATTTATACTTGAAATATCGGTATATAACTCTCGTAAATGTAGCGAGGTTAACTGGCTCGTTCATGAAGGTTCTTTATCATCATGCCACCGAAAAAATACAGACATCCTAAGATAGTAATCAGCGCATAGAAATCGCTTTCAAGAACGATATATGCCTCAAGGTGGGACTATGTTTTAGAAAGCACTATTGTAAGGATAAATAACATGTGTATTATGATTGCTAAGGCGATTCGGTCGAAACAATTATTACATACAGAAAATTGGAATTATACATACACACCAGTTATACAATTCATTATACTTCCAGTTATACAACAAGTGGCTTGCTTATTATCTGTTGAACGAACTCGTTCATTATTTTAATATTTCCATAACATTGGATGATTTTTTCAAGATAGTTCTATAAATTCCTGTATTGCGGCAAACTAATCGCCACGGACGCCGCTCCAGTAGTTCATCTTAATTCCAATCAGAAGGGTACTGCAGCTTCTTTCCTCATGAGCTTCAAGAAACAATTACATTGAACATTTTTTTATCTCATGTAACTCATCTTTTTCATATTCGTTATAAATTTTCTTAGTGAAGGAAAGGAGAAAAATAAATGAAATTAATGGTAAAGTAATTGCAGGCTCTTACCATACTCTTCTTCATATATAATGGCTACCCTAGTCCAATTGAGGTAGCCCATGACGTCAGCATAAGCCGAGTTGAGCAGTTTTTGGGCAGGATGGAGGTTTATCGATAGCTCTTTGTGACCCTCGTGTGGATCGACCCTTGCCTCAATGTGTGGAAGATCGAGAGCGTCGCATATGCTGTGTACGTGGGCTCCAAGCACTGGGTGGGATGGCCCAAAAACAGCCTGCACGCCCTCACTCACCTGTTGGCAGGCTGAAACAAAAACATATAAAATATATTATAGGTATACATTTGTAGAAATGTATTATAATCAATGAATTATGTAATTATTACTATTTATACTTAAGGTTTGATTTGCTTGAAGTTTTAAGTTGCCTCACTTATTCATACACAGAATATAGAGATTTGTTTCCTTTAAAGGACACATCATGATAAAAAAATGTATTTCTATGAGATATTGAGCGAGCAGAGAGAGTGTGTTATAAGTGCGAGAGAACTGGATATTGTTCAAAGGACTGAAAAATTAATTTCTTTATTGGTTATTACATTCTGTACATGAATACATCAGGTAATATGATCGTATATAAAGGTTATGTGTCCAAGGGCTTCCAACTTCATCCTCGATTAACTTCAAAAGGGCACTAAGATGACTTTGAAAGTGGTATCCCCCAGCTACCGTCTGCTCTGAATAATGCCTAGAGTCGAAGAATGATCGGTGAGCCAAACCAATTGACGGACTTGATCTAAGAGAAAGCCATTGCTAACACTCCACTTGAGGGCCCGTATAAAGGGTAGTGCAATGAAATTGGTATATATAGCCAGGAGAAGAAGTCTAGAAAGAGATCGTTTTGTTTGGAGAATGGACATGAGTTATATAAGTTAATGTCAAGAGAAACAAGACTTTCATAATCAAAGTCCTAATTAACAACCAGATAATCGATATTGAGTAGAAAACCGCTGCGTCAAATATTATCATTGGTGTGTAGGTCGAATTTTGTTAGGGTGCGTTTACATCTGACACTTCTCTCAGGAAATATATCTCAGGTGTCGGATATATAATTACTTCCGACACCTGAGATATATTTCCAGCGAGAAATGTTAGATGTAAAAGCACCTTTATTGCTCGTGATAGAAATATATATCACAGACTTTACAGTTTACATTAGTCAGAATTTCTGTCTGACATAAATATTCTGCAATAACTATCAGATGTAAATGCACCCATGCATGTAAACCTATGGTAGTACAGAGGTATTTCATATTTCAAAATTAAGGTAACCAGGGATATAAACTTTTGTTGAATGTGGTGGAATATCATATATATATATATATATATATATATATATATATATATATATATATATATATATACATACATACATATATATAACATCCTCATAATATACTTTATTTGGTGATCTACATGTGTCGCGCCTATAGACGTCTGTTCAGGAGCTACTTATCATAATACATACATAAATTAAATATTAAATAAGGAAGACCCTCTGGAGTAGGGTCACGTCCGCACAAACGAATGTAATCATTGTAATTAGTATTATTGGTGTTTAGGTCGACTTTGGTTTGAACAGTGGTCGTTCGAATTTAAGTTACCCTGGTATATAACGGTTACGGTTCAAATTAGTCAAGATAGACAAAAATCTATAATTCATGAAACGTTTTGAATGTTGAATGCCTGGATAACAGAAAAATTCGAATATTGAGTGAGCGTCTCCTGACATATATTTTCCAACTCACAGAAAGAAATTCTGGTGACTTTGGTTGGGCTATAAATCCCGATGTAATCTGCGATAGATATATTGGAGACATCTGGAAACAGCTGATAGCTGGTAACCCATAGTCTTATTTGAGGGTTTATTGTTTATTCAAATATTTGTGTGGGAATTGAATGTTTATAATCATTTGTAACGATAGATTTAAAATAATGTCTAATTTTTTCTCATTGCAATGGGTATTTTGCATACTGACTGTTGCCATTTCGGGTGTGAACTGAATCAGAAATTTATTAAATTTATCTGAAAACAATATATCAACTAATTCATAGCTCCCAACTTCTCAAACTTGTTAAATCGGGACGTAGAATGAAACGAAGTTTAAGGTTTTAAGCAAGAAAAAATGAAGAGTTTTGTAAGGAAGCTCTGCATTTTTAAATGGATATTATCCTATAAAAGTGTAAAGTCGTTTCATTAGAGGAGGCTATTTCTTTCAATTTTATGTGAAACGTTTAAAAGAAAAATTCTTCCGTCATAAAATACAAGTACCATGTAACGACTCATAAATTTCAAGATAGCTCAATTTCACATTTTAATACTTTGATCTGAGAATCTTTTGAATCAGCAGTATTAAAATCGTAAATTAAAAAACCTATTTATTAGTATACTGCACCAAATTGATTTAGGAACGCGCAACATATTTATATGAAGAAAACATTGTAAAAACATTCTATGAAATCAGAAACATACTAATATATCGTCATTGAAGTTACTGCGCAATAAGAATTTCAATAGTAAGGAAACGAAAGCGTTAATGAATTATGTGATGGGTGAAGGAAATTTAAGAGCTTATCGAAACATAAGAACGAAAATGTAACTATCCCTGAACGAAAATATCGCTGTTCCGGATGAAAATATCGCTGTCCCGGATGAAAATATCGCTGTTCCGGATGAAAATATTGCTGTTCCGGATGAAAATATCGCTGTTCCGGATGAAAATATCGCTGTTCCGGATGAAAATATCGCTGTTCCGGATGAAAATATCGCTGTCCCGGATGAAAATATCGCTGTTCCGGATGAAAATATCGCTGTTCCGGATGAAAATATCGCTGTCCCGGATGAAAATATCGCTGTTCCGGATGAAAATATCGCTGTCCCGGATGAAAAATGAAGTAACTGAAAAAAATGTGTCAAATGCAAATAATTCCATTGACAATATCAGGGGAACATGGAGGTGACTGCTATTCCACTCAGGACCGACGGAGAAAATTCGAAAGAACAACAGACAGAACATTTTTTTTTCTAGAAGAGCGAACAATTCTTAGATAAAATATGACGTAACTGCACTTAAGGGTTGAAATTAGAGTGATTTTAATCCCTGGTAAATGAATGTAAAGTATATATTCTACATATACTCAACATACCATTATTTTCTGTCACTTACACCCTTTACAATTATATGTTTTATATAAATGCAAAGCGTTTTTCGAATGTCCTGTAAAATTGAAGTGTTTGCATTTACGTCACAGTTCTTCCGGCAAGTAAAAGGAAGTACTTTGAAGTATTGTATTTTAACACAGATCCTCCTTTGAATAATGACAAACGTTTTTCAAAATAAAAATATTCCTCAAAACGTGGTAATATTAATCATGACAAAAATATTAGAGAATATTATATTACGACATAAATATTTATTTTATTTTGTGCAGATAATGAATTTTTTTTTCTATTATACTGACACGTTTTATTGTCTAATAAATAAGGTTGGTCATACGCACGCGCTTTCGTACACATACGCGCCCATAGGTGTTGTAATTGGACAATGTCAGGTAACATAGACGAACTAATGAAAACATTGCCATTTAAATTGTCTTGAGAGCACCCAGTCGTGACAACAGGGAATAGAATACAAGTATGCATCTCATCAAAGGAATAATTACGCTCAAACGCCAACATGTTATTCTCCAATGCACCACAAAAGGCACAACACCTCGTCGGATTTGACCACTCGAGCAGTGACAATATATCTACCTAAGTTGTACATAACTCAGTTAATTATGACATTTCTATTCTATTTGTATCTATCAGCCATAAATTGCTGGATTTTCTTTGGGAAAAATATGAACGTAACCTTTACAACAATTCTGTAATCATAACTGAAACTTATAGAAAATGTAATGTTCCGGAAAACGGAAGAATTAGACAATGTTAGTTCTTTTACTGTTAAGTTATTTAAATATAGTAACTGTGTGTAAATAGCATTAATTTATAGTCCTTAATTCTGTACACAAAGCTGCTATATTTTGTATTATGTTCTCTTCAAACTTATGTTGTATTCAAGTTACCAATAATTTCGGGACAAAAATTTTTACTTGTTTTTTTTTTTTTTTGTTAAAAAGAGAGCAAAATACCATCGTTACCGAGCTTGTAAAAGTAAATTAAAAATGAAAAATGACTAAATATCTTGTTCTGTATGCAGGTGATATTTCGTCCAACATGTCAATACATTTGCTAATGGGGAAATAAATTACCAGTTTCAACAAGTGAATTTAGTTAAACATGTAAATAGGAACCAGATTCTTGGATCGGCAGATAGTGAAAACTAAATTCGTGCCCAATAGACAAGCCATCATTAAGAATTATGACATTGATTTACTGGCCGATATCCGTGCTCAGGCATTTCATTGAGCAATGAATAACTTTATTTACAATTATAGTTTCCATCTGTTTTGTTGAGAATTTCTCTTAAGGGGAGGACATTATGAACCTGTGTAAGGGCTTTAAAATTAATTAAAATAGAAATTATATAATCTAATAAGATATTATTGGTCGCACCCAAGGAAATCAGTTGGAATAGAATACTACTTTTGGTAGCTCGTTCAGTTTATTCTAGAATATGAAATCGTTGGAAAACTTCATTAATTAAACCGGCAGGTATTTAATGCAAGCCAGTCAAGGGTTTGTTTAATTTCAAGAATAAGCGCCTCGAGTATGATTTTGCTTGAATAATTTGTTCAACTAAGTGCTATTGAAGGCTAAAAATATTGGATAATAGAAATTCTTCACTCTAGAAGTAACCTATTTCAGTGAAAATTGGAAGATAAATATTTGATTAAAATTTTTTCCCCTATAGGGAATCGAACCCACGGAGTGCCCCCAAGCACGCAGGCAACATCTTAAGCACGGAGTGCCTTGGAGTTGGGGTTTATTTCAGAGGAAAGTTAAGTTAAACATTAATAATTAAGACAGCTATTGTTAAAAAATTAATAAAAGAGTAATTTTTTTCCCTTTATTTATATTGATTATTTTAAACAAGCTCTTCTGGAATACGATGCAAACTAACTACCAGCTGACGAATGTTTTTTCCTTAACCAAAAAATAAACCGTGGCTTGTAACTGCTTACTTTATCAGATCATAAACCACTAATTTAAATATCATATATTGAATATTACAACTCCGTTTTACAGTAAAATTATTAAATATTCAAGCAAACCAGAATAAGTTCCTTCACAAAGATAAATGGAGGAAAAAGCATACTTATTTTATTTTATTTTTTTTTTCCAAATTTATTTATTTATTTAAAAGAATACAACAATCTGCTCTGGATACCAGATACACTTTTTGTTAAGTATTATTCTATGTTGTAACAATATTTAGCTCACAATTTTGCAATATAGGAAAAACAAAATGAAATAAAACCTAAAGTATACTTATAAATTAAAACAGTGCCTATGTTTTACCAAGTAGGCTATTATATAATAGGGATAACATTTTAATTTGCCCTGAGGCTTATGGCTTCATGATAGTATGTTTCTTTGCTTTAAAAAAAAGTATGAACTTGGTAATAAAATATGTAAAATATTTTTGATATAACTTTCTATACTGAGCGAGTTTTCTATTAAACACTGAGCTGCACAAAGTTAGCGAACCGTGTTAAAAATAAATAAAACTTTTCTATTTCCCCCTGAAAAACAAATATAAAACCATAATTATTAAACTTTGAAAGAAAAGGGAGCACATCTTTAGAAGATGCCTTTTGATTATTGGAAAGATGATTAAAAAGAAAAGAAAAAATGGAAGGGAAAGAGTAAAAGTTCCAAGTAATTTTCCTAAGGGAACATCAAAAGACGTGTCGGCTTTTGTAAAGTGCTTAGGCTTTTAAATACTCAGATTCGTCTTTCCAATTTTCTTGACTTTCGAACGACATTTTCTTCTTAATTTATCTTAGTGGTTAAACAAAAAAAACAAAAAAAAAAAAAGAGAAAAAAAGAAAAAAAAAGAAAAAGAAATTAGAACAACATAACACAGAATGTCTATCTGACAGGATAAAGTGAGGATGATTCTTGTCTTCGTTACCTCTTGAGAAGAATCTAACTGTTTAATGTATAGAGTTCTTTGAGATTTGAGAGTGAACTTTCTTTAACTATTTTCATGCGGATAGTGACATTTCATTTTTTATTTTATTTTATTTTAATTGTCTGCTTCTACTCATGAAGAGTCATTGGCAGGTCGATGATGACATTTCATTATTTTAACCATTTTCACAGAAACATTGTCATTTAATAATCAATTATATATATTTTCTTCATGTATAATTATTATAAGTAATACATCATTTTGTATAAACATTTATTTTAATTTTTATTGACTTGTTAAAAACAAGTGAAATAAAACAAATTTTAAATATTTATATTGTCTATGAAACGCATTTTAGTCTAATACCACCACTACAAGAAGGCATTAGACTAATTGGACATATCGTCGCTACAAATGCAAAGTATCGAATGTGAAAATCACCACTTTTCAGAGTGGAAAAGCATTTATTCATAACTTTGTTTTGGACAGTCAAATATTCGGCAGATTTGACCTTTTGATAGTGTAATACTTTCCCTTTCATAGAGTGATCTAAGATTCAAGAATTTGCCGTAAATAAGTCCAGCAAAAATTAGTAAAGATTGACAATGAAAGATGCATTGTTTCACATTCGTTACTTTGCATTTGTATCGACGATATGAGCAATGCGTTGGGTAACGAGATTAAAATAATAAAACTCCGAATGAAAAAAAAAAAACGAAAAAAAAATACATTCAGGAACTTTTAACATTCGACACATCAAAGCCATATTAAAACATCAGCAACACATTCATGTTGTCAGAACAAAATTTAACGTTTCAAGACATCGGAAATGTTAATGCCTATTGTATTACATGTAGACATCTGTGAAACTAGCTGAGCAACATTTGATAATACTGTGAAAGATGATTAATTCATTTTTATTTATTTATTAGTATTTTTACAGGGGCTTTGACATCCATAGGATGCTACCCGACATCTATAGCTAACTATCTATAAGTCGCACCCTTCCTAACACCCACGGTGCAGCAGGGAATTCCTTTAACGCACCCTGATATGAAAAAACTCAACCTGGTGCAGGAGGGATTCGAACCCTCATCTCCAGCATGAGAACCCAAGGCCTCAGGCAGAGGACTACGAGGAGACCCTGTTTTTATGTTATTATTTTTGCTTTGTTGTATTTGTATATTATTTCGATTAGCGGGTAACGTTTTATATACGGCTATAATGCGCAAATTGCCAATATTGCCGCGCACAAATTAAATTTATAAGAATTAATATTATCAATTTAATTTATCTCTTCACCTCTTCATTTAGGGCAGATAGTAAGGTGAGAATGTTGAACAAGAGGCCTGAAACTAGACTGAGCTTTGGGTGTTCAGCTAGGATTTGCATCTACAACTTCCCTTCAGTGATAGTCACCTTGGGAGCCCTCAGTATTATAAAGCACTGAAGCTAATGTTACATAGAACCTAAATATCTGGGATTTGGGAGCTTTAGAGGTTCAGCTAACAATTTACATTTTACTGAATCATGTAGCGATACATTCCAATTTTATTGGAATATATTTTGTTCTTTTCTCGTCCATCCGAAATTACTGCACCACGATTTTTAAAGCTATATCTGTTAACTTTTATGAGAAACGTTGATGCAATGGGGTTTCTTGACTAATTTCCGGTTTGGGTAACCAGAAACGATTAATTCAGATGAAAAGTATTGCAGACTTTTGAAGATACCTATTTTAATTTTGGTTGCGTTTGAAGTTTAGAAAGTATTAGACAAGAAATATTTTAATAATAGACATGAAAAGTTTTGGGATCTTCATCGTATTTCTTACATATCTCGAAACTATGGTAAGTGGAACGTGAAAATTCAATAGCTTACTGTCTTCTCTACAAAAAAGGTTCTGAAGTATTTTTCGATGGGAAGAGATCAATCGGATTAATATAATATTGTTTTCGTTGCTTTGAACGGTTCTTTGTATTTGATCTCTTCAGTTTTTTATTGCTTGTTGTTTTTTTTTAATTTATTTTAGCATTAATATTAATTTACCAGATAAGTGAAACGATTTTTGATACTTTTTAGATCTTTTCGCCTAAAGTTTTCTTCATAATTTCATTGGAATAGTTGTTTTAATTGTTCATTTATTTATTTAAATTTTAACGTCCATTATTTTTTTTTTTTTTTTTTTTTTTTTTTAATTTATTTTATTTTAGAATATCACAATCTACAATTCAATTGTATTATGTAATTTGATACATGTTACTTGCTCACGCCTCAGGTGTCTCCAGTTGTCAACCGAATGCCTTCCTTGTTAGGAAGGATTCTAGGATGACCTGGAGTTACCTTACGCCATCCAACCATAGCCTGCGACTAGCAAGGAGGATTGGAGGCGAAGGAGAAGTGGGCTGTGATATCATGAGGAGAGAAAATATCCACAGATATCACTCTCAATTTATACAATTATAATTTCTTTGATCACTCCACGGATAGTTGTTTTTGTTCACTCCACAACACTTCACTGCCTAAGTAAGTCTCGGGGCCACTTCCTGTTAAGGCGTCTTGGTGGAGAGGAAGGATGATTTGTGCTGGATAAGGATTGGGCTATAGGATTAGGATGATTGATTAATTTGCTATGGAAGGATGAGAAGCGGCTAGGGATAATATCTTGGACAAAAGGGATATTTAGGTCATTACGGAGGTTTCGATTTGTAACATAATAAGGAGCATTGACTATGGTACGTAGAACTTTAGATTGGAATGTTTGAATTCGGTGGATGTTGGAATGCTTGGCTGTCCCCCAAAGTTCTATTCCATAAGTCCAGATAGGTTTTATTAGTGAGTTGTAGACAGTTAGTTTGTTATGTACGGTTAAGTGTGATGATCGGTTTAGTAGTCTGTATAGCTGTCCGAATCGTCGATTGAGTTCTTGTCGTTTGAGTTTAATGTGTGCGTTCCAAGTCAATCGAGAGTCAAGGTAAAACCCAAGGTATCGGATGGTATTGGTTATAGGTAAAGGATTGTCGTTGAAGGAAACACTAGGGCAGGTTTTACGTCGAAGGGTAAAGGTTATTTGGTGACATTTTTCGACGTTTATTTTGATGCGCCATTTCTTACACCACTGTTCAATTTCGGTTAGATGGGTTTGTAGGTTCTGGGAGGCTGTGTCTGGATTTATGTGGGGCGAAAGGATGGCCGTATCATCTGCATACGTGGCCAGGAGGGTATCAGGATGTGTTGGAATGTCAGCTGTATAAAGGGTATAAAGGATAGGACCAAGGACACTACCCTGAGGAACTCCCGCTTCCACAGGGCAATAATCTGAGTAGGCTGTTCCATGCCGGACTCGGAAAAACCTGTCTGAGAGGTAGGAGCGAAGGATTAGGTAAAGGGTGCTGGGAAGGTGGGTTTTGAGCTTAAAGAGTAAGCCTGAATGCCAGACTCGGTCAAATGCCTGGGCTATGTCCAAGGAGGCAGACGTGCAATACTCTTTTCGCTCGAGGGATGAGGAGATGAGATCAACAACACGAAGCCCTTGCTGCACTGTGGAGTGTTGGGAGCGGAAGCCGAACCATTATTATTAGCTAAGAATTTTAGGACGGGTTATCTATAGTTTGCCACCCTTTTGTAGCCAGGATAGGGCTGATGCCTTTTTTTCTCTTAAGAAAAGCCACCACCCCATAGTGGGAATTGAACCCACGAACCTTTGGCACAAAGTGCTCACGCCTAAACACTCAAGGCCGTCTCTGTTTTAATTATTTACTAAATAATATCTATATTTAGTCCAGATTTTCTAAATGATACTAGAGATAAGAACGGTTTGGAACGCGCTAAGATGGTGCAGTTCCTATGATTTGGACGTTTTTAATTACTGCCCTTCCAACGTTTAAAGTGGTTTGAAAATATTTCATTATTATCTAAAATGCTTTCCATTCTACCCTCGCCTCCATTGAGTGAATCCTTGCTCCATGATTGTGGAGTACCTTTCGAGCCCATGGGGGAAATAGTCTCTATTTAGGCTATCAGGAGTCGGCCATTGTGGGGGCTTCCCCCCTTAATTTGACCACTCCCTTTGTACTCTCCGTTTCACTTCTCTCACTATAAATTTCCTCTCACATCCATTCCCACCCTTCATCCTACACTCTCCTGTGTTTGGTTCACCTTAGGATTCGACTAGTTCCGATTTTTCATCGATCGATTATATAAGCAATTACATGCTAAATTATATTTTATATGACTTATTATCGCTTAACATCTACTATATAATTGTCAAAAACCACTCACTCACTCACTTATCTATCATCGCCCAGCCCAAACCACTTGACAGAAAATTTTGAAACTTTGCATGGACACTCCCTTTAGTATGTTAACACTCGCTAAGAACGCATTTTATGATATTCAAATTTTTAAGTATTTTTAGAGGGGTTTGAATTTGTAATTAGTTAGAGTGCAGGTAAGCCTACGTAGCAAGCGTTGGTAGGACGATAACAGGTCAGCAGTTACCGTACTGTGTGTATTTCGTAATATTATTTTTATTTGCGGTTCATTTGAACTATGATGGCAGACCTTCAATTATTTGAAATAATTTTGTCCCTCATAGAGTTTACCCTGTACCTGGTTATGGTCCAAGCGAGGTAATAATATTCCACGCCATTAAGCTCCTGTTACTGGTCCGGAGCGCCCCAGTGTCAAGAAACATTATACTTTGACTACTTAGCAATTGATGAATAACTTAGTATGACGGGAACCGTGCTATTCTAATAAACTGCACAAAATTATATAGTAGCGTTAATTTTGATGATACATTATTTGACGCAATAAAATAACGATATACTTATAGTATGTACATCTTTTAAAATTTTACTCTTATTAAGGTTCAGGAATCTTTCCGCCTATTGTTTACAGTGTTTATTATTTCAAACACATGCTGTCATGTGGGAGATTTATTAGATCTTTCGTATAAGTTTCGATTTTCGTATCGAATATGTTCTTGAATCCGAATAACAATACTGTGTAATATGTTTGTTGTAGCCTTTATTTTGTTGTGATCCTGTTTCATTTTGGAAAATTGCAAATAAGAAGTATGTGATTTACTTGACAAATGGTTATCTTAAAGTGTAAGCTTATTTGTGAGTTTAGTTTAATGGATGCATAGAGACATCCATTCTGCAGCTAGTGTTCCATTTAGGCTCAATCTAATTAGTCTTTTAGTTTATAGTTACAAAATTTATGTTTGATCATTAAGCTTATCTAAATTTTTATCAGCTGTTAGGTCCGGTATTATGCCCAATGCCGTTTATAGTAAACCCTAGTGTGATGTCTTCTATTTGGCAATTTGCTTAAAGCTATTCTAAGCGGTTTTGTGAGTTTATTGTTGAGTTCATATTTTAGCTCACGGAATTATAAAGAGTTTAGGAATATCTCTTGCAACTTTACTTATTTGTGGTAGCATACTCATGCTGTATTAGTTTTACACTTGGTTTGTATACACCATTTGGTAATATTATTATATATGCCAATAGCCCAGCAATGAACTGGTATATGAAAGACATATCTTCACATGTACAACTAATGCATCATACAAATGATTAAATAATGCTCCAATACAAAGCTCTTTATGAGCCATTTGATGGAAATGAATGTTTCATTTATATTTCCTGAGACTTGTCAATACCTGTAACAATGTTTTACCTTAATTAAATTAAAAAAGAAAATGGAATTACTATAAAATTTGAGAAAATGATAATGAGTTACTAAGGCAAGCTGAAATATAAGAAAAGAGAGATATCTGTGTTTTAATCAAAGACCGAGAAGAAGAAGAAACAAACTAATTGAGGACCGAAAAGTAGTAGAAAAGGCAATTGTCTACGAGGGCTAGCTCGTAATTAATGGTGGCAATTTACGGAGACCAATTAGTAGTTTTAGCAGTTCAACTCGGCTTCTGAATATCTCTCATTGTTCCTTAAAGCGGAATCTAGGCTTTGGCAGGATATATGTTTCTATATTTCATTCTTCAATTGGAGAATCAATTAAATATTTGAAAAGTTCGGTCGAATATTGGATTGTCCGGAAAGTTTGTAGACGTTTTGAAAATAAGGTTTTTTATTTCAATTCTTTTAACTTATAGTGAACACAAAGGCTGTTTTTGTGACCTAGAACTCTATCGGTGATAGTAACCATATTGTAACCATACGTAGTTAATACAGGGTGTCCCGATTTTAAATGGCAATACTTCAGGCGTTTAGGGGAACAAAAAACTAAGACAAAAAGACCTTTAGAGATTTACTCGTTTTTGCTTCTTTTTGGAGAAAACCACGTGCTAACGTTTCTTGTTTTGCGATTTTGTCCAAAACGAAGCAAAAACGAGTAAATCTCTAAAGGTCTTTTTGTCTTAGTTTTTTGTTCCCCTAAACGCCTGAAGTATTGCCATTTAAAATCGGGACACCCGTATAGTAACTAAAGGCCCTGAAAATTTTAACTTTAAAATTTGAACGTTCTTGAAACTAGAGAATTTGAAAAATCACCCTTTTGGCACTCATTCATCATCAAACTTATATGTTATTTCCCGACAAGCTAGAAACTTGAAATTTATGGGAGGATGGTAGACCTTTTTGTAATATTAAAAGGAGGAATCGAAAAACCCGAAATAGTTCTGTAGATGAAGTGGCGTGTGTTTGATTTGTACTTGTTGAACCATCGCAAAGTAATCAAGTGGAATATCAAATGAATCGCGTCTTTAACAAGTATCTAAAGGTGTAAATGCGAAAATACGGAAATGTTGAGTCCCCGGGCATCTCGTATACACGCAAATATGTCCGTTTGTATATGCCCTAATATCTACGGTTCTAATTATTACCATGAAATGAAATTGTACCCTCGCACAATTGATAGGATACCGAAGTGACCTTGCAAGCGTTATATTCTAATATGAAGCCGTATACTTTGGTCGCTAATATATCGGATAATTTTTAGAAAACCTGTTTTTTCTCTTTTCGTACGTTTTGGGATTATTTAATAATTTTTAGGAGTTAGATGAACCAGAGAATAAACGCACTTTGAGATGACTCCAAAATAATATATATCAATGTGGTTTACAGAATTGTGGCATAGAACATTGTTCAAATAATAGGATTAGCTATTACAGCTGATTGAAACAGTACGTTAAGAGTTTTTTTTATTTATTTCCGGATTAATTTAAAACAGAAAAAACTTTTCCTGCAAAATTTGTTTTCTTTATATATATACAGTATCATCTATGGAGGCCTACTGATGCTTAGTTATCTATACATACTCACTCAAAAGTTCTTGTCTCATAATTTTGATAGGGGAAGTGATTTATGATATGACAGCTGTTACAAGTATTCTTTAAAATACTATAGTATTGAAGTATTATTCTAACCAATAGTTTCCTAAACTACAAATTTAATTACATTTAGAACCAAATTCTTTAAATATCGATGCATAAAATTAGTCTATACAAGTTGTATCATATTTTGAAAATTTAATTTAATGCACATTGAGAAAACCTACAAAATATTAAGAAGTATTTCACATTTACGATTATCTTGAAATGTTTTACTGTTGATAGTTATTTTTATAATAAAACGTATTTTAGAAAGAATACACCTATATAAGACCAGGATTCCGGATTCATTTTCTAATTAATTTGCGTAAACCCTATTTATCATGACCAGGGAAAGGAAATTTTTTTTCCTAATACAGGAACATACTCTCGAAAAAAAAGTTGTGCTATATCTCAACTTATACCATTAGTATACAGACACAAAAACACAAGCGATTTTACAACTGTTTTTCATTAAAAACGGTCAGAAAATAGGTAAAATAGCGTTTATTTGCACCGTTCAGAATCAAAATATGGACAACTCCAACATAGTTTGGTTTCAAAAAATGACAACTCCAACAGTAGCCAATGAGAAGCTTGCATTCATACAATCTGCTCCCAACATGCACTGCAAATCCATCATGGCTGAATGTTTATAGTTACTTGTAATAATTTGGCGATAATTCTTATTAATAACTAGCTGTTATCCGGCACACTGTGGTTCCGAATGCCGGATTTTGGGACAAAACCTCTAGGTACTTTAATCTTTCTGATTTAGATATGATTTTTGAAGAATTTCTTTTGTGCCGAGTCGAATGAGACCACTAACAATTCTATAGAATAATTATTTTATTAATAAACGGGCTTTATATAACATCAACCGTGAAAAACAGCCGGTATTCAATTTAAAATATTCATACTTTACTCAAGTGGTAGAGCTATGTATCCTTCCAAATATATTTTCAAGACCTCAGGTGAATAAATTAACAGCTAATGTGGTACTGGTAACTGTTCTCGACATATTCCTCTTTATTAAAATTTTCGCGTATAACAAATAAATATTGACAGTTTCTCACTAGATATTAAATAGATCTCATCGTTAATGTTCAGTTATTTGCTATTAAAAACTTTTCAACAACTCTCTGCAGAAATTAATAATGGTTAACTCGTTTTTCATAAAATAATCGCATTGCTAATTGATAACTTTATTCTATTAGCTGTGCACATGTATGGCTGAGTATGGCGATGAAAATTATAGCACAGCCACTTCAATACATGTAGTTATAGGTAAAACTGTGCGAAGAGGATAGCTAAGTACCACTTTTTTTCTAAGCTTAATAAAATAAGGATAATTTAGTTTCATTTCAGTTTTGTCAAACTGTATTTAAATAAAAATTTTCATGTAATTTTTAACTATATAATTTTGATTTAATACATTAGACATAATTACATTATATTAAAACACCCTCGAGCATACCAAATTCATATTTGTTTGGTTTAAAAAAAGAATAGGTTCAATTTTCAAATGGCTCCCTTTGGTTTCAAAAACAGACAACTCCATGACTTGGTTTCAAACATGGACAACTCCACTATTTAAAGTGTAATTACGGCCTTAATACTTATATAATTTTGTAGTGCCTTTGAAATAATGTTTCTGAGGCCTATAAGAATAACATACAAAAAAATCACCATGATATTGACATCAATATAGTCATATATGGTTTTTTGCCTCTCCTGTAAAAAAAGCAAAAGTGGAGTTGTCCAACTTTGATGCTAAGCTCCTCAAATAGGTTTGCATAGGGCTGCAATGCGGTACACGTTATCATCAGAAAAATCTCGATATGGAATGGTCCCTTGACCTAGAACCTTACTGCATTTTATTTATTAGGTCCCACGTTACTACACCCGCAACGCTCAACCACTATGCTGGTTTGTTAGCTTCTTGTTAGCGCCTTTTCTGCCTCATCCATGGAGGGAAACCCACTTTCAGAACTCGGATCATGAAAATGGTGGATCAAATTTATGTGTATATATATATATATATATATATATGTTTTCTCTCTAGCAGCTTTAAAAATTTGGAGACGCCCAATTATTACGTTGACCAGGTATGTGTGTTTCCTTTCTAGCAGCATCAAAAATTATCCAATTTTGATAAAATTAAGTACAAAAATACTTTATCTCATTTTGTAAGTCTAGTTCGTTAACCACTTCAACCCATTCACCGGAATGTTTTTTGGGGTTAAACTCGTGCGAAAAAAAATTGAATTTATGTATCTCTTATGTGTATGCAGAAGGCCAGATAACAAAATTAACATAATATTTCCTTTATTTCGCGTGATCTGATACCTCTTCAGTTGAGGCGTTGCCATTGTAGCGGAATGTTCGCCTCTATTAGGTTGTATTTAGTTTTTAGGCTCCTGACGAGGTATCAGATGATGCGAAAGATAATTACTCAAGCAAATGTATATGTTAGTAGAAACCCATGGATAGTAAGGAATTACGCCTTTATATACGAGTGAACGTAGAATGAAAATCCCTATAAAATATGTGAGCAGTAAAAACATAGAGATAGGACATATACAGTTCATAAAGACAATATTGAGCGTAAAAGGAACATTTACGACAATGCTCTTAGATATCAAATATCTATTCTAGATGACGACCCAGACAGTTTTTTTATCACATGACTCTTTTTCTGGCAATTATACTGGTTATTATAGTCATATATTCAAAGTTTATTTTTTCAAGCAACGTTAATTCTGAATAAAATTATGCTACGAGCACTCTATGCTCAAAAGCGTTTATTGTTGTTACAACAGCTTAGGTTTCACTAGAACCCACTTCTATAGAGAGTCAATACTATGAATTTACCAAATCTCTTCATCCTCAGAGGATTATACCTGTCTAGACATCAGCTTAGCATTAAACCAGCACCTTCCATTCTACTCTTTTCTTTAATTTGTTTTTATGTTTAACCACTTGTGCCATTGTTGTCCTTTTATATTTGTGCAATAAAAATCTGTTGACCTGAATATGCAAGGCAAAGTAATATATGTATGAAAATATTTGATAACATATTTTTTTAAATATTAATAAAATATATTTAAAAAGAAGAAATATGTTCTAACTAGAACTAGCTGTGCCCGTGACTTCGTCCGCATCTTTTGGGTATTTCAAAATAATCTATAATAGTAATGCTTCTCTTTATACGATATTATACGTATATCCATCGGGGATAGAATCATACAGGCTGCTACGTTTACAAACACGTGAAGATATAGACGAAAGAATAGATAGTTATAGATAGTTCTTCAAAAGATTGACGTGATCCATTAAATTGGCATATATTTTTAATTTATGGACTGATTGACATGAAACAAACACATAATGTTAAGTGAAGCTTATCAATATAATATATTGACGATACAAATGCAAAGTATCGAATGTGAAAAAACGCATTTTTCATTTTCAATCTATACTGATTGATGTTTGACTGATAAACGGCAAACTCTCGAATCTCAGTTCAAATAGTGAAAGGGAAGAGTAACCACTGTCAAAAGGTCGAATCTGCCGACTATTTGACTGTCCAAAAGCAAAGTATTGAATAAAAGTTTTTTCACCCTGGAAAATGGTGATTTTCATATTCGATACTTTGCATTTGTATGGACAATATATTAGTGGAAACCGCATCTAAATCAAAAGCCAGCTACTCACCAGAACCTCCAGAGTCAGACGCTACAAAGCACTGATCCGCCTAGTTCTGACCTACGCCTCTGAAGCCTGGACCATGAGCAAATCCGACGAAAGGAATAATAAGGAAAGGCTAATATTCGAAAGAAAAATCTTACGTCGGATTTATGGACCGCTTAGGGAAGGGGGCGTATGGAGGCGGCGTAAGAATCAGGAGTTATACGACCTATTCGGAGATTTGGACGTAGTTCGGTATGTTAAAATTGGGAGACTTCGCTGGGCTGGACATGTTGCTCGGATGACAGAAGAAGGGATTCCCAGGAAAGCTCTGGAAAGCCACTTGGACCGCACCAGAGGAAGAGGAAGACCAAGACATAGATGGGCTGATGCAGTAGCTGCTGATTCCAGGAGTCTTTTTAATACCCCGAACTAGAAGGCGACGGCATGTGATCGAGCTGGATGGAGGAAGCTCTTGGAGGAGGCCAAGACCTAACTCGGGTTGTAGCGCCATTAAAGTAAGTAAGTAAGCTTCTAAATCGGATAAGCCTTTCTGAGATTAACGTGCACAAACGCACAGTCAAAAAAGAAAAAAAAATAAGAATCATTGTTTTGGGTGATATTGCGTTGATAAAGGCCCCCAATAATATTTTTTATTGTATATTTTCCACGTACAGTCAACGATCGGTTACATTTTTATTATATGCACAGATACATAAACTTGGATATATATGCCCACGTACACGTGCATATTTTATCGCTCCTTTCTTCTGTTTAATTAGAATGAAACCGATTATGTTTTTACAGATGTGTACCTCGTAGGAACCTGAATGCAATGTATAGTAACTACATTGGATTTTTTTTTTTTTTTTTTTTTTTTTTTTGAGAGAGAGAGAGAGAGAGAGAGAGAGAGAGAGAGAGAGAGAGAGAGAGAGAGAGAGAGAGAGAGAGAGAGAGAGAGAGAGAGAGAGAGAGAGAGAGAGAGAGAGAGATCGGCTGCGAAAAGCACTCGCGATCGCGATTGATCGGCAATCGAACTTTAAAGAAAGCTCTTTTTTGAATCGATCATTTATTTTTGATGCGATAAATGGCCTAACAGGGTCTCTGTTTATTAGCCGAATCATTCTGCTCGACGGACTAACATCCAAGGGTCTAATGGAATCAGGATGAGTCGGAGCGTTTCGCTCAAGGCAAAACCAATTCCGCTACGGCTTTCGGGACTGGCAAAAATTTAGTAGAAAGGCGGTAAAAGTCATTCTAATTGAAGTAGACATAATTACTGAGGTCTGCTGTTCGCTTTAATGGTCTCTGATGTTCACTAAATACCTCTTCTGCCTTTTTACAAGAATGAATAAAAACTTTCCTTTTTTTTTCTACGACATAATTTATTTTTAGACGAGAGCCAATGAATTTTAATTGTCTCATTATTCACCCTTGTAATGCCTCTTTTTTTTAGCGGGGTTCTTGACTGCAGTAATTACTTTATAAATTTATGTACATTGAATGGTGAGAGGATTCCACCCATGATAAAAAGTGATAATATAAAATACAGTAGCATAATGAAATTACAATTTTCATTACGTACACGCACGAATAGTTCTCTTTTACTAAACCGCAAATAGTTTTGCAAAAATTAGCAAAAACGTGAAAAGTAAATTTATATTTGGAGTAAAATGTGGAAAAATTCTGGTATTTTCTCATTAATGTAAAAAAATATATTTGTTTATTCCCATATAAAATCCTTTGTCTTAATATTTGGTAATTGTAATTAGATTAATCCAATTAGTCTAATACCTGATTTTTTTAGGCAACAGTCCATACAATAATGCATTCACTAAAAATATATTTATTAATAACGGAGGAAAACACTAGATGTTAGAATGGTAAGGATGCCAGCACTCCACACCGCCAGCACTGAGAGTGCTTGCAAATACTTACGAAATTAGTAAGCACTAAACTACAAGTATCATAAGAAGGAGTATTTAATACTCCTTTTTATGATACTTGTAGTCAGGTATAATCATTAGACATCTCTCTTAAGACTAGTTGGGTGTCTTATTTTTTAAATTTATAGCTAATAGAGTAGTGGCTAGCTTGTTGATCCACCGCCTGCATAAGAAAAATTGTTGATATTTTCCGTTATTATTCTAATCCAGAAAATGTTTTGATATGGAGTTTAGGAGGGGGAAAGCTAATTTTTGCGGAAATATCTTATTATTATATATAGTTCAGGAGAAATGTGTAAAACTCATTTAGAGTTTAGGAGTGGGATTTTAATTTTCTACGGAAAAAGAAACTTTTATAAAACTCATTTAGAGCTTAGGGGTCGGTATTTATCTGCCTATGGAAAAAATAAAGTTTTCGAATGAAACTGCACCTTTTAAATAGAGTCACTAAAAAAATTGATATTATCATCTGAGGACTGTATTCTTTTTATCATTTATTTATTTCTTCTGCATATTTAGGATTATCAGAAATTTTCGAAGAAAAGTTACATAAAATTGTATCTTAATAAAATCATAATGGGAAGTTTAAAATAAATAAAAACGAATTAAATTATGTTAGAATAAATTAAAATTATATCATATTAATTACCTACTTATAATCATAATTTTAATTACTACTAGTTAACAATAACAAAAAAACTAAAAGTTATAATTTTGAGAATAGTATGTTTGTCTAGGTGCTAATGACCTTGGCAGTAGAAGCACATATAATCAATAAATAAATAAATAAATAAAAAAGTATGTTTGTCATTATAAAATATTTTATATTTTAATATATTGTCTTCATTGTACCCTAGGATTCTATTTATTTGAAAATCAATTTCCTAAGATTTTCCCTGCATGAACGAGGGTGAAGTTTGGGGAAAGGTATTTGTAGGATCCCGTGTCCAATTCTTAACCTACACAGTACAACTTCTTGTATTCATGAAGAACGTTCACTTGTGTGCCATCATTTTGGCATGAACATTGCTTGGTCCATTTTCTAAATTCTCCAGTCACTGTTTAGTTCTGAGCCTGGGGTGAATTACTTATATTATGTTTTTCCAATCGGAGAACATTTGTCTTCATTGCAGTTTAACAAAGATGCGACGCCTTAATGCTGCTTTGTGATGGAATCAGCAGAAATGATACCATTTGGCTTTCCACGGTAAATCTTTGCAAGTGCCTGTAGTATCTTGAGTTTATTTCATTTTTCCTGTGCCCATAAAACGCCCAACGAGACAGAATCATGGAATTGGGAATTTTGTTGGTTTTAACATAATTTATTACTTCATACATACTGACTAGTTCAGCGACTGTATATATCGTACTATTATTTCTAAAGTGTCACAACTGAAAATAAAACAACTGAAAATGTGTCACTCTTGCCTATTTAGGGGACATAGCATTGAAACAGGAAGAGTGGCAGAAGTGCTCCCTGTTGTACAAGCTAGGTACACACAGTTTTGATAGTTGATAAAGAGATATTTACGTACCATGTCTTTCATAGTCATAACTGAAAAACACCGATTTTTGAGTTGTCACTTTAGAAATACTAGTGCGATATAAGTAACGAAAACAAAATTATTGAACTCTTTGGGTAAATGTGGAATATTAATTATAACATGACTGCGGGAGAAGAAATGATTATGGGAAATCTGATTGGACACGTGAGAATAAATGAATGGATTAAGTTGTCTGCATAAATTTGCCACAGGTTGTTACAGGTTCCTCGATTAATGGCTACACGTGATGTGGGTAATTTCTGACGTCTCAGATTGAATTACACACTGGCAACATTGACTGAATACACAATATTTCCTTCCTCTCATATTGAAATCTTTAAATAATTTAGGGTGTATTTACTAACATCTGATTTCTCTATTTAATTTGTTTAATTGATTGAACTTTAAGAAAAAATCATATACGTTATTAGCGTGTTTCCGCCTTTTATTCTTAGGTTTTCCTAACTAAGTTCGGGTACGATGGATTCATTAGAAAATTATATATAAATATTCATACAAACTACTTGAACTTTGGTTACGTTTGGAGTTAAGGAAGTTTTAGAAAAAAAAAAAAAAAAAAAAAAAAAAAAAGAAAAGAAAAAAAAAAGATATTAAAAGATATTAACAGATGGGATTTTCGTAATTTTTTTTAGATATCTCGAAAACATTTGGAAAATCGTTACAAGTAGGCAGTACTCATTCGGAAGCTTACACAATCTTCTGCAACAAAGGCCCTATAAATATTTTTGATTGGACGATTTCAGGCAAAGAAATAAGTGCTTAAAACCTGGAATGTGTTGGGTTATTAGTTACAAGTTAGTATTTATTGCTCCTTATGTGGCATAAAATAGTCACTAATCATTATTTATTTATTAAGAGTTTCGCAGCTTTTAGCGATTTACTCTATAACAATAAATGATGATATTACAAAATTACATTTACACGTTGTGTATATAGAAACAATATTATTATGTAATATATTATATTATTATGTGTATATTATTACATTAAAGTATGTCTATATATATATATATATATATATATATATATATATATATATACACACACACACACACACACACACACACACACACATACATACATATATTCATATATATACATACAAATACACACACCTATACACATATATACATATGCATATATTATTGCACTATACCTATATTAATTGTTTTAATTACATTATACATTATTATTGTCTATATACTTATGTTGTACGTTATTATATCTACATACTTATTTTATTAATTAATATTATTATTATATTATTCCTTATATTACACATTATTATTATTGCATTATTCCTTATTATTGTCTATATACTTATATTACACATTATTGTTATTGAATTATTCATTATTATTATCTATATACTTATATTACACATTATTATTATTATTACATTATTCCTTAGTTATTATCTATATATTTATATTACACAATATTATTACACTGCTCATTATTATTTTTATTTTTTTTTCGCCAAAGAATAATTCACCAATTAATAGGTATTTTTTGCTGCAATTTGTTCATAGCAAACAGTTTAGTTTGTGCCTGTAATGTTTATATTCAGATTTAATTAATGCATGAAATAGATTTGTGTACTGTTATCCTCAAAGATAGATATATCTGCTTTTCAGATCACTAATCATTAAGTAGTGTCTGCGCAGGTGAATAATTGTTTTCAAGAGAGATTATAGAAAATTTCTTTTTTGTGAGCCTTTGGATTGTGGAGCTGACGTGAAAAAGGAAAGGTATACCGACCAGGTTTAATAGAGAAGCTTGCCGACTATTAAAGCTGGCCAGCACCACACCAATCCTATGTTGTTACAGTGATGGTTTTCATTCGCACCTGTTGTTCGGGCTATACCTGTCAAGCCAGCTGGGTGGATGTCATAGCTCATCTAACCCACACATATGACCCTATACTTCAATCTCACTCTCCGTTTCAATACTCATAAAACATTTATCATCTAAAACCGTGGGAGTCTTTGTAGGTTTTTATGAAAGGAAAATTGTTTACTCACTCTCCGTTTAAACCAATCCATAATTGTACTAAAACCTAAAATATAATACTCTCGTTTTCATTATATTGATTTTTTGTTGTTGTTTGTAATTTCTATTTTACATAATGTGATAATAGAATCTGAATTAAACTGGATTCTAATTGAACGAGATTCTACGTTTGTTTTAAATTTGAAAAGTCCGACTCGCAGTAACTGCCTCAGCCCAGGGCGTTTCCTTTGTTATATTTAGAGAGCTTGGAATATAAAATATTGGAAAAAGTTCATATTTGTTTTGATATTTTGTGAACAGAAAAACTTGCAGTTGCGGAAATGTCTTTGACTTCTGCCCGGAAAGCTCTATTACAGCAAAATATGTTTTCTAATTTTACCATGTTTTACTGACAAATTCATATCACTACTCCTTGTAAGTAGATTTTTTCTATCTTCAGCAATAGAAAAAATAACGACCCACAAAAAAAAACTGTAGAAAACATACAAGAAGAACTTGTCAAATCTTCGAAACTTACGCTTCACTTGACTTGAGCACTTGTTTCTCAGACTTAGATTGTACCATCGAAAATTACTATAAAATCGTTTTTGGAGAGTAAATTTGTTGAATTTTTGAATGTCTGAATGAATTTATATTTTTTTTTCAATTTTAATTTGTTTTTTTTTTGTTAAATTTGGGGTTCTTGTAATTATGGCAATTTCCATATTCAGGGACTTTTTTAGACGTTCATTACAAGTGATTTTTTAGGTGAATTGGTAAATCTTTCTGAAGTAATTATTTTGCGATCTTGAAGACGAACTATAAAATGCATCGAGGTATTTATTTTAAACATCGGCCCTACCATGTCAAACTATCGAATATGCAAAACTCGATTTTCCGATTCGAGACTTTGCTCTTAGATTGTGGACGGTACAGCTTGACGCAAATTGTCGCAACTCTAACCCAATTAGAATAGCCTTTAATGCTTTAAATAAAGCATCGAATAAAACCATTTTTTTAATACATTACTTTGCCAATGGATAGAATATGTTCGTTTTCTAGTTTGTTCCGATTTGCATATTCGATAGTTTGACATGGTTGGGACGATATGTACAAACATATATATATATATATATATATATATATATATATATATATATATATATATATATACACATTATTTATTTATGTCTTATTATTATTATTTATTATTTATCTTTTTTTTATTATTGTTTTTAGTTTTCTTACTTAGTATTTTATTAATTTATTTATGTATTTTTATTATTTATGTATTTGATCTCGCTTTTAATTTGATTGGCAATACTGTATATCTATAACACATGCAATAAATTTAAAATTGTCTTAGTGGTCGAAATACTTCCTTCTTATTGTTGAGTACCCAAAACCTTCTTTAAATATTAAATATTTAAATATTCCTTTCTTTCTAAAAAAAAAAAATTCTCAAGACTAAGACTAAATTTAAAACATCAATGTTTTGCTGAAAAGTTTAATATTAAAATTTCTCCTTTCTGAAGGTAAAGAGTTTGATGAGCCTGCTTGGAAAGGCTTACCGATCCCTGGTAACGAGTGTGATTCCTATGCCGAGGTACTGGCAGCTATGAAGAAAACAATGACCCACTCGTCTCTTGCATATTCAGAACTGCATTTACATATATTCGTCTACAGCTTCATGCTGTCCAGGATTAGAATGAAATCTACCTCTCCCACTCACAAGGCAAATCATAAATCAATGTTATTTAGTTATCTCAGGACTTGGGATTCGACTCAACAATGATCCTAAGTGTATTTATATGGATCTGGGTCAATCAGAGAAGGCATATTCTTCTGGAATTCTATTAGAATACTTTAAGCTCTAACATCTTTCTCATGAAAGGCAAAATAAAAATATTTTTACTCCTTGGAATCTATTGGCTACAGACGTAACTTCTCTGATGTTGGTATTATCTTTTGCAATTTTAGCTCCTCTCAGTTTAATTATTTTAGTTATTTTACGATAGCGATTAAACAGCTTGAACAAAATAAATGCAATACCCAAAAACAGTTATGCAGAAATGTCAGGTCCCAGTCGTGAAGAGGTTGACTTGAGTATCTCACATATATTTTTTATGTACGGAGTGAAAAAATATAAAAAATAACAATATTAATTAATAATAATAAATAAATTAACAAAAAAAGGAAAAAAAATAATGGAAAAAAGTGAAATAAAAATAAATAAATAGGGTTCAGATTAAATCATACAATTTTCACGCGTTCCAATACTGTACATTGTAGACTATGGGGTGATACCATTTTTTCTCAGTTAAGAGGCAGGATATGTTTAATGGTAAGAGTTGTATTACAGTACTGACTACTTTGTCACTCCTTTCTCGTCATAACGTATGTGTTAATCTGTCACGAATGGCGTATCCCAGAGGTTCTTAATCTTCTGTATTTCGAGGTACACATCCTGAACAAAATTCCTTTTTTTTGGACCCCCTCAACATTTTTAGATCTAATTTGTGGCTCACAACCATATAAAAGTTACGACATAGAGACCCATTGTTTTAGAATAATCCAAAATATAAAGAAAAGATACTTGTTTCGCTTGCGGACCACCCCAGTTAACGAAACTTGGGCCTATCCTTGGGCAAAAGACGACTTCTTCTCATCTGTTACTTCTGTTTCGTTCAATTTGAGCAAACTACGGATGTTATTATAATACAATGAATCTCATACTAATTTCTGTTATAATGCTACAATATGTTTAATAATACGGTACGATCTTTAAATTCTCACCTGTGAGCAGATTTGTCTGCAAATACGGCTATTAGTTTTTCCTGTACTTTTTAAGGCGTTAATCACCATATCCAATAAATGCAACACTCACAGATTTCGTCTGCTCATATAGCACGTTTTCAAATGGTGCTTATAATCATAATATCTTGCTACATAATTTGTTAATTTTTTTAAATGTAAATTTTTCTTATTTTACTGTTTTACAGTTTTAAATATCTGCTGAAATGAAATGAATAAGAGAATTTATAAGTTTCTTGACAAAAGTTCATGTTTTAAACTAGTTATACTTTCAACCAATTGCCAAGTGCCAAACTGAAACCGCGAAGAAGCTGGCAAACTGGCAAGTTTTAAATTCAGCCTGTGTTGAGTTGACTTTTTTCAACGATGGGTCCAGAAAAATATTTTTAATCTACAATGGACTGACTTTTAGAAGGGATATTGCCGCCGTGTCGTTATAAAAGGGTTTTAATTAAATACTGGGTTAAAAAAATAAAATATTTTGTTTTTGTATTATATATTTTTTTGCCATCAGCTGAATCAATTAGTTTTTAGTTTAGATACATTTGTGCCAAGTTATTAGAATATTACGAAGGTCGAAAAGGTGAGTAAATAGTCGGACTTTACCATACAGTTAAATGATCTCTACAAACTATATTACACTAGAAGAACTAAATTACACTTCGATCAGTGGAATGATTCGGAATACAATGGATAGTACCAACAAATACCTCAAGTTTTTTGACGAACTAGTTTTATCATTCTAGCAATCAGAATAATAGAATGATAGATACTTCTGAAATTCTTATGGCATTGTTTAGTGTACACCATTAGCCCCTTGAACAACAATGAAATCTAGGAGACGTCATTCATTTCTTGTGCCTTTTTGACTGTGTCTGTGCCCTTGTTGGTTTCACCTTAATCTTGTTCTGTTTACGATGTTTCCCTGCTTGGATGCGTCGACGCGCATTCTATATTTACGTCAAGGGGTTAATCAAACAATTAAATATTTACAATAATGTTTAATGGTGGTAAATTTCCAGCTGTAAATATCAACAATAGAAAACTTCGATTTCCCATAATAATAATTTCTTTGAACCATAATAAACCTGCCTTAAGAAGTAAGTTTATCTTTTACTACCCCGAAAAATGTATTTTATATCCAAGTAATATTTAACAAAATATAAAGTATAAATAGTTATTTGCTTAGTTATAAATTATTATTGTTTAACTCAGTTATTTATGATCAAGCAAGAACTTTGCGGTTTATGTATTATGGATTCAATTCTATATTTAATATGCACGAATAAATACTATTTGTAAAAAAAGTTACCTAATTATTTTTTTTTATTTATTTATTTTTTAATATATTTATTTATTTGAAATCTGTACAATTATAAAAGTACAATTATCAAGTATGTTGAAACAGATATGTATGTACAAATTGATTAAAATGGGAAAAGTAAAATAAAATAAAAACAATGCAAAATGTAAAAGAAGCCAGCCATTGTTGGCATTTTCGGAGCTGTCTAAGCAAATATTTTAACACTAGATTTACTAGACCTGGTACTGGTGTAAATCTCAATAAAAAAAAATATTTGTTTCTAATATATAAATAAAGTAACATTAAGTGCATTAAATGTATTAGCTTTTATAGCGAAAAAAGGCATAACTTCATTTAGGGAAGCAAAAGTTATGTTTTTTTTTGTTATTTAATAGAGCAGATCCTTTGTTGCGAAGCTCTCGAAATGAATAAATAAATATATGTTATATGTAGTAGGAATGTCGAATTGAAATTGCACGACCAGTCAAAATGACTGGTCTGGTAAATCTACTACTGTTAATGATCCCTTTATGATCAGAAAGTAAATTATCTCGGGACCACTGTCTCTTAAGCCGCCTGGGAGGATTGTCTTGGTGGGATTGGGAAGATAAGGATAGATCTTCAGGATTAGGATGGTGAGACAATTTAGAATGGAACGCTTGGAAACGGGTTTTAGCGAGGTCGAGGACAAATAGATTTATAAAGGTACTTTTTTTTTCATGCAGAGGAATTTTCCCACAATAGTATTTCTAAGACTTCCTTAATTCTCTGATTTGTTAACGCTTGTAATACGGAACAAGTAACTGTGTATTTTAATGCTTATTGTCTACTGGGCGGAGCATCAATACAGAAAGGAATTAAATTAAATCAGACAAATCATTTTTTTTAGTATAGTGTAATGTTTTACCAGACTAT